>CM024615.1:56629020-57229020 GCA_014182575.1 Eucalyptus decipiens
AGCAAAGATGCATCGAACTGACAATAAGGATGTACAACAATGTTCTTGCAGCCATTATCATCTTAACCATGCTTACCAGGGGAACAACATCAAGCACATTATCATTGCACTCCCTTTGCTGGAGAGGAACCCTTCTTATTCGCAAGAATTCAACATAAGATTCCTCCTGAATAGATACAAGGAACAGATACATAGTCATTTTAGGGAACAAATTAATTTAAAATTTTGCACATGAGAAGATATAAAATATCAATTAAAACCTTAGGCAACAAAAACACAATTGCAGTTCCTTGTCTGCCCAGCCTAGCTGTGCGGCCGACTCTGTGTACGAAAACATTTGGATCTTGAGGAGGATCATACTGACAAAATAACAGGGAAGATAATCATGTTACCATCAAGTTAAATGTCTATAAGAGAATTATCCTTCTATAAAATAATATCCCGTGTATTATTCTAGGTTTGATACAAAAATCCATTCAAAATGCTTAACAGTTGGGAAGTGGAAGATAATCTCAGTAGTAAACAAAATGACAAGATTTTAATTTTTGATGAAACAACAATCATGCTGATTAACCAAATGAAAACTAACAATTACAAAATCAATGACACTTTGGTAAATACAAGACCAACAGACCTGCACTATACAATCAACACCCGGAATATCCAGACCACGAGCTGCGACATCAGTACATAGGAGAACGCCACTTGAAAGCGACGTAAATGAAGCCAATGCTTTTTCTCTTACAATCTATAGAACACAAAAAAGAAAAGTTAAAGAATCAAAATAAGTCTACTAAATGCATAAAATAGCATTCGTTTACCTGTTTCATTTTCCCATGGAGAGGAACCAAAGAAAGACCTTTCAAAGCTGAAAGACAAGGAAGAACGGCTCCCCAGTAGTCAACACAGGCACAAGTCATGAAGTAACTGCCAAAGTTTGCACATCATTTTTCAGCATGAGATGACTTGATGGCCCGCAACAACAAGGCACCCATTGCTTCTCAATTTTTACAACAATGACTAACTTACACAATAATTTTGTTGGACTTGTTCTTAATAAGGAAATCAACGAGTTGTGATGGTTTCTGGTCTGCTTCACACTCCAAATACTGCAAATTAAGTATGAATCAAGATCCACAGACACAAGAATTGGAATGAAGTATAGGAGGATTGCTTGGACCCCACGCACAAATTTACATGACCAAGAATTGGAGGCTCGGATTTCACAGATGTACTCGATCAATTATTACCTCACTTCATATTCATAGCAACACACACCATCCAGAATTGTCCATCTCTACTATCAGGTTAGTAAAAATGAGAAGTAAAAGGAGTACAAATTTTTCTTACTAAAACTGAAAAGGAGAATAGTACCTCAAGGAACAGGCCAGAAGGTGTTTTCGAAGGGGCTGCATCCCATGATGATGCTGAATCATCCTGTTGTTTTGTTTCAGCTCGAACTTCGACCCTCACTGGGTTTCGCAAACCAGCTTTAGCCAGCTCCTCAACTGCCTCAGTTTGAGTAGCAGAAAAAAGGCCAGTTCTACGAAGTTTGGGTAAGCGAGATACAATGGAAGTTATCTGCTTTTGGAATCCCATATCTAGGAGCCTATCTGCCTCGTCCAAAATTAGAATCTGGTACATTTAACAAGATTAGATGTACCAATAAGCTGTAGCAGTTAATTACTAGGTAGTGTGATACACATGATAGCCATTTCTATAACAAGCTTATCATAATTAACAGCACAAAAGGAACACAAGATGATGCATGCATACACACCTCGAGATTCTTAAAATCCAAGGTATCCATCCTATCCATAATGTCATACAGCCTCCCAGGTGTACCTATTAGTAAGTTCGCTCCTTCCTCCTCTATCTTCTTCATGTCTGCTTTAACCTCAGCTCCTCCAACTAGAAGCAAGGACCTGATACTTGACAGTGTAGAAATGAAAGGTTGCGCCACGTGGTAGATTTGAGATGATAGTTCCCTGGTAGGCGAAATAATAATCCCCAATACCTACAAGCATTCCAATTTTCAATGAACAAATCAGACTTGAAACTAGAGCTGTTACCCAATTATTGAAATCCACTAGATATTCACAAGAGCCACCGCTTGGGAGCATCCCCTTAGGCAGCAAACCAGTGCAAACCATGATCCAAATAAAACCTATTTGAGCAACCCATCTTGCCTTTAAACTAACTACACAATCATTGCACGAAGACTCCGAGACCGAACACCATGCAATAGACGATACACGACCCGTGAGCATTGCTTTAGAGCTAAACGCTATGCAGCGGTTTCCCAAAAACAAGCACAGATAGCAAATTCACACATTTTCCTCGACCACGTTGCACTAGCATTAAAGTACACCGGAGGTCGAAGTGAATTTCTTTCATGGAGACAACCCATAATTCGGCCGGACCACGACAACCCATATGCAGATATTCTATCGTATCCGTCCCGACTTCCTCACGCGATAAACATCACTACACTTCACATCGCAACGGTCTCGAGTCAGCGCCGCAACAACTCGTTTCCTCGCAGGCAACGCGAGGTGAAACGACTGAGCGCGCGGCGGCGGCGGCGGCGGCCTTACCTGGTGGCGCTTGGGCGGCGCGGACGAGGAGCGGCGGAGGATCTCCACGAGAGGGACGACGAAAGCCAGGGTCTTGCCGGAGCCGGTGGCGGCGTCGACGGCGACGTCCTTGAAGCTGCACAGCAGGGGGATCGTGGCGGCCTGCACCGGCGTGCAGAACTCGAAGCCGGCTTGGCTCAGGGCCTCGAGGACCGGCTCGGAGAGGGGCGGTTCGAGGTCGGAGAAGCGCGTGGCGGTCAGAGCTCGGTTGCGATCGCCGCCGCCGTCGGGGCGCTCGTCCTCCATCTCGGCGGGCTTCGGTGGCTGCGGTGCGGCACTGCGCCGTTTTGCTTCGCCTCAGGGTTTTTGGCTGGGGCTCTTTGGTTCCGCCGTTCTAGCTGTTGAGGACTTCAATTTACCGCAAAATTACGATAATTACCGCGGCGTCGTTCGCCATTGCGTTCGTGCCCTTGGGCCGGGCCTCGATCGAGAATATTTCGACGGTTTTATGGGCTTAACGCCCAAAATCCCCACGAACTGTGGTGCTGTTGCAAAACAATAGGGCCCAAAGTTTCCAAAATTACATATTACTCCCTTAATTTCATTAATCTATCATATAGTCGAGAAAAATGAGATGGGTCATTATCAATTAACAATTAATAACCATGCAGATAGGAAAGCAAACGGTTTGCAAATGAATAAAGATTTGCATGAGTACAAGTTGAAATTCAATTAATACTCGAATGGACTTGATTAGTTAATTAATGTACATTTGCTGCATACTATAATTTTTCTCTACCTTTAGAGTTCCATTTTTGTTGGGTAATAAAGGCGATAAAGTTCCTATTATAATTAAAGATTACACGAATGGAGTAAAAGCTCGTAACTTGGGCATGAATAAGTAACACTTAGGAAGAAAAGCAAACAATTAAATTTGATTTTTGCTATTTTACAATCCGTATGGATTTTCATGATTGTTGTTCATTTTGCCAAAAAAAAGTCAATATTTGAAATTCTCCTCTGTATTTTCTTTATTTTTTCGTATTTGCCTTCATATGCATTGCATATGGATATTCAACTTAATCAATTATTTCATATACAAACAAACTACACCGCTCCCGTATATCGAGTAAAGTTCTAATATTTAATTCGTTTTCTCGCTTTGTTGTCCCAATAGCCACGTATTAGCAACAGTACATTTTTCTGTTTTGGGGTAAGAACAATAATACACTTAACTATATCCCGAGGAAAAGAAAATCCAAATTACCATCTAGGGGAATAATAAAGTCGTAGTCGAACACGCTCGAGACAAAGCAGCTTGGGTTTCACGAGGGGAATAAAAATGAGAAACCAAAATGCGTCGAATTAGCCGGAAACGACGGAAGAAATAATCTCATAGATCTTGCCAACGAATTGATGCGTGAAGTGTCACGAACTCAGTCGATAACTTGATATTTATAGCACCGATCATAATTTATTGCATTACAATTTGAGGGTTAAATTTTCGCATCTTTTAATCGAAAATATAACTTTGTGAGCATGATCCTAATTTTGCTTGAAAAAGAAAGGGCGATCGTTAAATTTTTTTTCCAAGAAAAAAAAGAATAATAGCGAACTCCCGTTATTCTATACATAAGATATAATGACACGAATAGTTCATAAATTTTCATCGAGTGTTCAATGGTATTCTTGAACTTTCAAAATTTGATTCAATCAAACCGTTTTATTAAAATACTAATGGCATTGGTTGACATAGCTATTAATGCTGTATAATCCATTTGTATATTTTGACGTTGACATAACTTATACGTGATATATTTCTAACATGTCCACGACTTGGCTCAACCCAGCTATAATCCTTTGTTGTCATGCTCGAATATGCTATCACCCACTCGGCCACCACCACCAACTCGAAACTCGCGCGGCCACCATAACCAAGAAAAAAGACTAGCTTCGTTACAATCAAACACATGCAACAACAAAATGCCCTGATCAACATCATCACTATCTCTCTCTCTCTCTCTCCCTAAAGTGTGAGGCCACGACACCTCAAACCTAAGACTGCGTGCCTCGAACTTGAGGAGATGCCCTTGAAATCCGAGGTTGTCAGTGTTTCGGTGTGTGGCCAGTTTTGATACCTTGACTCACATTTGAAATGAGAGAGAGTGAGGTAAAGCACGACAGGAGGCTGCATTGGTAATCGTGATAAACCGGTCTCAGCTTCTCGTGGTGGGTGTGGTGGGTGGCGACCGGTTACGATAGAAAGGCGACTGCCATAGTGTCTCGCGGTGAGTCCCGGTGGGGGATGGCAGCTTGGGAGCCGGAGTGCGAAAGGCTCCATGGAGGAGGAGAATTCCGGAAGTTGGGGGATCAGTTTGAAAATAGTTAAAAAAATCACTAGTTGCATCGCTCGTGCGCGCCACCCTCACCATTGATAGCGGGACCGACGTGGATCGATGGTCCCAGATGCGCTGGACTTCCAAGTCGATTGTAATCGCGTCCATTATTTTTTGCCACAACTTATCAATCAATGATTAGAAAAAACCAAACTTAAACCCGGGCGTCTCGTGATCATCAAAATATCGCTGCAAAAACAACCGAATGTTTTCGGGTCTTTTCCCCCCATTCGGGCCGATTCCCCTTGGGAGCACTCGCCAGTCGTCACGTCCCGTTCCTCCCGTTCCTCACTCCGCGCCACGTCACTCTCATCTCGGTTCCTCGGTCAAGAGTCTTCTCTCGATTCCTCTGCAACTCCCCAGCGTTCCCAACTTCCCATGAGGGAATCGTGCGGCTGAGCTCTTTCGAAGATCTCCTGCCCCGAGGCGATGGCGCGGCTGCTCCTTCTCGCGGCGATCCTCAGCTGCGCCGCCGCGGCGGCGGCGGCGGGGAGCTCGGCCCCCGCGGCGGCGTGCGAGCTCAGCTTCCCCGACCGCGACCGGCTCTACAACTACAGCTTGGCCTCCCCCATCCCGAAATTCCCGCACGGCGTGCTCAGCGAGGACGGGTAACGTGTCTCCCGCTTCCGCCGAGCTTTAAATTCACTGCGGTGTCTGCGAATAGTAGGTCGCTCGTCCGGTCGTCGATCGGATGTTCAGCTTATAGATACGGACGAACGCCACCGAGCGTCGCGATTGCGACGCGTTTAGCCTTAGTTCAGCACACCTGTCTAGTATACTGTCGTGATACTGCAGTTGTTTGGGGCGTAGATGTCGTAGGTTTCTCTCGGAGAGCGTCGGCGTTAGATCTGCCAGTTCATTGTGTTGGATTCGTAATTTACTCAGGTGGACCCCTTGTTGGCCAATCTTAGCTGGAATCGACGTGTTTGTAACATTTAAAGGTTAACTAATGAGTCGTGATAGAGGTCGCTATTATGAGCTGAGCTCTGGTATGTGTGAAGCTCAATTAGCTGTTCAGCATATCCTAAGCTAGGTCATCTTCAACCACATTTGAACTAATCTCGAAGTGTACATAATAGTTTATGATGTGTTCGAATGCAACTAGTAACTTGGAGCCTTCGATTTTTTTTTTTTTTGGGCGTGCCTGTACAACTTTATGAATGGACATGGATCACATTAATTTGGCTCAGAAGAACAATCGCAACTCTTCTGTATATGTGGCGCAGGTTTTACAAAGTGGCGGCAAATGATACTGTGCTCTGGTTTCAGGTTGTCTCCAACAGGTCACATTTTGTTTCATTATTTTCCGTAAAATTCCTCCATGCGAGTCTTCAGTTTTTTGCACTTTGATGCATGTAAACTCCACTATAGGGACCCATATATCTGTCTATACAAGATACAGTTCTCAATAGGCTTTAATGTAGAGTGTTGGTTATTTACATGAGTTCTAGCTGATTCACTGATGTAGCTCTGAACGGCTATTCTCTTGAGCAGCTCTGCAGCGTTATGATATTCAATCATGACCCACCCAGATGTGTTGACTGCTCGGTAAATTCTCAAGTCCTTTGAATTGGGAATTCTCCTTGGCCCTATATTTATTTATTGGATTTCCTGGATTCTCTTGTAGCTTGACTGCAGCACTTGTGTTACAGAATTGTGGAGGTCCTTCACACTGCGGCATGGAGTGTAGTGCTCTTGTGACAGATGATGTTGGTGGTATGAAATCTGCCGCTTTCCAGTGCATCCATCTTTTATACAATGAGACCTTTGTAGCTTTACTGCTTGGACAGGCGATTGCTGTTTTCCTTATGCATAATGGATCAATATTTGCAATATGTTGTGGCTGGGCAAATTTCTTTCTATCGCTGGTCTGAAGGGATTTATCTAGTACCCAGTAACAATAGTTTTTGTACAGTCCTCATATTCTCGTTAGTTTTGTATGTGCCACTACCTTCCACATAATACCATGTAGCACTTAGACTTAGAGAGCAGCTTCCTTTCCTCCTGTTGATTAGCTTGTAAGCTGTTTCTACTAGGGCTTATGATTGCAAATAAATTCCATCTCGTAGCATTCAATTGGTCTGAACTCCATTGCTTCGTGAGGAAGCAGGAGAGATTTTTTCACATGCTTGGCTGTTGAAAATGTTCTGTAATATTCTGAATATTAACTACAGTGTCTCATAGGATAAAAATTTGTTTTGAACTTACAAATGCAGGCTACCCAGTATGCAAGACAATTGGGCGTGCAACTAGCACTTATGTTAATGTCATAGGTGAGATAATTATCTCTTCTTTGATAATTAGTTTTTCGATATATTTTCAATCTGGACCAAACGACCAGCTCATACCCAGTTGAACTGGTTGAACTAGCTGGTTTGGTCCGGTGGTTATGGCCTATTGGGCCTGATTTCTTGGACTTCCAGGCACATTGGACATGCTTGGGGCTGCTAGGGTCCCTGCTGGTCCCCCTCTCAATCTGTCGCTGTATATGTTTGCATGGTTAAAAACATTTGTATGTAATATGTGCTTATGTGTATTAATGCAGCTGTAAGAAAAATTTACTGTATAGCTACTGCCCATGCTTGGCAAATGTAGTATCTGTTTGAGATATCAATTCATGTTCTTTTCATCTTGACTCTCGCAGATGAGAAGAAACCACACAGTGGTGTCACTGTCAAGATGATAAGTGATGGTGGCAAGTCTAATTGTTCACTTTCTGTATCCATCATATGTGATCCAAGTAGAGTTCAAGTAAGAATCTGACTAAAATCATTTTCCATAACCCAGTTGGTTGCTTGGAGTCCATACTTATATTATAACATGGTTGTATATTCTCTGTTGTTTTTTCTTTGTTATACGAGATTTTGATTTGGGCAACTCCAACAGGGACCAAATTTACTCGAGAAATCTGGGACTTGTGACTATGTGAGTGCTCCAAAAACTGGAAGTCTTTTTTTTATTCTCCCTCAGTTAACAATGTGTTTGTAGGATATGGAACGAGAGGATGTATGTGTGATCCTAGCAAAATCACATGAGCACGTGTTCTTTTTTGTCTTTCCATGGTCCTGAAGTTCTTTCTGGTTCCATGGTTAATACAATGCTCAGAGGATGAGACTGTTTTCTGGTGCTTTATCATCACCAACATCATAATTCTATCAGGGATGCATCAAGTGGTTTCTCATAGTTTCTTCTTTATCCAGAGCACTTGACAGAAACTATAATAGTGAAGTCATGATCAAATAGCAGGATCATTGGTGCAGTATTAGCTAGAGATCTGAAGAGTCAGTCAATATATGCCAAAGTTTAATGATATTAGAACTTGGGCATTGTTCCTGTGTATTCACATTAATTGGAGACCAGCTAAAGATGCATGTTTTATTCACTTATATGACTGTTAAAAGAAAGTTGATGGTGAAGGTTAATAAGATGCATTGATTTGGTTGGGAGAATCTGGAATAACATTTCGTATGTCTCAATTTCAGGCTACATCGTTGAGGCATCCTTCTGGCTGTGCTAAAATATTATACGTTCATGGACATGGATGGGGTTGGTTTGGTATCCTCCTGATAATGTGAGGTTCTTATTTCCTTCTTAGGTCCTTTAAATTTTTGTGAAATATATATTGTCCAAGTAATTTAACTTTGACAATGCTGTCTTGATTTTCTGATACCGTGTATATCTGAATTACAGAAGCCTGTGTCTCTTTGGAGGGTATCTACTTGCCGGTACAGTGTACAGATACTTTATGCTTGGAGTTCATGGTATAGATGTACGTTTCCAACCCAGTCATTACTTTTCTTTCTTCGCTAAATGCCTCCGTTATCAGAATTTCACTTTTAGTACACTCTTAAGTCTAAAGGTATTATCATCCTAATCCTCACACGGATTACCTGATATTCTCACATTTCACGTAGTGAACCGAGTGATTCTTGTACACCTACAAATGAGACAATGCAAAATTCTTTTGCATGGCTGCTACATGTAGCATTTTAATTGTTCATTACGCAGCTCATTCTTGTACCTGCTAATATAGGTGATTTTTTTAGTTCCTTTCTTTGTTCACATCTTTCATTTGTCACATCACCTTCTGTTGAGTAAATTCGAGAACTTTATGGTACCTGCTAATTTTGTTCTGGATTGTCTTGCCTTGCTGTTTAGGGAATAAATCCTCTCTAATCTTTTTCGGTTAATGTCATTTGTTGAAATTCGAATGTCAAAGGTTCAATTAGGACCTCTGTATACTTTGACAATAAGGCACGCGTGTTCCTTTTGTTATTTAATGTGCTATTGACAAATTCTACTGTTAGTGCTGCTTCATTATTTGCTGGTTATCTAATATTATGGGTGTTTTTTCCACTACTTTTTCAGGCAATTCCAAACCTAGAGTTTTGGGCTAGCTTGCCACATAGAACACAGGTACCCTACTCATGCATGATGTTACTTCGAAATGATCATGTGCTAACAACAGGATAAGTTAGAATGTTAGTCAACTATGCTTTGGCTGTGAATCTTTTTCTCCCTTTGCTTAATTGAACTAGACTTTACTTATCTGAACGCAGAAAATGAAGAGAACTAGATCTTAAGAAGTTCTGTTGGGGAAATAATACTGGGTTCACACTGGAAATGATACAACTTAAGGCAGGATGTAGGCCTATCCGTGCACAGGTGGACTAGAACTTCAGGATATTTTATGTTTAACATGTATCTCTCTCAAAGATATTGGTTCGTCAGGATCTCATTAGCCGTCCTCCAATCAGAAGAACAGATGGACGTTCTTCATTCTTGATTTCCAACTCACGTGCTCTTGAAAATTTCCATTGCTGAGCAGCAGATTAGATCTACACGGATAGCAAAATCTTAGCCCTTTTTTTCTATTGAAAACATTGTTTAGATCAATCAATTAAGTATTCATTGATGACCAAAACAATGGGTGCACACTGCAGAAAACAGTGAACTGGCATTATTGTACGAACGCAGGACTCCTTTGGCTACTCTCAATCGAGTAAAATTTTGTTGTATAAGAAAAATTGTGTGCAGGAGAATGGAGCTTAAAATTGTCTCCCTGCAACTTTTATGGAAGTCTGTGCCGTGCCAGCTAGCCTTTTGGAGGCTATGTGCATTTGTATCATTTGTCAATCTTTGTACAAGTTGGTTTATACTTACATTTGGCTTTATTGTTTGCAGGGTTTAGTCATGTCTCTAGTGCAAAAGTTTCGAGGGCCTTCTGAAGGTCACCGAAGCTCCTATACTTCTGTTGGCTTTTAAGCTATCAATTTTCATTCAAGATTCATTGGGCAATAATCTCCGGCTGCTTCTTATGGTGCACATTCTAAAGATAAGAGGCGGTCTTCGAAGTTGAGAATTTGACATCGAAGATTCGATTTTGGGATCAATACCACCTATATACGAAGGCATGGGAGGACTCTCTCTCTCTCTGTTATTGCATTTTTTGAAAGCTCCAAATTCTCAACCGTTGAGGATATTTTCTTTTTGAATCTCATCACGACTACATTCTTATACTGCTTCTGTGAACGAAGTTCATTATATGTTTGCCAAGTAAAGAAGCTAACCTCTTTGGATGAAATTTTCTTCTCTTTTAAGAAATTGTCAGTAGGTTCAATTGATTCTTCAGTTAGATCGATGAGTTAGTCATATAATTGATCTACGGTTATCTTTTTAGTGTTAGGTACTTTTTATAGGCTTTGACTCATGCTTTATTGCTAATGTGCATCCAAATTTCAATTTGGATGACAAAACTTGGAAATCACAAAGTTCATCAAGAGCTTTTGACGTTCAATGCCAGTGTTCCAGAGGTTTCTAGTTGGTTTCTTACTATATTCAATTGATTTTTGGTTAGTGTGAACAAATGATGTTGTGAAATGATGAGGAAGTTAACAGATCTTGCAATAACGCAGATGTTCTTGTTTATTGCAAGTAGAGGTGTTAAATGGGTCATTGACGTGTGGGGTCGTTAATGGTCAAGCCTCATTTTTCAAAACACCCATAATGGGTTTTGAAAATAAAGAGGCTAAAATATATGGGTCTTAAATGGGTCTGAGAGCATACACATTTAAGACTCATTTATCAACACATTAAAAATGAACCATTCTCTCTTCTCTATTTAACTTTACAAAATATATATATATATTTTTTTATAAAAACTGAAATTATAATTATTTTTTTAATTTTTTTTTTCTTTCTTCTTCTTAGGTTGCCAGCACGGTGATGGCCGGCGACTGGCCAGATGAGCCTCAAGCTCGCCAGATCTAGCGAGGCGGAGGCCTCGCCGACATCCGACGAGGGGCGAGCTCGAGTGGCCGGATCTCGGCGAGCTCGAGGCTCGCCCCGTGGCCACTGTCGGCCGTCGTCGTGGCCGGTGGCGGTCAAAGAAGAAGAACAACAAAAAAGAAACAAGAAGATTAAAAATTATATTTTAAAAATAAAAAATATTTTAAAATTTAATTTAAAAAAATAAAAAATAATTAAAATTCGATTTTTTAAAATAATTATTTTAAAAATTATAAAAATTGTCCATTAAATTTGTGTTGTATAAAACTATTTTAGTAGTATCATTTTAAGTTTAGTTAAATGGGTTGGGTATGGGTCGGAAAATTTATATTAGGTATTCATAAATGGGTTAATGGGTCAATTTGGGTCGGATCATTAATGACTCGACCCAAACCCGACCTCGACCCGACCCAACCCACCCATTTAACAACTCTAGTTGTAAATTTGAAAGTATGTTGAGATGAGGTCATTTAGGGCGCGTTTGGTAACATTTTTGTTTAAAAATTGTTAGGAAACGAGAAATAGAAAAAATGTTTTTTAGGGGAACAATTTTGAACAAAAAAATGCGTTTGATAAACTTGTTAGGGAATAAAAATGAACAGAAACACGTTTGGTAAATTTGTATTATTTTATTTTATTTTATTTTTTTCTTATTTATTTGGTGGGCGAGCTCACCCAGATCCAGGCGAGGCCAAGCTCCGTAGTAGAGGGCGACGCTCGGCCTCACCGGATCTGGGGAGATCGAGCTCGCCCGGCTCGGCGCGAGGTCGGCCTCGCTAGGGCCGCGACGCTTCTTCCTTCTTTTGGCCGGGCGAGCTCGAGCTCACCTAGATCCCGAGGCCGAGCTCGCCTAGCGGAGGGCGACGCTCGGCCTCGCCGGATTTGGGCGAGATCGAGCTCGCCCGCCTCGACGCTGTAGTCGGCCTCGCCGGGGCCGGCGACGCTCCGGCGAGGTCGCCACGCGGCCCTCGCCGCCAAAGAAAAAAAAGAAAGAAAAAGAAGAAGAAAAAGAAAAAGAAAATGGAAAGTGTTTGAATTTTGTTAAAAACAAGAAACAACTTTTTTGTTTTCATTTACATTCTAAATGTGTTTTTAACAAAAAATAATTTTGGAACAAAAACGCAAACAAACGCGTTTGTTTCTTTTTTTGTTCGCAGGAATAAAAAAAAAAAAAAAAATGTTTAGAAACAGAAAAAAAGAATAAAAACAAACTCAGCCTTAGTTTTATCTTTTGTTTGTTTGTTTGGTTGTGTGAGATGATGGTCATTTAACTTCATCTGACGCTGAAGCATGGATGGCTTTTTTTTTTTTTTTTTTTTTTTGGGTCGGTGAAGGATGGATGTTAGTGGGAGAACGAAAGGACTGGGCCCAAGACGTAAGGCAATGTAGTCTTGGAACCGTGTAAATCCAGCGGTTGACATCGTTTCACGCGGCATTGGAAATAATGAACCGCCGTGTGAAGTATCTTAGAATCGTGACCGTAGGTTGGGCTAAGTCATGACTCACCGAACGCACGGTAGAGGTTGAAGTCTGTACCGCATGATGTTGATTTATTGTTTGGCCAAAAGGAAATATAAATTGTGCTGTATTGACAACTTAGCCCTCGGAGACATAAGGAAGAACAGAAGCAAGGAAAACGTAGTCTGATCTGCTTGAAACCAAGTCATCAGAAGAATTACTCTCTCTCTCTCTCTCTCTCGTAGAAACAACTGCAATGCACCATCTTTCTTTCTGCTCAATTATGATGAAAAAACTTCAGCGGGTGTCCAGGGGCTGAAGGCAATGAAATCCGTGTGTTTAACTAGAATTAGAAGAAAGCAAGAAAAGGACAATCCTCTTCCCTTAAACAGGAAAAGATCAAATGAAATGAGCTGCAACTGACATGTGCTGATTCTGTGGAGCTGATTATCTTTTTTTTTTTTTCAAAAGCCCTTTCTAAGTTTTCGAGGTTCTCTATTACGGTTCACTCATTAGGCTAAACAATAGACGAATCTGATCAGAACAAAAATCAAATTTTGTCACTCCACAACTCCTCCCTTTTGTCACCTAATAATACAATCCACCTCACACCAAAATCTTTACTGAAAAACATAGCGCGGCGTTCTTTCAGCCGCAAGCACATTGCATATGATGAATTAAAATGGACAATGCCCAGATCGTCATTCTTCTAGACAAATCATGCATGTGCATATGAGGTCAAACCATCACATGCTTCCATTGAATATAAATGGTTCTGCTTGCCAGCTATTTATTCTAACATAAGAAGCTCCCCCAACGGGTGAGGAATCCAGAACAAGCAATTAGGTAAATGCTGCCACCAACTGAAGCTGAAATGTCACCTAATGTTTGGTTAATCATTTTACCTAAAGCCCCTAAAACATAATAAAAAAGTCCACACTTGCTCTCTCTCTCTCTCTCTCTCTCTCCCCTCCTCCCCCCTATGGCTTGTGTCTCCTGTCGTTTCCGTTTCCTTCCTCCGACCGATGATTGAGTTCTTTCGCCTAGTAGAAGTGACAAGGACGTGCATACTTTTTAATTCCATTTATCCAGGGGCAAACCTTGCATTTGAAGTCAAGCCACATCATGCCTCGCCCACTTCCTACCCTCCACAAGATAAAAAGAAACAGAAAATCGTCTGGACCGGATCCAACCCTCGATCTTTAATGTCATTTTCATTTCGTTTCCCTTCTCTTTTTTCTATAACGCGAGGAAAATATCTGATTTGGCTCTATTGATCTTTACATATGCACGCAAGATATCCAGGCCATCCGTCCCGTTCATACACATCGAAGAAAGCTCTGTTTGCAAAACAACAGGCGCAGCTTGCACTCGAAGCGAATGTATTTGCCTAATATAAGCGATAGTTTTGTTAAGACATCATCCATTGCCGGACAAGGCAATCAAAGGTTATTAGAAGTACACTTGTACTTTCATGTGCTTGTACTTTCATGTGCCTCAACAGCAGATAAACTCGCCGACTTCATTGAGCTTCGGATGCGCCACCGATTTCATGAACGTCATGCTTGCAAACGTATGTCGTTCCTGTTTTTCTCCTAGTAATAATCATTCGCTGTGTGAAAAGATGCTACATTTATAGTACTTGCAAAAAAATTTACCCCAAAAGCGAAAATAATCACTATCTATAGTATATTATTTTATCAATTTATGCATATTTGGCCTCGAGATTAGACATTAGTTTGGGACACCACGTGCTTTTTGATTTCTTCAATGTTAGTCTTCTAACGTCTAGCGTAGATGCTTTTCAAATTGTGCAAGAGCTTCGTTAGCTTTTGAATCGCACATCAATGGTCATATCATCTTAAATGACTCTTTTTCTACCAAGCTTTTGTATTTGAATCCTAAGTTAAGGTTATTTTGCGAAAAATTAATGATTTAAAAAGTATTTTTTTAAAATAATCATTTATTTCTCTTAAAAATTTAAGAAAATTATATTATTCATTCAAAAAAATATTTAGACATAAATATTTGTTAATAAATGGAAAAAAATCATTTGATAATTATTTCAGGCAACAATAAACAATCTTTTTTAGGAAAATATTATCCAAATATTATTTTCCATGAAATGGATGGAACTTTAGTGTCATAATCCTTTGCATAGACCCAGCTGAGCTATTTTCCATATTTCCAAGACCAAGCAATGTTACTGAATCATAATTCACAAATTTCGAACATAAGGTTTAAAAAAGGAGAGAAGGAAACCATAAACGTGGTGCGCACATTACGTGGACTGTGCATACCACTTAAAAATGGAAATACGGAGATGGTGTCAAGAATATGGTATTAAAAGAATCGGGACAATTTTGGCATGAGGAAGGCCCAATGATGAAGTTTCCAAATCCACATCGTGGCATCATTGTGCTGCTAAGTTTGACATGACGAGAGGAAAGATTGTTTCCAGGGCTAAAATGATGGCCATGATGCCTCAATTATGTTCGCACAAATTATAAAATTGGTAACATGTTGGATCAAGTTAATTATGTAATGCAAATATAAACATAAAAAAATACAAGACTTTAAAGGTATGTTTAGTAACGTTTTATTATTGAAAATAATTTTTATTTAAAAATATATTTTTTTCTAATTCTGTTTTTGGGAATAATTATTAAATATTTTAAGATGTTTGATAACTCTATAAAATTTTATTCTCATAATAAAAATGTGGACGAGGTTTGACCTCACTTGACCAACACGAGGTCCACATCACCTAGGTGGGCAAGGCCGACCTCATGGTGGCTAGGCAAAGTCAAGCCTTATGGATGGCCAACAAGCTCGAGGCAACCTCATCAGGGGCTGGCAAGGCTCCAAAGAAGTTGTCGGGCCTCATTTGGCCAGTTGCCAGCCATCATTGAGGCTAGCAACCGGCTAAGAGAAGAAGAGAGGAAGAGAAAAAAGAAGAAAAGAAAAGAAGAAATGCTTATTTCTTGAGTTAGTCTTGGGAACAAGAAGTAAATTTTTTTCTTGTTTTTGTTCTAAATCTATTCTAGGAAACAAAAAAAAATAGAAACACTTATTATCGGGAGCATTACCAAACTCATCCTAAGATTCAACTTCTCTTTGCATATATGATCTTATAAGTTGACTTCGCCGATGGCCACCACAAAATCGAGAAAAAAACCTTATTATCAAACGTGACTTTGAAAATGTCGATGACTCTTCATAACATACACTATTGTAATATTTTTTTTCAAAGGTTCAAGGGAAATTGATACAATAGAAAGAAATGAATCCTTGAAAGATCATATGGATTTTTAGAACTCCAACCAAAAAGATATATATAATTTTAGAACTACAACATTATCGAGAGATTACATTTATCTTTTGAGATCTAATTCTTTTTAATAAACTAGATTGGTTCACTATGCTATTTGTTGCAATTTTTTTCCCCAAAAATTATGGGTTAACATTCTCGACAACCATCTTGTTATTTATATTCTCACATGATTTCTATAACTGTAGGGAAGGGACACTTCACCACATCTTGATCACGATGATCAGACGAACTATAAGCCAATCAGACGGCCAGAAACCAAAATTCACACATCAATTTCCACAATCTTTTCCCGTTGACATTATATTTATTCTTTTTTATTTCAATTTGAAGTCATACACACAAAATAAAAATTAATTAATTATTTATCAAAAGCCGCATTTGCAAATTCCAAAGAAACCCATGAAAAAGCCTCAAATAAAACTCGTCACCGCCCCTCCCGAGTAGAGATAGAAAGCTCAGAACGCCACC
Source organism: Eucalyptus decipiens (assembly GCA_014182575.1). NCBI lineage: Eukaryota > Viridiplantae > Streptophyta > Magnoliopsida > Myrtales > Myrtaceae > Eucalyptus > Eucalyptus decipiens. The sequence continues at coordinate 56,645,541 of CM024615.1, forward strand.
ACCCACCCCGATGAAATCACCTCTCTCTTCTCCGGCGGCGGCGGCGCCGCCGTCGTCTTCTCCTCTGAGGAAGACGCGCCTCTCCCCTTTCCTCTTCGCCTTGCTGTCGTTCATCGTCTTCGTCACCATCCTCTACGGCGAGGACCTGGCCTGCATCTTCGGTCAACAGCTCCAAGTCCGCCAGAGCTCGGCTCGCCCCGGGCCGCGAACCGGTGAGCCGACCGGCCCCTCCGTTTCCTCCTCTCACGTCGCAAAAGACGAATCCCCTGACGCGGGCGCTCCTCCCGCCGGCGGCACTACCGACGAGGAGGTCATTAACGGCGTACTTGGATCGTCAGATCAGCGGAGGAGCAGCGGCGCCGGGGGCGAACCGGTCCCGTTCGCGATAGGGAGGGGAGAGGAAGGGTGCGACCTGTTCAGCGGGAGGTGGGTGAGGGACGAGTCGGCTCGGCCGATGTACGAGGAGTCGGAGTGCCCGTACATCCAGCCGCAGCTGACGTGTCAAGAGCACGGCAGGCCTGACAGGGACTACCAGCACTGGCGCTGGCAGCCTCAATCATGTTCTCTGCCCAGGTTCCGATTTCATTTTTCATGTTCTTTTTTTCCGAAGCAAAAAGCTTTAAACTTTTCTTCACGCGTGTCGGTGACTTTTTGTCCTGTCTTTCACTTCGAGGTCTCTGTTTCTTCGTCTTCCTCCTCTTCCCTGTTGCTTCAGCCTCTGAAACGGCACGTCGGTCGACATGGAGTTTGTCTTAATCTGGAAAACACTGTAGCCGGATCATTTTCCTTTTGAATCGTCAAACGAGATCAAATTCGTGGAATTAGATAGAGGAAGTTTCAAGCTTTTCGGAGAGTCTTGGAAGCTCTCGACTGCCATTAATGGGTTACTGTCGTTTCGTGAGAAAGCTTTGCTTTTCGTGATGGTACATTAAAAAAGTTCCATATAATTAGAATTAGTTGCCAAGTCCGCTTCACGCCCCAAAGAAAATATGGAAGGTCCCAGTTTTGAAAGTTGACTCGCCGTTTCGGGAGATTAGAAGGTACGTCTTTTTCGCCATGGGAGTTGCCGTCCGGAGCCGGCGGCTCGGCCCGCCGGCCAGCCACAGCGTCCGCTTTGAAAACGAACGCTACTTAATGATTCTAACAACTCCGCTGTTACCTGTTAGATGTACCAAATGGATCAGCACAATGGGGGTGGCATTGACTTTTAGGACAGTAGAGTAATTTCTTAAGATGAACAATTGACGATGCACCTGTCTCGGAATCGAATCATCTTGACTATGTCTAGATCGATCGAGATGGCTCGCAAGAATTAGTATTCTTTTCCGATCTTGATTGTGGATTCCGTCGCCTGCTTCTAGGTTCTGCGGTCATTACTTACCGCTGAATGTAATCGCAAATTTTCAACTGCTACAAACTTTCCCAGTATAAAAGTCATTAGCGCAGAATAGTTTAATAGAGAGAAATCGCATCGTGGATGGCGTCAAGCAGCCAGATACCTGGAACTTTTACCTGGTCATGGCCAAAGAAAGTCACTTGGAAGGGTCCTCTTATCTTTTCTCAATGCAACGTTCGGAACAAGTTCATCTGCATTAAAGTTTATCGAAAGCGGTTAGGTTGTCGATATTTATTTCATAAATGTAGTCCTTGAAGTATTCAAACTCTTCGAACTCATCGATCAATCCCATTGGCTCACGAGTCGCGACAGTACTATGTAGCAGAGCCGCCAATTAATTGCTCTATCAATTAATTACGTTCCCTCAGTCTTTTGTATCTGGTCAGTGAGAACTTGCTGGATTTTTTTTTTTCTTTAGGATATTCTAAAGTTTCTTGCGACGATCTACTTGCAGATTCAACGCGACGCTGATGTTAGAGACGTTGAGAGGGAAGAGGATGATGTATGTCGGCGACTCCCTAAACCGAGGGCAGTATGTTTCGATGATCTGCCTCCTCCATTCGCTCATCCCTGAAGGTTCCAAGTCCATGGAAACCTTCAACTCCGACTCCCTCACCGTCTTTACTGCCAAGGTAACCCAAGAAATTCACTTTCTCAATCAGTAGTTCCCCTGCGAACCCATCGACTACACCGGCACAGATCATCCCTCGTCCATGTGCTTCGGTAATTCTCATTTTATCTCTCTGAAAAACTTCAGGATTACAATGCCACGATCGAGTTCTATTGGGCGCCGTTTCTTCTCGAATCGAACTCAGACAATGCCGTCATCCACCGAGTGAATGAAAGGCTGGTACGCAAGGGCTCGATCAACAAGCACGGGAAGCACTGGAAAGGAGTGGACATACTGGTGTTCAACACCTATCTTTGGTGGATGAGCGGGGTCACCGTGAAGATCCTGTAAATCTCCTCATATCATCGCTATGAAAACCGAGATCATCTTGATCCTTTTCAGTCGTGGGCCGGTTACTGATTGGCCGGCGTGAGATCGGTTTAAACAGTTCTGATCGAAAACCTTTTTGCAGGAAAGGGTCTTTTGAGGATGAGGTCAAGGATGTGGAGGTGATGAGCACCGAGGATGCTTATAGAATCGGAATGAAAAGCTTGGTGAGATGGGTGCAGAAGAATACGGACCCTAAGAAGACCAGAGTCTTCTTCACTAGCATGTCGCCTACTCATGGAAAGTATGTCTCTCTCCCTCTCTCTCTCCCCTTCTCTCTCTCTGAACATACAAAATTCATATCGATCTGTTCATGCGAAACTTCTCGCAGTAGCGAAGAATGGGGTGGCGGATGGGGAGGCAACTGCTACAACCAAACGACGCCGATCGAAGACCCAAACTACTGGGGCTCGGATTCTCGGAAAAGCATAATGCGGGTGATAAGCGAAGTGTTCAGCAAGACGAAGGTGCCCATCACGTTCGTGAACATAACTCAGCTCTCGAACTATCGGAAGGACGCGCACACGATGATCTACAAGAAGCAATGGAACCCACTCACTCCGGAGCAGCTAGCGAACCCTGTAAGCTACGCAGATTGCGTGCACTGGTGCCTGCCTGGCCTTCAAGATACTTGGAACGAACTTCTATTTGCCAAGCTATTTTATCCTTAAGTCAATCGAAACCACGCCTGTAAAAAAATTGGACGCCGCAACATTTCTTTGATTCTTTTGATAAAACGAAAAATGGAGCGCGCAAGGAAACCGAGAAAAACATTAGTTAATTTTCGCAACTAATGTTTAGAGATGTGGCGATATTTCAATTTGTGAATTAATACAAGAAAATATGTTGTTTTGCCCATGCTGTGATTGTTAAGTCTCTGGAACCAAAAGGGTCCTATAAATTCTCACCTTGAATCGCTTGTGACGTGGAAGAACCAAATGGACCCGAAGGACATTGTCGGGCTGGCTAGGACAGCGCCGTTCGGTTAGAATTCTCGGCCCGGCAAGGTCAGATAATTATGGACGAAATTCCTGAAATGGTCGGGCCCGATCTTAAGGCCTGGCCCGGAATGATGCTTCTCTAATCCTGCCGGGGTCTCCCTTCACCTTCGTAGAAGCGGCAATTCTATGAGCTGAAATCAATGAAATTAGTAGATTTTTTTTAGTTGGTTAGCGCGGCGCGGCCCTCTTAAAGAAAAGTTACTTGTTATTTACGCGTAAGCACCGACAAAATAAGCCGCAAATGCCATCCACTTTTAAACCCACGACCTAATTAGAAATTATCCTAATTCGATTCCGTAATTTCTCAAGCGGGGCAAACAAAATCAAACACAATTCACGTGTATCTGGAGAATCATGATACCGACGAGCTACCCAAGAATGGATGGCAAGCGTTAAAAGGATAGAGGATAAGGTCATGCTTCCCTCAAGAGCTACGGAAAAAAAGAGGGGTGAAAAGAAGGAAAAGGGAAAAGCACATCTTTTGAGTTCATCATGCAAACCAATAAGCAACGTTAAGATGCTCGCCTGGTCGACCCACTTGCAGTGTCACGCTTAGCTTGCAATCCAGCATCTTTTTTCCAACCGCATCATGCGAGACACCCGACGAGAAGAAAAAATGGACTTAGGAAACCAGAACAGATGGGGAAAACAACCACCTTTTCTTTTTGTGCATCGGTTTCGGTACAGCAAGTTGTCTAGTTTTGTTTGTCCACTTTCGCTGTGACAAAACCGGTTCCGCTATAAAAATTCGCAACTTGCAGCGGCGGTTAAGTCGATTCCATTCCTAGAAAACTTAGTAAATCATCGCATCCATCAAGAAGAATATTCAAATACGCAAGCCCGCCGCGCGTGAACCCATGAGAAGAAAAGTCCAAGTACCCGTTTTCCTCCTTTTTTCCGCTTTCTAGATCAGGCTAACGCATAAATTATTTATGAAACTCGTGGTGCGTGTTTATTAGATCGACTCAATTTGAGAGAAGTAGATCGACTCAAGTCGAGATGCTTGATATACATCCTTCGAAAGAGATCGATTTTGGTGGGATATATGTCAAGTTTGAAGCTACAAACTGCTACATACCAAGGAATCCTTCAAATCTGGCGTGGAGATATACGCATATGAATTTCGTGCAAGGCAAATATGGGAGAGAGAGGGAGAGAGAGAGAAAGAGAGCGACAGAGTTGACATTTTTAAATGACGAGATGAGAATACGACCGTGTAAATTCTCCCCAAGCTGGCAAGGGAAGTGCGGATGATCTTCAACTTCGACAACCTAAGCTCGGTCTTGGATTAGAATGAGTTCATATATCCCCATTCATATGTATGCGGAACATATACGTCTCCTAGGTCATCATTGTTTTCGCATCAAATGGGAAAAAGAGGGGAAAAAATAACCGAAAAAAGGAAGAAATAAACAAGGAAATGAATCGTGCTGATTGGCAGCTCATCAGGTTACTTAGAAATTCACTAAAAGGACAGAGACATTTGGACACGGTAAAAATAAAACTAAGAAAAAAACACAAAAGAATAAATAAAAAAAGCCTAACAAAATGACCCATATACAGCATCATCTTCCCCAGTCGCTCCTCTGCGACGACAGAAGCTAATCAAAATGATGAACTGCCAACGCTGGCTTTTCGAGATCTGCTCAACATCAGGCGTAATAAAGAGACAGAAAGAGATAAAAGAAGATCGATGTAGCTATTTCTCTTTTTTGGGTTTTCTGAGTAATTCTTCGGTCTTTCGAGATCGGCGGAACAAGCGGTGGTTTCACAAATTCCGGGCCATGGTCTCGGCGATCTGAGCCAAGGACTGGAGGTTGCAGTTGACGATGGTGTCGGCGAACACGCACGTCTCCTCCTTGGTGTTCCCGCTCGGCACGTCCACCGCGTACGACTCCACCACCGTCGTCGCCGCCCCTCCCCTCGCCGCGTGCAGCGTCGTCACCGACCGGTAGTTCGCCAGCCGGTGCTCCCCGCCGACCACGCTGAAGCTCATCACGTGGCGCTCGTCGTCCAGGATCTCCAGCCGCTCCGTGCTCCAGTTCGCGGGCAGCCCGGACACGACGCGCACCTCCCTCACCGTCCCCACGTGCCCGTCCCCGTCGATCACGTGGCAGCTCTTCAGGAAGTGCTTGTACGCCTGCGGCTCGTCGAACCGCCGCACCACCGACCACACCACCGGCACCGGCGCGTCGATGGACCGGACCACCGCGGAGCAGCACTGGTTCGGTCCCACCTGGTGCCGGTGGTACGGGGCCGCGTAGTCGGGCACCGCGCCGGGCGACACCGGCCCGGCGAGCACCGCCGGCTGGCTCTGCTTGTGGCACCCGGCGGCGGCGGCGGCGGCGGCGGCGGAGGACGGTTGGTGGGCGGGGTTGATCCGCTGGAGCTGCACGGAGGAAGTCATCTTTCTCTCTCTCTCTCTCTCCCCCCCTCCCCACCTCAACTTCTCTCCCTAACAATCTCTGCGGTGCTTCTTCGTCTAATTTTCTTCTTGTTGCTTCTTGGTGAGAGAAAGGTCTGAGCATGAAATGATGAAAGCGGATATATAAGTCCGGAAGGAGAGAGAGATGCATCTGCAGGTTTTAGTGTTGTTTTTTTCCATCCACTTGCATTAGGATTTTGGCTAATTTCTCGGAGAAAAAAAGGGCGAAAGGCTTTGCCTTTTGGTGTTTGAACGAAAGGAATGGGCGATAAAGAAAGAAACAGCCCAGCTTATGCGGCCGGACATGCAAGTGGGTCGTCAACTTGCCTATATTTTTCCGCTTTTTCCTTCTTCTTTCTCCTTTATTTTTTATTTTTAAATTTTCCTCCCCCTTCCTTTTTAGACCGAGTTTTAGGTGAATTGTTTTTTTTTTTCCTTTCTCCCCCCAAGCCCAACAAAGGGATTGCTTCGACACCTTGTTTCGTACGTTTCGTGATCTTTTTTTTTTTTTTTTTTTTTTTATATATTTATTTTATGCCCACCCTTTCGATTATGTGGCACATGTCAATTTTTTTTTTAAAAATGGTCAAATTGCGTTAGAGTAATCCGCAGCGCCATCCGGATTGAGGACTTCCTAATAAATATCATGTTGGTCAGCGAACGTAATATCCTTTCATGCGACTCTCTCGCGACAATATCTGGAAAAGGAAATTACATATATTGCGCAACTAGAAATAGTGGGGAGAATAATAGCTTGTCCCACGAATTTTTGGGATTGTGCCAAGTTACTCTATGATATTTCGATTTTTACGCTCTACCCCCTTAACTATTGAAATTGGCGGTGGTTTATTTTCATTGTTGACTCCAGCTAAATTTTTCTTATACAAACGACTGCGTGAATGCATGTACATGACTAATTATGGAAGACAAATTGATCTGTATTATTTGTATACACAAGACAAAAATAGAGGGGCTAATCAAAAACACATTTCAAAACTATATGTTGATGTACATTTGCAGTTGGCTGTCAAATCTTTGTCAGAACTTTAACATACTGTCACATGCTATATAGTTTAGAATCATTCTTTTATGTTTTATATGTATGTCATTCACTGTCACGTTGTTGGAGATCCACGCAAAAATTGGTCGAATCTATGGTAGGGGGACACATTGGAACCAATTTCTAAAATTCATGGGAGAAATTGCAAAACTTAAAACGTCAAGGGCCAATTTGCGACAACCTTAAAATTTGGAGGGTAATATGTCATTTTCTCCAACATAGTATAAATTGATTCCGCTTTGATCTATCAAAAAATCAAAGTCCATCCCTCACTAAAAGGGCTTCTTAATTTGTTTAGTCTATTCTGAGCAAAAAGCAAATCATCTATTTTTTCCGGTCAAAATTTAAAATATGATTTAAATTATGAAAATCAATGAAAATGGACTCTATATATTGATACATCTCACAAGATTTCGGACATTTAAAAAGGAAAACAAATTTATCGGCTTATGATCTCTCTGTTTTTCCCTTTTTTATTTTTAATTTTTTATAGATAAGAGAGGGTTAAGATACGTCTGTTTGCCATAAAACCTTACGCTCAAATCCCAACTGGCAGCTAAGCCACCACCCTAAGAGTATATGCCATTATTTATTAAATAATTTGCTGCCAGACGAGAGTCTCTCCCTACTCCCTAGCTTGTTGGTGAAAGTATCCATGCAGTACGATTTTATGAATTTACATCATGCAAGGAGTCTATTCCTAGATACCAAGGAGTCTAAGAAATTAATTCACATACACGCTCAAAGATGATAATCTTTGGGGATTTACACTTTCCAAAGATTAGTTAAACATCGACCTTAAGGAGATTCTCGATATCAATTGCTTATAAGATTATTATCTATGGCTCAATTTGCTTCATGAAAAATGAATGATTTGAAAAACATTTTCTAAAAATAAACGCTTGTATCATGTATAGAGATGAATTAACAAAAAATATTTTCACTGTCTACATGAATGTTTAGATATAGATTTTTTTTTTTGATAATTAATTTTTTTTATTGACTAATTAATTCAAGCTATACAAGCGATCATCTTTTAAGAAAAATAGTTTTCAAATAATTCATTTCATTGAAAAGTAATATTTATAAATATAAAAAGAGCCACTACATTGAAAATAATCACAAAATGAAGGAGATAGTGACAAAAATAATTCCTGAATTTTGGCTATATGTGTAGCATGTTCCATAAACTTTAATTTTGTTTGATGCAGTCACTGAATTTTAGCTCAATCTCATTTCCGAACTTTTGATTTATTTATTATAATCCTTGTACATTTGGTATATTATATGAAAATGTTCAATATTGTTCACATTGAACAAATTTAAAGTTCAAGGATCAAATTGTACGATTAGCCAAAATTTAAGAATTGTTTGTGTCGCTTACCCAAAACTGATCTAGAAGGTGACGAATCTTTGGTGGGAAGCTCGTTTTCAAAGCCCATTTGCCCTTTAAATAGAAATAGCCCTCAATGCTGTCCATATCTTGATATCGCTTGGCGTACTCAAAGGGTACAAAGTTTTGGATATTCATACTTAAAAAAAGGGATATTTGCACTTTAAAAAGATCTGATGACCGTTCCGATGAGATCGACGTACAACGCATCGGGTCATGAGTGATTCCTACAAGCAACTTGTGATTTTTCTTTCCGGCACTTGAGGAGGAAACCGCGATACAACGGGCGGGTTGACCCCCTCCCAAAACCTATTATCCAAGACCAGCCTCGCCCGAGTCAAGCAAGAGAATACGGTTTTGGCTTTGTTGTTCTATAACATATGTAGATTCCTTACCTCGATTCAAAAGACGCAAAAGATTCGTGGGACGATGGATGCGTCCGCAAAAGCTTTAAATTTAAGTCGCGACACCCTTCATTTCCGTGAAAAGAGAAAACCCAACTTCACGATTTTTGTAATGGTTTGGTCCACAGAAGCTTCCGTTTGAAGGGTTTTACTAGCTAGCAACTTGGAGTTTTTATTGTCTGCTGGTTTGCATCATGGATGAGGTCATTCGAAGAGCTAGTAATCCCCTACTGCGCCTCTCGAGAGATGGTTGTCCGACCAAAGCAAGTTGCGGGTATTCTTGGAGTGAAATTTACCACCAACTTTAGGGGGGAAAAAGTTATTGGACCGTACCGAAATGTAAAAAAATGATATCCTGCAGCGGTTGTTCAGACATCGCGTCCGGCACCCGCGTCTCGTATCGATCGAGGAGCTGCTGGGCCCCGTCTGAAGTACGCAACAAGGCCAAACCCAAGATCTTTCTCTACTTCGTTGAGCCCACAGAATTCGAGCCCCCTCAACAGTGTCACGCTTCTTGAGCGGTTTTTGCTTGTGCCGGTGACAGCTTGGACGAACTTTGACTGGGGATTCAATTTTCTTCAGATGGGATCTCGTCTCAAGTTCTCAACCAGAAATACAGACCGAGCAACTCTAGCGTTGCTCCAACAAAACTATGTGCGGGTGCAATCCGAATGTAATTCGTGGTCTAAACAGACAGGAAAACAAAACAAGGACTCGCGCTGAAAGCTAAATCCAGGAAATGGCTATGATGCCCGTCCGCCTAAAGGAACGGGCCACGTGACGGCGGCAGTTTACAGAAGACCAGATTCCGGGTCTGGCATCAAGCCCTGCGCATTTACTTGTAGTAGCTACAACGGTTGGAGGGCTCTAGCGACGGACTCTTGGCCAGCGTCGGGGATTGTTATCACATCAAACGTTATTAGCAAAATGGAACTTCGTATTACTATATAAACTGTTCTCTTGAATTTCTTTCCCACATCAATGCTAAAGAAGCTCATCGAGAACAGGCTAATAAGCAGATAGCAGGACATCCCCTTTCCAGAATCATATCCTGCGTTCTATTTCACTAAGTCGACAGACCGGTAAATCCAGCAAAATGTCAAAGGATCAAAAGGGCATGAATTCAGAATAAAAGGCGAGAAGCTCAATGTCAACCAGGAACAAATCAATATATCCAGTCCTTTATTCAGTATTCCACTGTACAGTTCACCATCGCAGAGTTCAGCATACAAAAAACAAATGAAACCAATACTCAGAAAGCCCCACAGACAATTCACTACTAAAAACGTAATTGTCCGATGTAATAGAAGATTATATCCAATATCAGTCAGTGAAAGAACAAATTTAATACTTTCTTCATAAGCAAACTCACTCCCCCCCTGGCAAAAACTATCTACTGTGTTCTAAATTGTTCTAATGCTCCATCTTGACATCTGAGGAGAACTTCGGATCAGACTCCAAAGTCCTTAACAATTCATCCACATCGAACAGGTCATCCACGGCATAGTCACTCAGCCAGTCGAAATCAACAATGGATTTGCTCTTCGGCTCCATCTCTCCACCATCTGCATTCGACTCACCCTTGCGATCCCGGTCCTTAACCTCTGGGCCACCAGTCAATTCTGACTGACTGGACAATGTCGTGGCCTCGCTTGGGGTGCCCGCCGAATAACCAGTGCTCGGGGTACCAGCAGAATAACCAGTGCTTCGGGTACCAGTCGTGTTAGCAGTAGTGCCCACCGGTGTTGTGGCTCTGGCATCCAAGTCACCAAAAGACATGGGATGAGACGCGGTGGGGAAATTCAACCTCGCACATGGACCGTACATTGCGGTCGCAGCTTCATCATAAGCCTTAGCAGCTTCGATTGCAGTCGGGAACGTGCCCAGCCACAACCTACTCCCTCGGTTCGGCTCTCGGATTTCAGCAACCCATTTGCCCCAAGTCCTCTGCCTCACTCCTCTGTAATTGAAGGTCGTATTCTCGGGACCACCTTTGCCTTTCATACACCCCTTTTTCGAACCCTTGGCGGGCACCCTACGCGCAGGCTTGTCTCCATTGGCCTGCGGATCGAGCTGGTCGTTGTATTGTTTCCATTTTGCCAATGTCTCTGCCACGGACATAGAACCTTCCTTTCTACTCCGTGACCTCTTCCTGGGAGAAGACAGAGCAAAGGAGAAAACATCAGTACTCGAAGCCGAAACAACCATCTCTGCTTACTCGAACGATTACCGCAAGACAGAAAAAAACAAACCGTGATGACTTGATATAGAACCACGAAGACTTCGTCCCCAAGTTTCGATATAAGCGAAAATTATTTTATTCCCTTTTCTGGGTTATCAGCGAATAAACAGCTATAATGACAAGGGAATTTACCATTGCTTGCGAAGCAAGCAAGAACAGAGTAGCTGACAAACTAAGCGAAATTACGCGGCGAGCAGCCAAGATTAGGGTTTTTTTTCGAGCAGCCACTAAAATATCAAAACGCCAAATAAGGAAAGAGAATACCGCGGCACGCGTTCACGCACCCCCAAATTCAAGATTTGCACGCACAAACAGAGAGGTTTCACAAGAAACATCACGCGGAAGACGAAGGAAAGACTGAACCAACCAACCAACCTTTCGACGATCTCCGGCGACATGCGCGCCACCGCAAACCCTCCCGAATCGAAACCCCCCTTCGCCTTTTCCGCTCCCGGTCCTCCTCGGAATCTAACTTCCGCCTCCACTCGAGCGGCTCCTCTCTCCTTCTTCCTCTGTTTCTTGAAGGGGAAAAGAAAAACGGAAATAGGGTTCCGGCGAGTTCTTGCGGAATCGGTCGAGATGCTGGGTTGGGGTGTGATGATTGCTGATGCTTCTGGTGTTCTTGAGACTGAGAGAGATAACGAGAATCTCCTTTTAATCTGAAGGAAAGACAGCGCGGAATTTTCCAGTTCTAGGGGTTCTGCTGAATATTTATAGCATCTCTAGATATTTCTGGATTTTCTTTTTTTCTTTTCTTTTCTTCTTTTCCTCTCGAGTCGGGATGAATTAAATATCGCCAACGAAGATGGGAACGACGACGGCTCACACACCACGCACACACATATGGGATGACGTGGCGGGTTTTGAGTCGAGCCGTGGCGTTTCGATAGCCGAACGTTCTCACACGTGTCGCCGAGGAAGCTTCCCGAAGCACTCGAGCCACACATCGCTTTCTTACTACCTAAGTACTTTTTTTCCCTCTCTCTTCTCTTTCTCTCTGTCGTCTCGCTCCCCGCAAGTTTGACTTATTTACTGTTATGCCACGGAGCCAGCTGGATCGATGCTGTCAGTGGTGAAGACGCGCGATTGGGGAGCTCAAAAGGTGTGGTAGATATTTTTCCGAGACATTAAAGAAAGAAAGGATACCTTAGCAAATTGTTTCACTCGATAGATAAAATAGAACGGAAATGGATGGTGGCGATATTTTAGTCGATAAAAGTGCGCCTAGATCCTTCTTTAAAGAGCCATCCAAAACAAACTATTTCGATCGTGCGCTTTAACAATCGATCCAACGTCAAATCTGTTTCACATAAAAAAAAGAAAAGGAAAGTATATCTAAGAAGAGATTCGTCAACACGACTCTTAACATTATCGACAAACTTATTAAAATCACCAAAGATTTTGTATCATTAATTTAGATATGATGATCATTCGTTCAAAAATTTAATGCAGGAAATTATAGATAAACTAGATATATGACTCGTTCATTCTTTCATCTTCTATATAATGTGAGGTTTTGCATTATTAGGGTTCTCAAATTTACATCTTGGCATATGCTAGAATATGATTTGTGAAATTTTAACACTGTGATTAAAGTGCAACTAGAAAGATGACAATCATGCTCAAAAGGCTTTTGTTTGTCAGTTGACAACTATTGTTGTCGTGGACGGACAAGCCCCACGACATGTCCAAGAATGGAAACTAAATTTAGGCTGTTTCAGTCGAATTTCGAACGAATTCAAGCCCGTATCTGCTTTGCTCCGGATAAAGGCGCTGCTCGTCTCGTGACGACGATCCTCTGCATGTCGACCATCTGGCTTGCGTGCCACGGCGGCGCATGCTGCCTCCAGGAGATCCACACGTGGGGGTGGAATACGTCACGACTGACGTGCTCCCAGCGGAGAGGAGAGGAGAGGAGAGGAGGGCGCACGAGACCGGGCACGGCGAGTTTGACCGTGCTCTACATGCGTCGGGATTGGCCGAAGCAACGACGAGGATCGAAGGCGACAGGGCTGCTGTTAAATATATGAACTTGGAGGAGAAAACTCGAACTTTAACACCGATTCTGTCGCTTTTTAAAATCTCCTGAGCACGACAACATTTGCTGTAATTTCACGAAAGCCGCACGAGAGGGATTGACGAGGGCACTGATGCTATAATACCGGCGATCCAAAGTGATATACTAAAAATGCTATAAGAGAGAGGGTCGTGTAAATGCTGCGTGATCCCGAAGGATAGCTTTACCAACAAGTTTCGTGAGAAGCCCCATTGTTATTGTTGATCGAATTATAATTAGCACAACATTGGAAAAAAAAGGGATAAGGTTGTAATTCAAATTATATTAAATATGCAATGCTTTATTTGTGATCTTTTAAATATCTAAGACTTTCCAAATTGAAACTTGAATCTTTGTTCTCTAAAACTAGACAAGATCTTCAATGTTGTTAGCAAGTTTTGTAAGGGCATTTGATAAGAATCGGGAAAATGATAAAAAAATGTCATCATTGTATGTTCTCTCCTGAACTTTTTAATTTGACAAATTTAATCATAATTTTCTACTATTTGCTAATGTAATCCTTCCGGCAAATTTTTGTCGGCAATCTTTGACATGGATGCTAACTATCCTACATGGTACGGTCGACACTAACGTGGATAATTTTTACAATTTTTTATAAGTTTTTTTTCTTCTTTTCTATTCTATTATTTTCCCCCTTTTCCCTTTTTCTTTCTTTCTTTTTTTTTTTCTCTCTACTAAGTCCAGGTGCATAAAAAAATTACAAAAAATAGTCTATGTCAACACTGACCTTATCACATAAAACCGCCGGTATTCACATGAGTAATTTCTAGTCAAAATTAACTAGAATAACTACTAAGTTGGCAAATCATCAAAAGATTTATGACTTAATCAGCATAATTGAAATGTTCAAAATTGAATTGGCATTCATACAATAGGTTTGGGTTTTTTTTGGTAATTATCTCAATGAGAACCTGAAGATTCACATAGCAATTTATGATGCACAATGAATGGTTAGGAACATCTTCAAGAAGATAATTTGCTTTCAAGAACACATAGTCTGATTCGATCTTTTTCCATGTTTGCATTTTGTTCGTGTGTATAGCGAAGCCAACAGACCTTTTGCTTTGAACATTAGGGTTGAGTATGTACTCCGCTACATGCCGCCTCACATGTTCTTCGTTCACGTGTTTGCGCACCCCGTATGATTAATGACGCAATAAAAGGCTTTCTCCTTCTTTGTTACAAAATATAAAGAATAAAAACTAAAATGAACATTAAACATTTTCTAGCATGTCCTATGTTAAATATGTCTCGAGTTTGAGTCTATGAACGAAACCAAACCCAAAATAAATTAAAGGAAAGTGGATATTTGAACTTCAAGTGGCTGAATTGTAGAGACCAAGCCATGAATTTATAGATTACGGAAATCGAATTTCGTATATATTGCACGTTCAAGATAACAAGAAAAAGAGGAAAGTCCAAGTTGGACTTGTTGACCGAAGTGTCCAACTTTCCTATTCTGATTTGAAGTTGGCTGCCATGCATATTATATAATATATATATTTGTTCTCTTTTGCCGAAAGAGTGGGTTGTTGCCGGAGGGTTTCTTCTTTTCGGTGAGTTGCTGCCGCACGTCCTATGAAGCCGCACACGATCGTTGAGCGAAGCCACATATTGAAGCACCGTTTACTTTGAGTGCCGTGGGTGTTCTCTGTTTGTGAGAGACATTCGTAGGTGCTGGGTGCTTGATAGCGGGTGTTCGTGTTTCTCGTGCGGCAAAACTTATTCGTGATTTACATCCAAGTAAGATTGGTATATTTAGTGTAATTGGGATTTGGGAAACACCGAGAGAGTGTTTGAGTGACTTGAGTGTGTAATCTCCTTGTATCGCTTGATCTATAGTGAAATTCGCTCTCCCCGTGGACGTAAGTCATTACGACTGAATCACGTAAATCTAGTGTCCGATTTATTTTTCTTCTTCCGTCTATATTTTGTTCGATCGCTCGTCCTTATCGCAATATCCTATACATTTATACACGACATAATACGTATATTCGATGATCAAGTGCCCTACGGACAGAATACTCAAATTAAAAACCACATGATCAGCTGCTAACCTTGCAAAGCTCGACTGCTAAACAACATCGTCGGCAAAACCCTTTCTATGCCTGTAATGTTCAAGGACTTAACGAACTTCTTTTCCTTAACTGTCAACGAGCTGTTTCTGTTAGGGTTGCACTTTTATCTTCCCCTCCAACGTCGAACTTTCAGTTCTCTTTCTCTCTCCTCTCCTCTGTCTCTGGTAGTTGATAACTCATTCTTGAGGTATTTCAATGAGCTGTCGACCCATGCTGCGACAATCTGCAATCACAATCCACGACTGTTGTCAACGCACAGCACTTGATTGAGGCCGTATTACAATTGGGTGCGTGGAATCAAGATACATAAGGAAGCGAAAAGGCGCAGGTTTTCTTTTTCGAACCGATGGAAAATCCACCACCGGTCCCTGTCCTGGGAGGTTGGGTGAAGAACCTACAAGAGCCGATCTATTGCATTGACGTGAAGAGGGACAAGACAGGTCTTTGGCGCGGGAAAAAACCTATCGATGATGCCTTCTCCGTGTTCATAGCGCAGTTCATGATCATCACCGGGGCCTATGTGATGTTCCGATTTCTTCTCAAGCCTCTCAGACAACCTAAATTCGTTTGCAGCGTCCTGGTATGTACATACTTATGCTATTTCCTCGGTGTCAAAGCATGTCGGCCCTCGTTTTCTTTAAGGAAAAATTTGGATAAATCCCATACTCGCGACACATAAACGACTTCAGAATTGGTTTGGGCTTAATTCACGGTTTTTCAGAGTCCATCTTATTCCTTGCACAAGTTGTAGAAGTTTAGTACGTATAGTCAATCAAAAGTTGTTCTTATTCTATTTAGATTTACAACCTTTTCTGATCCGGCAGGAAGGGGAGATGTTACGATCTTTGAAAAGCCCTGCACGATTGTAATAGATTACCATGTAAGGATTCGTCAGGCCAACTTATTTCTTCACGACTCCATGGAAACTTGTAGTTGGAATATATATTTAAAACCAGTAATGGTCTTTGCGATTGACAAAGTTTGCCAGAGAAACAGATTTACCTGAACAAAATGTATCAGATCAGGAAAGCCTAAATGAGTGCCAAGTGGATATACAATAAGTCGTCATCACAAGAGAAGAATTTAATTGCGAACCATTTTGCTGGAGCGTACGTAAGCTTAAATACATTTGGAACTCTGATGTTCTTGCTTTTCTTGTCTCCTTTTGTTATGACAACTAATAGGCAAGAACACATTAATTGGCTGGCAATTAAGGGGAATCAGATGACTCTTACCATCGCTTTTTTAGGCAGGCATTGTTGCGAGCCCCCAGGTCATGGAGCTCACCAAATTCTTTCCGGAAAACTCCTTCCCACACGAAGAAATCCTTTTGGTAAGAACAGTAGGTGCTCTCGGTGCGACGTATATTCTATTCTTAACGGCAGTGAAGACCGATGTAACAGTCGTCGAGAGATTACTGAAAAAGGCCTTGTTCATCGGCTTCGCCAGCATAAATATGAGCACTGCCATCATCTTCTTATTGGTTCGAAAAATGAACCTTCCAGGAGTACAGAAAGGATTCTTCGTATTCCTATTTGCAGGGGGAATATCCCTAGTGCGATTCCCTAATGTTGTCTATGCTTTTGATGAACTCAACATCTCGACTTCTGATCTAGGCCAGCTCGCCATGTCAACTTCTATGCTATGCGAAGTATATGTGTGTGTGAGGATGATGATGGACGTATACTTCAAAAGTGATTCAATCATACTTTGGGCAGTTTCATCTGCCTTAGCTTTGTTGCTGATCATATTTGGAGTCGTAGGACGTTTGATCAGGTTGATTATCAGGAAGATGCCTGAAGGGAAACCGCCGCATGATCTTTGTATCCTTTCTATCTTAATCGGAGCTTTGTTGATAGCATTTCTAGCGGACATGATAGGCACGTTGCCATTCGGGGTGATCATTTTTGGGTTGGTGATACCGCACGGACCCCCTTTAGGATCGGCTTTAACTGAGAAGGTTGAGCTGGTCACCATGGAAATTTTGATGCCAATGTTTTATATTGGCGTTGGCTATAGTGTTGATTTGGCTTCGATCAATATGACTAATTCGAGGAAAATCATCCTTGCGATGATAGCGGGTGCTCTAGCAAAGCTTGTTGGAGCTACATTAGCTGCGCTATGCTGCAAAATAAGGCTCCGTCATAGTGTCCTGCTTGGCCTCATGCTCAACATTAGGGGTCCTTTTGATTTAGTTCTCTTCCTTCGCTGGACCGCAGCAAAGGTAAGTTCCATATCACAATTCTTATGCTATCGATTAGCTCTGACGGGCATATATGCGACCAATGTTGGGCCGAAAGGCTCATTCTATCGCTGAAGTGGTAGCGCCGACCTATCGCAAGTTGAAACTTCGAAGGAATCGCCCTGCATAGCCTCTAACGTTTTAAAGTTTTTACTTTGTTCATATCATTAGGCTTGTTCTAGAATCCACAAAAGGAGAAAATTACATTCCTTTAACGCTTTACTTGAATTTAGTGTTTATACAGAGACATGCATACGTTTATTAATGTATCTTGAAATTGAGTTACTTTGAAATGCAGGTCATAGACTCGGAAACTTATACAATCATAGTGTTATCGGAAGTGGCGATTAACGCGGTCGTGACACCTTTGATCGACATTTTCTATAATCCACATTCGAGATTGCGCGCATCTTCCAGAAAATGCACAAGATCCATTCAAAAAATCCCGAGGAATGTCGAAGTACGGATTCTTTGTTGCATTCACAATCAAGAAGATGTCCCCGGCACCATTTCTCTTCTCGAAGCATCAAATTCAACCGTTGCCAGTCCGACATATGCCTACGTCGTCCACCTGAAGGAGCTCGTCGGACGCGCAACACCGGTCATCGCCCCATACAAAAGACATATGAAAAGAGTCACATCCGGAGGGACCTACCATATAATGCGTGCTTTCGAGAATTATTCCAACAACTCAAATCACCTGGCAGGAGTAGAACCCTACACGGTGAACGCAGCATACAGAGGGATGCATGAGTACGTATGCCGATTCGCTCAAGAAAAATTCATTCCTCTCATCATCATCCCCCTCCAAGGAAGCCATGAGATGGCAAATGCCTTAGAGGCCATTGCCTTGCGGAATCTAAGAGAGAACGTTCGAGATTATGCTCCATGCACAGTTGGGACATTTATAGACAAGGGCATGCACCGTTGCATGGGTAAAGGACTCGCATTTTCTTGTAAGATCGGCGTGGTATTCATCGCGGGTCCACACGACCGCGAGGCATTAGCGTTTGCTATCCGGATGGTCGGACGGCCGGACGTGAGTATTACAGTGCTTCGGATCATCTTCCATGAAGTCGACATGGACATACAGGAAGTCATGGACAAGGAGATCGATGATGCGCTCATCAACGAATTCAGGGCTAAAAAGGTCGACATCGACGAAGGCAACATATACCGTGAGGTTGAAGTGCGAGATTCCGAGCAAGTGATTAGCCAAATTGGGAATCTAAAGGACAAGTTTGATCTCATAATGGTAGGACAAAAGAGAAGGGTAAGGGGTTTGTTCTCGGAGGAAACGATGTTGGGTTGGACTGAAAATCCAGAACTGGGAGTGATCGGCGATTTAGTCGCATCGTCGGAGTTCTGTGGGCAGATGACGTCGGTGTTGGTGATGAAACATCCTGGTGACACCAACAGCTCGTACCATAGTAGTATCTCTAGAAAACCAGAAGGCGAGCAGTGTCTTCTTGAAAGAGCAAATTGTTGATGAAACCTTATTTTGACATGAATTTTGGTTTCTTCTTTGTAATCAGGACCCTCTCCCTCTAGAGGTCGTAACTTTTTCCCCCTTCCATATGGAATTAATCGTTCCACCACTTGGAAATAATAAGTATCAGCATCTCTCTCTACTATGGTAATCGTGGCAAAAGAAATAAGTGATTTAACAAAAAGAATGTACGTTTATAAGCCTCGCTCGAATGAGATAATACGTACCACACTTTAATTCATGAGAAGTTCAAAAATAAAATAAAATTGAGGGCACTTTATACTTGTATAGTTTTAGAAATTTTGGTTGGTTTAGTTTTAAAAAATCACTATGTTGAAGACATAGGAACTCAAAATAAAACAGAGCATTACACCTATGACTTCATATATAATATCCTAAATATTGCCAAATTTAATATACACCAGACACTTTTACGGAACTAAGATGATTTTGATATTTATATGCAGAATAACAATCTTTACATTGAATAATTCGAATTTTGTGCTCTCAATACAACATAATCTTAGTTTATCTGCCTGATCCCATTACTCTTTCACGCTATGCTTAATATCAAATTAAGATTATATACAATATGATTGCCCTTCTTCAATCTGGAAGAGATTAACGTTTTTCCTTGCTTTTCAAGTGCGCAGAAGCTGTCACCCAACGACATAAACCCAAAAATAAAACACCACTCTTTTGGGTGGTGCATCTCCTTACAACTCAGCTTGGACATTTAGTTCAAGAACAACTGGAAACCAGAACTCGTTGTCCAGTCTCTCTCTCTCTCTCTCTCTCTCCTCACCCGCGATGGGGCATCAACCCACGCTGAGGTTGAAGCTGCATTGCAAACTGGTAATCCCAATAATATTGAAGGGGAAAAAAGTGGAAGGTTAACTTCTCTTACAAGACGATGCCATCTGCGGAAGCTCCATTGC
The DNA here is from genome assembly GCA_014182575.1 of Eucalyptus decipiens. Taxonomy (NCBI): domain Eukaryota; kingdom Viridiplantae; phylum Streptophyta; class Magnoliopsida; order Myrtales; family Myrtaceae; genus Eucalyptus; species Eucalyptus decipiens. The sequence goes on from CM024615.1 coordinate 56,665,283, forward strand.
TGGCCCGTGAATATTGGCAAGGGAAGCTAAAAGGTCCGGTCATCTGCTCCGATCTGGGCTGGTACACAAAAGGCATTTACCCTGTGTTCTTGATGCAGTTCATGTTGATCTCCCTTCTCTATGTCGTCCTCAGAATTCTTCTTAGGCCTCTTCGACAACGCCAATTCGTTTGCAGTGTCCTGGTAGTGCCCACCGGTGTTGTGGCTCTGGCATCCAAGTCACCAAAAGACATGGGATGAGACGCGGTGGGGAAATTCAACCTCGCACATGGACCGTACATTGCGGTCGCAGCTTCATCATAAGCCTTAGCAGCTTCGATTGCAGTCGGGAACGTGCCCAGCCACAACCTACTCCCTCGGTTCGGCTCTCGGATTTCAGCAACCCATTTGCCCCAAGTCCTCTGCCTCACTCCTCTGTAATTGAAGGTCGTATTCTCGGGACCACCTTTGCCTTTCATACACCCCTTTTTCGAACCCTTGGCGGGCACCCTACGCGCAGGCTTGTCTCCATTGGCCTGCGGATCGAGCTGGTCGTTGTATTGTTTCCATTTTGCCAATGTCTCTGCCACGGACATAGAACCTTCCTTTCTACTCCGTGACCTCTTCCTGGGAGAAGACAGAGCAAAGGAGAAAACATCAGTACTCGAAGCCGAAACAACCATCTCTGCTTACTCGAACGATTACCGCAAGACAGAAAAAAACAAACCGAGACGACTTGATATAGACCCACGAAGACTTCGTCCCCAAGTTTCGATATACGCGAAAATTATTTTATTCCCTTTTCTGAGTTATCAGCGAATAAACAGCTATAATGACAAGGGAATTTACCATTGCTTGCGGAGCAAGCAAGAACAGAGTAGCTGACAAACTAAGCGAAATTACGCGGCGAGCAGCCAAGATTAGGGTTTTTTTTCAAGCAGCCACTAAAACATCAAAAGGCCGAAAAAGGAAAGAGAATACCGCGGCACGCGTTCACGCACCCCAAATTCAAGATTTGCACGCACAAACAGAGAGGTTTCACAAGGAACATCACGCGGAAGACGAAGGAAAAACTGAACCAACCAACCAATCTTTCGACGATCTCCGGCAACATGCGCGCCACCGCAAACCCTCCCGAATCGAAACCCCCCTTCGCCTTTTCCGCTCCCGGTCCTCCTCGGAATCTAACTTCCGCCTCCACTCGAGCGGTTCCTCTCTCCTTCTTCCTCTGTTTCTTGATGGGGAAAAGAAAAACGGAAATAGGGTTCCGGCGAGTTCTTGCGGAATCGGTCGAGATGCTGGGTTGGTGTGTGATGATTGCTGATGCTTCTGGTGTTCTTGAGACTGAGAGAGATAACGAGAATCTCCTTTTTATCTGAAGGAAAGACAGCGCGGAATTTTCCAGTTCTAGGGGTTCTGCTGAATATTTATAGCATCTCTAGATATTTCTGGATTTTCTTTTTTCTTTTCTTTTCTTCTTTTCCTCTCGAGTCGGGATGAATTAAATATCGCCAGGGAACGACGACGGCTCACACACCACGCACACACATATGGGATGACGTGGCGGGTTTTGAGTCGAGCCGTGGCGTTTCGATAGCCGAACGTTCTCACACGTGTCGCCGAGGAAGCTTCCCAAAGCACTCGAGCCACACATCGCTTTCTTACTACCTAAGTACTTTTTTTCCCTCTCTCTTCTCTTTCTCTCTGTCGTCTCGCTCCCCACAAGTTTGACTTATGCCACGGAGCCAGCTGGATCGATGCTGTCAGTGGTGAAGATGAAGACGCGCGATTGGGGAGCTCAAAAGGTGTGGTAGATATTTTTCCGAGACATTAAAGAAAGAAAGGATACCTTAGCAAATTGTTTCACTCGATAGATAAAATAGAACGGAAATAGATGGTGGCGATATTTTAGTAGATAAAAGTGCGCCTAGATCCTTTTTTAAAGAGTCATCCAAAACAAACTATTTCGATCGTGCGCTTTAACAATCGAAATATCCAACGTCAAATATATTTCACATAAAAAGAAAAGAAAAGTATGTCTAAGAAGAGATTCGTCAACACGACTCTTAACCATTATCGACAAACTTATTCAAATCACCAAAGATTTTGTACCATTAATTTAGATGTGATGGTCATTCGTTCAAAAATTTAATGCAGGAAATTATAGATAAACTAGATATATGACTCGTTCATTCTTTCATCTTCTATATAATGTGAGGTTTTGCATTATTAGGGTTCTCAAATTTACATCTTGGCATATGCTAGAATATGATTTGTGAAATTTTAACATTGTGATTAAAGTGCAACTAGAAAGATGACAATCATGCTCAAAAGGCTTTTGTTTGTCAGTTGACAACTATTGTTGTCGTGGACGGACAAGCCCCACGACATGTCCAAGAATGGAAACTAAATTTAGGCTGTTTCAGTCGAATTTCGAACGAATTCAAGCCCGTATCTGCTTTGCTCCGGATAAAGGCGCTGCTCGTCTCGTGACGACGATCCTCTGCATGTCGACCATCTGGCTTGCGTGCCACGGCGGCGCATGCTGCCTCCAGGAGATCCACACGTGGGGGTGGAATACGTCACGACTGACGTGCTCTCAGCGGAGAGGAGAGGAGAGGAGGGCGCACGAGACCGGGCACGGCGAGTTTGACCGTGCTCTACATGCGTCGGGATTGGCCGAAGCAACGACGAGGATCGAAGGCGACAGGGCTGCTGTTAAATATATGAACTTGGAGGAGAAAACTCGAACTTTAACACCGATTCTGTCGCTTTTTAAAATCTCCTGAGCACGACAACATTTGCTGTAATTTCACGAAAGCCGCACGAGAGGGATTGACGAGGGCACTGATGCTATAATACCGGCGATCCAAAGTGATATACTAAAAATGCTATAAGAGAGAGGGTCGTGTAAATGCTGCGTGATCCCGAAGGATAGCTTTACCAACAAGTTTCGTGAGAAGCCCCATTGTTATTGTTGATCGAATTATAATTAGCACAACATTGGAAAAAAAAGGGATAAGGTTGTAATTCAAATTATATTAAATATGCAATGCTTTATTTGTGATCTTTTAAATATTTAAGACTTTCCAAATTGAAACTTGAATCTTTGTTCTCTAAAACTAGACAAGATCTTCAATGTTGTTAGCAAGTTTTGTAAGGGCATTTGATAAGAATCGGGAAAATGATAAAAAAAATGTCATCATTGTATGTTCTCTCCTGAACTTTTTAATTTGACAAATTTAATCATAATTTTCTACTATTTGCTAATGTAATCCTTCCGGCAAATTTTTGTCGGCAATCTTTGACATGGATGCTAACTATCCTACATGGTACGGTCGACACTAACGTGGATAATTTTTACAATTTTTTATAAGTTTTTTTTCTTCTTTTCTATTCTATTATTTTCCCTTTTCCCTTTTCCCTTTTTCTTTCTTTCTTTTCTTTTTCTCTCTACTAAGTCCAGGTGCATAAAAAAATTACAAAAAATAGTCTATGTCAACACTGACCTTATCACATAAAACCGCCGGTATTCACATGAGTAATTTCTAGTCAAAATTAACTAGAATAACTACTAAGTTGGCGAATCATCAAAAGATTTATGACTTAATCAGCATAATTGAAATGTTCAAAATTGAATTGGCATTCATACAACAGGTTTGGGTTTTTTTTGGTAATTATCTCAATGAGAACTTGAAGATTCACATAGCAATTTATGATGCACAATGAATGGTTAGGAACATCTTCAAGAAGATAATTTGCTTTCACGAACACATAGTCTGATTCGATCTTTTTCCATGTTTGCATTTTGTTCGTGTGTATAGCGAAGCCAATAGACCTTTTGCTTTGAACATTAGGGTTGAGTATGTTCTCCGCTACATGCCGCGTCACAGGTTCTTCGTTCACGTGTTTGCGCACCCCGTATAATTAATGACGCAATAAAAGGTTTTCTCCTTCTTTGTTACAAAAAATAAAAAATAAAAACTAAAATGAACATTAAACATTTTCTAGCATGTCCTATACATTTATACACCACATAATACATATATTCGATGATCAAGTGCCCTACGGACAGAATACTCAAATTAAAAACCACATGATTAGCTGCTAACCTTGCAAAGCTCGACTGCTAAACAACATCGTCGGCAAAACCCTTTCTATACCTGTAATGTTCAAGAACTTTGTTAAAATATGTCTCGAGTTTAAGCCCGAAACGAATTGCTGAATTTGAAAAATAAATTAGTTAACTTTCGGATAAGGAAATATTCCTATCAAGCGGAGATTAGCAAGCGAAGATGCACTCGTCAACTTCATCAGCCAAGAAAGGAAATATAAACTTGATTAAAAAAAGTTGGACTTCCTAATTTAACTTGGCTTTGGGACTTTCTTCTTTGACCGAGGTGGTGCACGTACAAGCATATATATTCATGGCTTGCTTGCATGAATATGGTGGTCAGCATCGTTATTGATACGAGCATTGAAGCGCCGTTATTCTAGCGAGTGCTTGGCGGGTTTTCGTTCGTGCAATTACATTCGCGAAGAATTAGTGTTTGTAACCGATTTAAATCTTGTGGTAAGATTTGCGTGTAATTATTTGAGTGACTTGAGTGTGTAATCTCCTTGTATCGCTTGATTTATAGTGAAATTCGCTGCTGCTCTCCCCGTGGATGTAGGTCTTAACAACTGAACCACGTCCGATTTTTTTTTTTTCTTCTGTCTATATTATTGTTCGATCGCTCGCTCCATCACAACAGACCTAACGAACTTCGTTTCTGTTAGGGTTGCACTTTTATCTTCCCCTCCAACGTCGAACTTTCAGTTCTCTTTCTCTCTCCTCTCCTTTGTCTCTCGTAGTTGATAACTCATTCTTGAGGTATTTCAATGAGCTGTCGACCCATGCTGCGACAATCTGCAATCACAATCCACGACTGGTGTCAACGCACAGCACTTGATTGAGGCCGTATTACAATTGGGTACGTGGAATCAAGATACACATAAGGAAGCGAAAAGGCGCAGGTTTTATTTTTCGAACCGATGGAAAATCCACCACCGGTCCCTGTCCTGGGAGGTTGGGTGAAGAACCTACAAGAGCCGATCTATTGCATTGACGTGAAGAGGGACAACAGAGGTCTTTGGCGCGGGAAAAATCCTATCGATGATGCCTTCTCCGTGTTCATAGCGCAGTTCATGATCATCACCGGGGCCTATCTGATGTTCCGATTTCTTCTCAAGCCTCTCAGACAACCTAAATTCGTTTGCAGCGTCCTGGTATGTACATACTTATGCTATTTCCTTGGTGTCAAAGCATGTCGGCCTTCGTTTTCTTTAAGGAAAAATTTGGATAAATCCCATACTCGCGACACATTAACGACTTCAGAATTGGTTTGGGCTTAATTCACGGTTTTTCAGAGTCCCATCTTATTCCTTGCACAAGTTGTAGAAGTTTAGTACGTATAGTCAATCAAAAGTTGTTCTTATTCTATTTAGATTTACAACCTTTTCTGATCCGGCAGGAAGGGGAGATGTTACGATCTTTGAAAAGCCCTGCACGATTGTAATAGATTACCGTGTAAGGATTCATCAGGCCAACTTATTTCTTCACGACTCCATGGAAACTTGTAGTTGGAATATATATTTAAAACCAGTAATGGTCTTTGCGATTGACAAAGTTTGCCAGAGAAACAGATTTACCTGAACAAAATGTATCAGATCAGGAAAGCCTAAATGAGTACCAAGTGGATATACAATAAGTCGTCATCACAAGAGAAGAATTTAATTGCGAACCATTTTGCTGGAGCGTACGTAAGCTTAAATACATTTGGAACTCTGGTGTTCTTGCTTTTCTTGTCTCCTTTTGTTATGACAACTAATAGGCAAGAACACATTAATTGGCTGGCAATTAAGGGGAATCAGATGACTCTTACCATCGCTTTTTTAGGCAGGCATAGTTGCGAGCCCCCAGGTCATGGAGCTCACCAAATTCTTTCCAGAATTCCCACACGAAGAAATCCTTTTGGTAAGAACAGTAGGTGCTCTCGGTGCGACGTATATTCTATTCTTAACGGCAGTGAAGACCGATGTAACAGTCGTCGAGAGATTACTGAAAAAGGCCTTGTTCATCGGCTTCGCCAGCATAAATATGAGCACTGCCATCATCTTCTTATTGGTTCGAAAAATGAACCTTCCAGGAGTACAGAAAGGATTCTTCGTATTCCTATTTGCAGGGGGAATATCCCTAGTGCGATTCCCTAATGTTGTCTATGCTTTTGATGAACTCAACATCTCGACTTCTGATCTAGGCCAGCTCGCCATGTCGACTTCTATGCTATGCGAAGTATATGTGTGGGTGAGGATGATGATGGACGTATACTTCAAAAATGACTCAATGATACTTTGGGTAGTTTCATCTGCCTTAGCTTTGTTGCTGATCATATTTGGAGTCGTAGGACGTTTGATCAGGTTGATTATCAGGAAGATGCCTGAAGGGAAACCGCCGCATGATCTTTGTATCCTTTCTATCTTAATCGGAGCTTTGTTGATAGCATTTCTAGCGGACATGATAGGCACGTTGCCATTCGGGGTGATCATTTTTGGGTTGGTGATACCGCACGGACCCCCTTTAGGATCGGCTTTAACTGAGAAGGTTGAGCTGGTCGCCATGGAAATTTTGATGCCAATGTTTTATATTGGCGTTGGCTATAGTGTTGATTTGGCTTCGATCAATATGACTAATTCGAGGAAAATCATCCTTGCGATGATAGCGGGTGCTCTAGCAAAGCTTGTTGGAGCTACATTAGCTGCGCTATGCTGCAAAATAAGGCTCCGTCATAGTGTCCTGCTTGGCCTCATACTCAACATTAGGGGTCCTTTTGATTTATTTCTCTTCCTTCGCTGGACCGCAGCAAAGGTAAGTTCCATATCACAATTCTTATGCTATCGATTAGCTCTGACGGGCATATATGCGACCAATGTTGGGCCGAAAGGCTCATTCTATCGCTGAAGTGGTAGCGCCGACCTATCGCAAGTTGAAACTTAGAAGGAATCGCCCTGCATAGCCTCTAACGTTTTAAAGTTTTTACTTTGTTCATATCATTAGGCTTGTTCTAGAATCCACAAAAGGAGAAAATTACACTCCTTTAACGCTTTACTTGAATTTAGCGTTTATACAGAGACATGCATACGTTTATTAATGTATCTTGAAATTGAGTTACTTTGAAATGCAGGTCATAGACTCGGAAACTTATACAATCATAGTGTTATCGGAAGTGGCGATTAACGCGGTCGTGACACCTTTGATCGACATTTTCTATAATCCACATTCGAGATTGAGCGCATCTTCCAGAAAATGCACAAGATCCATTCAAAAAATCCCGAGGAATGTCGAAGTACGGATTCTTTGTTGCATTCACAATCAAGAAGATGTCCCCGGCACCATTTCTCTTCTCGAAGCATCAAATTCAACCGTTGCCAGTCCGACATATGCCTACGTCGTCCACCTGAAGGAGCTCGTCGGACGCGCAACACCGGTCATCGCCCCATACAAAAGACATATGAAAAGAGTCACATCCGGAGGGACCTACCATATAATGCGTGCTTTCGAGAATTATTCCAACAACTCAAATCACCTGGCAGGAGTAGAACCCTACACGGTGAACGCAGCATACAGAGGATGCATGAGTACGTATGCCGATTCGCTCAAGAAAAATTCATTCCTCTCATCATCATCCCCCTCCAAGGAAGCCATGAGATGGCAAATGCCTTAGAGGCCATTGCCTTGCGGAATCTAAGAGAGAACGTTCGAGATTATGCTCCATGCACAGTTGGGACATTTATAGACAAGGGCATGCACCGTTGCATGGGTAAAGGACTCGCATTTTCTTGTAAGATCGGCGTGGTATTCATCGCGGGTCCACACGACCGCGAGGCATTAGCGTTGGCTATCCGGATGGTCGGACGGCCGGACGTGAGTATTACAGTGCTTCGGATCATCTTCCATGAAGTCGACATGGACATACAGGAAGTCATGGACAAGGAGATCGATGATGCGCTCATAAACGAATTCAGGGCTAAAAAGGTCGAGGTCGACATCGACGAAGGCAACATATACCGTGAGGTTGAAGTGCGAGATTCCGAGCAAGTGATTAGCCAAATTGGGAATCTGAAGGACAAGTTTGATCTCATAATGGTAGGACAAAAGAGAAGGGTAAGGGGTTTGTTCTCGGAGGAAACGATGTTGGGTTGGACTGAAAATCCAGAACTGGGAGTGATCGGCGATTTAGTCGCATCGTCGGAGTTCTGTGGGCAGATGACGTCGGTGTTGGTGATGAAACATCCTGGTGACACCAACAGCTCGTACCATAGTAGTATCTCTAGAAAACCAGAAGGCGAGCAGTGTCTTCTTGAAAGAACAAATTGTTGATGAAACCTTATTTTGACATGAATTTTGGTTTCTTCTTTGTAATCAGGACCCTCTCCCTCTAGAGGTCGTAACTTTTTCCCCCTTCCATATGGAATTAATCGTTCCATCGCTTGGAAATAATAAGTATCAGCATCTCTGATCTCTCTCTACTATGGTAATCGTGGCAAAAGAAATAAGTGATTTAACAAAAAGAATGTACGTTTATAAGCCTCACTTGAATGAGATAATAAGTACCACACTTTAATTCATGAGAAGTTCAAAAATAAAATAAAATTGAGGGCACTTTATACTTGTATAGTTTTAGAAATTTTGGTTGGTTTAGTTTTAAAAAATCACTATGTTGAAGACATAGGAACTCAAAGTAAAACCAGAGCATTACACCTATGACGTCATATATAATATCCTAAATATTGCCAAATTTAATATACACCAGACACTTTTACGGAACTAAGATGATTTTGATATTTATATGCAGAATAACAATCTTTACATTGAATAATTCGAATTTTGTGCTCTCAATAAAACATAATCTTAGTATACCTGCCTGATCCCATTACTCTTTCACGCTATGCTTAATATCAAATTAAGATTATATACAATATGATTGCCCTTCTTCAATCTGGAAGAGATTAACGTTTTTCCTTGCTTTTCAAGTGCGCAGAAGCTGTCACCCAACGACATAAACCCAAAAATAAAACACCACTCTTTTGGGTGGTGCATCTCCTTACAACTCAGCTTGGACATTTAGTTCGAGAACAACTGGAAACCAGAAGTCGTTGTCCAGTCTCTCTCTCTCTCTCTCTCTCCTCTCCTGCGATGGGGCATCAACCCACGCTGAGATTGAGGCTGCATTGCAAACTGGTAATCCCAATAATATTGAAGGGGAAAAAAGTGGAAGGTTAACTTCTCTTACAAGACGATGCCATCTGCGGAAGCTCCATTGCTGGCCCGTGAATACTGGCAAGGGAAGCTAAAAGGTCCGGTCATCTGCTCCGATCTGGGCTGGTACACAAAAGGCATTTACCCTGTGTTCTTGATGCAGTTCATGTTGATCTCCCTTTTCTATGTCGTCCTCAGAATTCTTCTTAGGCCTCTTCGACAACCCCAATTCGTTTGCAGTGTCCTGGTAGGTAGACAAACGTCGATGTTGCAATTTTCTTTTCAATGGCTAATGATGTGCCTTAGGGATCGAGAGAAGAAAGCAATTTCATTTGTCATCTCGCATTTTTCAGGCCGGCTTTCTGGTGAGCCCTTCCGTCTTGGGGAGGACCAAGATCTTCTCGGTGAGTACCTTCCCACACGAAGAACTGCTACTGGTTAGAACCATAGGTACTCTTGCCTTGACATACCTTCTATTCTTATTGGCGGTGAAAACGGACGTAACTGTCATCCAGCGGTCGATGAGAAACGCCTCTATCATTGGCTCATCAACCATGCTCATAACCTTCGGCGCCCTCTTGCTCATGATCCAAACCTTGAGCCTCCCTGGAATACGTAAGGGGTTCTTCCACTACATATTTGCCGGGATTGTATCGCTCACGCGATTTCCAAATGTTGTCTACGCTTTCAATGAGCTCAACATTATGACGTCTGATTTAGGCCAGCTCGCTATGTCTTGTTCCATCTTCGGCGAAGTACTTCTATGGGCGTGGTTGTTCATAGGCATATACCTTCGATACCCTGCGCAATTTATTTGGTCCATTTTGGCCACCTTAGGGGTGATATTGGGTATTATCTTCATTGTACGACCCCTGATCATGTTGATTATCCAGAGGACGCCGGAAGGCAAACCGGTGCGTGAATTTTACATCATGTCCATTTTCATTGGATCTTTACTCGTAGGAGTTTTAACCGACATGATCGGCTCCATACATTTCGGAATGCTTCTTTTCGGACTAGTGATACCGAATGGACCGCCACTGGGGTCAACCATAAGTGAGAAGATCGAGGCGGTCTGCACGGAGGTTTTGATGCCAATATTTTATGTCTCTATTGGGTACAACATGGACCTTACTTTGATAGACTTCAAGATCACCAGAGAGATTTTCCTTTTAACGCTTGTTTGTGCTCTAACAAGGGTCGTCGGAGCTCTATCGGCGGCATTATTCTGCGAAGTGAGGCTCCGACATTGTCTCTTGCTTGGCCTCATGTTGAACATCAGGGGTCCATATGACGTATATCTACTCAACCGCTGGTTTGTAAGGAAGGTAAGGTCCTCAAGATTTCGTAACTTCTAGCTGTCGAACCATATCCTAATGTTTTGTGACATAACATATTTTGGATCCTTCCAATTATTTGATCCGATCGATCGCTCCATCAATATTAAGAGGATCTTTATGTGGTTAGGAACTCAAAATGTGAAATTGATTAAACCTTATTCTCTGACTGGCATGATAAAACCGACACATTACAGCTTGATTTTTTGAAGGGTTCGCCTTGTTTGAGCTCTTAAATGTCATTAACATTAGTCTAATAAGCCATAAAGGAAAGAAGGGTTTAGCCCTGTTTGGCCCTCCGCATTGTCCGTAGGGGGAAAAGGATACATTCTGTTTATCTGGATTCACTAAATTCGAATAAGTTGCATTCTATTGTTGACTTATCATTTCAAATTGCAGGATATAGACAAGCAAACTTTTACAATGGCGATCTTATCAGATCTAGCACTTACAGCAATCGTGACGCCTTTGATAGATCGTTTCTACAACCCCCATACAAGATTGATTGCGTCAATCCCAAAATGTACAAGATCCATGCAAACAGCTCCAAGGAATGTAGAAATGCGGGTTCTCTGTTGCGTTCACAATGAAGATAATGTCCCAGGCATCATTTCTCTTCTCGAAGCATCAAACCCCATGCCAGAAAGCCCCATATGTGCTTACGTTGTCCACTTGGACGAGCTCATTGGCCGCACGATACCGATCATGGTCCCTTACGAGAAGCAGATGACAAGAGTTCGATCCAAGAGTTCATCGCACCCTATAATGCGTGCGTTTGAGAACTACTCCAACAACTCGAAACGCTTGGTAAGAGTAAAGCCCTACACGGTGATTGCGGCGTACAAGAACATGCACGAGTACATTTGTCGGCTTGCTCAAGAAGAACAGATCCCCCTTATCATCATCCCATTCCATGGAAGCCGAGACACCTCCAATGTCATGGAGCTTGTCACCTTCCGGAATCTGATTCAAAATGTACGAATTTACGCTCCATGCACAGTGGCGACATTGGTGGACAAGGGCACGCACTGTTACCCAAGTAAAGCATCGTCAATCTCATGTGCGGTTGGCGTGATATTCATCGGTGGGACAGACGACCGTGAGGCGCTAGCATTGGCTATTCGGATGGTCGGACAGCCCAATGTGGGTGTCGCGGTGCTGCGGTTCATCTTCCCCAGCGTTGACGGGGACCTCGATGGAAAGGTGGACCAGAAGCTCGATGATGAGCTCATCGGTGTATATAGGGCAAAGCTCCACATCACTGAAGGTTGTTTGTACCACGAGGTAGCTGTAGAAGATTCCGACCAAGCCATGAGTCATATTCGAGCTTTGAAGGACAAGTTTGATCTCATAATGGTTGGCCAAACGAGAAGGGCAGGGAGTTTGTTCTCGGACAACACGATGTTGAATTGGAGCGAGAATCCGGAGCTAGGAGTGATCGGAGACTTCTTGGCATCATCGGATTTCTGCGGTGAGGTGACGTCTGTGCTGGTGATGAAACATCACGGTGACCCCAGTTGCTCCCGTCATAACGCTCCAAATGAACGTGATAGGGAGTATCTTCTTAGGAGAACAGTTTTTTGAAATACAATTTAGTGACGGAGTCTATAGCTCGAACTGGAAGGGGGAGCGCTGGAGATCGTGACGCCCTTGACGAACTCCATCTTGGAGTCATGTTTGCAGCACCCGATTCGATCATTAGGGATGCCGACGATGCTTTAGATGATAAGACTGATGACGCATTGATAGAGAGTAGAAGCGAGTTCTTTCTAATAGACGCCATTTCAAAGCGTCGAGCGTGTGAAATCGAAGATGTAGATGATAAAGAATGGAATCAGATGATGAAGAATAGACTCAGCAGAAGCAAAATCTGTACAAGAAAAGTTCTATATATCTTTGTATCAGAATCTCATGTTTGTACAAAGTATCGACTACTACAAAACAATACAAATCCTCTGTTCTTCCTCTTCTACTCTGTTTTCATTGTGTGTACATCTCAAAGTCGAGCTTGACTTTCTTAACCCTACGGAGTTTTATATCTCTCTATATATAACAAAAGGAGAGAAGCTAATTTTCCAGTAACAGAAAAACTGAACTAACAAACTTCGCCAAGTGTTTACAACAAAACAGCAACCCGTTAACTAAGCAAGCTTGGCGATCCATGTCTTCTACATCACATATTCTTCACCGTTGATTAGTCTGGCGATCCGTGTCTTCTGTATCAACTCATGTCAGTCTTCATCACCAGCTTTCCATTGTTGATCATCAGCTTGTTTCTGTTTTTCGCATACTTGATTTATCTTTTTTTCATTCTCGAAGTCACCAGCTGACTTTATAGTAACAGAGTAAGATAAAGATCCTGATCCTTTAACATCCCCCCTCAAATTGGGAAGGGTGAAAAATCCCATTCCCAATTTGGTTCGGAGAGTAACATGAGCTAATCGTGAGAGAGATTTAGTAAAGATATCAGCTAATTGAAGATGAGTAGGTATATATTGAACACGAATAGATCCAGAAGAAACTTTCTCACGTACGAAGTGGAAGTCGACTTCGATGTGCTTAGTTCGAGCATGCAGTATTGGATTGGCTGTAAGAGAAATTGCTGATCTGTTGTCACAGAATAAAGATGTAGCTGATGGAAGAGAAATACCAATATCACGTAATACAAAGCTCATCCAAGTGAGTTCAGCAGTTGTTGAGGCAAGTGCCCAATATTCTGCTTCTGTGGAGGATCTTGAAGCAGTGGGTTGTTTCTTGGCTGACCAAGAAAGTAAATTAGATCCAAGAAATGTACAAAACCCAGTTGTAGAGCGTCGTGTGTCAGTACAACCTGCCCAATCAGCATCTGAAAACCCATAGAGGTTTGCTGAACTTTGAGAATGGAGATAGATTCCAAGATGTATGGTACCTTTGACATATCGAAGGACTCTCTTTAATTGGTGAAAGTCTGCCACCGTAGGATGTTGCATTTTTTGACAAAGAAGGTTTGTGGCAAAAGCCAGGTCTGGTCGAGTAATAGTTAAGTACTGAAGACCACCAACCAAGCTTTTGTACTCAACAGGATCTGTTAGCTGATTTGTAGCATCGATCATGGAAAGTGATTGAAGTGGCAAGGGTGTTGAGATTGGTTTACATTCAGCCATATGAGCTCGTTTCAGTAAGTCAGTGGCATATTTTGTTTGACACAGAAATAGATTCTGTGAAGTACGTTTGGCTTCGATGCCCAAAAAATAGTAAAGATATCCAAGATCCTTCATATGGAAATGAAGGCTGAGCTCCTGAATCAAGGTAGTTAAAAGCTGAGATGAGCTACCGGTCAAGATTATATCATCAACATACAGTAGTAATAACACTGTATGTGATTCAGCATGAAGGACAAATAAGGAAGGATCTGTTGTGCTACAGAAGAAGCCAATTTCGAGTAAAAATTTGCTAAATTTATCGAACCAAGCTCTTGGGGCTTGTCGAAGACCATATAAGGACTTTTGGAGCTGATAGACATAACTCGATCTCTGAGGATGTATAAAGCCAGGTGGTTGTTCCATGTATACAGTCTCATTCAAATCTCCATGGAGGAAAGCATTTTTGACATCAAGTTGATGTATTGGCCACTGTTTCATCAGAGCTAGAGACAGCACTATACGGATTGTTGCATGTTTTACAACAGGGCTGAAGGTCTCAGTAAAGTCAAGTCTTGCCTCTTGGTGAAAACCTTCGGTGACTAGATGAGCTTTTAGTCTATCAAAGCTCCCACTAGGTGCGAGTTTGGTCTTAAACACCCACTTACAGCCTATTACATTCATCTGGTCAGTTCTAGGAACTAATGTCCAAGTTTGATTTTCATTTAGTGCACTCATTTCTTCTTCCATTGCGCTATACCAAGCTTTATCAGCTAAGGCTGATTTGATAGACCTTGGTTTCATAGGAACTTGATACTCAGCTAAACAAGCATACTTTGGATTTGGTTTTTTAATCCCAGACTTCAGTCGAGTATGTATATGATGAACATTAATAGTACCTTGAGAAGAAGGAAGAATAGAATTGTGTTGCTCTTGATCAGGACTAATGTCAGTAGGTAGATCATTGTGTGAAGATAAAGAGCTGGAAGTATGTTGTTCTTGATTAGTAGAGAGATCTGTAGGCATAACATTTATTGAAGTAAAGACTGGTTGTTCATCTGTTGTGTTTTCATTCTGCATTGGTACTGAGGAAGTGGTCTGTGGCTGCTGTCCACTATATAGGTGATGACTATAATAATCACCTATATCAGGATGATTCTGACTTTTGGCTGACTGATGAAGAGGACTATTATCTATTGAGCCTGTACTTGGAGGTTTGAATAAATGAATTTCTCCAATCCATTGTTTATATAAAGTTGTATACTGTCCAAACTCATTGGCCAACTTCTTTGTGAATGGATAAAAAGTTTCATCAAAGACAACATGTCTACTGATATACACACGATTATCAGCAGGTACCAGACATCGATATCCCTTGTGCCGATCACTGTAACCTAAAAAGACACAAGTAAGAGATCGAGGGTCTAATTTGTGGTTTGCATATGGTCTCAAGCAAGGGTAACAAGCACAGCCAAACACCCTTAAATGATCATATCTTGGCTGTCTATTATGAATTCTGTTATAGGGTGTATCCATCTTCAGTTTTGGTGTGGGGAGAATATTTACAATATAATTGGCTGTCACAAAGGCATCTACCCAAAACTTCAGTGGAACTTTTGAGTGATACAACATAGCTAATCCCAGTTCAACTATGTGTCGATGTTTTCTTTCTGAAACCCCATTCTGTTCTGGTGTGTGTGGACAGGATATAAGTTGTTTTATCCCACAGTTCTTCAGATGATCTTGAAACTTGTTACTTACAAATTCTCCTCCTCCATCACTCTGGAAAGTTTTAATCTGCTGATTGTATTGCCTTTCAACTAACTTCTGGAATTGGACAAATATATCATAGAACTCAGATTTCAACTTCATAGGATATAACCAGCTATATCGAGAAAAATTGTCAACAAAAATCACATAGTATCTAAACTTCTGAAATGAGCATACTGGTGAGGGTCCCCAAATGTCACAATAGACCTTTTCTAATGGAAGACTTGATGTAGAATCTGACAAAGAAAAAGATAGTGCTGTACTTTTTGCTATTTGACAGCTGCTGCATACATTCTTAGATGTTGAGTTGTAATGGATCAGCTTCTGTTTCTGCAGATGTTTCACTATCTGTGAATTTGTGTGAGCTAATCTCTGGTGCCATATGTCTTCATCCACAGTCCTTTGACTCTGAGTGAAAAAAGCTTCTGTGGTTTGTGGATTTACTTGATAAAGCCCTCTAGTTTTCCTTCCGAGCTTCACCATTATTTTGGTATTGTTGTCCTTTACATAAACACCAGTTTTGTCAAAGATAAACGAGCAAGGATAGTCATCTGTAAGCTTAGATACTGAAAGAAGATTCTTCTTTATTTCAGGAACAATTAGAACATCATTAAGAGGTAATGTATTACCCTTTGTAGTCAGCCAAGTATCACCAATGTATGTAACAGGTAAACACGATCCATTGCCAATCATAACAGTATCATGTCCTTGATATTTAGAAAGGGTATGAAGCATACCAGGATTGGCACTGATGTGGGCTATAGCACCAGTATCAAGATACCATTCGCTTCCTGTTGAATCTTCAATATGCATTGTTGTTAATGCTGCTGGAATGTCTTCTACTTGATAAGAGTTGTCAAAGCGATACCAGCAACGAAGAGCATCATGTCCAGATCGTTTACATATTTGACATTCCAGTTGAATATTGCCTGTTTCTTTCTCATTCTGTAAGTTCTTATTTGAGTTTACAGAAGGATAAGTTTTGGTGTTTTGGTACCTTTGAGAATAAGTGGTATAGGGTCTAAATCCCCGATTAGTTGTAGAGAAAGTATTTCTCTGTCTGAGGTGCTGATCTCCTTGTCCTTGGATTAAGGCATCTGTTCTGTAAGTCTGATTTCTTTCAGCATAACCAAAGCCTCGACCTCTATTATTAACAGCTCTACCACGACCATAGCTTCGGCCTCCTCTGTAACTTCCTCTTTGAGGTATAAATCCAGAAGTTTGAGAGATGTAATCTCCATTAGTATTTTCTTTAAGCTGTATCTGAGATTGTCTTTGCCCAAAATAGGCCAAATTAGGATTGAACTGATTCTTGGAATAGGTCTTCAGCCTTGATTCAAACCTTTCTAATTGGGCAATAACCTCATCATAATCAGGTTGAGGCTTTAAGCAATATATGGTGGTTCGCAAATTTTCATATTCAGGGCCTAAACCTTCCAATACACCAAACATTTTGGTTATTTCATCCACAGGTTTGCCTATTGCATTCAACTGATCACATATGGACTTATATTCTCTGAGATAAATAGAGAGGGTTTGATCATGCTTCTAACACGATTGTAGCTTTCCTCTCAGTTCGAACTCTCTAACAATTGACTTTTGTGTAAATCGTTTTAGAAGTGTTTGCCATACTTCAGACGATGTTTCTAATCCAATTATTAAGCTCAAGATATTCTCAGTAACAGCCCCACTAATCCAAGATGATATCAACTGATCAGTTCTTGTCCAATCAGTATAATCTGGATTGACAAGTTCAGATTCACAGCCTTCAACCTCTCTTTGCAACATTCGAGGAGGTGAAGGGATATCACCATTAACAAAACCAAAAAGCTCTTGACTTTTCAGAAACCTCTGGATTTGAGCTTGCCATAACAGGAAGTTATCTTCAGCAAGTTTGATTGTGACAAAATTCGAGATGTTCACATGTATTGGAAAGGGATACTTTGGTGTTCTGATCGCCATTGTTACAATCCTTTAGCTTGAAGAAGAAGATAACGGTAATGCTATGAGTTCTGATATGATTACCGTGATACTAAAAGTTGCTGGTGCTTCAGATCTTCCGTCTTGATGTAATGACCTACTGCTGAATGGATCTTTTCATCAAATGCAGTAGAACAGGCTCTGATACCATGTGAAATCGAAGATGTAGATGATGAAGAATGGAATCAGATGATGATGATGAAGAATAGACTCGGCATAAGCAAAATCTGTACAAGAAAAGTTCTATATATCTTTGTATCAGAATCTCATGTTTGTACAAAGTATCGACTACTACAAAACAATACAAATCCTCTGTTCTTCCTCTTCTACTCTATTTTCATTGTGTGTACATCTCAAAGTCGAGCTTGACTTTCTTAACCCTACGGAGTTTTATATCTCTCTATATATAACAAAAGGAGAGAAGCTAATTTTCCAGTAACAGAAAAACTGAACTAACAAACTTCGCCAACTGTTTACAACAGAATAGCAACCCATTAACTAAGCAAGCTTGGCGATCCATGTCTTCTACATCGCATATTCTTCACCGTTGATTAGTCTGGCGATCCATGTCTTCTGTATCAACTCATGTTAGTCTTCATCACCAGCTTTCCATTGTTGATCATCAGCTTGTTTTTGTTTTTGGCATACTTAATTTATCTTTTTTTCCTTCTCGAAGTCACCAACTGACTTTATAGTAACATAGTAAGATAAAGATCCTGATCCTTTAACAGAGCGAGTGGCGGAAGCCACGAACGAGATGAGAACATTAGAGAGTAAATGTAATCTTTATGATGTTAAAGAATTTCTATATCGATTTCATCTGAGATTATACTTACAGGTAATTAGTCTAGTATGTTATAGGCGCTTGATCGAAAAGCTCAAGGTCTTGTGAAATTAAAAACCCATCTCCGCGAACCACTCACCTTGTTCAATTCCTCCACTGTAAATTGTAATGATGTTTTTCATCAAGAGAGAAGGAAAGACTCCCTTGGTTATTGGGTTTGTTTTAGGAAAAATTAATACTTTTGAGGAAATAATTTTTAGAAAAATCTTTTCCCTTTTAAGGAATTTATTTTCCTAACTTTAAACATGTATATTTTTTTTTACTGTAAATAATTTTTCATTAACTGATCATTTTCAACAAACCAAACAATTGAAAGTCTAGAATACTAATTCACAAAAAATTATTTCAATCAAATAGACATACTAAGTTAATTTCATGTAAATCAAGTATGCTTATAAATCAAACTATTTGATATGCGTATTGCTCGCAGAATTTTATCATCCAGTGCTTGAAAGATATAGATTTTTTTTTTCTGTTGTAGTAAATTTCAATAAGTAATGGCAAGTATCGAATTTTTTATTTTATCGGTAAAAAAATGACCGATGACTTTATTTTTTCAGATAATTTATTGTAACCTTTTCGAATTAGATTTGGTTTTCTCATTCCCATATTCATCTCTCTCTCTCTCTCTCTCTCTCTCTCTCTCTCTCTCTTATTTATAAATAGGACTAATCATAAATTAACCCTATCATTCAACCATGCGAGATCATTATTTTAATTTTTTTAATTAACATGAATGCAATTAATCTAGTTCTATGATAAAATGAATTAGGGCGAGCATTGATTCTGTTGGGCCCTGTCCTGATTTTTGTCTTTAAATTGAAGCTCCCAATAAGGAAATATAGAAGTCAAAGGAAAAAAAGAAAAGAAAAGGAAACAGAGTTAAAATTAAAGCCGGATTAAGAAGTCTACCGGTTTCCTCGAAATGAATTTGTGCTGCACCCCCCCCCCCCCGACCGTTGCACTGTCATTTGACCGTGGACGGTCATCAGGCAAGCATTTCCCATCCGAATAATCCCCAGATATCTTTTTTTTTTCCATAACGACAACAAGGGCGTGTACCTGTACGACAGTTGAAGCCGGGAATGACCGGTTGAGATGTCAGGAGTTTCAACTTTCAACCATTATCTAACCGCATAAATCCAAAAATGAACCTCCTGTCGTGTCGCCATGCATTTTCTTGTTTCTTTACAGTTCACGGATACAACCAAGCATCTGAGTTCAAGCAACGGCCCGTCTCCCATGCATGCCCAGTTCACGGCCTCGCCTTCTCTTGTTAACTGCGAAGATCAACCACTCCTCGACCTCTCATGTTTTTGTCAACCTCAGAAACCTGCAAGCTTCTCCGCCCCTTCCCTAGTCGGAATGATGGCACGCCATCTCCTTGATTAGTAGAATCCATTCTTCATGCTCTTTCTTTCCTATGTTCGACGCATGAGCGCTGGATCCTCAGTTGCCGAGAGCGGCACTTGTTTCAATTCCACGTGTGATGTGGTCGCGTGCTTGTCTCGGCAAAGGAAGCGCTGCGAATGGTGGCAACATGCGAAAGAGGAGGATGCACGTATGGTGATTGAATAGAATGCCGTTTGCCAAGAACAAATAAAAGAGGGTACCTTGAAAGGCTCGGCGGTGTTCTGAGTTTCAACGATGTCGCTCCTGGGGTATCTTCTGCATCACCGTCTAAAAGGACCAATCATCTGCGCCAATGTGACTACACATTCCTTGTATATTGGGGCCATCGATGACCATTTTGCGCGGAATTATACGGTATTAATGATGCAGTTCATCTGTATCACCTTGGCCTATCTCATCCTTCGATTGATCCTTAGGCCTTTGAGGCAACCTCGATTCGTTTGCAGTGCCTTAGTAAGTTCATGCTGCTTCAGTCCCTTTCTCTATCTCGCCATATGTCACTCTCTATTCTTGCTGACCATTTGAACAATAATTAATCATGGCGAAAAGAAGTTGGACGGTTCAGAAATGATAATATCTCATGCATCATTTGAGAAGCAAGCCAATCAAGATCTGTGATTTTTATTTAGGACAGTGGAACGAATGCATTCTGGGGCAACCGTGTTCCTTTTAGCTTATGACGTTGGAGCAAGTACCGTTGAATGAAGGCATACATCATAACCTATGGCTTCTCGCATATTTCTGTCATTACAGTTCAACTAATGAAGTCAATTTCTAAATCCTGGAGGGGTGTCGAATTCATCATAACTATAAGTCAAGATCTTCGAGAAACATAAGAGCATGTATTAGAAAAGTAAAGAAGATCAGGAAAGAGAGCTGATGACTTGTGATATTTAGACAATACCAATCATGTTCTTACATTATTGGTAGCTTTGAAAGATGCAGTTAATTATGAGTATCGTGGCCATTAGATTATATGCGGTAATAGACTTGTTTACGTGGTTGGATATCTTTTTTCAGGCGGGCATTCTGGTAAACGCCATAGTCAGGGGGAATGCCACGTACTTCGCCACACTCCCAAAAGAAGAACTTCTATTGGCAAGGACATTAGGCGCTCTTGGCACAACTTACCTCCAATTCCTAACCGCAGTGAAAGCAGACACGGCTGTTATCTACCTTACGATGAGAAACGCCTTGATCATAGGCTCATTGAGCATGTTTCTGCCTTTCGCCTTGACCTTTCTCGTGGCTCATAATCTAAGCCTCCCCGGAATGAAACACCGACACTCCCAATTTTTTTTCATCACTGGATTGGGCTTTACGCGCTTCGCCAATGTCGTCTATGCTTTCAATGAGCTCAACATCATGACTTCCGATTTAGGACAGCTTGCGGTGTCCTGTTCCATGGTCTGTGAAACAATCGTGTGGCTGCTTATGTTCGCGGGGGCATACGCCGTAGCACCAAGAATCTTATTTTATTGTGTTTTATCAACCGTGACTTTCCTCTTGCTCATATTCGGTATTATTCGGCCAGTGATCATGCTGATTATTCAGAAGCTGCCAGAAAGGAAACCCGTGAGTGAGTTTTTTATCTCATCCATCTTAGTCATAGCTTTGGTGCTGGCATCTCTCACGGACATGATAGGGTCGATAAACCTAGGAGTTGTAATGTTTGGGCTAGTGATACCGAACGGGCCACCATTAGGAACGACCTTAAGCGAAAAGGTCGAGCTAATCACCATGGAGATCTTGATGCCGATGTTCTATGTTGTTGTCGGATTCAACACAGATGTTCGTTCGGTAGATTTGAAGGTCTCCAGAAATGCCCTCCTCCTAATCCTACTGTCTAATCTACTGAAGATTGTTGGATCTCTGGTAGCTGCGTTGTGCTGCAAACTAAGGCTTCAACATTCAATTTTGCTTGGCCTCATGTTGAACATTAAGGGTCCGTTCGACGTATATCTCCTCAACCGCTATCTATTCGAGGTGCGATCACATATATCATATATATATACCTCTGCCAATGCCTATTAATCAGCATATGTTTATTATCTTAGAGCAATTTTATGAAACTACTATAATTATTATTAGGCCACCTCGTTGTCTATCATTGAGGTGTTGGGAGCAGAACTATTTAACTTTATTTAACAAAACAAACTGTTTCACTTTGAAATTGTGTGTAGGGTTCGTGTCATTTCCTGTAGGCATTCCATCATAGACATTCTATTCTATGCGATTTGCAATATGATATCTATTAATTGTGAGGCTCATTCTTTGAAAATGGGAGTAATTCATATCATTTGCTTGAACTCAGTTTATGTTAAGCCTATGCCGTAATTATATCTACTTGGAATTGCAGGACATAGACAAGAAAACTTATACGGTGACAGTGTTATCCCAAGTGGCAATTACCGCCATCGTGACGCCTTTGATAGACCTTTTCTATAACCCTCACAAAAGACTGAATGGGTCAATAAGAAAATCGAGAAGATCTATGCAGACACACCCGAGCGAGAGTGAGTTGCGGATTCTTTTTTGCATTCACAATGAAGATGATGTCCCGGGCATTATTTCTCTTCTCCAAGCATCAAACCCCACAGTCGCTAGCCCAATCTGTGCCTATGCCCTCCACCTGAACGAGCTCGTCGGTCGTGCGACACCGTTCATCCTCCCCTACAACAAGCAGATGAAAAGAACGAAATCCAAAAGATCTTACCACATAATGCGTGCTTTCGAGAATTACTTTGGCAACTCGAATCACTTAGTGAAAGTCAAACCCTACACGGCGACCGCGTCATATAAGACAATGCACGAGTACATCTGCCGGCTCGCTCAAGATGAAAGCGTGCCTCTCATTGTCCTCCCCTTCCACGGAAGCCAAGAAATGTCCAACGTCCCGAACGTCATTGCCTTGCGGAATCTAGCTGAAAAGATACAAGCCTACGCTCCCTGCACGATTGGAACGTTGGTAGACACGAACATGCGCCATTGCTTGAGTAAATCAACGACATTTTCTTGTAAGGTCGGTGTAATATTCGTCGGTGGGACCGACGACCGCGAGGCCTTGGCGTTGGCTCTTCGCATGATTGGACGGCCCACTGTCAGTGTCACGGTGGTTCGCATCATTTTCCACGATGTTTACAAAGATATCGACGAAATCATGGAGAACAAGCTTGACGATGGGCTGATTGAGCTATTTCGGGTGAAGGCCGTTGCCGATCTGTGCTCCACATACCATGAGGTCGACGTGAAAGACTCCGAGCAAGCGATAGGCAAAATTCAAGGTCTGAAGAACAAGTTCAATCTCGTGATGGTGGGACAAAAGAGAAGCGCGGGGAGCGTGTTCTCCGAGGAAACGATGTTGAACTGGAGCGAGAATCCAGAGCTAGGAGTGATTGGCGATTTAGTTGCGTCTTCCGATTTCAGAGGAGAGACGACTTCGGTGTTGGTTTTGCGTCATTACAGGGATCCTAAGGGCTCCTTCCACCATCATTTAAATGTCCACGAAGGAGGTTATCTTCTCAGAAGAGCACCGTGTTGAGGAAAAAAAAAAGAGGTTATAGCACGAGTCTCTTTTCTATTTTTCTTCTTCTTCTTCTTCTTCTTCTTCTTCTTTTTTTTTTGGGGGGGTGGTTGTTCATAGCTGATGTTAATATGCACTCCTCCTTAGACCAATTGCTTCTTCTGTTGAACTACTTTTTTCTTCTTTTTTTTCAATTTTTGACTTTGATGTTACGGTATGCCTACTTGACAAAGAAGGCCAATTGTATAGGATGAAAGTCATATCAACTCATATATAAAGTCTTCAAGGTGAAAGTTAGAACATACTATCCTTGCTTATACCATATCATAGTGTAAATAAAAAACGCGCCGTTCTATGTTTCTAGGCATTTTTCCCGACCCTCTGAAGAAAAAAAAATGCTACGATTTTAATTCCTTCCTTGCTTTCCAGACAATCGAGAGAGCTCCCAAAGAAGGAATGAAGAATAGATCGTCAATAATACGTTGGTGTACCATTTTTGCTAAATACTTCTTCGAAAACTAGTGAATAAACCTGTTTGATGCTAGTGATTAGTAAAAAACAACTGCTAAAATTCATTCAAATGCTGAATAAATTTTTTGTTGGCTTCATTGAATTCCTACCTTTCTTCATACAATTACATTGTGAATATGTAGAAGAAAAGATAACTTTATAAACATGAAATCTTCGTGTAGTAAACATGCTATAGACAAGGAGATTCTAGGCACGATCAATTTCAATAAAAGCATACTCTCAATTATGAAAATAAACGTAAGGAAAGTCCAAGTAAAATAATGCACAGAAAAGCCTAAGAAAACAATTCAAATCCAATATGTTACCCTAATGAAAGTCCAATCCTCTAATGCCTGCGCCACGGTCTCGACCCTTCATCCCGAGGCTAGTAAGTAGTAGAGGTACTCATTGGAGGGTTTAACTTAGACCGAGTCTTTAGGTCTGGGTCGTTGCTTAACTTGCTGTCTAGACTCGCCCATAATAAAGAAAAAAGATTATGTACAAGTCAATTATTCCAGGCCAAGCAGGCTTTATTTCTCCAATTCCACACGATCAAGTACAGTTTTGCGACTAACTTTGTTTTTTTTTTTTTTTGTTTTTTTTTTTTTTTTGTTTTTGGGTGTACAATGGAATTTTTTGGTAAGTTAAGATTTGGGTATTGTAAAATTACTCTAGAAGACTAAGATCCTCCGCTTGACTTTTGATTTGGCTGCTCTTCGTGTTTCCTTTCTTTAACTTAATGGATGTGCCTGTTGTTGTACCCACACTTGACCAATGTCCGGAGTTAGGCGTCCATACACTAGACTTCTACTTCCTTGTAATGAAGAAAAGCTTAACCCTTGGCTTAGCACTCAAACGAAGGTTGGTGTCAACTGGGTCAACTGTGACACACCCACTAATTCAATCTTTGGTCCTGCTAGATTGACCTTTTGGTTCAGATTATGATATCTTGAAGCATTTCCTGTATAATTTCTTGGTGTGTGACTAAAGTAGGGCGGGCATTGTTCTGAATAAGAACAGAGACATGTGAAACTTGGAGGCTCGAAACGATCTGAATCATGGATGGCTGTCTGTGAAAAAAGAGAAAGGAACATCTATATTGATGAATTATTTACGAGTTTAACCTTGAAACTGTATCTGATGGTAACCAGAGTTCACGTATGCAAGACAATTTTATCTATAAAAAAAAGTATGAGACAAGCAAACAACTGGTGGCTCCCTGAATTCAGGGGAAACAATCACTGAACTGAAACTCCGCGATACGAAAACGAAAAGGGGAAAGAAGAAGAAGAAGATTAGAATAGGCCCGTGTTGTGGGCGTTATGAATTTCTCGTGGAGGACTATCTGTCAGCCGCAGATCTTTTAACATGGAGGCAAATCTGCAGGAGGAGGCTGTAGAGATTGCAATTCGCCAACTCCATTCTCGACAAGGAAAACCACGGCCAATCCCCAGGTGATGTGAACATCCAAGTGACAGTGCATCAACCAAGCACCTGTTTTGTAGGTCCAAAAAATTATGTGTTCTCAGTCATAATAAGAAAGAGAACAAGTTATCTTGTCGAGGGATTGAATGGAAACTTTCCCAGCCTTTACCTGGATTGTCGGCGACAAATCTGATGACAGCCCACCCGTTCACAGGGACGCCAACTGTGTTCCTCATTGGCGGGTCGACAAGGTTGAACTTTGCTGTATCTTTCTGGGGGTTGAAGTTCCCGAAACCTGTGGCGAGGATGTAGAAATCGTATCCGTGAATGTGGATCGGGTGGTTCTCGGCCGTTTGTATGTTGGTTCCTTGCAAGACAATCTGTACTCTAGAACCGTACTTCAACTTGTACACCTTGGTCCCCGGAACAGGCTGCCACAGCGAGCGGCTCACGTTCCCCGTGTAATCGAACTGGACAGGGGGGTTAGCAGGGAAATCGGTGGTAAAAACTCCAGGCACGCCCTGCTTGTAGGCTTGCAGGATCGAGAGATTAGACGGCAGCACGAAGGACGCGTTGTTCATGCTGGCCGTGAAACGGGTCCCATTCGGCCCCTGGCACCTACTGCTACGAAAATTCTTTGGGCAGTTGAAGAGTCCTAAGCCGACCGTGATAAAGAGGTTTTCGTCAATGTAGGTCGGGACGTCAACCTTATTTGGGCTCCTGAAGCTCTGAACGAAGGCTGTGACGGTAGCCGTGTCGTTGAAAGCCGGTAGGGTTGGCATGACTGGCTTGCTCGATATGCCCTTGGCGGGGCACGGGGCGGACTTGTACTCTAGTATGGCCGTGGTCGTGGTGTTGTCAAAAGGCGCTCCCTGAGCGCTCTGGTAGGGTTCGGCCGCCATGTAGTACCGAGCCGGGGGCTGGTCTCCAGAGATCAATACATCCGTCGTTTGGCCTGGCCCAAGCATGATCACCGAGGTGGTGAAGGGTTTCAGGTAGGAGGCGTCGGCACCGACCACGGTGAACCTATGGTTTGCTACGGTGAAGAAGAGTTCCTGATTGAGCGCAGCGTTGATGACTCGAAGGAGGTGGGTCTCCCCGGAATCGATCGGAACTATGACGGTGTCTGCATAGCACAGGGTTAAGAAACATCAGCTCAATTGCATTCTGGTTTAGGTTTTATCTCCCTTACTCTACCTAATTATTGGTTGACGTTGTCAATAGATCTATTCTTTAAGAATTAGATGCAACAAAATGATTGTATTCCGGTCTTTAATTTGTTCTAGCTTGCAAAAGGTCAAATTTGGTATGAAGCAAGCTCTCAACATTGCATACATAATCAAATTTAAATTCCCATTGTCGCGTCCACTTTTGACATGCTCTTTGCAACAAACCATTCACGTGAGTAGGGCCCCAACTACTAATTAGTGTTGAAAAAAGATATGTCATCATGGCGCATGAGAATGCGGAAAAGATTAGATTACATTATTATCATGAAATTTTCACCCGAACTGACCCCATTCTTTGGACTCTCGAGATTTATGATCAGTAAAATTTAAAAAAACCGTGCCTGGTTATTGTGTATTTCCAAGTGTAGACCGTAGAAAACGAAAACATTCTAGTCCTAGCTAACTACTTTTTGGTGGGTTTAGAAGGAGGACTTCCCTTCTCATTTTTAGCTGGAGATAGATTATCAATCAAATTAACTGTGCAAATTTTCTTCCAATCTACCTTTGCTTGAGCAGTTGTAGAGATCTCCAGGTTGACCGTTGATGGTATAAGCGTCAGACACGTTTGGCGCCCCGCCGGTTCTGGTCGCTTCTCTCACGACGTCGATAGGGTTCGCGTCCCACCACTCCCCTGTCCATCATCACCATTTAAGACACTATTTAAGACAATATGAGTGAAATTGTAATCATCTTCAATCTATTGCTATCTAGTGTTTGAATTTATTGCTAGCTGTTGGTATTGATGGATGGTTGGCCATCTAGAACTAAACATGGCCACTCTCACTAAGGCTACCTAAGTAAAACCACGCAAAATCATTGTCGCAGATACAAAGTGTGGGGTTTACATGGGACTAACAAATACAATAGACAGACAAAATAAATTCTGAACGAGAAGAGTTTGTGATATGATGTGCTTTTCCATTAGTATAAGCTCGTGCATTTTTTTAAGTCATAATTAATCGTGTCGAAATTATCCGTATAAAAGACTTTACCGAGAAGGATGGGGGTTTCACGCTTCGGCTTGGGAAACGGATACGAGGTGCCTTCCTTTGGACGAATGACAAGAGCACCATACACAGTCGCTCTTAGCCAAGAGCTATGTGCATGCCACCACAGTGTTCCTACCTGTCCTTGGATGGTGAAACGGTACGTGTAACTTCCGCCGGGTCTAATCGGGCATTGAGTCACAAATTCCGGCCCATCGGCCCAACCAGATCTCACCTGCCGGACGCCATGCCTGGTGGCAAATCGAGATTTTCTTATGATTAGATATGTTGGCATTACCATCGATTACATATGCTGGACGTACACATTGGCATGCCTAGGCACGTTCTGTTCCATGCATGCGTAAATGTTTCAACTACATGTCTACAGCCTGAGAAACAATCAAATCCAGACAATGCATGATGAACTGTAAGAATACGCCCCACTTTTTTATTTTCTTCTAAGCTTTTGATTACCAGTGGATGGTGACGTTGTAGCGAGCTCTGTTGACGACATTGACAACGATGGTGTCGCCGTCGTTAATTTCCAAAGTCGGACCCGGGAGTTGCCCGTTCACCGTGATGGTGTTGTGGGTCGTGCACAGCCTCTTCACCTTGGTCGCTTGAACCTATTTCCGTCCGAGAAGCTCATCAACAATGGGACCAAGAAAGAACAGAGCCAAAAACACATCACGAACTCAAGACCGGGGGAAAGGAGACAAAACAAGGAGCGAAACAACATACGACAAAATCATGGTAGTAAACTTTTGCATCTGCCAATGTCACCGCCACAGAGAAGAGGAGGAGAGCTCCCAAGAGGAAAGAGGTTTTGCCGACAGCCGCCATGTTTTCCGAAGAGAATGCAGCTGCGGCCGATCAGCACTTCGTCTCCAAATGACTATGCGAGAGAGGATTAGACAAGGTTTAGACTCAAACTCTTGATTTGCTTAGGGTTCGAGAAAGGAAGGACGCCATCGGCTGCATTATATAGCGCAGCGGGGGTGGGGGAGAGACAGCGTTTGTTTTGAGGTTGGCAGATTAGGTTTTGATTTAGAGCCCTGTCATGGCAGTACCGCCCCTGGGGACAAACCTTAGCTCTACCCGAATCGTAGTTGTTGCACCCACTAGCCTCTCCCCAAAAGGAGTGTGTAGCTTCCGTCGATGCTTGCTTAATAAGCCTTCTCCTAAAGGGTCGAATTATTCAACGAATTTAATCATAATCTCCCTTTTTTTTTTATGTGGGTAAAATTCATTCGTGGATTAAAATTTGGGTTTGGAGTCCTTTACTTTTGCTCGTGTGTTTCGTGTTTCTTCTACAATCAATCACCAAACTTGCCCAATATAAAATGGGTAACGAGAGGACAAACCATTGTGGTCAAAACCAATCTTTTTCTTCTTCATGCAAATAGAAAAATAATAATATCTTGTCGGTCGGACCACCTATTAAAAATAAAAAAATATGCCTTTATGTAATGAAAATATGGCTCTTCACCTGTTGAGAGGGAGTCGGTGCTTGAGATGTCACGTCACTGTCTAAAATATAACTTTTTGCCGATCTAATATATTTGCGTGATTACCGATGTGTAGAATTAGTTGTCGAAATTCAAATTCACTCGTGAAATGAATCACTTTGTGTCGGTATATGCCTGTTCAGGATTACGTTTGTGTCGGTCTGTCTACTACCAGCTTAAAAGGCGTTAGTCTATTTAGGAACTGTTTCATTTTTGTGGAAAATAAATAGTTGTCTACGCCTAAAATGGAGGAGTTAACAGCAAGATTAAGGAAGGCAAGAGAATTTCTAATTGTACCAATAGTAGTTATAAATTTTTTAAAGTGATACGATAAATGGGATAATTACCACAAAAATCTTAATCCTATTATATGAATACTAATTCAATCATAATATTTCCAATTTATCAATTTATTCCTAAATTTTTTGATAATTTATCAATGTAGTTTTTCTTATTAATTTTGACCGAAAATTACTGATGTAGAATAAGCTGTTCTATATGGTATGGCCGACACTAACATAGATAATTATTATAATGTTTTATTTTTTTCTTTTCTTTTCTTTTCTTTTGCCAAATCTGGGTAAGAAGAAGGCATTGCGGCCTTAGGCGAGGGCGTCGCAAATCTAGCAAGTGCATCCCAACCCTTGCTTACGGCTAGCAATCTCCGTTGGCCACCATTGAAGCCATCAACTAATAGTGGGATTTTTAAAATATATATATGTATGAAAGATAAAGGACAAAAAGAAAAAAAAATTAAAAATTTGCGAAATTTGTCCAACTTAGCATAGGCCATGCCCCGTGCCACATCAGATGTTTAGTGTTCATGTTAACGATTTTTATCCAAAAATCGCTAACAGAAGTATATTAACAAATTGTCAGAAGATCTCAAATAATATTGGTCAAATTAAAAGGTTTAGAACTGAATTGACATCTGTATAATTGATTAAAGATTATATTAACAAATCTTCAAAAGGTCTAAAATAAAATTAGTCAAATTGAAAAGTTTAAAACTGTATTTGCATCAGTACAATATATTAAGGATTTTTTTAAAATTTATTTTTCCCTACGATAAGCTATCACTAGATGTTGAATGTAGAGTACTTTCTTTAATTGCCAGTCTACAGTCTACCGTAAATATTAGACTCTGGGAAATATTTATCTAATCACGTTAACTAAGTTAGACAGAAACCAAAATCCACCGCTAATCAAATGATGGACCTTAGCTCATGTCTTACATAATTAACTCTAAATTAGTGATAGCTAAAGAGAAAAAAAAAATCAAAATATCACTTCTTCTTCTTTTTTGCAGAATAACATTTATCTAGAGAGACATCTTCGTTCATAATACAAAGGACAAAAGTGATGATTTCACGCACGAGACTACGAACTTCATTAAAATAGCAGAAACGTGTGGGACTACGCAACAATCTTGCATGGCGTTGCACATTTTTACACCTTGGGTTCATTTTGTCGACGTGGGTTGGTGACGAAACTTTCCATCGAATTCTATAGACAATATCATGCACTGAATAAATTGTATTGTTAATAGGATAGGCAATCGCTACGCACCTACGCCTGTCTCGCTGTTCAGCAATAGGCGACCTACTTCGCTAGATAATTGACGGATCGAGATTGCCATTTTGGGTGCTATACCTTACGGAATCTTGGTTGGGAAAATTCGAGTTCTTGAGTCCACATTGTATAACGTGAGATCAAGCTATAATCCGTGTGCCATAGGCCTTTTTCCACGATACGGCCAACCAATCACGTGGTCAAATGAAATAGTGAGGTCGACGATACACAAAAGGGCGAGTTTGGAAAGATTAGCTTCGATGTTTGGTAAAATTCGCTCTGAAAATCTTTTATCCTAAGTTTTCAAAGTCCACATCGCCAGAGGATCACTCAAAAGTTCAAATGCTAATTTTCTAAGGTTGTCCTAGGTCCACTTGATCTTAAATTATGCCACGGGTTTTGACAAAGGAACTATAACATGATTATCTCACTTCACCGAATAATAAATTCTATATCTTCTTTTGCTAGACGCTAGATCTGATCATGATCCTAGGATGGCAACAAAAACGTCTTGTTAACATACATCTGTTTAATAACAACAAAAAAGTAAAATATATCGAATGGTAAAAGTAGCTCAAAATTAATAATGTTCAAGAATTAATAACATTATATACATCTACAAGGCTTTGTCTTGACTATCGATTGAGAAATCACTTTCTAAATAATCTCCGTTCCGAATAAAGGACTTTTCAATGTTATTAAAATTATAAATACTCTCAAGACAGCGTTAACACCAATGCTAGCTGCATTTTTTTTAGGCGTGACGGTGGTGGATGGTGTAAAAATGGCTACACTAAATCAAATGGCCAGTTAAAGAACCCTTGACCATGGTAAGTTAAGACCTAAGTGGAGTATCTTCATTGCCCACAAAGCTAGAATACAATAAAGAACTATATTGACCACCACAACATTTTCTTCAACATATCAACTCTTTTCTCAACCATTACAAAGAAAAAGTCAAAAGCAATTTGATTATCTATTTAAAGAATTATCATTTTCCCTCGATCATCTCTCATCAAATTGGCGAAGAAATTTGCAGATTACGTGTACATACTTTTCTTGAGATCTCCCACGTCAATAGCTAAGTTTTAGAGTGTGGTTCTCCTAAAATCCATATCAACTGATATAAGAATCATCCCCCTCTTCTAATTGTGATCGGGTGGCGCAAGTGGTGTTGCCGGTATTGCAGCGTCCGACTTGGACTAGCCAAAGGTTAGTGCAATGCTTACCTGACCTAGGTGTCGGGATTATGGAGCATTGTTATGCATTAATAACTACGTATAATAGAATAGTATTAGTTTTCTCACATAAAAAAAGATAAGCAGAAAAAGGGGGAGAGAGAGAGAGAGAGAAGCAAATCCATTGTGGAATTTCTACGTGCTGTTTGGTTACCTACATCTTAATCTTCTAACGAACTTTACATCATCAGAAAGAGTGCGAATGTATATCTATTCGAAGGGCCCAAAGATGAAGCCCAATTTCGTAGCAGAGATTTTTCTGAAAACGAAGAACAGAGGATATGTTGTAGCCAAGCAAAAGATTGCTTGTCTGTGCAATAATGAAGACCCTGGCTCTCGTTCGTACAACAAGTAAATGCACACACACGTCGTGCATATGCACAAAATTGCATCATTAAAATCATGAAGAGAAATTAATCCTTAAATTCACAATACAACAAGCATATGTCAAAAGAGAATGACAAAATAAAAAATTTGGACTTTTTGAATGTGGTTTAATATATAGAAGATTGAAGTTTCTACCAGAGATGAAACTAATTAAATTTTCAAAGAAGAGGAAAATGATTCCAATCTTGTTAAAAATAGAAATTTCTCTTTACTTAGCGTAATAGTAAGGATAAACTTACCATTTATATAACAATGTTGTCTTTTTGGTAAAAAGAAACAATGTGTTCGATTTCCCAATTTGTGCTCCCCTAGTGTGAAATGGAAAAGCAAAAAATTGACTTTGACTTGATCCAAAGATGAAAAGGGTGAGAAAACGCGGTTGAAAAACCGGGGCACCTGCCCTCATGATTAGTCTCTTTGGGTGGAAGCATGTCCGGAAATGGGATCGGATTAGGATGGGTGAACAAGAACGATAGAGCAATCAACAAAGAAGTAGGTGAAGTTTGTTATTGACTTCGCCAGGATTTTCAGACGGAAAAAAAGGCCACGACGAGTCGCTATAAGCAAGCTGCAGAAAGAGAAATGTCATCGGCCTCTCGCCGGTACGCACAAGCTTCCTCGTAAAACCCACGTATCTTCTTCCCTTGTCTAATAGACTTAACCAACACCTAGGCATAATCACAGCATTGCTTGAGATTTCTGTAATGTCTGTAGTTCTAAGCTTCTTCTAATGGCGTTGCTGATGACTTATCATTTTCACCGGTAGGTTTCGGGTGGGTACGGGGAACTCCCCACACGTTACTTTCAGTCAATGCTAATCATGTCCAAAGTCCTGACGGGGTTCTTGTCATAACCCCATGATTAACAATGGCTTGAGCAAATCGTTTTCGTAGAAAATCAGGAGCTGTTAGGACTAGGAAGTTCTCACAGGTCGGCAACAGACATGCGGTTACCATTTGACCGCTTTGCAGTGAATATTTTATTCATAGTGGAGGTAAATGAGGGGAGAGAGCATCTACCCTTTTGGGTTCACAAAGCCATGGAAGATGAGTCCATGCAGGGCTTGAGTACTTCGGGTCTAAAACCAGATGATTGTGTCGGCTGCGACATCGTTGTCGAACGTGAAAAGAGATGTCTACAGTTCTCTCCTCGAAAAATAGCCTCGAGAGATTTTGCTTCTAATGCCATGGACATGGAGTGCAGTCAATTTGATCCTTCCTAGAAGAGCTCTTGCGCCCAAAAAATGCAAACTCAAGATCTAAGGTGTTAAAAGACGAGAAAGGTAGAAACCAAGTTAAATCGGGAAGACTAGATAGGAATTTTTCACTCGACAAAGTGAAAATGAAAGACAATAATTTCATCAAATGACTGTATTGTGGGTCCTATATCAGTGTACTAAATAAGATGGTCGAACCAATTTAGAATTGTATCATAGCATCATTCTTGAATTCCTCTTCATATCCAAATTACCAATTCAATAAATGTTTAAGCAAAACAAAAAGAGTGGCAATAATTGTAATAGTTTTACAAGGACTTACAGCCTAATCAGCCCTATCAGTGCCAACACTTGCCATGATTCTCCTTCCCCTTCTTTTAATTGGACGAACATGGCTCAAAATGATGATGATGCTCGGAAGGCCATCATGACCATCAACATTAATGCCCAGGAAACACGGCCGATGGGCATCGAATTTGTCGAATTCCAGCCCCTTTCGTTGGGTCAAAGGAAGAAATAATAGCAAAACAAGACCCTGCAACATCGACATCTGTCTTCTTGTGCTGCTCTAAATCTGAATCTTTGCAAAGAGAAGTTGCAACCCCAAAAAAAAAAGAAAAAAAAGCAAGAACATCTTCTCCATATGCAAAGATTCAGATTTAGAGCTTCTCTCTCTGACTATAATGACAATTGAGATTATGTCCAGTCTGTCAGCTATTGTGCTTATATGAGGAACAATGGCAGTACCACTATCTGTACTAGTTTTCAGTCGATTCCTCAAGCCGGAAGTACAAATTTTCAGAACATGGTAGTAAACCATGAGAGGATCTCTCCCAAATTCTAGTACAGTTTGAAGAGGGCCAACTCTCAACTAACAAATTATCTAATTAAGTTGATAATACTGACCTACTCGGCACCAGTTAATAACCGAAAGACAGCAACATTTCAACTAGAATTGAATAAATTCTGGATAATACTGCTTCAAGACACCTCTTTTCTCCGAGCTCTGGCCATCGCCGGTAAAGCATATGGCAGCATCGCATCCCTGTTAAGAAATTGCTAGAATATTAAATGGTTTGACCGTGATGTTATAACAAAGTTGAACAGGGTCGTGCCACCATGATGGAATGCGTCGATCACTCCTTGGTTCTAAGAGACCCCCAAATTGATGAAAGATCAGACATAAGCATGATAACATAAGAATCTCCATCAAAGACCGTCAGTCTTTGTTTAGCCAACAACCACTCGCCCCTTTCAATGTCATTTCGGGTTTAAAGGAGGGATGAAGTCAACAAACAGCCAAAGACTTCCACTGGTTGCCGCCATTTTCTACCCGCTGTTCTTTCAATTTGTTTTCTGAATGGATCGAGTTCACCAACAACCGGGTTTCACAATCATCTGCACCAAACTTACCGCCCAGATCTACGACTCTAATTCGAGCTGTGAAACGGGTTCTAGCTTGTGTCTGTTAGCGCATTTTTCGCAAAGCATCTAATGAGAATCATGCCTATATTATGTCATTTGCACTCGTCATATATACGTGGTTATCAGCCATATGGATGATTGAGTGTCTAAAATCGCTGTGTCCTGGATTCGACTCGCATCTCAACGTCTATTGCACGCGGTGTCTGCACAACAACCTTGACTTCTTAGTCGGATAGGTTTAAGTCGACTATAGAGTGCAGATACTCTGAATTCTTCGCTTTCATTTAGACTATCTTCCCGAACCGTTGCTCATCTACATTTACTTTCCGGGGCAGAATGATTAGCCTTTCGCTGCTCTGAGTGCAAGGATCAAAAGGAGAGATCACATTCATAATAATGGCAAATGAAGATTATGGAGAGGACATGATTATCTTGTCTTATCGATAGTTATTTCGTTTTGTTCCTTCTGAAGATGGGCCTATAGTTGGAAATGAATCCATGCACGCACTCGCACGCCGAAAGATCAGTGAAAAGAACAGCGTTCATTTCACTTGCTCAGGACTTTATGGCCTCACCGACACTCCTTTTTCAACCAGTGGAGACTAGAGAAGCACTTTTTTCGTCTGTACGAATGGATCGAACGAATCAAAAGTCAATGGCCAAACAATGAAAAAATTGAATATGGAATCACCTAGAAAATTTGGAGAGAGTTTTGCCGGAGGTATCTTGCAACTTTCGTTTTGGTGAAAATTATTAGTCAAGTGCACAAGCATTGAGCATATTTCTCTTCTTCTCCTATGGAGAACTAATTTTGAATCACGATAGATGAAGAAATTTGAAATCTCGTATTGACAGCGGAATCAACAATCAAAAAATCCTGACAGGTATGGTCATGTCAGGATGGGCTCTGATTGTGAGACAAAAGGACTGCCACGCTCCAGGTATGGTCATGTCCTGGAGATGTCTCGAAATTGTGGTTGAAAGGGTGATCGATTGATGTTCGGCGTCCTCCAAATGAATCTACGGATCCTGAGAGAATGCGTGCATCGCTTTGCGCTGAGCCTGGTCCAGCTCGATGCAGTCACGATGGGCATAACAACTGATGGCCTTTCCCGAGCCAAATGGGCCACCAGGCCTATTTTACATTCATTTGCTTCTTCTCATTAGTTTTTTTCTTTTTTTTTGGTCGAACATTCACTTCCTATGGTACCCAGATATCACTCCATATGGAAAATCCAATTCATATGCTTGTACGTATGGTCAGGAACTTAGCTAGAGCCCAATTTTATTTAATTTTTTTGGGTTACAACATGGTGTACCATAAACCCAATTAAGTTTCCTAAGGATGGCCTTTAAAATTGATTCAAACTTGATTCGGATATAAATCATTGTCAGTAATAAAAAATATTTGCATTGAATAATTATTTTAAGCTATATAAATGATTATTTTAAATATATATTGTTTAAGTTATTTACTTTTCACAAAACAAACGGAGCTTTCGAAAAAATACAGTCCTCCCGCTTGAGATCGGACTTATCCGGGCTCCTCTTGCGCGTTCAAGCCCATCACGAAACGGCCCGTCGGCCCGAAGCCACGTGGAGATCGGCTGACGTCGTTTAACGTCCCCGGCGCACGTTAGAGAGGCCCCACTTGGGAAGACTGAATAACGGAGAAATTGATGAAAACGGGCGGTCGTTCCGAAGATGGCCACCAGCGCGAGATTGTTTGTATTATTTCCCCCAACCGCTCAAAACCAAACTCTCCCCCCGCACATTCTCAGCTCCATTCATCTCCTCCCATTCCATCTTCTTCTCCTGACCGATCCCTTCGGCGGCGGCGGCGGCGGCGACGGCGACGGCGACGGCGACGATCCGTTTCAGCTCTCACCTGGTTGCCATGGAGTCTTCTGCCGCTCTGCGATCCTTCCACTGTGAGTCCGCGCTCAGCGTGTTTTTAGCTGTGCGTCTCCGAAGTGATGCGCGATGATCGCGGTGTTTTCGGTGTAGTCGACGATTCGTTGATGCGAGTTGTCGTCGTTTCCACGACGATCGTGGTTAACCTGTGTCGATTTCTGCATTGCGAACTCTCGGTTTTTGAGGAGGGTCAGACTGAGCTCCGGTCCAACCGGAGCTGAAGTCGAATCATTGAATGTCGTGGAGTATTGTGTGAGATGATCGCGCTTCGAGCTTTATAGACCTAGTTGAAGTGGTCGGTGACCTGCTTGAACTATTGTAGATGAATAGTTTGAAGTTTGATAGTCATCTCCTTGTCTTGCTTGGTCCGACCGGAGCTGAAGTCGAATAGATTGAATGTCGTGTAGTCTCGTGTGAGATGATCATGCTTCGAGCTTTGTAGACCTAGTTGAAGCCGTTGGCGACCTGTTGAACTGTTGTAGATGAATACTTTGAAGTTTGATAGTCATCTCCTTGTCTTGCTTGGTCAGACCGGAGCTGAAGGTGAATCGATTGAATGTCGTTGAGTATTGTGTGAGACGATCGCACTTCGAGCTTTGTAGACCTAGTTGAAGTCGTTGGCGACCTGCTTGAACTATTGTAGATGAATACTTTGAAGTTTGATAGTCATCTCCTTGTCTTCCTTGGTCCGACTGGAGCTGAAGTTGAATCAATTGAATGTCATGTAGTATTGTGTGAGATGATCACACTAGCTTTGTAGACCTAGTTGCAGTCGTCGGTGACGTGCTTGAACTATTGTGGATATATTCTTTGAAGTTTGACAGTCATCTCCATGTCTTGCTTGGCACCATCGATCCCGTGACTGTGATCCTACTTGTTTATTGCTGAGAAGCTTGAAAGACTGAATTCTCTCCTTGCTCCCTGTAATACAATTGGTAAGTTTTGGAGGCCAAAGGAGCACTTGCCTCTTATATTTCTCAAACCGACATTAGTCTAATCACGACAAAGCAGGATGACATTTTCTAGCGCAGAAGGCAGTTTAACTTTGAAGTATGATCTAGTGTGCTTTTTTTCTGCATTGCGCGTTTCGGCAGCTTTGACTTGTGCTAAACATCATTTCCTTTTGTCTGCTTCTTGTTGCATATTGTCCGGCATCATGTTATGATATTCCTCTTGTTGCAGAAAAGGATCCCCACACCAAAGATGATAGTTCTGTTTCTTTGGTCAGGTTCCTTTGGTGTCCCATCACATGTGAGGTCTTTGCCAGAGAAGACTGGACTGGTCGGTATGCATCACTACAAGAAGGCCAATTCAAGCAACATAAGAGTTCAACGGTTGCCGTATGGTAGGAACCTTCTCTCTCCTTCCAAAAAGACGAGCATGGCCGAAATTTCATGCATGAGAACATCAGATTCTGCCGTATCAACTGACACCAATGGTGAGATTGATTTTTAATTTGACTTGCCTTTTCCTTCTTAAGAATGCTTTATGTTCCAACTCTGACGATATTTCTATCAATTTGGCCAAGTTTGATAATTGTGATACTTCTACCTCAAAATTAAGATCGTTCCCTTTTCCTGCAAAATATTTTCATCAGATCTGGATTGAGAAGTTGGCATGCTTAGCATCATGGTGTGACTGGTGTCTATTATTATAATGGTTCAAAATTAGGAGCGGTGCTTGACAATTTTATTCTACTCCAGTTTCAGGCACTGTCATTGGTTTCTAGGGCTACTTTGCTTAGGATAGGGAGATTAATTGGTTTTAAACTGGAATCTCTAACCTGGACGGCTGTTTCTAAGTCTTCTTTCTAGGGGCTTGATCAGCTCATGTCACCTCTGATTCAGTGATCTTTTTTCTGCTGGGGACATCCAACTGCTGTTAATTCTTCTGATCTGTTCATGTATTGATAATGTGCCATTATGCATGAGGCTTTCGAGTGTCTGTTGTATTTTTTTGTTTCTCTGTCCATAACGAACTTAAACATGAAATCTTAAAGTTTCCTCAGAGTGCAGTGGAAGATCAGTGGAGAAGGGGCCTCTTGAAGATGCAACTTTTCCCAGTGGATTTCAGGTGTGCCAATTTTCCCATTCGATCTTATATTATGCATGCAATGTGGGAGTAATACTCAAATCACTGTGGATGGGTCTCCTGAACACATGAACCTATTTGCGTTGACAACTTCAGATACTCATGATATTCTTTGATGGGATAACTCTCTCACTAAATTGGCATGAAAGGCAAGCACCGGCTGAAGTTTCTGGATCTTAGCTGCTTTAACTATTATTCTTGTTAGATGGAAAAAAGGAAAAAAAAAAACAACAACAAAAGACGTCATTCTGTTTTGGCAACCAAGGTTACCATAGGGAAAAATCATGGTAAAGGATTATCTTAATGATCAGCACTTGCTAGTGGCATTCTTGATTTTTAGACTATTGCTTCGGGCAGGGGTCTCAAATAGGTCTCTAATTACCAGGGGGAAGGTTTTGAAGGTTCTCAAACTGGTTGAAATTTGTCATTTCCTTCCTGACACCATGCTTGAAGTTAGGAGTTTTTTACTCCTACGATGTACATGTCGGGATCTGAAATTATGCTTTTCTAAGTTAGTATATCTCCAGCACATGGGTCTCATTGGAGGCACTGGCTTTTTATCATGAATTCAATTCCTTAGATGATCTGCTGCCCTTGAGTGAAAGAATTTTATAGATTGACCTTGTCAAGAGACCTCTTAGTACTGCGTATTACTCATATTCTGGATACTTGTATAGTGGCACTTCTTTGATTATGTATGTACATATAACAGAAAAGGAGGAGCATGGGAAATCCTAACTATTACCCAAGATCTTTTTTGTTCTTTGTATTTAACAGAGTTCTTCCCAACCTTATGCAATTGTCAAAGCTTCATAATTGACGTACTTCTTGACTGGTTTTATCTTACCACGGGAATTTTGTCCACCTTTTTAAAGCTCTAACTGTAGAAATAATTGAATTTTGGACTATTCGAAGACTGTATAGAGCTGTAATCATTTTAAAACTCATCATTTGAGTATTTGTTCTTTCCTTTTTCCTCTAGCCCTCTCATCAAGAACTTGATAAATAACTCTTTTCTAATCAGGCATTGTTACTGGAAGTTTGTGACGAGACACAGATTGCAGAACTGAAGCTAAAGGTAATTATTTATGTGCTCTTACTTTGCAGAAGTAAGTTACATGATGCTCAAGTCTTTGAAGTTTATATGCTTAATTTTCGAAATGTGCTTAATGATTTCTAGGGGTTGCACTTATGAGATGATATTTTCAGGGTCCATGTAGACTTACAGCAGATATGATAGCTGATTTAATAAGTTTTACGATTAGTACGTTCTGAGTTCACTTTTCTATCAAATTTCATAGGTTGGAAACTTTGAGATGCATGTGAAGCGTAATGTAGGTGCAGCAGAAGTCCCTGCACCAGTCACAGCATCACCTGTAACACCACCACCTATTCCAGCCGAGCCTGTTAACAAGTCAAGCTCGGGTGTTTCACCTCCATCAGCACCAAAACCCTCTTCAGAGAAGGCTGCTCCATTTATGAATGTCACCTTTGGAAAATCAGCAAAAGTCAAAGCATTGGAAGCGTCAGGATCTAGTGGATATGTTCTAGTATCCTCTCCAACGGTGAGTTTTTGGCATTTTCAGCTCTCTATTTTTGTGATCTGTGCATCTCATGTTGCTTTTTTCAGGTTGGCTCCTTCCAAAAGGGAAGGACGGTTAAGGGAAGGAAGCAAGGTCCCAGCTGTAAAGAGGTATCTCTCGCTTGCCTATGGATTTTGAATCGGAAATTCCTTCTTGTAGAAATTTCACAGTGATTAGCATCTCTGAAGTTTCCATTTTCTTGAATCATAGACATCCATGTCTTTCCTATAGAGGTCCTCAATTCAGCATGTTGTAAAACTCCCTCTTGCACAAAAGCACAAGCATGCGCACGTAGGCTAGATACTAATGACTCGGCACATTTCAAGAGGTTGGTGCTTTTTAAGAAACTGGCATCTGTTGGGAAATTGTAGGGATTGTCTTAATGCCTTAGGAAAGGTCATTCACCTGCGTAACAAAGATAACTTTATGGGCCCAGCTTTTTAAGAGACTGTGATCTGTTTGGGAAACTGTAGGGATTGTTTGAATACCTCAAAGAAAGTCGTTCACCTATTAACAAAGACAACTCTGTGGGCTGCAATTGGTGAAATTCTTGAGTTGATGCCATTATCAAAGTGTCTTTTCTGAGATACTATTAAGTGAATGTGATAAATGAATCAAAATGAACCTAGACTATTCAAAAGGTGGGTCTTTTGTAGGTTCCACTTGATCGGATGATCCATGTTCATTTTAGCACGTGCAACTCATTCACCTAATGATTACTCATCTTTTACAGGCTCATCTAAGGAAAAGGTCGTATTAGTAAATCGATCAAGTTTTTTAGTGCCAGTGCTTCTTTCTTTTGACTTCTTTCCATCTTGGCTAACATATTGCATTCACACATAAATTGTTGGTTCTTTGGAAAGTTTCCCATTGCAATAATGTCTACACAACACCAATCAGCAAATAGCACACATAAACTGTTGTTTCTATAGAAGTTATCTCCTCATGATAATGTCTACACTATATGGTATGATATGTAGATATAAGTACCTGCACGCTATCACTCATCAATACACATGTGAAGTATGTATGGAAGCATTCATACACGTGTCTACAGATTAGCTGAATTGGGTAGGTAAGTAGGAGCAAAATCTAAAAGGTCAGTTCATGTAAACAGGGCGATCTGATCAAGGAAGGCCAAGTGATAGGTTGGTTGGATCAATTTGGCACCGAACTTCCTGTGAAAGTAAGCACATTCTGAGTATTCTAATGTGGTCATTTCCCTGCCTCATTCTGTTTTTGACAATTTCTTGTTGAAATTTGAGCAGTCAGACGTCTCGGGAGAAGTTCTAAAGCTCCTTATTGATGATGGAGGTATGAATTTTACCATCGTTTCCTGGTCTGTTTGTACTGACCGAAATACTGCATCGTCGTCATTGTCATCGTCGTCATCTTCATCATCATTTGTACCGACTGAAATGCTGCATCATCATCATCATCATCTCTTTAACATTTACCATTTGTCGCATGGTTTTCCAGAAGCTGTTGGTTATGGAGATCCTCTTCTGGCTATATTGCCATCATTTCCCGGTGTTGGTGTCCAGTGATGCGCTGCCTTAACAGGATGAAAAATTTCTGCTGGTTTGGTTGATGAGGTCTCATTTTTTTACTCCCACTTAAGATTCGCATTCGCAATCAGTTTAAAGCGATTCTAATTTACCACGTAGAAAAATATAGATCTATGAACTCTACTGATTTTGCATCTGGTTTCCAAAGAAACTTGGGAACTATAGGTTCAACCCTACCTGAATTGAAGAGATTCATAAAGCTAAGGCTTTGCTTATTTGTGTCTGAGGATTCTCACACTCGCCTGTACGGTGTGCATGCAAATGCAATCCTGGTGCGACAAAGCCAAGTGACTGTCTAGTTGCCATCCCCTTTTAGAGTATTGAGAGCATTGTTAGTTTGGAGATCTTTCAAAATAAGTCGTCTGCCGGTTTCGTTGCATTTTCTTTAAAGAAACTTCTCACTGCCTGCTGGTCATTGTTGCAATAATAAATAAACTTAAATGCAAACCATAGGGGACATTTTGGCAACTTTCGCATTTTGGGGTTTTGCAGCGTTAATGTTACAACCATGATGCGTGGAAGGTTGTTGTTGTAGACCCAAAAGGCTGCAGTCCAGAGAACAGGACAGATTACATTGCGTATGCAACCCCAGCCTTAATCCTCCTTATTTATTGAAGAAGCTTGTCCGCTTGAAGGTAGGCGGAAACCCGAAAAACAGATAAAAGAGCTTTGACCGTGCTCAATAAGTGAAGCAATCCCCAACGAGATCATGCTCCCTTGCTCGACTTGCATAGCACTGAACCGAAGTGTAG
Source organism: Eucalyptus decipiens (assembly GCA_014182575.1). Taxonomy (NCBI): domain Eukaryota; kingdom Viridiplantae; phylum Streptophyta; class Magnoliopsida; order Myrtales; family Myrtaceae; genus Eucalyptus; species Eucalyptus decipiens. Next base: position 56,707,949 of record CM024615.1, read on the forward strand.
GACCTCAATCTTCTGTCATACCACGATTGCAGAGAAATAGCACCTCTTCTCAAAAGCCTTCAGGTCAATCTCCTGCCATCCGAGACCCTCTTTGTAACATTCCACCTAAATCATTTCCCACACGCCATTATCGAAACATTAGATGCCTGTGCATTAAGGTAACAGAGTATTCGTTTCACACGCATAAGTTACTACATTTTCATAGTGAGTGCAGAGTGTCCGCAAAATCCATCAAAGAGGTGGATATCTTGAACGTCAAGTCAAATCTATAACACGGGTGAGCAGCAACACGGAAAATATTAAACATAAAGACATGGTAGGCATTAAAGAAAAGATAGAATTTGAACGAAAGAACAATCTTTATACCGTGTCGAGTACTTCCATGTCCTCGTTCAGTCCACCGAGGCTATATATCACATCTCCCATCACGACCGCTCCATGATTTGTCTTTGCTTCATTCATCGATTCCACCATCATCCACGAACCAGCACAAGGATCGAAAAGCTCCACTGTCGCGACCATTTTAGATCCATCGTAGCCTCCTACAGCATATCTGCAAAGAAACTCTCCTAGTAATAGTTACAGTTTTAACTTGTGCCCACCCACACGAACTCCCACCATAACCCGTCACTTTCGATAAACTAAATCAAGAGGGATTTATGAGGGATAAGAGCTTTAGCTTGAACTCAGGACAAGCTCAAGATTGATCGGCGGATATCTAAGAGTCACACTAATGCAGCCCTTTAGTAAAGCCGTGATGTCGACCAAAAGCTGGCAGTTAACTTGGTCGAAAACTAAAGAGGGTTCAGGGCAAGATCTACTCACAACTTTTGGTTCAAGACGACCAAAGAATGACCCCCTCTTTTCATGCTCATCTCCTTTATCGGTCTCCATGAGCGTTCTCGAGGATCAAATCTTTCTGCTGACCTAAGATAGTAGAGAAAATGTACAATGAGGATACCAGGGAAGATGACAATATAAGCTCTGTATACTTCTGAGTTTGCAAAGAGAGCATTCAAACAGGCATCCCTGCCTGAGTATAAACCAAAGAATGCACAAGCAACAAGCGACAGACTGAGAATGTTACGTCAAGCAGTCAATGATCTTGCTGACAGATATATATTAAGAACCTTCTCGATTTATTATTACGATCGAGTACACCAGGCTATTAGCCAGCAGTGGTGCAACAGAGTAATATTTACAAAAGTTAAGATATAGAGCTTATACTAATGATCTAGTTTACCACGAAATGTCCCGCCCACCAAGTAAAACCAGAATGCCATCACTGTGGGAGACAAAATAAATAGAAGACCAAGGGTAGGCTTAGGTAGGAGCCCACTATGTCCTCATGAAAAAGATCCGGTTGGAAGTGTCTCAGTGTTCCCCATCCCCTATCCTATGTAATTCCAAAAGAAAGGAGTAAAAATCAGGGGAAAACCTTCGTCTGTGTTGTCCTCGTACATGGCGTATATAGGGTTTTTTTAATTATCGGTGTATGTAAAAATCGAAGAGAAGCGTGCTGAGTTTTGCTGATCCCATATTAAACCTAAAATATCAAGCAGAACATATTCCTAGCCACAATTTTAACGTTTTTTCTAGTCACAATAAGTGCAAGCAGCAGCCTCAAAGCTCGGTGTTTGATTTATCATCAGAAGCAAACTAAGACTTTAGAATATCAAAGGGATCATATCTAATGGCAGACATAAGTCTTACTCCAAGTAGTCTTCTCCATCATATCCTCCAACAGCATAGAGCATGCCATTCAGTTCTGCAGCAGCTGGAGCAAGTCGCTGACAGAAGCAACCAAGAGAAGCAAAGTAAAAAGGTAAGAAGTGGGCAAGTTCAAATGTAATAGGTACTGAAGATACAAGATATAGAAGATGCTATGTTTCATCGAATAGAGTAATTTAAGGTTAAGAATACCCATGAGACAGCTGGAATTTTGCTTTCTTTACCCACTGCTAACTAATCTTTGATTAAACCTTTTCGGTTTTCCACTCTTCTGTAATATTTACAGCAACAGGAAAAAAAAAAAAAAATCTCACTTTTACCACAAAAACAGATTCAATTCGTCAAACTATTATTCATGCATATGCAAAAAATTGATGATAAGAAGCATGTCGATAGGATATGTAAAGTCTATGACCCAAAAATAAAATAAAATAAAATAAGATAAGTAAAGACTCTGGCATCTTTGAAGCACTAACTAAGATAACTGTTTTCAGTCAGTGTAAGAATGCCATACAACTAAGCCTTCAAACCATGCTCAGTATTCACGATTTATTCTTTCTGACTAAAATTCTAAGACCGTGAGATTTTCCTTGTTTCTGAATCATGTCTCAAGATTATTAAAATCTGCCTCCTACTATAACAAAGTGTACCTTGCGTAGCATTGAACAAGTAGGGATCCATCTTCCAGTGTCTGGATCATACATCTCGACATCTGAAAAGGGCTCACAGTCAGCTGCGCCACCAATTGCAAATATCTTATCCTTTAAAGATACCCCCACTAGGCATCCTCTTCGCCGATTCATTGAAGGTCGATCAGTCCATTTATTGTACTCCTGGCTGTATGACTCCACTATAGTACGCAGAAGAAAATCTTTGTTATGCAAAGTGAGATACAACTAGAAGAAACTTCATGCTTTGAATCTAAAAAATTGATGCAGTCTATCCACCCAAACATGACTCCAGCAAGCACAATATCATGAGAGCAATTAGTACCTGTGTCATGCCATACATCATCATAGAAACCACCAAAAACATATAGTTCGCCTCTTAATTTTGCCACTGAAGCTTGGGAGCGCACAAATCTCATAGGAGACAGTGAAGTCATGATATCTTCATGAGGAGAATATAGATATGAGGCTGATAAATGGGAAGAACCATCATATCCTCCCACTATGAATATTGACTCATTAAATGGAGGAGGTTTGCAACCAGTCTCATACTGAGTTTCACCGACAGGCCCAACAGCTGAAGATTCCCTGAGCTCTAATGCTTTGCATCTATCTTCTAGACAACAAATTTTCTGTCTCTGCAATCCAGTAAGAGTTCATCCACAATGTCAAGAAGTTCATTCATAGAACCATTAACAGCATCAACTAGGACCATATCAGCATATAAAGAACTTTTGCTCAACAGGAAGTGACATAAATACAATTCTAGAAAGTAGATGTCCTACAAGAATGATTCTAGTACTTTATAATTTTCTCTTCGAGAACTGACATTACTACACCCAACAAATATACAATGTTAAGTAGGACCAAAGCCACAAAACAAAAATCTAAAATGATAATAGAACAGCAATAACTGATATTGTTGATTCATAGCATCATAAGAGTTGGATTATCATGTCTATGAAAACATAGACTTATCATATGCATCTTCTCAGCTAAGCAAGAATGACTGTTGATGTTAACAGATTATCATGTCCGTGCAATATTAAAGGGAACAAGTTAGTCAGTGCGTTAGCACTGAGTCAGAGTCCAGAATCTGCACATGTAGATACAAGCTTCCTAAGATAAGTAATTTGTAAGGCAGTTAAAGAGGCCCAAGTTTAATTTTAAGCTGGACTAGAAATGACAAATGAGATTTGACTAACGGGGATGGACATACACGCGGAATGGGCAGAAATTGTCAAATGACAAGGGATATTTCAACAGAAACATACCAGTTCCTTCTCAATAAAACTAAATCTTCGGGCTTGTTCCAACTGAGATAACATGAGCCCTCGCACTTCACATAGCAACTGCAAAGCACATTTGACCATGTTACAACTGACAAGGTACTGAAATAATAGCCAAAAGTGGATACAGTAAAATAGAGGAACGGGTGGCTCTAATTACCTCAGCAACAATTTCTGAAACACCTACGTCAAGTGACGGCACTTTAGCGCCTTCCTCCAGGTTGTCAGGTGCCATTTCTGTTGTGATCATCGTGGATGAAGAATCACAACTGGAAGTGAACTCATAAGGAATCAGACCTTGAGTCTCTGTCACTGCCAGGGTAGGTGAACTCAGCTGAGAAGAAGTGCTAGAAGAAATGCTCACAGGGGACAAAGCCATAGATTTCTTTTCTATGCATAAAGCCTCTTCATCCCTCTCCTTATCTATAGGGGGTTGGGACATATGGCTCTCTCTATTAAAGTTAGGGGCAACAACTGAAGCATCCCCTAAAATGCTCCCACAATCAATTGGAGAAAATCTGGTTTCCAGATCTACAACCTTAAATTCATCATGTTCACTGGTTTCACAAGAAGTTGATGAAGCACCTCTGAGGTGTATCCAAGCCTCCTTAGCAGCTTCACAACTTGGTTCCGAGCTTGCATGCTCTTCAAACTCCTCCCTACTCTCAGGTGGAGGAGGACGTGTAGATGCATTTATACAAGCTGCAGCAGGCACAGAGCCCTCAGGATTGCATTGACCTGAAGCAATAACTCCAACTTCAGCTGCTAATCCCGCTATGTCATCAGTTTCTTCCCCCGTTAGGTCATCAAATCCTTTCCCTCCTGTAGCTAGAGACTTGGAACTTTGAGGTTGCTGCCCAGCATTAGAAGTTGAATCAGACCTGAATAGAGAGCTCCACAACTTTCGAGGAATATTATTTGCATTGGCATAACTTCGACTCTGATCAGCTTCATCATGCTCTGGCACTGCAAACTCATTGGTATCAGATCCCAATAATAGTCTCTCTTTCTCAGGCCTAGGACTCTCATTAGACCTCCAGTCTCCAATAACCTGATTTGGCTGAGAAAGATTCCATCCACTGGCAGGTGTCTCGACTCTTTCACCTCCTATCCTACTCTTAGTAGCAAGCAAATCTTTCTCCACAGTGATCCGTCCGTCTGGATATTTTGCCCTTGGAATAGTTGTATCAATTCGATTAGACGTAAACAGGCATATCAATTTTGTTGTCTGTTCTTGATCAAGTTCAAACCAGAAGTGCGTTGTACTATAGTAGTTGGAAATTATTACTGGTTGGAACTGCTCTTCCACCAAAGGCTGGCAGTCAATACGCCTTTTCACCTTAACCTTTAACACAAGCATCAAACAAGTAATCATCACAAGCCACAATATGAGAGCATGTACAAAATGAACAGTCAACAAATCATGGCACATACCTGCGCAGGATAAGGGGTTTCTTCGGAGGGTTCCTTCGTCCATGCACGTATGTCTATATTCATTTGGCCTCTGCTAGTGGCTTCAAACACGCCATGTAATTTCCTATCGCTGTAGTTGAATAAGAAAAGCGCCAAGCCAGGTTCAATCTTCTTAATATATGCATAATGTAGACAAGGCAGTCCTGTTCAAGCATTTTAAGAGTTCCTCAAACTCAAAGGTAGCCCATTGTGCCCAACGAAATCCAAAACAAGTTCTGCATGGCACGCATTAAGAAACATCCAACTGACCAAATAGCTTCTTTGCATAACACTCCTTAATGGTATGGTGAGTGCACCCCAAAATTACTCCGCCGAGATCCTTTCTACACAGATTCCTTGCAGATGTGCTGCGATTGGATATCCCGTTTTGGTGGCACGCTTCCTCCAACAAGTGATTATTTTTCTTGGCCTTTCCACCCATTCTGCTATCCAAAATTATAAGCACGCTTGAATTAATTCAATCAGAGGCAACATGACAAAATGAATGCTAAGCTAGACAGCGCACGAATCAACAATTTCCACGTCCCTTTACACCAACAAGGTTAAGGAGAGGAAGATAGGAAAATATAGGACTCCAGCTATAAAATATTACGTGATTGCATGATTTAATACTCAATGGATCCATGTTGATATTTGGTACAACATTGAAGCTTGAAAACTTATCACAATCGGAGATAAATGAGGTGATAAGTGAACATGGGACTCTGTGCTCTATCGGACCCTTTGCTTTAATAAATAAGGATAGTAATATTTGATGTAAATAATTACATAGATATTACTTCACGAGAACTCTTTTAGTCCATATGGGACTTAAGATTGTTACAAACTCCTCGCTTTTACCTTGGAAACACACAAAGCAAGTAGGTTTTTAAAGGTGAGCCCAATAAATTCTTCATGATGTTCCTACCATGTAAGACATTGTGCCAAACAAGTACAAGGCCATGGCCTGGAACTTGATTTCCACATGTTGCAAGACCAATGTTTAAATTTATCCAGCAAGTTTAACATGTTACATGAAGGGATAATGTAATGAGTATGACCAAAAGCACTCAGTAGGAATGCCCAGCAAGTATTAGAATTTCATGCAAATAACAACTACGTGAAGCATTTCTCTCAAGGAATACCAATAGTGATTTAGATTTTCTTTAGGTGCTGCAGTCATTACATCCATGAACAAAAAATTCAATAAAATGCATCAGAACACATGAGTCCATTCAGTCAAAAGTGACAAAACCATATATATGAATCGATTCACAGAACAAATATGGATTGTAAATACGTATTTTTTACAAACTTGGCCTCCCAGATTACAATATATACATTCACTTTATTCTATCGGCGCCCAACACAAGTATGTTTTCCACTTTTCCTTATCAGATTTTCACCAATATAGTCTCCATCTTTCTTTCATATTAAAACAGTAGATGGTGAATTCTTTCATATTAAAACAGTAGATGGTGATATTCTATTTATCACTTTTCACCATGGGACATGCATTGCCCTTCATAGTACTCAACTTCTTCGCATGAAAATCTCACTTGAATACCATAATTTCAGCAGTTGTATTAAAAAAATATTCTCTTCCCTCACCAGTTCCTTCACTCGATAATCTAATAAGCACGTTCAATGAAACCTTTCAAACCTCAAACTCGTATGAAACAAAACTTCCATGAAGACCTGCCCCAAACATATAAGACAAATTATGATAGTACACATCTACAAAATCAAATAAAAAAAAATTGTAATTTCCAAACGAATAGCATAATTTTGATTCAACAACATAATTACGATATTTTTCTCCCATATTTTCGGTTCGACTCTTCCCACGTGCAATTCACATTATCTCCCACGCTCATTAGAATTTATTCCAAGAGGACTCAAAAATCTTTGATCATTCTCCCTATTCACAGCAAAAATCTTTGCCATTCGACACACGCACGCGCCTCTACTATTTTGCTAGTGATGAAGACGAAGAAGAGGAATGCCGGGAAAAAAGGAAATACTTTCTCATCTCACGGACAGCAATCTTCGTCAACTTCCTTCCGATACACTCTCCGAACGAACGCCTCGAAAACGCAGGCGATCGCGGGAGTATTTCTAGTACCGGCAGAAGAATCAGAAACCGCTTCGCCTTCCGATTAAACGAAAAAACGCGAAACGGATTTACGAGCAAGTCTCGCAACGGACTCGACCAACTCTCGCGATACGTCGCCTCGCTCGAGAGGGGAAACAAACCAACGAACCGCGCAACGCAGATAGAGAACGAACGAAAAACCTAAGAGGATCGCGCACGGCCGAACGACTCCAAAAACCTCGAAACGACGACAAGACGAGCGAGGCCTCGAGAAAGAAAGATCCTTTCGCCTCTGTATCCGTATAGCTCGAAATGGCAACGCACCAGAACCGCTAGAGACGATCGTTCATCGAAAAAAACAAAGCCTAGGCGGCACGAACATTGGCAACATCAACCTAGATTTGCTTCGACTTTGCGAGACGCGAAACCGAAACCGAAAAAAAAAAAAAAAAAAGAGTAAATCTTCACCTGGAGAGAATCGCCGATCAGCGAGCCGCACGATGCCGAGAACGAAAGCCGAGAGCGCAAGCTGCGCCGAGAGAACCGTGACGCTTCGACGAGCGACCGCGGGCGGAGAAGCCTGTGAGCTTGCACTGAAGCTCGAGCAGGCTACTTTTATAAGCGCAAAAGCAGGAAGAGAGAGAGGGAGAGGGCGAGAGAGCAGTTGCCAAAAATGGTGGTGGAAGTGGAAAAGCAAACGAGGCGCGCAACGAGCCCCGCCTTCGCTTGAAACGAGTCCTCAGCCCCTACGTATGGAGAGGCGCGTGGGGCGTGGGGGGCGTGGGGCGTGCGATTTTACTCTTTTGTCCCCGTCGTGGCGTTTGCTTTTCCCCGCAGGGCGCCGGCCTGATCTTTTCATATCCCCGCCGAGCCGCAGGGCGAGGAGACTCCCGGGGGGCGAGGAGATCGGGGGCAGTCACATCAACGGATTTCCCGATCATTTCTTGCTGAGGGCAATCGTGTCATTTCGTGTTGGAACTAGTACTGATTTTAGATGCGGGAACTGCCCATTTTGATATTGATGCTCTTTTTTTCTTTTTCTTTCTTCTTTTTTGTTATTTCTATTTTGGCCCTTAATTGGTGCTTGTACTAGAAGTTAATCCCTTATTTTAGAGGTAAAACTGGGAACAATTGAACAGGCTATATAGGAATCGTTTTCGAGTTCCTGTTTTTATCAATTCAATTCTCAGATTCTGAGTAAGAATCAAATCAAGAACCGAAAAATCAGATCTAGAATGAGAAATCGATAAAGCTTAATTATGTATTTTGAACTTTTTATTATGTATTTTAGTGTATGTGCTTATTTTTATGGATTATTGCTTTTGACAAATAATCATTTTGATTAACTAAAAATGAAATAAAAAAAATTGATCGATTGGAATCGATTGACACAAGTAAGTTTTAGATTTCATTTATGCAAACTAATCTCAAGTTCCAAAAATTAATAAATCGTTTTCAACTTACTTTCAGATAGATAGAACATGACTTGCGCATCAATAAGAAGCTACACTTGTCTGTAGACCTTCTGCTCCCTGTACTTGCACATGCCCTTTACATGAACTTTCTTTAGTAGCCATGGTGCAACGCATGCCAAAAATGCTTTTGAGAATTTTTCCAAATTCCAATCATCGAAACGTACCAAAATATCCAAACAAAAATATATGAAATGATTTAGGGTACATTTGTTTCACGAAAAAATAAATAAAAGGATCGCTTATATTTTTCAAATAATTTATCAATAAAAATATTTTCATTATCAATATAATTTATATTTAAATATTTTCATAGAATATTTCCCTAGTCTATGAAAATATTTTCTTCTTCATATTTGTAAGCGATATAAATAATTATTTCTAAAATAATATTTTTCGAATTATTCAATTTTTTTCATAAAGAGTGCCTTGGAATCTTATTTGAAAACTTAAAGAAATAGGGGCCGATTTTGCCGGATTAGAGATAGTGGAGGTTTTAAACTAATGTAATTAAAGATTAGGGAGACAGATTATAAAGAGTAGCTCGGGAATTTTGCTTCGTGCGAAAAAATTGGTGGTACTGAGATTTAAGAAGCTCGAAATCACAAGAGTTAACAATTACATTTATATCTTATTGTAAAGTAGTTTAAGAACGAAACGCAATTAATAAGTTTGATTGGATGTCAATTTTTTTAATAGGCAGTGAAGATGATGAATACAAAGGAAATTTCACAAATTTTGACAAGTGATTGTTCAAAATAAGGGAAAATTGTTAAAAAAAAAAATCATAAACCTATTATATAGTAATCAATTCAATTCTAAAATTTTTAATTGTGAAAATTCAATCACGGACCTTTTAATAACTCACCAATTCATTTATAAACGTTTTAATTATACCAATTTGATTATGGATATTTTAACGATATGCCAAACTAATCATAAACATTTTGATGAATTGTCAAATTAATCATTATAGCTAATTTAGATCGAATATTGCTGATATTGTAGTTCAATCAGCATTGGCCACCTCTTGTAATGCGGCCTATGTTGATGTAAATAATTTTAAAATTAAAAAAAAAAAATGATTTTTCAAAATTTTATTTTTTATTTTAGTTTTTTTTCCTTTTTTACACAAGGCCTACAACCTTCACCAACAACTAAGCAAGGATCGTTGCCCCTTGAGCCCTTGGGTGAGGGTCACAGCCTTTGCCAAATCCATTGAGGGTTGACCAAGCCCAAACTGACCCCGAGTAAGAAGAGGAGGAAAAAAGAAAACATAAAATAAAAAATAAAAAATTAATTTTTTAAGTAAAAATTATCCATATTAGCATCAGTCACTTCGCTTAGGACAACGTTAGTGTTAACTACTTCATATAAGACAGTTGACATTGACTAAATCGCAACGTTAGCGATATCCTAAAAAAACTAGCCGGAATGACTGAATTAACAATTTGTTAAAGTGTTTAAAACTAGTTTGGCAAATCGTTAAAAAGTTTTGGACTAAATTAATATGATTGAAAGATTTATGATTAAATTGGGATAATTTTAAAATTTAGAATTGACTTAATTGCCATATAATAGATTTATGACTTTTTTTATAATTCTTCTTTAAAAAATAAAGCGTGTAAAAAAAAAAATCAATTGAGATAAATTTTTAACTTGTTTGTCATAACACATTGAATTTCATACCAAAAGTGAAAGTTTCCCGTTCATCCAAGAGTGTGTTTGTTTCACTGAAAGTATTTTACCAGAAAGTGTTTTCTATATATATATATATATATATATATATATATATTTATTTATTTTATTTTTTTACGACCGGGAACCACCATCGACCGACGGCCCTAGACGTAAACCCGGAGTGGATTAAGCCACCACCACAAACTCAGCCGCGTTTGAGTTGCGCGAACGCGACGCCTCTGGATTTGAACCCCTCTCTTTCATGAGGGGAAGAGGGCCCAAAACCAGTTGCGCCACCGTGAGTGGTGGTGTGTTTTCCAGATTTGCAGCCGTTTGGTTCTCTAAAAAAGATTTGGTCAACAAAAAATGTTTTATGGTCAACATAAATATTATGTATTATTTTAGGAAAACGAATTCCTCTACCTGTGAAGGTGAAAACGCTTTCCCTTTTCATTTTTTCTCGCTGGCCTTTCACTTTTCCTCTCCAAATTTTTATGAGGTACGCTGCTCTCTCCCTTCGCTCTTTCACTCATCTTTCTTCTTCGGCTCTTCTTCAACGACGTGCATCTTCTTCGCCATTGAAGGTCCAAATCTTCTTCTTCATCATTGAAGGTCTGGCTCTTCTTCAACGAGCTCAACACGATTCTAGGTTCTTTCGCTTTTTCAACTTCATAGTGGAGGGAGAGGTGCTTGGAGATTAAGGCCAACCGGGGCTCCACGACCTCGCCCTGCCGGTCGTTGCGGAAGGAGAGCTTGAGCTTGGCCAGGCCGTCAAGGAGCTTGCATGAGACCTTTTGGAGGAAGACGGAGCTGTCGCTATTGTACTTGGAGGTGACTCGGAGGACCGGCCGCTTCGAGAACGAGAAGAGGATCCACGGCAGCTATGGCGGCGGCGGCGGCGGTTGCTCCAGGCCAAGGGGCGGAGGCGAAGGCGACGGCGAGTATGGTGGGAGGAGGAGGCTAGGGATCGGAGGACGAGTCGGCCATCGGTGTCATCGGGCTAGAGAGAGAGAGGGAGGGAGTTCGGTGTGCGTACAACCCATTTTTTAAATTTTTTATTTGGTGGGTTTTTTTTGGTAATTTTGAGCGGAAAATGGATTTGATTTTTGGATGGTTGTGCGTAATTTAAAGAGCAGGGGACTTCAAATTTGGGGGATCCATTTATTTCTCTGCAAAAGGACTGTTTCTTCTAAGATTTTTTTATTTTCTTTTTAGATGTATTTCTTTTATTTATTTTCCCAAATTTCTTGGCTCTTATTTAAAGAGAAGCACAACCTTTTGAAACATTCAAATCTATAATAAGAAAAGGAAAGAAAGAGACTTTAGCTTGCTAGTGCCAATTATATAGATAGATGGTGATGTTTTCCTCCTTTCTCCCTTTTTCTTTTCTTTTTTTGGCTTCCTTTACTTCCTACTTAATATCACGAAAAAATACAAATTAATATAATGTTATATATAAAAGATCTCAAATCGATTTAATTATTATAAATTTTTTATAAATTAAATTTTTATCACAAAGAATCTCTAAACTAATACATTTATAACGAATTTATATTTCATTAATTTTTGTCTAATTAATTAATATTACGCATGGAAGGTGCATCCATCTGAAGAGAGCCAAATGTATTGAAGTGATTAATGATATCGTTTTGACTTGCTCTTGTAACTGGAAATCATGTCCATTTTCAGGAAAAAAAAAATACGTGTATGAATTCAGGTTTCATTTTCATTTTGCAGGTTCAAATTATAGATTTACTAAATTGATCGAGAAAAATCCGTTTATAAAGTAACATGGACTCAACAAATTAATATGGAAGTAAGAGGCATACTATTGTCAATTGTTATATCATTTTTCAAATGCAATCCAAACACCATAAATACTTTTAGTCATGTATGACCAAACAAAGGAAAACTAACAATTTTCCTGGAAAATGGTTTCCCGTAAAACATTTTCCAAAAATGTTACGTTTTCCATGAAACAAACACATCCTAAGACTACATATACATGGAAGACCTAACTATTCAGGTTGAGGCAAAACTTTTTATTTAAAAACTTTAAAAATATGTTTCGTAAGAGAAAATTTACCAATACAAGAGGATATTTTTGGACATGGGGAACAAGGACCACGAGCCCCTCTCAACTCCTCCTAGTTGTCCATCCATAGGGCGCTCTTTAGTTGCCATAAAAATGGAATTACATAAATTTAATATCACCGAAAATCCCACAATGATATCATCTCAAACTAAAATTTGATCACTAAAAACTTTAAATCGATACACTTGTGACAAATTTATGTTGGAAATTTTCTATAATATAGACTTACATTAATTAATTAATTTTATATCTTAAATAATCAGGTTAATGAATATTACAATATTTGTTAAACCCTATAGTGATATTATTGAGTTGGGTATTATCATTTATTAATAATGGGCCTAGTTGAGCAGCAAAGGCAATTGTGTTTAACTAAAGCTCATAATGGGAAAGGCCTAGTTGACACACTATTAATTATGGTTTGCTAGGTCCTGTCTCTAGCCTATAAAATGGTAGATTATACCTATTAATTGCTTTAAATCTAATTGAAAGCCGTTTTACACAAATAGGTCATGGAGAAGAAGATCTGGCATTTCAATAGATCTCTAATTATCAAAGTGATCAATTTTTTTTCAAGTGAAGCAATGGCTTAAACATGTATGCTTTAATTCTAATGTGCTTATTGATTAGTGTCGCGACCTAAATTTCAGGTGCATCACCTAAGACTATTAAGTCTTTAAACTTAGCTCAGGCTCTCCCCAAGCCCATATCAATTCGTGACTTAAGCTTCAAATAGTTAACATGTAAAATATTATTAACTAGGAGTCGCCACTAATCGGTTTATAGTAGGTCGATTAGACACCTAAATAAAATAATGAGATAATTATTTTACTCCTACAAACTAGAGACTAAGGGTACGGGAACTTAGTTACACTAGATTTCTTTAATGCCCTTTCGGTACCATTTCTTTTTAATTTTCAAAAATATTTTTGCAGGTAGCTTAGATTTATTTTAACTTAAATTTCTATCATGCAAATGGGTGATCACATGGGTACTCAATCATTATTAAACATTCAATAAGATAAATTGCATTAAAAGAATTACACATACAAAGCAAACAATTATTTTTTGGATTTTCTTGAAAATTAGAATTCCTTTTTTAAAAATGCATTTTTTTTAACTAAATGACTTAATCTTATTAATATGCAAATTCTAATTAAATGGGCCTATTATGCAAACTAGTTATTATGCACCTCATGACCTAAATTCACTAATGAACAAATTCTGATTAAATGATCCTATTATGTGAACTAGTTAACATGCACCTAGTATTTTTGTATTTTTTTATTGAAATTAAAAATTAATAAATACCCTAATTAAACTATCTAAAAAGGAATAATTTTCTAATTTATTCTAGGAATTAATTTGACTTAAACTCTATCCTATCTTAGAAAACTATTTTTTGAAAAATGAAATAATTAAAATGTGAGAACATTATCTAAAAAATTAATTTAGGTCAAACCCTAACTTATATCTAAAAATGTAATCCTAAGAAAATTCTAATTTACTAAACCTACATGTCCGATTACTAAACCTATATGCTCATGCAGAATTTTGATTTTTGATTTTTGATTTTATGATATTTTAGTTTTTTTAAAGATAAGTAATTATTAAATAAATATTAAATCTAAGCCATCAACAAAATAAATGATTAAAATAATCGAAAAAGTAACTCGTTGTCTTACAAGTCAAATTAACGATTATCATAACCCTAATTATCACGACAAAGAGATCAAAATAATTAAAAATCCGATCCAATTTTACAGATCAAATTAATAATTAAAATTCTACCAAAAGTCCAAAAATTAATATAATTAAAAAAATAATCTGATGTCTCTCGGATTAAATTAATAATTACATTAATTCTTGACAAAATCCTAGCGGATAATGCCTACAAAATGCACAAATATTAATATTGACAAACCATATCCTAACTTAAATAATAATAACAAAATTTAAAATGAATAAATAAATGACAATAAATTAAAAAAATTAAAAATAAACTACCTAGGGGAGGATAACAGTGTCGATGGAGGGCCGGCACGGATGAAGGAGACGGCTAGCGTCGAAACTTTGGCCAGATCAGGCGAGGTCCGGCGAAGGTAGACTTGCAACAAAACTAGGGATCGCTTCGAGTAGTAGGTGGCTTCTCGGGTTGCTGGCGTGGCGGCTACCAGCGTGAGAAAACGAGCGTCGGTCAGGGCATTGCACAGAGAGGCGGAGCAGGGGTGTCGGAGCTTCTGTGCTACGGGCTGAGAGACACAACGCGGGAGCAGCAGCAGTGGTCGTTAGGGAAGCTTGGAGTCGGCGTGGTGCAGGCGTTGGATAGATCCAGCTCGGGTCCGGTTTCGGCAGAGCTTCGGCAGGGGGATACAGCGGACCGGCAGCAGGAGCAAACTGATGGGAGAACGGTAATAATTCGAACAATATCGAATCAACGCAACGGAATAAAATAATCTCCCCTCTTGTGTAAACCTAATATGAATCGATATAGTAGAGTAAAATAAATACCAAGCACGCGAAATAAGACGATTTTTTTACGTGAAAAATCTCATTGATGTGAGGAGATAAAAAACCACGGGACCGGAGTCCACCTGAAAATCTTCACTATCAATAAAATTATTCTTCTCTAGCAAATACTAGAGGTACATAGCAGCAAACACCTCGAGAACATAATTCTTGGCAATACACATGAACTTTACAAGAGATCAAGAATAAATCTGACCAAAAACGCAGGTTTTGATCAATCCATGAAAAACCTGATGTATGGAGCTTCAAACAAAGATTAAACCGTTCAGATTCAATTAAATTGCGCCACGAACATGCTGACAAAATTTCAGCTCAATCGGACCACGAATCGACCTTCGATGCTAGCTTGATGTAAATTAGATATTGCCCAAAACCCTAGATTTCCTACTTTCTCTTTTTCTCTTGTTACTATTTCCTTTTATGCTGCTACCTCTTTATATAGATAGTGAGAAACCCTATTTCCTCATATAACTTATTATATGGGCTCAAACTCTTTTTGGGCTTCCTCCACATAGGAGTGAACCCAGCTAACAAATCTCCCCATCACGACAATATTGAGGGATTCACCATCCTTACTATCAAACAACAATGTTCAAGCTTCTCTCTTGGTAGAGTCTTCGTCATCATATCAGAGCCATTATGATCCGTATGAATTTTCTCAAGTTCCAACAACTTTTCATCTAGAACATCCCTTATCCAATGATATCTAACATCAATATGTTTCGATCTAGAATGAAAAGATGAATTATTACCAAGATGAATTGCGCTTTGATTATCACAAAATAGCACATACATCTTTTGCTTGAACCCAAGTTATTTTAAGAACTTCTTCATCCATAGCATCTCTTTACTAGCTTCGCAATAAATTCAGCGCTGCAATAAATTCAGCTTTGGTTGTAGAAAGTGCAGCACACTTATGCAATCTTGACTTCCATGACACAGCTCCACCCGCAAAAGAAATCAAATAACCATTTTTAGTTAAAAAAATGAAAAGTAAATTTACGAGTATCAATATCTCTTGGCAAGTCGGAATCTGTGTATCCAACTAACTCAAGTTTGTCGGTCCCAAAGGTGGGCGGAGTTTCAAATTTGAAGTTCCCCGAATATACCTCATAATCCACTTTACTTTTGCATTCCATATGAGCAGAAACTTTAGGTGCCTCTCTACCTAAATTTGACAAATAGCGACTAACAACGCCAAGACAAAATTTGCATTGGTGCATGCGCCAAGTGAGTACAAAGGGCGTGTACATACCATCGCATACATTAAGCTTCCTACAGCTGAAGCATATGGAATACTTTCCATATCTTTCTTCTCTTTATCAGTTGTAGAACTTTGCATCATATTTAACTTAAAGTGGGCAGCAAGAGGAGTACTAACCACCTTAGCCTTGTCCATGTAAAATTTTTGAAGGATCTTCACGATATATTTCTCTTGCGACAAAAATAACTTCTTAGCATCTCCATCTCAGGTAATTCTAATGCCAAGAATCTGCTTCGCCGAGCCCAGGTCTTTCATGGCTAAAGACTTGCTCAACTCTTTCTTCAATAACTCAATTCTTGAAGCATTCCTGCCAAAAATCAGCATATCATAAACATAAAGCAAGAGAATAATAAAGTCATCATCATAAAATTTTTGGACAAACACATAGTTATCCGAGGAAGTTTTCTTATAGGGTGCGTTTGTTTGTGTTTCTGTTTAAAAATTTTCCAAGGAACTAAATGTTTGAGAAATAGAAAAAAGTGTTTATGTTAGGGGAACAATTTTGAACAAAAAAAAACGCGTTTGGTAAACTTGTTCGGGAATAAAAAATAAACGAAACATGTTTGGTAAATTTGGATAATTTTTTTTATTTCTTTTATTTTTCTATTTTTTTCTTATTTTTCCTTTTTTATTTTTTTCTTTTGGCGGTCGCGGCCTCGGCCATGGCCTGGAATAGTTTAATTTAATGACCGGCCGGCGAGGGTCGGCCTTGCCTTGATCCGACGAGGCCCGGCTCGCCCGGACAGCAGAGAATAACGGCCATGGAAATACAAAGTGTGAGTGACATCACCATCGAGCGAGCCTCGGCCCGGATCGGGCGAGATCGAGCTCGCCCGACCCTCGGGCGGCCGGCGCGAGGTCGGCCTTGCCATGGGCCGGGCGAGCTCGCCCGAGATCCGGCGAGGCCGACCCTCGCCGGCTACGGCAAGCCTCGGCCTCGCCAAGAATTTGGGGAGTTTCGGCGAGCCTCGGCCTCGCCTTTGGGGGTCGGCGAGCCTCGCCATGGGACCAACCATATCTAAAAAAGATGAAGAGGGCAAGGCCGCCGGCCCTCGTCGGCCGGTCGCCGGCCATGGCCGAGGCGGCGACCGGCCAAAAGAAAAAGAACAAGAAAATAAGAAAAAAAAAAAAAAAAAGTGTTTCTCAAAAGTGTTTTGTAAAACAAGAAACACAAAATTTGTGTTTCTTGTTCTTGAAGCTTAGGATTGAAGTATTGATCGCTTCTTTCAAATTTTTCTGATGTTTCTTTAATGCATCGTGATCTTCCAGACTTTTTTACACCTAAAAGGAACAAACATAGAAAAGAACAAAAAAGGAACAAAAACGCACCCAAACGCATTTCTGTTCCTTTTTGTTCCAATCAAGACCATCTTGAAAGTTGAAACCGGGAATCAGGATCAGACCAAAAGAAATAAAAAAAAAAAGGAGCAGAGACACACAAAAAAACAGAGCCGCTACCTTTCCTATTCACGGTGGCGCGGAGATGGGCGGTGCGGCGCGAGATGGGGCGGTGCGGCGCGGAGATGGCCGGTGGCGCGGAGCGCGCGGTGCAGCGAGTCGGCCCCGTGGGCGGGCGAGAGAGAGAGAGGGGGCGGCTACGGGCGGCGGGCGGTGCGGCGCGGAGATGGCGGTGGCGCGAAGATGGCCGGGTGCGGCGCGGAGATGGCCGGTGGCGCGGAGACGCGGTGGTGCGGCGCGGAGATGGGCGGTGCGGCGGCGAGGCGGTTTGAGAGAGAGAGGGCGGCTACGGGCGGCAGGCGGTGCGGCGCGGAGATGGCAGGTGGCGCGGAGTGGCGGCGGCGCGAGACGCGGCGGTGCGGCACGGAGATGGCGGTGCGGCGACTGGCGAATCCCGGCTGTCGGCGAGAGGGAGCTAGGGGGCGGCCCCAGGCGGTGCGGCGCGGAGATGGCGGTGGCGCGGACTTGAACAAAAAAACAGAAAAAGTGTTTAAAAACAGAATAAAGTCATCAAAAAAAAAAACATAAACAAACGGGCCCATAGCCTTATTCTGTCATAATTGACGCAAATTTCTTATACCACTATCTCGGTGCTTGTTTTAGGCCATAGAGACTTTTCTTCAATTTGCACACATAATCCTCTTTCCCTTTCACTTTGAAACCCTCAGGTTGTTCCATGTATATCTCTTCCTCCAAGTCACCATGTAGGAAGGCCGTTTTAACATCCATTTGCTCAATTTCTAAATCTAGGCTAATTGCCAAGCCTAGTACCACACGGGTAAAAGACATTTTCACTATCGGAGAAAATATATCATCAAAATCAATACCCTTTGTCTGACCGAATCCCTTAACAACCAATCTAGCTTTGAACCGTGGTTGTAAAGTATGTTCATCTTGCTTCAACTTACATACCCACTTGTTCTTCAAAGCTCTTTTACCTTTAGGTAACTTCACCAATTCAAAAGTATGATTATCATAAAGTGACTACATCTCATCTCGCATAGCATTGAACCAATTGCTTTTGTACTCATCTTCTATTGCTTCGCATAACACTCGGTTCACATCGCAATAATACATACTCAATAATGAATACCTGGTGGAAGGTCGTCGGTCTCTAACGGATTTCCGGACTGGAACATCCAGTGGAACATCTAATTGAGCCTCCGATTCAAAAATAGTATTATCTATTTCAACATGTTTAGGAACATGTGTGTTATTTGGAATATTGACTTCATGCTGCTCTTCATCAACCTGTGTAGGAATATTTGTAAGAGAAACTGGATCTAAATTAACCAGATTATCACTAACCTGTGGTGCCGAAATAATCTTCGATTTCTCAATATCATATATTATTTGATCTTCCATAAACACAACGTCTCTGCTTCTTACAATTTTCTTTTCAAGTGGATCATAAAATTTGTAGCCAAGCATATCCTGTCCATAACCAGTAAATATGCACTGTCGTATTTTCACATCAAGTTTAGACCTCTCATCTTTGGGAACATACACAAATGCTTTGCACCAAAATACACGCAAATAATCATAAGAAACTTCT
Source organism: Eucalyptus decipiens (assembly GCA_014182575.1). NCBI lineage: Eukaryota > Viridiplantae > Streptophyta > Magnoliopsida > Myrtales > Myrtaceae > Eucalyptus > Eucalyptus decipiens. The sequence continues at coordinate 56,727,237 of CM024615.1, forward strand.
TTGCCTGTCCAAACTCTATTAGGAATATCAAACTCTAAAGGAACTCATGGAGTAAGATTTAATATATGCACAACTATACTTAAAGCCTCACCCCAAAGGGATCCAAGTAGCTTTGATCGTGAAAGTAAGCATCTTACCCTTTCAACTAGTGTTCTGTTCATTCTCTCAACTAAACCATTTAACTGAGGCATCTTGGGAGGTGTCTTTTGATGTCGAATACCTTGTTGTCTACAGTATTCATCAAAAGGTCCAATATGCTTTCCCCCGTTATCAGTTCTAATGCATTTCAATTTCTTTCTAATTTGTCTCTCAACTGAAGCCTGAAATTGCTTAAAAGCATCTAACACTTGATTTTTAGTTTTCAAGGTATAAATTCAAATTTTCCTTGAAAAATCATCTATAAAAGTAACAAAATAAAGAGAGCCACCAAGTGATTTTGTTTTCATAGGACCGCAACATCAGAATGCACTAAATCCAGTATACCTAACTTTCTTGAAGGAGGGGAGCTTTTAAATGCAACTCTGTTCTGTTTTCCTTCTAAACAATGAGCACACTTCTTTAGCGTTGAACTTTTCAATCCTGAAAGGAGCTTCTTCTTGGCCAATATTGACAAACCTTTCTCACTGATGTGACTGAGCCTCTTATGCCATAACTTAGTTGCATCTTCGCTATCTACTGCATTAATTTTGTCTGTAGACAACTTTGCTTGCATAATGTATAACGAAGAATATTTTTCACCTCTAGTCACAACAAGAGAACCTCTGGTAAGTTTCCATTGACCATTACTGAAGGTGCAGCAATACCCATCATCATCCAACTTGCCTGTAGAAATCAAATTCAAGCGGATATCAAGTATATGTTTAACATTATTCAATACTAACCTTATGCCATTGTTGGTTTCTAGGCACACATCACCGATGCCTACAGCTTGAGCTAGTCCATTGTTTCCCATCTTCACAGATCCGAAGTCACCTGACCTATATGATGTAAAGAAATCCCTACGAGATGTAGCATGAATGGATGCACCACTATCAATTACCTAGCTAGTCTCATGAGAAACAAAATTCACCACATCACCATCAAAAATAGTGAGAAAGTCTTCTTCAAGTGCAGCAACACGATTGTCATCACTGTCATCATCACTTTTCTTCTCTTTACCTTTCTCCTTTTGTTTCTCCCTTTTAAGCGGCAACAAAACCTCTAAATATGTCCCTTCTGATGACAATAATGGCACTCAACATTAGCAAATTTATTATACTTACCTCTGCTTTTGTCTCGACTTTTATCTCTATTTCTCGGATCTCGAGACTCACTTCTCCCCTTTTTCTCAACAACCAAGGCATCAGAATGTGAAGAGGACGATCCATGTGTCTTCCTTCTCATCTCTTCATTCAAAATACCACTCTTGGCTAAATCCATGGTAATTGTACCATCCGGGGTAGAATTAGACAAAGATGTTTGGAATGTCTCCCATGAGTCCGGCAAAGTACCAAGCAACTATAGTGCTTGTATCTCATCATCAAACTTGATTCCCATCACAGCCAACTGATTTATAATTCCTTGAAAAGAATTTAAATGATCAGTCAAACGAGTACCATCATGATATCTCAGAGCCATCATTTGTTTTATCAAAAATAACTTATTATTCCCAGTCTTTCGAGCATATAACTGTTCAAGTTTATCCCATAAACTGCGTGCATGTATTTCCTCAATAATATGGTTTAAAACATTATCATCTACCCACTACCTGATATAACTACACACTTGACGGTGAAATATAGACTATTCAGCATTAGTTTTATTCTCTGGTTTCTCCTCAGCAAATACAGGCAAATAAAAATCTTTCACATATAAAATATCTTCCATCTTCCCTTTCCAGATATGATAATTTGAACCATTCAGTGTAACCATTCTACTTGTATTCGTTTCCATTATTTAACACAAGGCAGAAAAATCAAGCAATAACATGTTGCTCTAATACCACTCTGATAGGAGAACGGTAATAATTCGAACAATATCGAATCAACGCAGCAGAATAAAATAATCTCTCCTCTTGTGTAAACCTAATAGGAATCGATATAGTAGAGTAAAATAAGTAACAAGTACGCGAACATAAGACGATTTTTTTATGTGGAAAACCTCATCGATGTAAGGAGATAAAAAACCACGGGACCGGAGTCCACCTGAAAATCTTCACTATCAATAAAATTGTTCTTCTCTAGCAAATACTAGAGGTACATAGCAGCAAACACCTCAAGAACATAATTCTTGGCAATACACATAAATTTCACAAGAGATCAAGGATCAATCTGACCAAAAACGCAGGTTTTGATCAATCCACGAAAAACCTGACGTATGGAGCTTCAAACGGAAATTAAACCATTTAGGTTCGATTAAATTGCGCCACGAACATGCTGACAAAATTTCAGCTCAATCGGATCACGAATCGACCTCCGACGCCAGCTTGATGTAAATCAGATATTGTCCAAAACCTTAGATTTTCTACTTTCTCTTTTTCTCTTGTTACTATTTCATTTTATGCTGCTACCTATTTATATAGATAGTGAGAAACCCTATTTCCTCATATAACTTATTATATGGGCTCAAGCCCTTTTTGGACTTGCAACTCATTGGGCTTCCTCCACATAGGAGTGAACCTAGCTAACACAAACGTCGGGTCGTTGCAGGTTGGTCGCGGAGGTTGCAGCGGTACTCGTGGGTGGAGAGCAGTGGCGCCGAATGAAGGTCTGCTGCGGAGGGAGCAACGGCGAAGCGGCGGTGGTGTGGGTGTGGCGGCGCGAGTGCGGGCGCGGTGGTGCGCCGGATCGGGGCGCCAACAGCAACGCCCGTCTCCTCCTTCTTCTTATGTTTTTGCTGACTTTCTCTCTCTTCCCCTCACACGTCTCACTCACCTATCTATCTCTCTCTCTCTCTCTTGTTGTGCTCTGCTGCACTTTTCAGCAGAAGAAAAAGTGTTCCCTTTGCTGACCTCGAAAACCTACGAAAACTTCTCTCACAGAATCTTCATTTCCTTTCTCTGAACATTTCGTAAAAACTAGTCAAAAGCCTCCCCTCAACCGAAGCCTTGCTTTCTCTATTTATATAGGAAAAACTCGAGTTTGTTTTTGTAGATAGAGATTTTCACTCAACCACTTAATAAAGAAATGGCTCCAAAATCACACAACAACTATTTTTTGAAATTTGAAATGAGGATATATTTTCAACAACAAAGATTTTCAAAACCAAATGTTTTATTTTATTTATTATTTTCTAAAATATTAGGTGTCAACAATTAGTTGTTTATGTGAATAATTTTTTACATGACAAAAGAAATCAATTTCTAAACAACATGAAATTGCAAGACTATGTCATAATCCATCATGAGATCTCATAATCAATGGCATCCAATCGTTGTTAAACTAAAATTTGTTCAAATATATTGTTTTATACTTCAATTTCTCAATCAACAAGAGAAATGATAATAATAGAATCAATAATAATAATCATTGAAATAAATGCTTTAATAGACATCATAAAAGCATTATCAGTTTGCATATAACTATAATATCCAAAAATACAAATTATATAACTCTCACTAACAAAAGAAATCAAAATAATTTAAAGCACCGATATTCTTTACATGTTTATTAAACAAAATGGGTTATAAGCCTCTTGTTAGAGGATCAACCAACATAGACTCAATTATGATATTTTCAATGACAATGTCTCCCTTTGGTACAAAGTCCTTAACAATATAATATTTGTCGAGTTAATATTTCAATTGTGGTATTATTGTTGTTTATAGAAAAGGTAACTGTTTGTTACATATAGTGCTCAATTATGGACAATAAGCAATTCAATAAAAATAATTAATACATTATAAACTCTCATTTGGGTAGAGTGTACAATGCACCATTATTTTCCACAACATGAAATTTATAAAACAACAATAAGGAGAATTACATATAACTGTTAAGGATCCATCCCCTTTGGGCAGACAAGTCTTTTAAATCATACATCTCCATAATATCAATATAAAAATGAATTACATATAATTTTAAAATATTTATCCCCTTTGGGCAGATAAATATTTTTTTAATTATACATCCCCATATTTTAAATATGGGAATTAATCTTCATGTTTTTTTCCAAATTAATATACACAATAACTCCCTTTGGGCGAGTAATTGTATATACTAATTTTTATCAATAGAGAACTCCAAAAATTTATGTCCAAAATTCATTAAACAATATGAAATACTTTATAACATGCGTTTCCCAAGATCATATTGCAATTTACTCTTCCACTAATTTTCGTTAAATTTTACTGTCAAATTGTTAAGTTAGATGCTACGTGTCATAAATGTATCTTGAGATTCTTCGTAATATTAATCTAATTTAAATAAAACTAATAAAAGATAAATTTATCATAAATATACCGATGAGCGAAATTTTTTTTATAAGATGTATCAATTTAGGATTTTCGCAGTATTTACCCAATTACATATGAGAAAGCGCATCTATGTCGAAAGTCATATCATTTATCTCTGATTAAGCCAGCTAAATATTATATCCTCCGGGATGGAGCAACATGACTGATCCATCTTTGCATTTGAACGTTCAGTTGAAGACTAGGAAACAGCAACATTCAAACTAGAGTAGCTAGATCTGTAGGGCTGAAAGGACCATGATAAATAGACTTTCCTCAAGTCCTGCCTCGCTTATCTATGGAGATGCTCCATGACGATCTCCCTGCCTCGTCCCGAGGGCCGGTGGTCGGAGCGAATGCCTGATCCCTAGGATAGATCGCAGACTGCACGGCGTGGCCAGCCAGCAGAGTGCCTCCTACTCTCTGTTGCTGAATCACCAGGACTGAGGCCGTGCTCTCAAAGTCCGGTGACGCGAGCATATCGGGGAGGATGCCGAGCTCGGGGCACTCGCTCCACTGTTCGAGCCCCATGAAAATCGGGGAGGCCTGGTGCTGCCTTCCGATCAGTATCAGATCGTAACCGTCCACCATTTTTCCCACGAATGAAGCTAGGGCCGCCCCGTCTCTCACCACCTCTTCCACATAGACGAATCTGTCGTTCCCCATGTTGATATGCCTATACTCGTAGATCAGTTCCGTGTCGATCCTCCGGTCTTTCGTGTTCTCACTCCCGAAGAGAAGGAAGCGAATGACCGTTACGATGACGTTCTCGTGTTTCGCCATTCGGGAACCATAGGCAAGTGACTCCGCATCATCCGGGCCGCCGATGAAGAGGACCGCGACGTGGAATGTGGATTCGCTCGTCAGGATTGGAAGGGTGCCCCTCACGATCCCCCTGTCTATGAGGATCCCGACCGAGCACGGCGCTTGCTCTAGGACATGTAGATTCATGATCTGGACATGTCGGTTTACCTTGCCTACTTGGCCATCGACAGCCCACTGCTTGTGAAACGGGACGATCACGATGCTCGCTCTCTCGTCGAGGGCCACCTGGCATATATCGACATGCATGGTATCGAAATCAGATATGGCAGTGAACGTCTCCACCGTGACATGCCCTTCGCGGTGGTGCTCATAGTTCCTGAAAGCATTAATAATGTGCCCAGACGTGATTGAACTAGAGTCGATGACTCGATCGCTGTGGCACACGAGCATGGTGGTGGTTCGGCCAATGAGCTCTACCAGCACCATTGCCATGATTGCGATTGGGCTCTCTTCCGAAGCATGGGATACCTCTAGGAGGTTTAAGATTGTCGGGATACTGTCATGACTGTCGACACAGACGACAATCCGGAGCTCGGAATTGGGCTTGCTATGCTGGATCGAAGATCTTTTGGCGGATATGAATTGCCTTGAAGGATCAAAGAGGGCTTTCACAAGAGGGGTTGCGATTCCTGTCACCAGTATAGTTGATATTACACACAGGGAAAACAGTTCAGTCGTTAGGACCTGCCATACACAAGCTTCAGATTATCTCAACATGATGGCAAAGCAATTGACGTTACATAAACACGTGTTTTCGTTCATCTATGGGCTGCTCGAACCCGACATCTTCTAGAACTATGTAAGTGCAGAAATCAACGGCTGCATGCGCAGAAATGAGAGATTACCTGGCCATTTCGCCAGACGTTGTAGAGCACGAGCTCAATTATGCCTTTTACGTTCAAGATGAGACCGAGAACAAAGGCTTCTCGAAAGGGAATCTTGCTGTAGAGCGCGGCCAATACTACCACCCCTAATTTGACGAGGATGGAGATGCCGAACATAGCAGAAAGGATACTGAGAGACTCATAGCGAATTTGGAACAGGTCGGTGCGTAACCCTGACACCGACACAAACGCAGGGTAGAGCAAGCTGGATGTGAAGAGTTCTAGCCTCGATTCGATGGCCGTGCCCAGTGGCGGACCGTCCGGGACGATCAAGCCCAGGAATAGAGGGCCGAGGTAGTGTTGGCCGACGCTCTCACCGGCGAGCCCCGTCAAGAGGACGAGCACTACGACAAACATCAAAGTGGCATCGTCGATGGTTTTCCCGGGCTGAGTATCACGTATCATACGCAATATCAATGGCCTAAATACATAAACAACAATCAGAAGAAGCGCTACTGCTGATGCGATAGATAAACCGGACGCCGCTGCGCGACCACCACTATCCCCGATCCCTGTCCCTATGGCCGCCAATGCGATCCCTATCAGGTCGCAGACCATGGACGAGGAGATGGCGAGCCTGCCCAGGTCAGTGTTGTGGATCCTAAGCTCGATGAGCAGGGAGGAGATGACCGGAAAGCCCGTCAGAGCCTGCACGCCCGCGACATACGGCAATGCCTTTTTAAGGCTCGAGCCCATGGTGACGTGGTTTTGTAGGACCGTAGCCAGGACGAGCAGGACGACCAACGAGAAGAGCAACATGGAGGAGCCGATCACGACTGCCTTGCGCCCCGGCCGCAGCATCGTGGCCGGGTCCATCTTCACCCCAAGACAGAAGAGGAAGAGCATGACGCCGAACATCGTGAACGTCTCGATGATTGTCTCGCTCCTCGCGGGGAATATGATCGACGCCATAGCCTTGCTGCGGCCTAAAACGGAGGGTCCCAGCAGAATTCCTCCCTATCATCATTTCGGCAGATACATGAGCATCGAGCTGTTAAAAGTTTTTAGCATGCATCGTTCACGACGCGTTCTCAGCATCAATCCATCGACAGTGACGACGACTACATCGAATGGACATCGAAGATAGACGAAAGAGATGGGGACCGTACGAGGAGCTGCGACACGATGGTGATCTGACCGAGCGGCTTGAGGACGAGGTGGACGAGCCGGCTGACGAAGAAGATGATAGTGAGCTGAAACATGAGGAGCGGGGTCGGGAGATTCAGGGGGTTCTCCCGGAGCCATATGCTCTTCCCGCTTGTTTGGTACATTTGCTGGCACAGGAGCGTCTTGTTCATTAACAGTAGATGGTCCATTGTTCTTGAAAGACCCTCCTTACGATCCCACTGATCCATTCCTTCACGTTTTAACGCTTTTTGTTGTTTCTCACAAGACCCAAAAGAAGGACACCAGAAGTGAAAAAAGCCGGGCTAGAGAGAGAGATAGAAAAAGAGAGAGGGGTTGAGAGGGCCAAGCATTTTGGCGTTCTACTTTTGCACGGTTGACCTTCAAGTGAGGATTGTTGGAGGGCTTGTGGAGGAGAGCCGCTTCTAGTTTCCCCTACACTTCGGCTTATACGGATGGCGTTGGCTTCTTTTCCTTCAACGTTTGGTCCTGGTGTTACGATGCAGATGAAAGGAGACGAGCACGCGCACGCAAAAATGGGTCTAGCTTTCGACACCTGTGCGCTTCTCTCTTCGAACGCCCTTGAGAACGTTGGCTCATGGCCTTGGCAATAATTGCTCGGGTGTCGTGGGATGGGGAGATCGTTGCATTCGATCAAAATATGGTGAAGTGCTCGGAGAGTCGCGGACATCCTCGTTAATTGAAAAAGGGAAATAATCGCTCTTGGTTCGGCTTCCTATTTGCTGCTTTTGACTTCTAGACATCAAGCTCGGTAGTATTTTCAACGCACAAATGCAGCACTCTCCAAGAATTTTAACTGCGCTCTATTAATCGCTCAAGGAATTAGATTCAAACTTCCCCAGTCCCTTTTCATCAAAAGTCTTGAATCTGGATATATACGAAGGAGTGCGGTTCATTCGATAAATTCCTACCTCTCTATCTATCTCTCACATGTTTGGTTCAAAACTCGATGGACGAGCATAAGAGAAATGCTATCCCCGGACTCAGCACATAACTTCTATTTTTGCTCCTTTGACTCAGACCTCACAGTTAGAATAAGAGAACGAAACAACTAGTTTTGACCATAGATATAAACATGTTGCTTAAATCAGATATAAGCATGATTGGGAACAACGAATCTCTTTTGATAAACAAATGCATTTTGCAAGTTCCTTGTTACTATAAAGTATTGGACTAATGACGTATACAATACTTGAATTCTCGATGTGAATAGCACATAATTGGTTCTCATCTTTCAAAGACTACAAATATGATAGATGTATCAACGAAAGAATCATTATCATCTCATGGCTATATTCCTTTGTCATTTCCAATTGAAGGATCCATTAACCCAACTAACAGAGAATTATAATGGATTAATTTTTTTTTTTACTTTTATTGGAGATTGGAAATAAATGTACTTTCTATAGGACTTTTTTTTTAATTGTGATTTATCACCATTTTAACTACTTTATCGACTCGGTGGGTCACTTGAAATTCTTGATTATATCACTTCTTGATGTTAGTAATGTACAGCGGTCAAATTTGATCATTTGCTTCTTAAGACTTTTTACTTTTTTTCATCGTGTGGGAGTGAAGAAAATGAATATAAGAAAAAACATGAATAAGCTAAGCTAAAGGACGTATTGTAAGTGTTCCTTATTTGAATCATTCAAAATGTCAATATCCTTCTCAAGAGAGCAATCAGATGGGAAAAGTCGCGTCTTCCTTAGTTGGGGAAGAATCCACCCTAAATCATATTTTTTTAGGAACATATCGAGAGATAATTGAATTTGGTTAGACAATGTGAGGTTTGTAAATGAAGATTGGCTTTTTAGTGAGGTACGAAATGTAATGTCAAATATTCGATATGATTTTACAAGATCTAGTTTTATTCAAATAATTAATTTTAGCCAATTGGAAGGATCTGCTGATCAATCCAAATATCATTAGTAACAAGGATTTAGAATATCACACATTAAACAATTAAGAAGAGATTCAACAACTAAAAGAAAAAAAAAATGATTCTATGAGATCATGGAATATCCCCAAATAATGAAGAGACAACAAAATACAATTAAGTCATTTTTTTAATGAAATATTTATGTAGTAAGAGTTAAGTTATGACTAGGGATGAGTGACTCCAAATTTCGATTACAAATTTCATATAGGTTTCATTTGGAATTTTGAACCGACAACGTGTCCTTCATTTTCTGAAACATTGAATCTACTTTGCATATCATAAAATGACTTATCGTGTCACAAGTTTCAAAATTGGTTCTATGTAGGTTCCACTTGTATTACTAACTAAATGATTATAGTGTTTTATCGCCTTTAATAACACCACTTATTCCTACAATTTATTAACCATAATTTATATTTAGATACACAAATAATATGAAATATTAATGAAATGAAAGTTTTAGTTATAAAATAGATACGCATACCAGTAATTTCATATTATGCATTGTAAATATGTAAATCAAGAAAAAAACAAAAACCTGTTTCATATTCAAGGTTCTATCTATTTAAAACTTAGAAGATAAATACTTGTAGAAATGAGTTTTGTAATTTTTTGAAATTGAAACCCATTATGCATACATTAGAATCTATAATTGGATAAGTTCTCGCTGATCTGATTATCTAATTATAAGTTTTACTTAGAATCATGCTCATCTCAGTTAGTATTGATCGACTGGGTATTTCATTTTCTTAGAGTTCAAGACGCTATTTTTTATGTAGCTATTCACCTCTAAAAAATATTCATGATGTTTAGTATTATATCAATGGCTTTCCTGGCATTGTCGGATATGAGTAGTTTTCTTGTAAAATTGATATCATCTTTTGGAATAATTACCGGCCAACAATATCTTCTAATGCCAAAATTACTAATTACACCCAATCCCTCCATATGTGATGTTATGTCCTACTTTGGAACTCTTGTCTATTATAGATGATGTAGGAACTTTCTAAGCCAAAGGAATTATAGAATAGATAGAACGCCGTTATGTAATTGTTTTAATATTCATCTGTTTATCTTTTTTTGAATTATATTAGGAGAGAGAAATGGTGATCTTTCGACGACCTGTGGGCTTTTGTCCTTTTCTTCCGGCACGGAGCCACGTGACAAATGGATGAGAACGATGACGTGTCACGTGGGGAAACGGATTCGCGCTAATACCTATGATGTGGATAGGAACAAAGGAAAACATAAGATCCCGCAACACGTGGCAATTCGTTGCCACAATCTTGTCCATCCGACTTTTTCAGTTGGCCAACTTCCAAAAAGAAAAGAATAGTATTTGTCCATTCTGGTCCGTTAGATATGGATACTTCGAACAAAGGCCGTGGGCGAATATCTTTCACATCTTGTCGCCATTTACGCGTCATTAAATTCTCCAGAAAATGTTCGATAAGTATCAGGATATTTCAGAAAGAAAATATGACGGAGAAAATTAAGGAAAATAGTAAGCCGGAATTTATTTTTGATACCGCTTGCGGCATCCAGCCGGGGCAAAACTGAGTGCGGTGCGGGTGCGGGTGCGGTGCACTGGCATTTTCCTGGACCGGCCGCCGGGCCCCACACACACTCATTGCACGTGGGCCCCACGCTCCTGTAGTCTAAATGACCTTCTTCAACTGCATTATCTGTCCATTTCGTCCTTTTTTAGTGAATATGTCGGCCAGTATTTATAATAGCTTTTGTTCCTCTTAGCATTAGAAAAACAAAAGTTTTGTCCACTGGCTATGATAACCAACATTTAGGCGTGCATCATATGTTTTAGATAGAGTTAAGAGAGCCTATTCGGCCATCTTTCAATAATTCGTTCAACTTAATTCATTTGATTTAAGACGGTTTCATATACCTCTCTTAAATGATTCAAATAACAATATTAAGATTTTTTGTATAGATTAATATTACGAAAACTTTAAATTGATATATGATAAATTTACCAAAAACTACCTTAAATCTCAAATATCACTAACAAATTTATCATCCGTTGATTTTTATTAAATTATATTAATATCATAATACACTTGTGATGAGCAAAGGATGAGCGAATGAAAGATAAATTTATGACATATATTAATTTGAAATTTTTAATTATATATATATATATTAATATGGAGTTTTCATAATTTTTAATCATTTCCTTATTTGTCCATAGTATATCGATGTTTTAATAGTGGATTGAAAAGGAAAAAGAAAATCATAGTGCCCCTCTCTCTCTCTTTCTCTATCTCTTTCCCGTGGGCCGCCCATCTAACTCGTTGAAAAAAATGATAATATTTTTTACTCAGTTATATATAACGACGGTGGGCTCGAAGGTACGGTAGCGTCCCCTTATCTTCTTTAGCTTCGTAAGCTTTGTTGCTCCACTTCCGCCGATTCCCTCTTAACCTGTAACAACCACGACCGAGCTTCGCTTCCGGTTTCTGCGCGCAGCATCGAAGTGGCGGCAATGGACGTGATCTCGAGGACGAGCCCCCTCCCGACGCCCTCCACGCTGAATCCCCACGCCCCGCTGTTCGTGCCGCTGGCGTATCGGGCGGTGGAGGACTTCTCCGACGAGTGGTGGGCCCTGGTCCAGACCTCCCCGTGGTTCCGCGACTACTGGCTGGAGGAGCGCTTCTGCGACCCCCAGGACGACCCCTTCTTCTCCGCCGCCGGCGACGCCGACGACGACGACGACGATCTGACCCTCCCCGACCTCGACTCCCTCTTCGACGACTGCGATCAAGCCCTCGCCGACCGTAAGTGCTCGAGACCTGAAACTTCTGGCGACGTCGGGATCCGAACATTTCGGTTTCATGGGTTGGATCGAGAAAAGAAACTGACAAAAATGGTTTTATTTTTGCTGTTTTGTTTTGCAGAGGGAAAGGAGGAATGGAGAGGGTACTGTGGAGATCTGGTTTCGATCGGGGGGTTGAAGTGGAAGGAGGCGCGACGCGAGGCTCGCGCGCCGAGGTACGCGGAGAAGGCGCCGAAGATCGTGAACAGCTCGAGGGTTTGCCCGAGGACGATTCAGCAGCCGCGCTAGGTTCGAGTTCTCGACTCACTGGGTGTGGGCTGGAACAAGGCCGAGTCGAGTTCATTGCGTTTCGGCCGTGAATTGAATTTGAATTCAGCTACCGTTGGCTTACTGCTTTTGTAAATAGAGGCGTCTTGTGTTTCTGTTCTTAGGTGTCGTCTTCTGACTGTTGTTTTAGCTCATGTAATTGGAATATGTACTGAATTCACCAACGAAAATCGAGGAAAAAAAATTGGAAAATTCGATCATCGGCGACAAGGAAAACCGCTCATATACATGGCACTTCACACGCGGATCTGATTATCCGTGGCGGATAAATAGCGTACAACTTCGAATTTCGACCATTCACGACCATGAGCTAGTTTAATCCCCTCTTGCTGTACCTGGAGTCTGGAGTCTGGCGATTGTCCCCGTCAATAGATCGATCCCTAGCGCGAAAGTACTCCCGTAGTTTTTAAGTAGTTTGATCGTCCGATCCCCAGCTACTCGCTTGCTTTCCGATCTTGTTAAGCGCTCTGATCACTGCCTCCGACGTCACGTTTCCGGTCACGGTCACCTTGTTCAGCTCCACGTCCACGTCATAAGTATCGACATCTGCGATTCGTTTTGCGAATTAACACAAGCACAAGTGTTTCGGCTGCTTCCAAAGTAAAATAAGAAGAATCTGTCATTTTCGGAGCATGTTACTACGCTTGGAGCGAGATTACCTTCCATCTTCTTGATTGCTTTGAGGATCTTCTTGATGCACTCTTCGCAGTGCAGACCCACCTTCAACTCCACCACCTACTCGCAAGAACAAGAACAAGAACGAAGAGGCCACCAAATCATTCAAGCCCGCAAACGGGGAAGAGAGTATCACAAAGCAACAACGTGTAACTGGAGACTACCGTACGTTAGTCATTTCTGCGACGGCGGGCTGTGAAAATCGACGGAGCCGAGTGAGTCCCCTGTTCGGCCGAGGAAGACGAACGCTGTAGGTTTTGCTTTAAGCGTAGGAATGTGGAGGGCGAAGAACTGGATGCTTTACGTAGGTGCTTGGAAAGATGGTCGGAAGGGAATTTCTCTTTTGCTAAAAGCTTCTTTAAAGTATGCTCTTTGTTGACTTGTCTCCCTTTCACGATGTTAAGGGTCGGCAAAAGCTACAGAATTGCCGCGGTGCTGGAATGGTCATTCAACGGCTGTGGCTGAATGACGCGATGTTGGTGGAGCCCAAGTCCAGCCAGCACGACGCCATTGTTACCCAAATTATATGTTTTTCCTTGACGAAGATTAGTGCCAGGTAGAGGCATAATATGAAATTTGTGGATGCAAATCTTACGACCATTCTTATTGATCATTGGAACAAAGTACCAATCTCGTACTTCAAACTCATCTTATGAATCATTTAAGCAGCGTATCTTATGATTTAGTAAATCGTGTATCCTTCACAACTTTTGTCGTCTTTGATCTATCATAATTGCCTATAACACTATATCAAAATCATTTTTCTTCACGAGAAAGAGATATGTGCCGAGCATGAGACAATGGACTGACTTTGTCCTCATTTGAACAGCTTGTTCACTAAGAGTAAATGTCTGCATAGGTTTTTTGAGTTCATACCATACATAAGGACAAGCGAAATTATGAAATTCATACTTCAAGCTAATCGTGCTTATTAAAATGGATGGTACTTTCGTTCAACCCTGGTTGGAGGAGTGAATTACGAATATGGACATCACCTCTGAGTTTAATTTGGGTGAAGTTTGTTTGGGAAATATATCGATAATTTTTCGTTCAGAAATATTGTTTTCAAGGAATGGTGTTTTTGAAAGCATTACCCTCTTAAAACTGCTTCATTAGGAAGAAGCGCACATGCCTTGTGATTATCTACATGAATCCATCCTTATTAGGCTGCGAAAGCCCAATAAAGTTTTTGGGCCATTATTACTTCCTGACTAATCCAGTCAAGAGAATTTGTAGTAGGCCGGTTGCAAAATCAAACCCAATTAGGCTGTTTAATGTATAAGGAAGGAGGATTTTCAGCTTTTATATATGCACGAGGAATGGCTCCATGTCACAACCTCAAGCTTTTGCTTGGTCTATAATTGTCTAATTGAATTAGGGCGTGCTTGGCACAGCTTTGGGAAAGACCTTGGGCCTCCTAAAGACCTACGTGCCTAAGCTAAGGCGTTTGGTAACAAAATCGCAAAGACATTTTGACTAAAGTTTGACTTTGTAAATGTTGAAAGCCCAATGCATCTTAGGATCAGCATTGGCTTTCAGCATCTTGATAATGATGCTTTCAACTTTAATGATTTTGTTTCCTTCCAATCTAGCTCTTGCTAATATTTGCATATTCTTTTTATGTCCTCAGTTAGTGTTCATCGTCTCGACTAGCTTGTTGAACATAGGGCAGTCCGTTTTGGACGTGACAAAGGGGAGCGAGACAACCCGAAGCTGAGGGCTGCGCTTGTCCATCAGCAGCAGAGGCTCGGAGGTAGAAGATCCACGCAAAGTTGGATCTGAATAAGGAAGCTTAGAAGGATGATGTAAATGACGAAGAGGGTGGTTCCGACAAAAAGGAAGATCCCGTTGCTTCTCCGTTAGCCCCCTCTTTTTGCCTTCTTTTTATTTTTTTACTTCAAAGTTGCTTGAAAAAATTACACTAAAACTCAATTATTTGAACGCTATTATAACTTTTCATCGTCCCAAAACCCTCTCAAAGTCATCCATACGTGACTAGATGGCAAGCGAAGAAAGAGGGCAAGCCTTCTTCATAAATTCCCTATCCACATTGCCAAGCACTTTAAAGCAGATGAATGGGATTAATTAGAGTCAAAAAGTCAAAAAAGTTTAGTACTAAAAAAATAAAGAAAAGGGACGGAAGTCCACAATTTATATGGACTATGGAGGCAAAGAAAAGCAACAGAAATAGGGGGAGCACGCGTAGAAGAGAAAATAAAATGGGAAGACAAAATAAAGAAAAAAAGAGAAAAAGAGGGGGAAAAGGATTTACTTTGATTTTTTTTTTTATCCGAAGATTTTATTTGGTTCGCAAGTAAGGATTTAAGCTATTTGTTTGTCTAACCAGAGGAATTTTTGGAATTAGAATATTAATTCGAAATTATATGAAATTTGAACTATCGGATCCAGTTTTGAAGTTATTAAGCCGTGAATTTACATGAAAATCATGAATTGTGACATTATGGAGCCATGGGTTTGACGGAAATAAATTTTAGAGTTTCGTGTGAGAGCCTCATGTTGCCAATAGCTTTAAATAATCGCTTTGGACAAGCGATTTGTTGACACGTGAGAGCCATTTTGTCAGTGTTTGAGCTTAATTTAGTTGATTCGTAGTTGATGTAGCGATTTCAGTAGTTTTGATGCAATTCTTGTTTAATTGATAGGATTACAATACTGTCAACTTGTACAATTATGTTATATGATTTTAGGCATTTTTAGGTGAATGATGTTATCTCTTGTTTGGATTAATAAACTCATATTTTGAAAGAAAAAAGGATTAGACATATTATATATGAGGTGTGCTTTGGTTAAAAGGCCAAAGTAATGTTCATGACATATTTGATACTTAACTTCAAATTGGGTATTTGCTACCCTATTTGGTATTTAAAATGATTCAAGAAGTGTTTATGAAAGGAATTGTGATAGGTTATTCATATTATTTTGTGAATTTGATTTATGAAATAAATTTTGAAATGATTTGAGAATTACTTTACAAAATGTATTGATAGATGAGTTGAGTTGCAAAGAAATACATTCTGCTTTATGATATAGATTCTAGATTTGAGTTTTGAGTTTTGGTATTGAAAGAGGATGATTTGATGTTTATTATCATTGTGAACCCGAATAGGATTTTTCAATATGCATATCGGTTTGGGAATATCTTTATGGGTTGAGCCACCAACTCATTATAGGTGGATATTTTGCTAAGAGGAGAATCTTGATCTACTTGTCACAAAGTGTTGTGTTAATTGGATATTGAGCATGAGATTGATCAACGTAATAGATCATTAATGTGTGATAAAAATTGATTGATGGATTTGACCATTGATATTTTAATTGTGTTGGTGAATTACGTAAGTGCATAAAACTTTGTTGAAATGAAATAGCTCATATTTGATTTGATATATATATATTAATTATATCTTGGGTTTTTTTTTTTTTTTTTTTTTTATTCTACTCCTGCCTCTTTCGGGCGTGGATATTCCTACTCTACACTCACTCTTAGACTTTTGCCTGACTTTTGCCTTGTCTTTTGCGAGCGTGGGAGTCGAAACCCACTCCTGAAACTTACACGTTCCCACCCCATCTCCCCTAAGAAGGTGGGGATTTGAACCCCTCACCTCCCCCTTCCATGTTGGAAGGTGGCCACTGGAGCGAATCCCAGTGATTTATATCTTGGGTTTGGTTAATGAATTTTTGTATGATTTTGTAAATATGCATAGTAAATGCTTGATTTGCTTAAAAGATATATGCACTTACTAAGCTATAACTGCTCACCTCAGTCCCTCCAAATTTTTTCAAGTTCTTTAATTGGCAACAAATAAGGTAATTGCACCACTAGCGGAGAGCTTTTAGTAGTTGCGTTTTTGGATGTGAGTTGAGTTGAGATAATGGAATAGGTCTGACGGTATTTGTGGGGTTTAGTTGAGTGTGGATTGTGGAGATATATTCTGTAACCAACTTCCCATTTTATTAGATATGAATATTATCAATATATATGTAACATGTTAGTGTTGGTTATGTTTGAGACTATATTCTTCAAGTGAAATGACGACTGTGTCATTCCCTATTCTTATGGGATTATGGGATTCGGGGTGGGACAAATTGTATGTTAGTGGGTGAAATGCAAAGTGGCAAATCGAAGGTATTCTCATAGCCCTATCATGGGTATGGTCACCATCCAAACTTTCGAGCTGCAAAGGAACAAATTCCCATGACTCACTGTTAAAAAGTAGATATTCCCCACTCGAAATCTTACGATATTCTTATCCTTCATCAACTTTCATAAACCTCAATTTTCCCTTTTCTTTCACATTTTCTTTTCCCTTGACAATAGCAAAAGCTTTTGTCTGCTAGTGACGCGATGTTTAATACGTGATACTAACGAGGGATTCCAAACTTAAAATTTGTCTAAATATTTTGAGGAAACCTGGAGAAATAATTAAGAAAACTGGATATTTTTTATGAAATGTAAATTTTGATTTGGCAACACTTCCATGTTGCTAAAGGGTAGTGTCCAAATCCAATCTTTCTCGTTCTTTGAAAAAAAAAAAACGAAAAAAATTCTAAATTTATTGAATTTGTATCAATTCAATATTAAAATATTCAATTTAATCAATAATTCTAAACATTTTGATAACTTATCAATTCAATTTTAAATCTTTCAATTGTACTAATTTAATCCTAAAATTTTTGATAATTTACTAATTTAGTTATTCTAACTAATTTTAGTCAAAAATCTTGATGTGAATAAATTTTAAAATTTTATCTTATTTTTATTTTTTTAATCCAAAGCGAACAAGTTCAATCACTTAAACGAGAAGGAGCATATGACACGGGTGACCTAACTTTTTAGTATTATTTTTTCTTCTCTTCTTTTTTTATTTTTTTCATTCTCAACCATCAGAAAAGGCATTTCAACCTTAAAAGTTAGGTCACTCGGGATTGTAATAGTGACATGACCAGGATTTTTATCGAGAAGACATGGACAGAAACAGCAATTCCCCACGATAATATGATGCCTCAGAGCTTTTCCAAAGCCAACAGTAAGTTAGAAATGGAGATTTCCGCAGTCGCTTTTGTGCCTGTCGAGGAACGTCGGACTCATCTTCACAGCCATTAGCACAGGGGACATTGATTCGACACCACAATGGCCAAACCTCAGAGACTTCACAACCGGTATCCCTGATAATGGTGGGTTATCGGGGTAGCTATCAGCGACAATCATCACCCACTAACTTTTGAACTGAAGTCGACGTTTCCACGAACAGAATGGACAAGCCATTGGCATCATCTATATTGGCATTGAGTCCAAAAGTAAAACTTCTTTTTCGTGCATAAATTTAACAATTGGAAAGACAAAATCCACCGGGAAAAAGACCGTGAAAATCCGAGTGATGGGTGATGAACGATTCTCTCTCAACTTGATCGTCAGCAGACGCTCGTGCATAGCACTTCCTCTGAGATTCGGATGTGAGAAACGGACAAGACGTTGAGGGAGTACTACATGCAAAGATGCGTGGAACAATTGTGCATTTGTTTGTGTTTCTATTAAAAAATTGTTCCTGGGAATAGAAATAGAAAAAATTAATTATATTAGGAGAATAATTTTTAATCAAAAAAACGCGTTTGATAAACTTGTTTGGAAATAAAAAAAAAAGAATCAAAACACATTTAATAAATTTGTGTTTTTTTTTGTTTTAATTTTTAATTTTTTATTTTTAATTTTTAATTTTTCTTTCTTTTCTTCTTCTTTTGGCCGATCACTGGCCTCGGCCATGGCCGGCAACTGGCCGACGAGGCCGAGCTCGCCCAACCATCGGTTGCCTAGCGGTGGCCCGACGAGGCTGTGGCTGGGTGAGCTCGGCCTCGCTGGATCTAGGCGAGCCCGAGCTCGCCTAGCTAAGGTGAGGTCAAGCCTCGCCTGCGCCGATGACACTTGGCCTCATCATGGGCCGGCGACGCTCCGGCAAGGTTGTTCGCCCTCGGCGTCGCCGGCCCTCGACGGTCGGTCGCTGGTCATGGCCAAGGCCGGCGACCAGCCAAAGAAAAAAGAAGAAGAAAAGAAGAAGAAAAAAAATAGGAGAGAAAAATTTGTTCTAAAAAATTGTTCCAAAAATAAAAAATAAGTTTTTTTTTTTCCTTTTCATTCCAAATATATTAGGATAAAAAAAATAGATTTGGAACAAAAACGCAAATAAACGCGTTTCTATCTATTTTTTTTTTTAATTCTTAGGAACAAAAAAACAAGATTTTTATTCATAAACAAAAAAAATGAACACAAACATGCAGGCCCTAATCTTCATGAAATACGAGATAACATATGCTTCCCTGGACATTCTCAACATGGATCGGACCCAAACACCCTTTTTCCCCACCGCAAGGGAAGTTTCTCTTTTGTTGTCTTTACATTATTTTGGGCAGAGAAAGCCTAGTGATGTTCGGTAGCGACAGGTTCGGCTATCCCAAAATGAGCTCCAACCTTTTTAACGTTTCGACAAAACCCTCGTAGATGTAGCACCTCTATAGTTGCAATAGTTTATAGTTGTTTTTATAAAGCTACCTTTGAGGCTCTACAGTATTAGAATATATATTATCAAATATATAAGTTATGATGGTTCCCAATCTAACCTATAACTTCCGACCAAAAAAAAAAAAATCTAACCTATAACTCAATAGTAGATATGCCGAGCAGGTAATGGTCCACGCATTAAACATGGACGAAAAAAGATAATGGAATATGCTCCACTACATATTCTCTTGCGATGGCCCTCTAGAATTTTCCACCGCCAGTACTCGACATGATTAGCAAGACAAACACAAATTGATATCTGTGTAAGGCCCACTCATCTCCCATTCGATTATTGTATGGAGGCTCCGTTTGCGAGCTTGCTGAGTTCACCCCGTCGCCAAAGGTCGTGAGCTAACTGGTAACAAAAAGACAAAGAAATAAAATAAAAAAATTAACAACTTAAAAAAAATCGATTTTTTTGAATAAATACTTTAAAAAGAACAAATGTTTCATTAACCAATGACCTAAGCTTGAGCATGGACCTGCACACGACCTTTGTGGACCTAAGATTGAGGGTTGGGATCAAAGCTCAAGAGTTGAGGACCTGACCACGGCCTTTATAGACCCAAGTTTGGGTGCTAGAGCATTGGGTTCGAGCACTAGGGATTTGGGCTTGGCCTCAATGGACCTAGGTGTGAGTGTTGGTGGCCAAGCCCGAGAATGGAGGTCTCGGGTCTAGCCATGGAGAACTAATCTTGAAAGTTGAGACCTAAGAATCAATGTTGGAGTTTCTATACCCAAGCGTAAAATTTCGGGTCCAAGATCTTATAGCTATTCATATTTTAGTAAATGTATTCCAGTTTTTTCAGAGAGAGAATCGTTTTCCTAAATTTAGGTTTTGATAAGAAAACATTTTTTGTCAAGTAGAAAAATATATATTCAGTTGATTTATTTTTCTAAGCGAACTAAATGTCGAAAAATAAGGAAAATATTTTCTCGAAATTTAAAATCTGTTTCGTATGATTAATGGAAAATGAATGATTTTAATTTTTCTTTTTTTTTAAATTGATCTTGAAAGCAACCTAAACTCCGCGAAAAATTTTGTGTCTAAGAACAATGTTTTGCTTTGGAATCGCTTTCGGGTAAAATGATTAATTTTTAGTGAGATATACTGCTAATATCAAGTTCAATGGTTGGTTATTCTGTCGAACTTAAGTTTGAGACTTTATTTTCTAGATATTACATTGGCGTAATCCATTTTCCCCTTTCACTCCAACGCCGTAGATATCTTGCTCTGAATTGTCAATGCATTGTCTATTTCATTAAAATTTTGGGAAAATTTCATATAAGGACATGAAGTGTCCTCATGTTTTTAAATAAGGGTGCGAAGTGGATATTATTTCAAATAAAGATTTAAAGTGCTATCAATTTTTCAAATAAGGGGCCTTAAGTTACTATATCAATTTCAAAGAAATGCTTCAACTCACTATTTGATAAGGACAATTTCGTCTTTTAATTTTTTTTCTTTTTTTCATAAAAAACAAACTAAATGAAAAGGGAAAAAGGAAAAAGAAAAAAAGAACAAAGACGGGAGGGATGGCTCCCTCCCGCCTGTGGCTATCGCCCCATCAATCGGGTTGTCAGCACCTAAACCCTCATCGACTAGAGGTGTTGCCTAGATCTGGGAGAGGGTTGTTGCCCTCTCTCGACTCTAATGAGAGCCTATTGACCCTCCTTTCCGGTCGACCGGAAATTGTGGACTGTCACCCAAGTGTTGTGACCCTGCCGACTAGCACCACTCCTCTAGTGATGGGGCGGTGGCCACAAGCGAGAGGAACCCCTCTCACCTTTTTTTTTTTTTTTTTTAAAGTTTAAGTTTTTTAATTTTGAATCTAACTTAATTTAAATTAAAATTGTGTTTTGACAAAAGTACCTTTGATCAGTTGGAATTTTTTGACGACCAATAAGCTAGTGTGGTTAAAAGCTTATTTGAGACAAATATAACTACTTCAAGCCCTTCTTTGATATTAATATGACTACCTCATACATTTATTTGAAATAAGATTCACTTCGAGCCTTTATTTGAGAAAATGAATTCATTTTGGCCTTTATTTGGAAATTTCCGTATAATAATATTGCATGCAATATTTTGTTAATTATTTTAATGAAAAGATCTAACGTGAACAATCTTTTAATCAATATCTAAATGTAAGAAAGCAACCGATATATAATGAATTCATATTTTCGTTGTTTATGTCAAAAGAATGCTGTTTGCAGGAAAATTACCAAAATAATCATAAACTTATTGCAATTTTTTCAATTCAGTTATAAATTTTTTTTTTTTGCAGGTAGTTTTGGGTGGCCAGTGCTAATGTGAATGATTTTTTAATAATATTTATTTTTCGAATATTTATTAATTTTTTTTCTTTTTCTTTCTCTTTCTTTTTATCTTCACTTCCTTCTCCTTCCTTCAGCCGGTTGTCGCCGATGACGAGCTAGAGGCAAGGCTGACAAGGTCTCTCGCTAACCTTGGGGAAGCCTAGCCATGGTTGGGGGACCTTGCCCAGGCCGCCCACTAGGCTGGCTTGCCAACCATGGGTGGGGCTCAACCTCGTTAGAGACCACAATCTTGCACAGCCTTTGGTGATAGTTGCCAATGGTTCGTCCTAACCGCTCAGTCATGGCGAGGGTCGCCATCGCTGGAGAGAGAGAGAGAGAGAGAGAGAGAGAGAGAGAGATTATTATTATTATTATTATTATTAAATTTTCAATTTTAACATCGACGTTAATGTCAGCATTAGTTGGATAGATTGAATTGGCACAATTATAAAATATTTATTATTGAAGTGTAAAAAAAAAAGATTTATGACTAAATTGAAAAAAATTGTAATAGGTTTAAGATTATTTTGGTAATATTCCCATATTTTTAATGAGACTTTTCTAAACTTGGGATATCATTAAAAAAGTTTGAGACATCTCTTATTTATATCGATAATCTACGTGTGAGATGTGGCTAGTTAATAACCTTCATTTCGTGAAAAAAGAAAAAAAAATCCAACTCCTAATCTCATAAGCTTGGAAGCACACAAATTAGTGGAAAGGTTCCGATTTTGATATCAGATGGTTACTATGAAACACTTTCTTTTTTAAGTTAAGAATAAACAACGCAGGCAGTAAATATTGAATTAAGTGCACTATAGTGTGAACCTAAATATACTTTATTTAAGTCGAGGTTGGGTTGTTGTCTCGGATGACGTGATGCGCTGTAAAAAAGTATAAAAAAGAAAAGAGAGTACATTCTTAAGACAATTCATGGGGAAACGTGAAGGAGGGGGTAGGTGGGTCGGTGAGAGACTGAGAGTAGCATTGAAAGCCACTTGTGCTTTTGGATTTTGCGTGCGATACGGTGAAACCCCTTTACTTTGAATCAAAGGGAACGAATTTCTAAGCAACCATATATTCCCGAGAAAATTAAAGACATCCACGAGATTAAAACGTAAAAGGGAAGCAGTTTCTAGGATGAATTTCAATTTACATATATATTTATTCAGCACGACGTTTATAAGACTCGAAAAGGCACACGATTTTATTATTACACCATGACGACTCCACAAAACCGACAAATCCCGACGAGACCAAGACCAAATGGGCTTCTCCACAACAACGGTTCCACCCATGACGACCCCAAAACGACACGACAGCCAAACAGAAACGACAGACCCTCTATTTTATATTACGCAAATCACTAACATAAGACGAAGGCGAACCAAGTGGTTCACATCCTTCAGACCTCAAGCAATCCGACGGTTGCTACGCGCGCAACTTTATTTTATCCTAGTAACGGCCACTGGATCACGCGAGCGGTCGGTCCGTCGTTCTCGATCGATCTATATCGCCAGGACGAGACCGGGCACGGACTTCCCGACCCGGTTCGAGAGGGTGCTCTCCCAGATCGACGGGCAGTGGTGAGAGCCCGCAGCCGGAGCGATCTCGGACCTGGTGGCGCCCCCGAGGCGCGTGACGGTAAGGGACGTGTTGAAGTACTCCCTCACCTGCGTGACTATCCCATCGGCGACGGTCCAGGCGTGGGCCCAGTAGATGGAGCGCTTCTGGTCGCAGCCCTCGGCGAGGACGATGGACCCGACGGAGGTGATGGAGTCGGGGACGAATTCGAAGCTGTCGTCGGCCGCGGCGGCGGAGGAGGAGGGCGAGCTGGCCGCTCCGGTGAGGAGGCGCATCAAAAACTGGTGCGTCGGGGGACCGTGGAACCACCACTCCAGGTCAGGGGCGACGATCCGGTGGACCGTTGCCACGTCGCGCGTGCGCAGGGCTCCGTAGAGGGCGCGTACGACGCCGCAATTGCTGGGCTCTACTTCCTCCAGAGTTTCCTGAGGGTGAGCCAGTTCGGAAAAAACTGCTCGCGCCTTGGGAGGTAGAAAGGGGAAGGTGTAAAAGAGAGCGCTTCAGACGGAAGAGGAAAAAGGAAGAAGAAGAAGAAGAGGAAGAGGATGCGCTGTTGGCACTTTTCACGGGGTAGACAGGAAGTCGTTTTATAGGGGGCCGAGGGCCGGTGCCTTTATCCTCTGCATCCGGCTTCTCCTCTCTTTCCGCTGCACCCGCCTGCGATAACGGGACGCGTGGCTCGACTGAGGGTAAAATGGTCATTCAAAGAAGGACGCGTGGGGCCGCGTTGCCGTCCGTGTGAACCGAGGGGTGACGTGTCGAACTGCGATGGGTGGATCGGAGGATTTTGTGCGTGTCCTGAGCAGAGAGAGGTCGAGCAAGTACAGAAAGAGTCAAAGCAGGTTTTGTTGACTCGGGTCAGACTTAAAGAAAACGAAAAAAGGGGATTACCTGGGAGGATAAGGATTTCCCGTCCAGAGCAAAACGCCATTTTCCCATCCTAATCAGGGGGAGGTCGTGCCTAAATTTAGCGATCGTCCAAAGCGGCTTTGCGATCAACCGTCAGAATCGGGGTATGAAAGCGAGTTGTAACTCATCATCCAATATTGATTAAACGATAAGCGATAATGATGTCGCTAATCTTGATAAGCATGAGAGGTGAGATCTTATATTGGATAAGTGACGAACCAAAAACACGTCTTGATTTCGAGGACATAGAGAAAGAGTCGACTTGTCTAATTTTCGATCGTACATGCAACTTGACGATTCTAATTGATCATGACTCATAATTTCAATAATGCGTGATGAATCGAGAGCATGATATTGATGTGTTTTCTCCTTATCAGTTGGTGCAAAATAATTTTATATTTTAACCTTTTTTTGGAGCTTCAAATCGTGTTTTACTCAATCCATAAAATCAGTAAAGTAATTTATGAGCTCGAAATTTACCTATTGCGGTCATCTTCCTCGTTAAAGAAGGATGTCGGCTAGTGTGGAAATGTAATAGGAAATCAAAACAGAAGAATATGATCGTACAAAAGAGGGCCACAGAGAGGGGGTGAATTGGGAAATCAACTTGACATTACAGATGAATTTCAACTTTAGAGATAATTGACTAGTTTATCTATTGAATTTTATTTATTGCTTTTAGTTTCGACTTATTTTAAATTGAAAAATATATTAAATTTCACAATTCCGAGAAAAAACTTTATATTATTTTACGTCTTAATATTTGTGTATTTTGATGGATTATGGATATTTCATGTTAGATAAAATTTAAATGGTTAGTATCATTAGAAAAATCCAAAATTAATAAAATCTTATAGCATATTTACTCCCGATTAATTTTTATCTTGCAAAAAGTTCCAAATTAACGCCTCTGACCCAAATTTATCCTCTGTTGAATTGTATGTAGGTTAGCACTTGTGAATTTTCCACGACGAAAATGTTATTCTTCATATCAAATCCGTCTTGCAATAATCTATGATATGTGTTAACACATGGGATCTTATGGAAAGTTGGATGAAGTGCTAAGGGATGAGAGATTTGGGTCAAAGGTATCGGTTTGAGAAGAAAATCAATGTGGGATAAATATATGGGATACTAATTTAGGATTTTTTTTATAAGATGAAAATTAATCGGAGATCATAAGGATACTAGTTTGTGATTCTTTTTAGATAAAAATAATTTGGGCTAACTATTTCATGGAGTACCAATTTGAGATTTTTAATAATAATAATCTTTAAAAAAAAAAATGAGAGTCCAAGGTGATTTCGAACATACCAATATCATAATCCAGAATTCAACATTTTTCTTAGCCATGAATAAAATCCTAAAATTAGACATTGTATTTAGAAAACAAATAATCACAACCCATAATTCAACAATTTAAGATTTTTAATGATTAGACCACGAATAAAATTCAAATAATGACATTCCTTGTTTAGTTTGGGACTTTCAGAAAATAGATAATGACGACTCTTGTCCGATCATGTTGCTAACTAATGCTGTTATAGATATTTATCTAGGATATTTTCCTCTGAGATAATTACAATATTTCTCTTAGTTCTCCATGATACCTTATAATAATATCTATTAACACTTATAAATAGACTCTTGTACTATTCATTATTTAATACAGAAAATATATGTGAAATTTCACAATTCTCTTTTCCGTTTCATTTTTATCAAGTGGAATAATGAAATTTAGTTGGGATTACAACCCGAATCAATGAATATTTGGTGTACATCCATGAGTCTTTCTCAAGGAAAAAAAGCTAATCACGGTAATATTTTATTTCAAAACTTCAACTTGATGCCGGAATATCGAATAATATGGGCAAGCAATGTGTAAATGCTATGAGCCGCCGTAACGAGCCGGGTTGACCCGAACTTGGAAGACAAGTCCAAGCAATTAAATGAAACATCCACATCGAAATGGTCCACGATCAAAGTGGCGGGTAAAACAAGCTGTCCTTCGGACAGCTTCGTCCGTCGTTCGTCCTATTAACGGAGCTGTTTCTTTTGCAATTATTCTTCGTCTTTTTTAATATTTTTCATGAGTGTGAATTGGTTCTTGATTTCCCCTTTTTATTAACTTATTAGGCCACGCTTTTTTTCCCTTCACATTATTAATTAAAAAAGTCTTCGATCCTTCAAAATATTTTTTTTCCTTGGGATTTTATCAATGCGAAACAAAAGAAATGCACCAAAAATCACACACGAGGGAGAAGGAATCTATTCACGGACGAAATTGGAATATGCTTCCTCTTCTGCGGCAAATTGAAAGATAAAATAAAACTATTGTATGGTGCATATAACTCATGGCCCATTTATAATATTGGCCTCCGAGAAAGCGAGAGGAAGGACGGCCTCTCCCATGGCTGTGTTTTTTTCTTTTCTTTTCTTGAGATTTTTGCTGACATGGTGGCTTCTTGGCGCTAAATCAGCGCCGTATGATCTCAACTAATATAAAAGAAGTCGTGTAAGCAATTTCTTCTGCTCAAATTGGACAAAGTTAAGGGAGATACTCGATTGCAGAAGATTAGATTAGTTTGAGGACTTGAATATACAAATTAAAAGTTTTTTAAGAGTTGGATCGAATGGGTTAGTTATAATACTTCTTCTTTTTTTCCCTAGAATCGTGGACTTCTTTATCAATTGGACTTTTTCAAAGTTTATGGGTCAAACTCGTGGTTGAAAGAAAGCAAAAAGAAGGAAGGAAAAGCGATAACGAAGCTGAAGACGTAGGAAAATTTTGTATATTTCTTCAGTGTATTGTAAAATGTACAGACTCACAAAGATATAAGACTAGGATTGTACAATTAATGGAAGTAAATGATCCTATGTATCAATCTAAATCTAAGTCTAATCTTTGATTGATATTCACACAATTGTAATCAAATCAGATCAAAACCTTCCCACCAAAATGCCGCATATCTTCTAACAGTGGTGTCAAAGAATTTAGTAGTTTCAAGACCTTAAAAATTAGCATGGTAAAAAATTATTTTAATATGAAAATGAATGGGGTTACAGACTATTGGAGAGGGAATTTCCTAATTAGTCTTGATATCATCTCGTTTTAAACTTTTCAGTTTTGTCAGCTTTTAGTGTTTTTATTTGAGTAAGATAATTTTTGCAAATTAGTTTTGTAAACTTTTATGAGCTTGGTTTGATGAAAATAGTTAATTAACATAAAATAACTTATAGTCAAATAAAATTTAGAAAAATAAAGTTTCCTAACTTGAAAAGGGGAAAACATTTTTGTTTATTATGAAGTTTTCTCCAACATAAATATACCCTTAGTTCTAAACCTTTACATAAAATTCCATCGTAGTTTTTTAGTTAACTTTCACCTGAAATCGATATTGTTGCAACGTGCCATACATGATAGGTGCTGATGATTGAACTACTATATTAGCAATTTAAAGTGAAAATTGACTAAAATGTCTATATTATAATTTCATACCACGGTTAATGGCAAAATTGGCAAATTAAAAAGTTCAAGACTATATTAACATTTGTATAATAAATTTAGAATCAATTGGGTAGTTCTCTAGAATATTGAGAGGGGACATTTGCCCCACCATTTTTGCCTAGACACCACCCCTACACCTACGAGAAACCTCATGCAGTAGGAATGTATTTTGTGGTCAGACGCCTTGGCCTAGACGCGTTCTATGGTTTCATTTGATCAATTAGGTACGTGACTCTATATGAGATTCATCAAATTAGACCAGCCAGATCGGCCACTCCATTGTGAGATTGAGTTCTCGGCCTTAAATCAGGATACAAAGCCCTCCCATTGGATCTCGTGCCCTTTCACCGACTCCTTAAAAGACCACTGGGCATAATTTCTTATGGGACGAGGGTCTAGCAATTTTAGCTAGGCACAGGCAGCACCACGGCGGACCAGCACCTTGAATCCAAAGATCCATGGAAATCCAACCTACTATGCTCGTCGCCTTGTGTGACTAATGACATCGACATTCGTGTAATTCCGACCTACCTTACCTTGTTAGTTTGTGTGACCCATGACATTAATGCACACCGTCCAGTGTTCTGTGGTATTCAAGAATTAACAAAAACCATGTCCCCGCCGGAGCTCCAGCTGTACATAATGTGTGAACATATGTGCAATCTTTACTTATAGCGCGACAAAAAATACATCAGAGATGGTGCACATTTCATCTGAAATCGACATGTATATCATTGGTTCTGTGATATGATCCTTTAGAGTTATAAATCTCTCATAAGATATTCACACTTTTTGAGATGACTTGATCAATCTTATAAACTAAATTTAAAAAATGATTCGACGAGGCTAGCCAGCTTTTTTTTTTTTTTTTTTTTTTTAAATACACAACAAGTGAAAGTCTCGTGCATGATCACAAGTGCGGTGGATTAGTATGATTGTTCGCAGAATCTCGGCGGAGGCGCGACAAAGGAGCACTATCAGCATCTATGGGCAAACCACGATTCGTTCCAAATGCTTTTTTCTACTTTCCCCACTTTTAATTTGATGTCATGCTATGCAAAACTTTGACATTGTATATTAATTAGTCGTAAGGTTGGTTGGTTGCTGTCTCTGTGGTCATTAGCTGGAACTTTAAAGGTCTCGGTGGATGACCTGTGTGCTCCCTCTTCTCAATCTAGGCTCTACTTTTTCCTTTGACTAAAAGACCGTCCTTTAAATTGTACCCACAAAAATGAGAGGAAAAGCAGCAAAAAACTTCTAAATCTATTATAGTAATATCAATTTAATTCTAAATATTTTAATCGAATCAATTTAATTATAAATTTTTTATATTTGTATTAATTGAGTTCATAACCAATTTTGATCGAAAATCGCTGACATTAACGCCGACTGTTCTATGTGATACGAAAGGCTCATTCTATGTTTGTATGCTCTCATTTTTCAATTCGGGCTCTACTTTTTTCGGTTGACATAAAGACCATCTTTTAAATTGCATTGACAAAAATGATCACTATCCTTTTCATCGTTTTGAAAAATGGAGGCATGGTGATATATAACTTCCCACTTGGTTTTCTCCTTTTTTCCTCCTTCTAATGAGTGATATCTTAAGCCGGTTTTCACGTTGTTTGACACAATGTTACCGCGGCAAACGCTCAATGATTACTTTGATGAAATGTAGTTAGCACACCGAAACCCCTCCAGCGTCTGCTCATATGACTCGGATCTGATTCAGCACACACTCTTCGACAATAACTTACACCTTTCTTCTACTAAATGTGGTGCTTTGTTGCCTTATTACACACTTCAATTTTCTAATGTTATCGTCAATATTTGCTTGCTTTCTTTATCCATGTCCATCATCTCCACGTCCTCTTGCAATTCAGATCCATCCAACGCTGGGCCAAGCTGACCGTGGGATCTGTGGGCCGCAGGGTAAGTGGGTTGGCTCAACGCGAACTCGATTATTTCCTTTCTAAGTCAATCTGGGGACTACATCCAGAAACGAACTCACAATCATTCTTTTTAGAGTTGAACTTGGACAAGAGCGTGCCTCTGTACGTGGTTGTCTTCAGATAATCGAGTTTAATTAGCTCCTTCAGATCCCATAAACATGTCAGCTGATATGAGAAACGAAAGTCGCGAATGATAACCACTCTGTTCCGAAAATTAATTTCTTGGTAGAAATTGATTTTTCTATTTTCATTTTTTAGACAAGTTTTTAAGTAAAAATACACGTCTGATAATGATACAAAATTTCTATATCCGGAATGGAAACAAAACTTCTCCCCCCTAGATAGTTGGAGGGCAACTGACTAATGGGTGGGGGCAGACAGCATCTTGCAGTGACGATCGGTGGCGGGTGGCAATTGATGGCAAATGGTGAGGAGTGGCGAGCGATGGACAGAGGGCAGGGCGTGAGGGCGACTAGCTAGTAGCGAGGATAAATAATGAGAATAATTTTTGTTTCTCATTTTGTTCTAGAAATAGAAAACTTATTTCTGAAGTAAAAATTTATTTTAGAAATTGAAAAATGACATTATATTACCGGATGGATTTTCATTCTAAATCCGTTTTCGGAAATTAAAAAAAACATGAAGAAATAGAATGATTATCATGTATACCCGAAATGTGATATGTAATATAATATGATTTGCCAATTGTTCAATAATCATTCACATGCTTGTTGGTAGACGATCGCGCAATTAAATCAAGAGGGAGTTACGCACTAAAGTTTTAGACAGCTAGTTATCCTAAAACAAGAAGGCTAGCTCCAAATTATGGTTAAAAAATTGTATTCTGCGTAGGTTTCATCAAACATTAATGTTCCATTTTGAAACCATCTGCATTGCGATTTCACGAATCAATACACAATGTATTGTCATATGAATA
The DNA here is from genome assembly GCA_014182575.1 of Eucalyptus decipiens. Taxonomy (NCBI): domain Eukaryota; kingdom Viridiplantae; phylum Streptophyta; class Magnoliopsida; order Myrtales; family Myrtaceae; genus Eucalyptus; species Eucalyptus decipiens. Next base: position 56,758,036 of record CM024615.1, read on the forward strand.
AGATCGTACACTCCAAAACTTTAAAAGCATATAGACATTTATTATAAAGCTATTTTTTAATGATTCCTAAAAAATTAAAATTATGGTTGAAGTATAACCCACAAGCAATTTCTGCAATTCGTGTATTTTAAACAAAACCAAAAAGTGAGTGGACAGAAGACGCCCCTCTCCACAAAAGGAAGGCAGAAAGCCATGACCTAAAGGACATCATAACTATTGAGATGACCAGATAGCTTAATGTATTTATTATGTAGCAGTCAATAATATTCGAAAGACATTAGTACTTAGAGCGGCATCAAACACATTTCCAAATCCAAGCTCCCAAGAGGAAAAGAAAACATCAAGAAAGCCAAGCAATCTCAACAAGGTATAATCGACAGAGATAGACCATACACTCGAACGATTAAAAGATGAATAGCTATCAAAGAAAGTAACAAGGAAGAATCATGTGAGATCATCCTCCTCTAATTCCTTGGCCTTCAGCTTTTCCTTTACCCTCAGCAGAAGAGTTGTTTTCCATGAATCCTACACAAACAAAAGTTTTGACAGCATCAACAACAATAGGAGTGTGTGATCACAAGACCACCCACATTCATATGCTTTAGCCCCAAATCCCCATAATGAAAGTTTGGTCTTTCCAAAAGAATAATGACAATGAAGAAGATATAGGACTTTCATCTTTAAATTCAAGACCAGAAGCACAGCATTTTTTATGATAACTTAAAGAGCCAAACGCAGAGAGGGCAAATGCCAACTTGCTTTCGTACTATCAAGGTAAAGTCATGTCAAATGTGGTGAATTGATCCTTGCCAACACACAAGAAGGAAAAGCAATCTGCAGAAAGGCCAATTAGATAGTAACATGAGGCATGGGTGTTTTACCAAAGGAGTCATGCTGTCAAACTCCTTCACAACGTCAGTAAACTTCACAACATCTTCTTCATCAATTGCATCAGCGATATCCTGGGAAAAGAAAAGAATTCTCACCTCTAACAATTAACCACAGCAAGTTGCAAGTTAAAAAAGACAACAACATTTTTGTTGTGTGAAAAAAAAAAAAAAAAAAAAAAAAAACTATATAACAAAAACATAAAAGGAACTAGAACCACATCCATGGGGAACAATGGGTTCAACCACCATCAGGAGTAAAATAGAGAAGGACAGAAAGTCCATTTCGTTATAAAGGTCAAAAAGGTGATACGCAGACAAATGAAGCAGGAGCACTATCAACAGATAAAACCTTTAGTAATCTGTATTCACGTGTTCCAGAGAAAGTTGGATCAAGTTCCTGCAAAGTCAAATGTGCATTCATGAGCTCAGTCCGAGAAACAAGGTAATTTTTGGTTAATGGCCAGAAACAAGACCTGATAGCGTTCCAGCGCATTCGCTATTGCAACTATATCGGCCTTGCAGAGTTGGCAAAGGCCAGCATTTAGCAGATGTCCTTTCACTCCATACTTCAGTAAGTTATTATTAAGAGAGTGACGTGCTATCTCCTCATAAATCTCAATAGCTTTCTGATATCTGGAAAGGAGAAAATATCAAATATTCAACTATCCCATTAAAAATCTTCAAGTAACTTCAATAGCACTACACAATTGACCTGTCCTTACAATAATCATGTTCAGCCGAACATCATTCCTCTATTTTTTTCTAGGTAATATATTTAAGTTTTTTACACAGGCATACATAAAGAACTTGTCTGCATGTGAGTTATATATATAGTGTATCTGTCTGACACGTGAAAAAGGATATTCATTCTGGATAACAGATATCAAGAAGCACCGGATAAACATAGACACAATGCAATGATATCAAGCACCAGATAAATGACAATGTTTTAAACCCTTCATACATGACAATACAAATGAAGGTGCAAACAAATAAGCCAGCAATAAACCAAAAAAAAAAAAAAATCTTTGGCCAAAAACAAAAATGAAAGAAAATCAGCAAAATCAAAATTCCCTTTCTGTTCAAAGTTCTCTCTCTAATGTCAGTTATGGAAAATAAAGGTGCATAAATAAGAGCCCAAAAAACCAGGATCTAAAGAAGTTCATCAATTGACTTTAATTTTGTTGTAGTGCCAAACAGCATTAGTATCTAGCAATGCCACTTGCTAAAGAAAGGTAGGCTTACTGCTCTAGTTGAGCTGCAAACTGTGCAACCTTCTGCTTGCACTGGTTAGCAGAAGTAGTCACTTCTTCACTTTCAAAGAGCTCCGCTGCCCTCTCAAAATTGTCAATAGCACGTTCAAGGTTCTGATCAGACTCATATAACTCACCAATATCCTACACAACAAAATCACAGGTCATCGGAGGCTGCCTCAATCTGGGAGAACAAAAATCAATGAACTATTGTTTTCCAACGTCTACATGCTGACAATGTAGAACCTATGCAAGTCACTTACTAAAGGCCCCTTATCCCTTTGCTGGCATCATTAGTCAAAAGATCTAAACTCTTATAATGTAATCAGATGCATGAATGTCATTCTAATCTCCAAAATTTCACCAGAATTGAATAGCCGCGCTCCTCAGCCAGTTTCCCTCATACGAGAGTGACCTCCACAGTCAATATCAATTAATTATTGGGTGCTCATCGTAAATGCCTCATCACTTCAGTAAAATAACTTCCATGACTGAAATATACATAAACACTAACAATTCTTGGTGACGTCACATCTTTCACAAACACTAGTTCATTTCACCTGATTAAAGTCTTCTCCAATGTCATTATCTTGTGCCATCAAACCAGACCTTACTCCAAGAAATCCATCCATCAGGAGCATAACAGAAATGAGCACACTTTTTAAATCCTTGAAGATATTGGGTTCCTTAGAAAGGGAAAGTCCCAGATAGTTGGCCAGAAATATCTCTCAAGGCAGATACTGCGGAACTGTGCTAATGCTAAAAGTGCTTTCCTAAGGTTGTGTAAACACAGGATTAATTCAGACTGATGTCAAAGAGAAAATTTTACCTTGTAATATCTTGCTGCCATATTGAGCCTCCCTATGTCCATGAACAAATTCACCGCCTGCTCCAAGCAAGTTATAGCCTCTACATAAAAAGGAACACTTCAGATAATGATTATCCATGTCTTATTTAGACCAAATAAGGAAAAAGGCTAGGGAACAAAGGATGAACTGAAAAAAAATAAAAATAAAAAAAAATAAAAATCAAGCAAACCCCAAGGAAAAGGCTAGATGTCCGTAGGATGCAGATTGCTAACAGCCCAAAGGACACAAACACAGAGCCAAATGGAGCTACTTTACACAATCGTTAAGATACAAGCTACAGATTACGTTTAAAAAATGATGGATTTGGGTAGGTTTTGCTAAAGCCTAGACAGAAGCATCCAAATGGTTAGGGACCAAGGCACCCCTTTACTGCGGTGTAAATAATCTTCCGATCTTCTATTGTTATCTTACATCAAGTATCAACAGATGCATACCCTTGGAGGATGTTTTCTTGTAGCAATTGGCAGCATCAACAAAAGAGGAGGCAGCTTCATGCTTGCTTTCACACTGTTGCATGAAACAATTGTCACGTTAGGCTTAAGAGAGAAGCATATTGTCTGGTTCTCAGTCCTAAAAAAGGTTGGCACTTGCCTTCAAGTGACAGTTTGCTAACTTTATATAAGTTGATCCAGCTCTGTCCCCTGAAATATTAACAAGATCATAATCATTAGCGAGCCATAGGTTGCTCAACTAGGCATGCCCTCTAAAAGCTAACTAGATAGCTACAATCCACAAAGCGCTTAGAGAACCCAACAAGTTCCTCGGTTATTTAGAGGCTCAAGATCAAGGCAGCACTCGTGAAACCTATATCATCAATCCTACATGGACAATCCAGATAAACCCAACAATCCGCAACATTAGAAATCACAGCATATATTGTAGATCATAAATGCCTAGTTAAACATTCATTTTCCTTAACCAAACCTGCACATTAACCTATTCAGGTGAACCAGTCAACCAACCAAAAAACAATAATCACGCAAAAATGGAAAAGAAAAGAAACAAGTAAATCGGATGAAATAAGACTACGCAATCTCGAAGAGAAATATGTCAGCGCCCAAAGACATCCATCGGAAAAGTCTTACCGCTACACGCATTTCCTAAACTCCGACGCTATCAATCTCAATCAAATCAAAATTCATCCTGTAATCGATCCACCCGACTATAAATTCAATCTGCCAAAACCCAGAGACGCTCAGCAAACTCAGATCGAAAAATCACTCCCCTTCCCCGGAAACCGAAAAATCCAGAACAACGCTAGAGCACGACCGAACTCCCCAATCTCCGCGATCGCCTCAATGCATGCAATCACAACCCGCGGCATCGATCGTGCAAAGCAAGCGCGCGACGCGTCGGCATAAAAGATTTAATCGGATCGAAATAGGAGGAGCGGGGGGATGGACGTACAAGATTTGGCGAGCTTGAAGCAATTGGCGGCCTTATCGAAGAGATCGGCGGCGTCCTCGTGCTTGGAACCGAACAATCCCCAGCTGTTGAGCTTCTTCTCGGCCTTCTTCTCGTACTCGTCCCCTCTCGCCAGCTGATCCGCCATCGCTCGGTCCTCGATCGCGGCGGCCGGTCAGGAATTGGGGCGGCGCAGCCCTGCCGGAAGCAGAGACACGTCGAGGTTACGGTGGTGGTGGTGGTGGTGGTGGTGGTGGTGGTGACAGAAGTTCTTCGATGGCGTCGAACTGAGAGAGAGAGAGAGAGGGCAAACGTGGGAGAAGGAGAGAGATGTCCATGGAAGAAAAGACTTGTTGTCACGCGGGTCGGGTCGGGTCGAGCCGGACCTCCGAGGTGTCGGGTTCCCTTTCTTTTACTTTTCTGTGAACCCGGAATACGCGGGGCCCGTTTTCCCAAGTAGAGCACCGAAGCCCAAAAGACGGCCGAAGAAGGACAGGAGCCCATGAGACGCGGGTCTCCCAGCGAAGAAAATATTATTTATCCAATCGATTATCAAATGAAAATTTTCATCTGCAAATGGAATGAATTGATTTTCCAAAATTAAAAATTATATATGCGTCGGCAGTTGAACTCTATTTATATACTTCATAATTCGATGAGCTGCCATATAAGCAGAGTTCAACTGTCGACATATGTTAGATTTGTGTTTGTTTAATATATTATGATTTCTTTGATTTATTATTAAAGAGAAATCTCCACAAATTAGTAGGGTTTCTGTATGACGATGGTGTAGAGAAAGTTGAACTTAGACACACACCGTCAATTGGTAATGTCGCAATTATTGAAGAAGGAATTTGTGGTGTTTGCTCATCATTGACAAAGATGCAAGATTCGAAAATGGCCATCGATTTTATTTGATGGATCTGTTCATATGGAATGAGTTTATGCTTGACTTTGCCAATACTCCTTCAATCCTCCTTGTGTGACGAATTTGGCTTTATTTTTCAGCATTCATGCTCTGTTTCGATTTGTTTTATCATGAAGTATATGTACTTCTATATCATTTTGAATAATGAATATGATTTTCTTTCGACAAAACAAAACTTTGCTTATATACCGACTTTTTAAAATTCTGTTAGTTCAACTAGATAAAAGTCCTTCATTCATCATTTATAATGGAGAAAAAATCATAATCCCTACTTAGATAATAAATCTGGCGGCTCACAGGCTCACCGGTGCCATAAGGGCCCAAAGGCAATCTCGAACGGGTCGTTAAAAATATGCAAGATTGAGCCTTGCGAGTAACTAGACATAACAATAGATATTTGAATAGCAATCCAGGTTCGGGTGTAATGAGTAATCAAGTTGAGTGAGTACAATTGAATATTCGAGCTCAACTTTGAGAGAAATATTCAAGCTCGAAACTCAACTAGAGGTCGAGCAATATACTCGAGCTTTAACTCAACTCAACTAGTTGTTATGGAGAGCTCTATTTAACCTTGAACTGGAACTCCACGGAAGGCATAATAATAAATGTTTTATCTGTACTTATCATTGTATGTATATTATTAAAATGTTGTATGATGCAATTACTCGATTAGGTTCACTAGCTAAGCAAGTTAAGTATATTCAAGCTCAAGTTATTAAAACTCGACCCAAACTTCAAAAAAAAAAAGAATCAAGACAGGTCGGAGCAGCTCAAAAGTGAATTGCTTGACTTTCTTACACTCTTAATTCAAATCCTTGTGTCAGTTCTCATGGTCAGTCTCTCAATTGCTATAACTAGACTTGTAATCATGTGGATTGTCTTGTAGTAGTTCAAGACCGAGAAGATCCAAAGTACATCAAATGTCATCCAAACTTGATTCATCCGGGTCAAAAGAAATTGAATTTTTTAGGCAATCTAATAATTTGTGCCATGTCAGTCTAGGTATTTAACAAGAGGCTAGGTAACTCAACAGGAGAACGGTGGAAGTTTCTAATAACACATGTATCGACAAAGACCTTAGCAGAAGCATCAAGGGTGGGTGGAGTTTCTATGTAATCACAAGGGACAAAATGTTCACGGATAATTTTTAACCTTTTTTTTTTTTTTTTTTTTTCTTTTTACTTATTTATGTGTAAACTCAAATCATAATGAACCGTGATTTAGCCAATGGATGTATGAGTGACAGGAGTCACGTGGGATCAATCTAATGCATTGGATCAGACCATTTAATCGATAGTGAATTGGGCTTAAGCGAGGATCTAATTGTCTTTCGGCAGAAGACAGTATAATATAAACAATTCACGTTCTGTTATCAGTTTGATGGATAGCTAGAAAGATCTTTTCGAAACACGGTCACTTCCAACTCGGCTCCAAGATAATTAAAGGTGGAACAAAAGATGAGACATGCGAAAGCTAAAGAACTCAAGCCCACAGTGAACAAATTATTAGATGGAAAATAGAATCTCGCTTTTCAAGCATGCTTTCCCACCTTTGCTTTTTTTTTTACTCCGTCCATCATTTTCACGTGTCCCCGCGCAAGACAACCGAATTGGACTACGATTCTAATTCCGAGACTGCATACGAGGGACCCTCCCGGCTTCCGTCCCTTTCGACACGATGCCTTTGCCTTAATTTTCGCTTTCCGCTGTGCGCCAAGCACTGACAGTATTATTGAAGTAATTAAACCAAGGAGAACGTGGTCAATCTCGACACGGATCTCAAAACCAACCGAGATAACCCCCCCTGTGACATCAACAGAAAACCGTGGTTAGAGAAAGTTTGTTCTGGTCGTGTCTTTTTACAGGCTATTCGGATCATCTCTGAAACAAAATTGCTTCTATTTTAGGCTTTTTGCTCGATGTTTCTTTCACCAACGATGAATCTTGGAAAGGAAGAAACAAGAAAAATCCACATCAATCACGTTTTCAACGACGCAAAACCACCCATGTGAAAAGACGGAGAAAATTACTCTATGCGATTCCTCTTCGTGAGCCGTGTTGTTTGTTTTTCTTCATCGAATGAAAATTAGCCAGAACAATCAATTCTATTGGCAGTCGATTGTTCTGGCCGGGCCATTCAAATTGCCTTAAGCAACACCACTGTTGGCAAAGACAAAACCGAATTGGATGTCATGTTTCCGACCCATCAAACCATCCCCCTAAGCTCCTTTCGCGTCCACATACATTTCTGCATTTTTGAGGCTGCGTTGGTCTGCGTCTACGTACATCCGTCATTGCCCATCAATTATTCCAAGTCTCACTCCGCGGCTGAGCTGTCAAATAATCATGATAAAGGGAGATATCGAATTTACACCCTTGCCCTATATCTACTTGAGAAGTGTTAATGACATTTCCCTCCGACCAATGACATTTTCGTAAGTTGAAGTCAGCCCCACATGCAAAACAAGCGCAGATTTATTAGTATTTATGGACAATCATGGACAACAAGACAGCATCCGAGACCCAGTGCTCAGACCTCCCCGTCCAGTGCCTGAAATTTCCTAGCAGCCATGTCGCCAGAGGCCGACCAGTGCGTCCCGCTGCTGCCGGAGAAGAAATCTCCTGCCAGGCCGGCGTCGGTCTCTGGCGCGGTCTTCAACGTCTCGACAAGCATTATTGGGGCTGGGATCATGTCTATACCGGCGACTCTCAAGGTTCTCGGGGCTGTCCCTGCGTTCGTGCTGATTGTGGCCATCGCGTGGCTCGCAGACGTGTCAGTCGAGTTCCTGATGAGGTTCACGCACTCAGGGGAAGCCACGACGTATGCGGGAGTGATGAAGGAGTCATTCGGGAAGGTCGGATCCGTGGCCGTGCAAGTCTGTGTCATGATCACGAACCTCGGGTGTCAGATCATTTACCTTATCATCATTGGTGAGTAGATGAGCTTTACTTAAGGTGGTTAATCGATGTTTAATGGCACTGACACCGGCATCTAGTAGCCATCGTTGGTTCTTCAGGGCCACAAGATTGTGGAGCTTGTGAGATTTCTGAAAGGGGTTGATTCCCCCGATTAATAACCATGTCTTGGACGAAATACCTCTTCTGATTAGATTGAAGAGCAAAGTATGATGATGGATGACAGGGTGATATAGGAAATCGATGGACTATTTCAATTGATCATCGTTTAATGAACTTATATTAGATGAGTGATTTGAATCAGTGGCATTGGTGACTCCTCTAATCCATGTCCATGTCGTTTTAAGGACTCGGTTTTGACATTTAGAATCAGCTTTGCTTTTTCGGCATCACTAAATCTCAGTATCATCTTTCAGGGGACGTACTTTCTGGAAGTCAGCCCGATGGATCGGTCCATCTGGGGATCTTGCAGGAGTGGTTCGGTGCTTGCTGGTGGAACTCCCGAGAATTTGCGCTCCTCTTCATTCTAGCGTTTGTGATGCTTCCCCTGGTCTTGCTACGCCGTGTCGGTGAGTATCTGTAGGCCATCTTTCTTTAACTCTCCTGCAGTCATCGGAGCTAGACGGTTGTCCTGTGTAATCTCCCTCTTGAAGATCCCTGCTGTCATAGCTTCAGAACAACTTCACTAAGAAGATGATTACCCCAAAAAAAAAAAGCTAACTTAGAAGATAACTTCAACAAAATGAAGCGAAAAGTTTTCCTAGTGAACAGGAGACCTTTTAATTAAGTTAAAAAGGATCTCAAATGCTCAACAAACTTTCATGTTGCTGCTGAGGTTTGCGCTTTCTAAATCTCTTTGGCCGTGTCTCCAGAATCTTTGAGATTCAGCTCGGCTGTATCAGTTCTTCTAGCAGTGGTCTTCGTTGCCATCAGCTCGGTATTGGCAATCTCTGCACTCTTGGAGGGGAAAGCGAAGAGCCCAAGACTGCTGCCTCATTTGGAGAACCCATCTTCGTTTTTCAACCTCTTTACTGCTATTCCGGTGATTGTGACGGCCTTCACGTTTCACTTCAATGGTGAGAACAACAGAAGAATCTTTTGCACTCAGTATAAGATTCAGTAGTAGTGTTGATCATGCCTTAAAAGAACTTTAGCATTAGCATCAGTCAAATATGAGAAAAAGTTCTAATCCTCATTTACAAATTTCATCAAGTTTATAACACAGTTCTGAATCTCAATACCTGCAGTTCATCCAATTGGTTCTGAGCTTGCAAAACCCTCCTATATGATCACTGCAGTCAGAATATCACTAGTGCTCTGTGCTTCCATCTATTTCGCGATAGGAATTTTCGGCTATCTGCTCTTTGGTGACTCTATCATGGCCGACATACTCGTCAACTTCGACCGGAACTCAGATTCAGCGATAGGTTCATTGCTGAATGATACAGTCCGGTTGAGCTATGCTCTACACCTCGTGCTGGTGTTTCCCCTCTTGAATTTCTCTCTACGAGCCAATATTGACGAGTTTCTTTTCCCAAAGAAGCTGATTCTGGCCAATGACACACCTAGATTCTTGTGGCTCACGCTTGCTCTGCTAGTCATCAGTTACCTCGCCGCAATTGCATTTCCGAATATTTGGTACTTTTTCCAATTTCTTGGATCCACCTCTGCAGTCTGCCTTGCATTCATCTTTCCAGGCGCCATTGTGCTGAGGTACCCATCCTGTCCAATATATTCAGCATCCATTAGAACCGCATGGCTTCAAAAATATTTTCAATTTAATGAGGTTTGTACTATTCGTGGGCAGGGATGTTCATGGTATTTCAACAGGGAAGGACAGGATCCTTGCGGGGGCAATGGTTGGCATAGCAGCAATAACAAGTACAACTGCCATTTCGACAAACATATACAGTTTGAGCAGATCATAGTTGTTCTTCTTTCCCTTCTCATCTCAGTTTCTCAGCTTCTATCTTGTCCTGGCAAGGCAAAGGTAATGGCGTTGCTAGTGCATGTTCTGCGATGTATTTGAGATACAGAAAGCTTTAGATTATCTAGGATTTTGTCCATCTTGAGTGCTTCTCAGAATTAGTGGATCTTGTAAAAATTTTACCTCCTGAAACCAATGAAAGATATGGTGATGTTACTCCACTGTCCTTGTATTACTATTACAGCTCTGATGAGCTTCAAGATTTCAAGATTCCATTTACCAAGTGCTGAGAATTAACCAACTATGTAGCTTCTTAGATCTTACCCACTACCCAGAAGGAAAATCTCTGATAACCTGTAGATGATTTTTCGTTGGTTTCCTTTGTGGTCAACTTAGTCTATGAACAGGATGAAAGCAATCTTTTGCATTTTAATCACAGCCAAGGACCAGAAATTGCAGATCAGAAGTTAAAAATGTTGAAAGGCATTTCACTGCCAGGTGCTGGCAAACAACGGTTGAAGATGAGCAGATTTCTCTTCAAGCAAATATGAATAGATTTTAATGCTGAGCACAGAGATTAGAAAACTACCGTCCGCTGCAGACCAGTTGATCTTTATCCTGCCATTTTCGTTTGAGAGTAACCTTTGACGGGGCAAAGTAAAACAGATTATTGCAAGAAATTTTCTTGTACAGAGGACACCAAAATCCTCTTGTCAGAAAAAAAATCCCAGGCAATAACACAATAACAGAACTTCACGCTGGTTCAAGATCATCTTGAGCCATCCATTGTCCTAAAAAATAATTGCAGCACTTCCAGAAAAGAATTACCATTAAAAGACATCATACCTTCCTTTAGATCTCCTCTCTGAAGACATGATCAGCCAGAGGTCAACAGGTTGACAAATTACCATTTACCGGCTAACAGAATCTAAGAAATCCCGAGAAAATGCAAGTCAAATTCGTATCCCGCCTGCGTTGGGTCTGGCACGGAAGCCATGCACTACATTTCACTCTCGGCACCTCTAATTTTACAAAAAATTCATCCTTTTTGAGGGTGTTGTTAACCTTCGGAGCGAAATTATGAATTTCTCCCAACGACAGAAACCGAACGTCATACCCATTCCTTTTTCGCGCCTTGCTCCTCCATAACCTCTCTCATGCTCTCTCCATCTTCAAATCTCCCAGTCTGAACTTGCGTCAGTCGGCGTCCTCTGGCTCAATGACTAGGATGTGCTTCACTTCAACCTTTTCTGACTCGGGTTTATATCAACTACATAGGCTCCCAACAAGCTCTACCAGATCGTTTCCTCGGGTTCGATAGGCAGCTTCTCTGCAAAGCCTGTTGCATCATCCAATGACTTGCCCTACTACACAACTTAAGAGATCGGCAGTCGATCGGACCTCCTCATGATAATTTCAGTAATTTCGCAAATTGCAGGAGCATCCCTTGAGCAATAGACCATGGCTCTCCATTGACGCCGCAGCGATCATTGCCCAAGAAGACACGTTCCGGTTGGGCATATCATCATACACTTCCTATGCATTTTAAGTAAACTTAAGCAACGGGATTCGGCAATAAAAGAACTTTCATTTTTATCTGGAGTCGAACCTATTTAAATTTTCAGAACACGTATATGGTTAACTCTCACATACACAGACAGGACCATTTTTTTTATTAGGACAACCTTTTTGGCTCCCATAATAAATAAAGCGTTGCATTATAACGTTAATAAAAATCCCAAAACCCCAAGTATACCTTTTGACAAATTTACCCAAAATTGATACACTTATGACAAATTTACCTTTATTAGTTTTTGTTAAATTTTACTTTGAAATTATTAAATTAAATGACACGTGACAATTAGCAAGTATACCAATTTGGAATTTTACGCTCCGTTTGTTACAGTTTACAATTTTTGTAATTTTTTTGTGTTATTAATCCAATTTAGCGGAGAGTATATTTGTCACAAATTTATCAGTTTGTGGTTTTTTGCGGTCAAATAAATTAGTTTGAGGTAAATTTATCATAAATATACTGGGTTTATAGTTTTTATGATCGAGTCGGGTAAATTTGTGACAAGTGTATTGATTTGGGACTTTTGGTGGTTAAAATAATAATTTAAGGTAAATTTGTCATAGGTGTATCGGTTTGAAATTTTTTAGAATATTAATCTTAAAATAAAAAATCTATCAACTTTATTGATGGTTGCGTGGTTTTGCGCTCAATCCTTCTATCGGAAAGGAACGAGTTCAAATTCCCGCAGTCACTTGTGCGACTCACCTGCGGTCCGGGGGAGGTGGGTCTTCTCAGATTGCCCCAGGTTTACGCCACCGGCCTCGGGTTATTAAAAAAAAAACCTTAAAATAAAAAATCGTAAATTTTTTACTTTTGGTAGCCCTTCCCCGGACAATCCCACTTATTAGTTTTCCCTCTCTCGACTCTTCTGCAGCGCGAGCGGAACAAGAACTCAAAAGCGGAGCGGGAGGGTCTTCACTGGGAATCATCATGCGTGCTTTAACAGCGCGATTGGCCACTGTAAATTTGACTGATTTCTCTTATCTTTTTTTTTTTTAGCTCATCATCGAACTGGAACGCGTCCGCGAGAGTGGGCTGAGCGTATTCCAGTTGATTCTTGCTTTGATGGAGTCAATTTTGATGGATCGTTGTGCAGTATCTATGCAGAAGAAAACCTGGGCACTTGCAGGGTAGATATTGCTCTTCGTACAGCGGGAAAGGTTTCTGATTTCTCCGATTCACCCGCTTCGCTTTTCAGATTTGCGCCTCTTTCGATCTTTTATTAAGAGCATGTTCGTTCGGCCCCTTGATGGCTGTCTGCTTCTAGTACGATTGATGTCGTAGTTTTGCTCATTTTGTCCGAAAACGTTCCGCGGATGATTCGTGCATTTACGTGGGGTAATTAATTTGTTCTATTGAAGTATTGATTTAGCCCCTTTTTCCGTGAGGCGTTTGAGATCCTTGTGCATTCAGATTGAGCTAGGAAATCTATTTCGGATTGTTGGGGTGCCTATGTGTTTGTGATTGAACCGTTAGATTGCAAACTAATTGCCAAATGGCTGGTCCTTCACGTTCTTTTCCCTGATAATTCTGTGTACGTTTCGAGGTGGACTGATGGCTATGTATCCCTCTTGCTATTTGTTATACCTGCAACGATCCCTCCAGGGAATCTGCGATGCATTCGCGCTGCTGAGACTGATTTTTTTAAATCTTGATTCACCCCTAGATGAGCTAGCGCTGGAGCAGGAGGCTGAGAAGAAAATAGGATGGTTGTTGAAGTTGTTCTTCGCGGGAACAGCCACGTATGTTGGCTATCAATTTTTCCCATACATGGGTATGTGGAAATGTTGCTCATGATCTTGAAGAGATGACTTGTCTACTTGATGCTTGCTGCCTCGGCTTGCCTTGTCTGATGGACAGATTCTTATCTGTTTTCCAGGAGATAATTTGATACAGCAGTCCATTTCCCTTCTGCAAGTCAAGGATCCCTTGTTTAAGAGAATGGGAGCTTCTAGGTTATCTCGTTTTGCAATAGATGGTAATGTCATTATCTCTATCAGCGTGACAAACAAATACTGCCCAGGAAATTCACTGCTATCTGCTACGTTTTTTCACTATTCTAATGTACGTGGTGCCATTATTTTCACGTACCATTATGTTAGTGTCGTTGGCATGAACCATGCTTTGTTTTACTGTATCGTAGCTGCAGTCGATGCTTTGCCTCATAGAAATCATTTGATGCTTTGCCTCATGGAAATCATTTTCAACTTCACTGTTAACATTTAGATGAAAGAAGGATGAAAATAGTGGAGATGGGTGGTGCTCAAGAGCTTGTGAACATGCTAAGCAATGCCAAAGATGACCGGACAAGGAAGGAAGCTTTGAAAGCTCTTGCTGCTCTTTCAAATTCAGGTGGTACTTTTGCTTATTCATCTGCATGTTCCCTACATCTGTGTTCTAATCTTTATAATTGCAAACTCCTCATGCTTTAATATGGGTGCATAGCGTGTTATGCTCCTGACAGATACTCATTCTGGGATTTTCTCAGTGTGAAAAGTTATTTACATGTTGTGGCTATCACAAAGTCGATGATCCAACTTCTGATAGAGTTGCTTTGCTAACAAAGATATCTCTTGCAAGATATTTTTGGGTTGGAATAGGAAGATATAGTCAAGAGTTCATGACTTTTGAAATTCTAACCTTAGGCTCTGGTAAATCTTTGACAGAGTTTTGTCATGTCTTTAGTAGTTCTTTGATCCTCACTTTTCAACTATGAGTCAGCATCAATGGGAATGATTCAGGTTTTATGTTTCCTTTGTCTCTCAAGGGAGTTCTTAGTGCTTTTCCAGGTGGTTTGTCTGCACTGTTCTATTTTCTTCCCGGCTCATCCATTCTCTTTTGCTGAACAGTCGATTTAATTTCAGTTTGATATTTCTTCCTTAAAGATAGTAAAGGTTTTGTGAATCATGTGATATTTTCTTCCTTGACATTTCTTTTTATGATGGTGCTTACCGATTGACATATCTGATTGAAGAAGACTTTGTGAATGGCCATAATATTACTGATTCAAGCTCGATGAACGAAATTGTGCTTCCACATTTGTACATCACTCAAATAAAATATGTTATGGTGTGGCAGTTGAAGCTGCGGGAGTTCTCCGCCAAGCCGGGTTGATCTCCGTCATGAGGTCCATCCCAGGTTCTTTTGAGGACGTGGAAGCAGATAAGTATAGATCTGGCTTATTAAAAAGGTTTCAAGATCTGAGATATGATGATTCCTCCTAGAACCATGGTAATCTAATTCTGCGCCATTGATCATTAACTTTGGAACATCCCCAACGTAATCTCTAACAATCCCTTGGAAAACCCTCCGTGGTCCTCCGTCCATCATTCAGACATCTCATTGTCGCCATCTCCTGGATCACCAAAAACAGATGCAACCTTCCGCTGCAAGAAGGTGATGCTTGATGACCCGTCTTTTTTATGAAACTTTTTTTTTTTTCCATGGGAAAGTCCATTTATCTAGATTTCTTGCTTTTGGTTTTGCCCATGCGGTAGTTCACTAGTAGAAATAGAATGGTGCTGTAACTGTAAACTTCTTAAGTTTGGATCTCTTGTTGTGCGACGAGATTTGGTGTTTATATGAAGAGGTAATTTTTGAGTTACTAATGAATGCACTGGATTTGTGTAAACCCAATGGTGACCATAGCCATTTGATCACGTTGTTCTGATGCGAGGCACGGCAAATCAGGGGCTGTGGTGCATCGTACTCACATAATTCCGTGCACCTCGAAATTTCTCCAATAAAATAACCGGTTAAAGATGGTGGTAATTTTCCAAGACAGTCGTCAAAGAAGAGAGAGATGCAGATAACTGAAGAGGCTTTCCTTTCTCTTCTTGTGTTCTCTTTTGCTTTTTGGGTGGGGGTCCAATGAACTTGATACGGGCCAGCGCATGGTCGACCCAAAGAAAGAAGTTCTTTCTAATCTGGTTTTATAAGGTTTCACGAGATACTGATGGTATATTGACTACGAAAGAAGGCTCCCTTCAATCGAACTGTCGGGCATTTCCTCGGCGGACAGACCTTGCACGACCATATGGGATTTGCCTTGTGATCTCACTTTTGTTTACGGACCAATCACACAAGATCCGTCTTAGAGTTAATCTTGTGTTTCGAATGACAAGTAATGGTGGGCTACTAATCGTGAATCCTGATCGGCAGACCGGTGCAACAGATTGTGTCATTATAGGACATGAACATGAATCTCTCAGTTTACAATAGTCAATGGAACCACTCGTGACCTACTGCTAGGAGACAAATGGATGAACAAGAAGCAGGTCATCGCAAATAGTTTTGACTGTTGAATCTGCTATCATGATCTCTAAACTTGGTCTAATCTCTCTTTGAATCGAGAAGATTCAGTTCATTCGTTATGGCGAGTGATGTCGATTGCATGCCATAGCGACGGCGATGCGACAATCACGTGAGTAATCATAAAAGTTTAAAGGCAAACTGATTTTTTGGTGAAGAATTTGTTAGTCCACCCCTATCTCTCTATTGTTTAGGAAACTAAACTTTCATATATTAAAAGTATTTTGCGCCCACCTTTAAAAAAAACTACAACCTATCTCTATCAAATCGAAAGTTAGGTCCTTTTGTGAAAACGCTAATAAAAATAGTGTTTTTATATTACTTTCGTATCTTTTTGTTCTCCAATTACAGCATCTACGCATAATGACGATGAAAACATGTATTGAACCATATATATATATTTTGATATCCAGGATCTGTCAGACCCGCCGTGCTTACGCTCGGCAATCCACGGTCCGTACAGTGCGCGGTGCACCTCGGGCCAAGTTGTATTGAACCATATTTTACGTATATAATTGACACTATTAAATGGGCCTGAGACATGTTTTGGCTTTCGACCTAATGCAAACTTCACGAGTCACCTTGAAGATTTAGATCAAACCTCATCCCTCTTTAATACAGCCTAAAAAGATAAACTTTGAGCAGGAAAAAAAAAATTACTGTTTTCTTTATTGGAATAATTCCCCACCTCCTCAAAACAACCACCGAAACTTTCTTATGGATTCCGACAAAGCAAATCAAAGGCATCTCCCAGAATTGTGGGGCTTTGAAACGACCCAGCAAATCGAATCCAAGTAATCTCTGCCCTCTAAATCAGCACTCAATGGCAGGCTTGGTGGATTCGCAGCGAGGCGGCAGGTGGCTGTGTGTGAGGCGGCATCCGACCCAGTTCAATATATGCTCAAGGAGCTACACCGCAAGTACCATCCAAGCATTTCAAAAGTACAATCTCAAATAGTCATGTTCAATCTAAGGAAGAAGAAGCGGCAAGAGAAGAGCTTCTCAGTCCAAGAACCATTTTGCACAGCAAGAACTCATTTGGCAATAGCCAAAGACGGCAAAGAAGATAAGAGCTGAACCGGCAAGAGAGGCAAAAAGATTCTCGCACGCGCAGGCGCGCGCTCACAAATGCAGGAATGAAATGTAATAGCACCAATGTAATTGAACTGCCTTCGCTTTTCTTCTCGAACATCGGGTCCCAGTCTCCGCGACAATTCAGTAAACATCTCGACCGCATGAACGGATAAAAACTCAGACGAAAAGCCTCGAGAAAAAAATTATGCATTGGAGAAGCATCCCCATGCAAGCATCGGAGCGTCCAACACCTCTTCCTCCAGAGAAGTCACTCTGCAATTCCCCATTAAAAAAACAAGAATCAATCCACAATGCTACGCTACTGGGCCACTCCATGAAGCCCGTAAAAGCGCCAAATCGGGACACCCCGAGGATGCGCTCGATTCGGGAATCGGAGAAAGAAGTGAGCTCCATGCCCCAGTGGACGGCGGAGCCTCGCGCTTCTTCTGGTTGCGGGCTCTTCTAGGCGTCGCAGTTCGAGTCGCTGCTGTCCCCTTCTCAGAGATTGCACGGCGGCTGGCAGCTGGGGAATCTAAGCTTGCGCGGCTGGTAACGGACGTCGCGGTGTGCTGAAGGGACCACCGTTTGGAACAGACAATGGTGAGGATGATGAAGATGATGACAGCGACGTCGTTCCAAAGGGTGGAGGAGACAAGGGAGAGGGGAAGAGATGACGGCGGTGGAACCTCGGTCATTGCCAGAGTGGCCGTACCACTACCAGTTGAGCCATTGCCTTCTCTTTGCAGGACACTGGCCCTCGGGCTCTAGAAGAGTGTTTCGCTTGCGTTTCAAAATTCGTTGTGTCGTAAATTAGAGTATTTGATTGGAAACTTTTGGGTGAACCATAGAGTTTTATTCACTTTTTTTTTGGGTCTGATAGAGTTTTCTTCATTAACTCGTTACAAAAGAGATACCGGAGTTATCTTTAGGGCATTTTTGTAAAATGGGCATCGATAGACTGGTCTAATGATATAAAATTTTAATGGTGAATCGCTCCCATTATCATTAAATCTTGCCACATAATACACAGCAAGGAAGTCTTTGTTTGTTGTCCTTGATCCGTAAATGACGTCCTTGTGGAGGTTTGGCCCAAAATATAAACCTTAAATTGCAAATTGAAAGAAATTTCTCAATTCAAAACCCTAACCATCAATTCAACCCAAAATTGAACCCTAATTCGGTTTGCCTCCAAAATTAACAGCTCAATCTTGCAAATGGAGAGCATGAGCATGATGAGTGGCTCAAATTTGTTTCAATAAGCGAAGAGGAAGCTTAGGGGTTGTTTGGTAATCATCCAAACAGTACCGATTATGATTTTTTGTTCGGGAGTAGTTTTGAAATAGAATCACGTTTGATAAAATTTTTGTTCCCGGGATTAGATTTGAAGTAGAATTAAGAATAAAAAAAAAGGTTGATTCTTTGTTCTCGAGAACAATTCTAGAATCAAATCTACCTAATTTTTCCTTTTTCATTCTCTTTCTTTTTTTATTCTTGTTCCCTCTCTTGTTCAAGTGTCGCCGCCGTCACCATTGCCGCCCCCCGTTGAACATTGCGTCCACTGCCCACCATCATTGGTTGCCAGCAAGCTCGTCAGACGCTCACCCAGTCGCTGAGGAGGGTTGGCCTCGTTGGTGGCCAGGCGGGCCTCCCTCGGCCACCGGTGAGCCTCGCTGGTCGGGCGAGGCTCGGCCTAGCCATGGTTGGGCGAGGCTCGACCTTGCCCAAATCTAGCGAGGTTGAGCTCCCCTAGCCGCCAGCGAGGCTTGACCTTGGCGATGGTTGGGTGAGCTTGGTCGAGCCTCGCCCAGCTACAGGCAAGGCTTGGCCAATGAGGCACGGCCTCGCCGAGGGTCGGCGATGCTCTAGTAAGGTCGCCGGCCCTCATTTGGCTGGTCACCGGTTGTCCCAAGGCTGGTGATTGGCCACCTTGAAGAAGAAGAAGAAGGGGAGGAAAAAAGGAAAAAAAGAAAAAAAAAGAAGAAGAGGAAAAATTAATAAAATTGTTAAAAAAATGATTTGAAGTATGAATGAAAATTTTGCTATATATTGAATACATATTTAATTTTGTATTTTAATCTATTATTTAGTATTTATATTTATAGTTTATACTATAGTTTATTATTTACTATTTAATAAAAAATTGATTAGTTAATATGTTTATTACTTAATATAAAAATAATTAATTAATAGAATTTCTATGATTTGATAAAATTTTAGAATTGGAATAGAAATTTTATATAGTTACAAAACGCGTTCTTTTGCTTATAAATTGTTTCTGAGAACAAAATAAAAAAGAATCATTTCTGATTAGAATCTGTTTCCGAGAACATAATCGTTACCAAATATGCCCTTAATATTATCCGGCCAAAGAAGTCCTCAAACTTCACCAAAACAGGCAAGAATAGGGATGATGAAATTACTTGGCCAAAGGAGAAGTCCTCTGACTGTAGTTACGGAATTCGTACCTGGATGGCTCTAGATACGTCATCTGAGTGGATGGGTGTCGGGGACAAGTCTTCAAATGAGCAGGCCATTTCGAGCTATCCTAGCCAAGAAGTGAGCAATGATAATGCAATGAGAATTGACAGAGATGACGGTTTTTCTCTGACCGTCGATTGTTCAACTAGTAAGGGGGTCCTAGTGGTATTGTCGCTAATGATTAGGAGCCAACGGAGGAGGATCGAACAAGTTGGAAGCACTTCAAGCTTCCTAGCCGAGAAATGGGGCAGAATGGAGTGGCTCCTCTGTTGCTCTGAGATGACGAATGGCGACGGTCGACAGTGGCTCCAACGGCTTGAAACGATGAAGAAAGCTGTCACTGGTGGCTGACGCTAGTGACCGAGCTTCAAGTGAACCCTAAACTCTTCAAGCCTTCTTTGTCGGAAAACAGAGCAAACTAGGACAAACTAACCGCGACTTCGCCGCCAACCATCGGGGGCAATGAATGGCAAGTGGCTTCGATCTACGGATGACCCAAGATATTGGCAACCAGTGTGGGTCAGCAGTGGCTGCCCATGTCTCTACTCATGGTTAGTTGGGTGATGTCTTCAGAAAAATGGTTGAGGCAGCGTGGAGATTGATGGTGGCCGTGCGTGGGCCGACGATGGCTATGCGTGGGTTGGTGGTGGTTGAGGGTTTTTTCAATGAGGAGGGGTGATGGATGGTGGGTGGTGAACGGCGGACAGTGATGTTCGGTGGCGACTGAGTCACGGGGACGGTGAGTGTTGAACAATGGTGTTTTTAGCCTGGGAGTCGTGCAATGTCCTTTTTAGATGACCCAACCCTACGGATGTCCACATGGACTTTTTTTTTTTAAAAATGTTTTTATTTATTTATTTATCGATCATGCTCTACTCTTACTCTAACTCTCACTATCACTCTTAGACTTTTGCCCTACTTCCTTACATGATGTGAGACCCCAACCCCTGAGAATGTGGGAATTTGAACTCCCCATTTCTCATTTTCATGTTGGAAATGTGGCCACTTCCCTTCCATGTTGGAAAGGTGGCCACTAGGCAAACTCCAGTGATTTTTTTTAAAAATGTTAACTCTCATTAAATTTTTAATTGTCAGGATTTTCTGTTGAAAGCATTTAAGTAATTGTTATTTCCGATTAAACACTTAAGTGAGCTAGCAAAAACTTTTAACACTAAATATGTGTCCATATAAAACTTTTAGTACTTCTAGTATCTTTTTATCCATATTTTATTTTTGAGACAATCTTTTGGCAAAATGTGACCTTTAATAAAGACATAGATGGATAAGTACATTAAAAGTGCTAAAAGTTATGTACAGCACTTACTTTAGTATCAAAAGTTTTTTTGGATCACTCAAGTACCACTTTTTCCGCTGAAAGCACTTAAGTAATTGTTTATTTTCGATTAAACACTTAAGTGATCTAGCAAAAACTTTTAACATGAAAGTATGTGTTCATATAAAACTTTTGACACTTCTAATATCATTTTATCCATATTTTATTTTTGAGACAATCTTTTGGCAATACGTGACATTTAATAAAAACATGGAGGGATAAGTACATTAAAAGTGCCAAAAGTTATATATTACGTTTACTTTAATGTCAAAGTTTTTTTCGGATCACTCAAGTACCACTTTTTAGAAAAAAAGATCATATGGCTATATTTTATTCATTTCTTACTCTTACGTGACTCACCAACGTGCTTAGTCAATATATAATTGCTAAACGACATTGTTCAAAAGTTATAAATAGTGATCATTGAAGTGTTAAATTCTATTTAAACTAACATTTGAGTGCTAAATTTTGTTTAAAGTGATCATTTTAGTGTCAATTGTTGTTAAAAAATGATCACTTTAGAAATGCCATGTGGACTGGAGTTTTTAGAAAATTTGCCAAGTCATATTACAATTTTAATTATAAATGACACGTGGTTGAAATTTCTCGCCGTTGGCATTTAAGTGATTGTTTTTTCTCAAATTTATCATTTAAGTGAGTTGGCAAAAACTTTTGATACTAAAGTAAGCATCGTACACAACTTTTGACACTTCTAGTGTGCTTATCTCAAGACATAAATGACTATGGCTGAGACCATATGATAGACATTTTAATTTAATTTTGGATAGTTAATTATCGAGGAGAGCACTCGCTTTTATTACTTTTTAGTAGAACTATTGGGAATTTGAAGATACTTTGAAGGGAGATGGATCTTAGAAGTACTATTAAGTGATGTACGACACTCATTTTAGTGCCAAAAGTTTTTTTTAGATCACTTAAATGCCATTTAAGAAAAAAAAACGATCACTTAAGTTCCAACTTTGATTTAAGTTATTGGAAATTTGATGTGGCCATATTTTATTAATTTTTCGATCTTTCATGGTTTGCTAGCGAAATTTGTCAACATATAACATCTAAAAAATGACATATAGTAGGTTAAAAAATGATCACTTCAGTACCAATTTTAATGAAAAGTAATCGCTTCGAGTGTTAGAAAAATGTCACTTCAGATAAAATTTTTAATTATAAAAGCTTTATAATTTCTCTAATGGGAATTTCTCGTCGGAGGCACTTGAGTGATCGTTTTCTTCTATTTTGGTACTTAAGTGAGTCGACAAAAACTTTTGGTATTAAAGTGAGCATCATATAAATTTATCGCACTTCTACCATCTTTCTCTTGTACTTTGAATATGCCAATCCCCATTTCACTTTTGATTGATGTTCTCTGTCAAGGACCATGTACAATAGCTTCCAGTCTACCAACCTGCAACCTCAACAATTTTGGTTTAATTCTTCAGGACGTATTTCCACAGTAGATTAAGCTATCGAAAACTTTGGCTGATCTATTAAGTGAGGTCTTTGCTTATGATTCTCCATAGACAAAAAAAGCTAGGGGCATAGGAACATGGAAAAAATAACTACAAATCTTAATGGCACTTGCTTCATTTTTTTTTTTTTTTTTTTTGTTTTTTGCTTCTTCTTCTTGTTTTATTTTTTTCTTTTTAAAGCCATGTGCTTAATAGATTTCATTGTTCTTTTTCTTAATTCAACTGATATGGAGTTGCATCAAAACAATAGATAGGGAAGACATTAGAAACAAACGTCCCTAAGGGAAATGACTTTTCAAGCTAGTGAGGTGACATCTTTATTCACTGAATCTATATTAAACAATATAAAAAGACATCTTCTCTACAATCTCATTTTCTAAGAAATTTGATGGCCTTCCGCTTTGGCTTCTCCATCCACTCGGCTACCATTCTCTCCAACATTCTCACTCCTTGCACGAACCATTTGGGCCTTCGTGTTTCAAATGCAATGTATGCTATAGAAATCCCAATTATGATTCCCAACGCATAACCTATCCACATTGCTTTTTGTTTGAACCAATTCTCATGCCCTTTGCAGTCAAAAATTGACGAGGATGATGGTGAAGGAGGTTGAGCATCGCCAAGGCATGCTTTTGATAATGGAGTTCCACATAAACTTGGATTCTCACTGAATGAGTCATTTGAAAATGTGCTTAATTGCCAGTCCTGAGGAATTCAATCGGTGAGCTGGTTCTTTGAAAGGTTTAAGTACCCAAGGAATGTAAAATCTCCCAATTTTCTATGAATTATTCCACTAAGCTTGTTCGAAGAAAGATCAAGCCATTCAAGATTAGTCAAGTTCCCCAGAGTTGGGGGGGTGGAACCGGCAAACTTGTTATGAGAAAGATTGAGCCCTATGAGAGACTTAAGATGTCCAATAACTCCTGGGATATCCCCATGAAAAAAGTTGTTTGACAAGTCAATAGTTGTGAAGATGTTCAAGATCTTTACTAGCTGAATCTCTAGCCCTTTCATCCTCACGGTCACGAAATTTTCATATGACAAGCATCCTAAATACAATGTCATATACAATGATTTGTCTTGTCCATCTTCACCATTCATCATACTTTTAAAGTTCATCACCAAGTTGGCTGGCAAAGGACCACCAAAATTGTTGTTAAAGAGGTCTAAAATGTGTAACATGGGAAAGAGGCAAGCTCCCTTAGGAACGTTCAAAAGATCCTTAAAATTGTTGGACCTTAGAGTGAGTACTTTCAATTTTGGGAGAGTTTTCAACCATCCCGGGAAGGTATCATCTATCTGATTGTCACTGAGATTTAGAACTTCAAAATTTTCACATTTGATCAGGGATGGAGGCAATGTGCCTTCCATCCAATTTCTACTCAAGTCAAGAGTCATTAAGCTTGAAGAAAATGATAAAGGAATTGTGCCCTCAAAGTGATTCATTTACAGGTTCAAAACTTGCAAATAGATGCCAAAATTTGTTAGGCACTCAGGTAAGCTACTAGTTAAGCTATTATTAGGCAGGTTAATGACCTCGAGTTGGGTGGCATTGCATAACGAAGAAGGGATATTTCCTATAAAATTATTACTTGCAATGGAATAATAAAATGTGTCTGGCGATGGAAGTGGAATTGGCCCTTCAAACTTATTGTTGGACAAATCTATTACTTCTAATGAGGTGTTTAAGAAAACCTTTGTGGGCAACCGTCCAGTAAAATTGTTATCACCAATAAATAAAAAAGAGGGATGAAAGCCAATGAGGTTGACCTCACCATGAAAATTGTTGGATTGCAAATCAAGGATATCCATATATGGTGCTTCTAGCCAATGTGGGAAGATATCACTAAGCTCGTTGTGGCTGAGTATTAGTGATCGTAAGTTGACAAGTTTAACTAGTGAGTGCGGTAATGTCCCTTCCAATTTACTGTAGCTCAAATTTAGATATTGGAGACGGGTTATATTACCAAAACATGATGGTACATTCCCGAGAGATTATTGATAGACAAATCTAAAGTTTCAAGTGAACTCAATTGGCAAATCAAAGAGGGGATCTCACCGGTGAAATCATTGGAGCCAAGGTCAAGATATTCCAATCTCTTCTGGAGCAAATATTGTATACCCCCATCAAGCTTGTTATGAGAAAGATCTAAGGATATCAATGTATCACGATTCATTCCCCAAAACCACCTTGGGATCTCCCCACTAATGCTATTATATGACAAGTCCAAAAGTTCAAGGTCCGGGAGATGGAGGGAGATATTGAGATGGAGAGCGCCACGAAGCCAACTGCAGGAAAGATCAAGTTTGATGATGCTACTCATGAAATAGTCGCACATGACCCCATCCCATGAGCAGCAGTTCACCCCCCTATTCCATGACTTTGTCCTTGGACGAATAAGGAGTAAACAATAAAAGGGGGACGCCGTGCTATCAATTACGAAAGAATTCGTAAAATGGAGCAAGGCATCGCGTTGATCTGGAGGGCAAGGCGAGGGAGGGGGAGGGGGAGGCAGGTCGAAGGGGGTTACGGAAAATGTATTGATGCAGGAGATATGTAAAAGGGGCGAATGAAAGAAAAAGGAGGAAACAGAAGAGGCTGAGGGTTTGATGCCACCCCATTTCGCAGTTTAAGCAAGCGAGTGAGGGGTTCAATTTATTAAGTGTGAAGTGAGGGACACAAGTCTTTGACAAGACAAGTTCAACTTGCGTTGTGGGTTGAGACTTAATTTAATATGCAAGATCCACACACTAGAAAAAAGCTATTAGATCCCCACCATTTTTGTTTTGGTTATCATTTATCAATTTTAAATGCCACTAGACTATTAACGTGGCTCCATTATTCACTTTAGCATGCGGGTGAGCGCATTAAGTTGGACAGCCCTTGTGAAGTGATCGACACGTCTTGTCTAGAAGGTCTCTTGGTGGGTTAACAAACTGAACTAGCTTTCTAAAAGCTCTGTCGGTCGTATTGTTGACTATACCATTACCATTGTGATGTTTTCCAACAGGACTAAGATAGAGGATTATCGCGGGCCAAATTAGTCCTATTGATTAATATTACCAGAGAGACTTTGAAATACATAGGTAAAGTTTCATACCTATTTGAGCGATTGCTGAATTTTTTCATTTTGCCTAAACATACGACTGAGTCCCGTACCAGAAGCTCTGCCACCCCCATCATTTACTTCAGCGGAGGAGTGAGTTTATTGGCCGTGGGGATAGGGATTCAACTCATATAGCCCGTTTAATTGGCCATGTTATGAACACAAGTCTTCCCTGAAAGGTGTGTCGGTTGGCTTATGCCAAACGTGAATTGCGGTTCCGACTGCTTTCACCGAAGTCTAATTATAACGAGATTGGATTCCCATGTAAAAGCGTTCTAGTTTTGTCAAGAGTCAACAACCTTTGGAAAAGCAAAAATAAAGCAACAAGAAATGGCTTTCCAAATGACCAGAAAAGGACGTTAAGGCAGAACTGAATGTCACGTTTCCTTTTTCTTTCGGGTGATTTAGTTCATTTCGTCTCTAAGATCACAAGACACCATGATTCAGTTCATTTTCCTAGTCCCCGCTAAGAAAAGACAAAAGGAAATGTTTCTTCACTGTAGGCTTCTTTTGTTATGCAAAAATAAGTAATCTAAGGGTGCGTTTGATAACGATTATGTTCCCGGAAATAGATTTTGATCGAAATGAATTTTTTTATTTATCATGTTTCGGGAACAGATTCTAAGCATTTTAAGCTGTTTGGTAACTGTCTATTTTTTTTTTCTTTTGAAATATAATTGTGTTTAGTACCGTGCTCATTGATTATATTCCAAATTAATTTATTTTAATTTTAAAATAATTTTTATACTTTTTCATTTTTTTCTTTTCTTTTTTTCCTTTTTCATTTTCTTTTCTAGGCTCGCCTAGCCTCGCCGAGCTTGGTCGATGACGGCCGGCGACGCTCCAATGAGGTTGTCGGCTTGAAGAAGAAGAATAGGAAAAAAAGAAAAAAAGAAAAAAAGAAAAGGAAAAAAAAAGAAAAAAAGAAAAGAAAAAAAAAAAAAAAAAAAAAAGAAAAAAAAAAAAGAAAAAGTATAAAAATTATTTTAAAAAAAAATTGATTCGGAATAGAATAAAAAAGCACGGTACCAAACGCAATTCTATTCCAAAATAAAAAATTTTGGACAATTACCAAATAGCTTAAAATGCTTGGAATCTGTTCCCGGGAATAGAATAAAAAAAATTATTTTTGATCAGAATCTACTCTTGGGAACAGAATCATTACCAAGCGTGCCCTTAGATTACTTATTTTTGCATAACAAAGGAAGCCTACAATGAAGAAACATTTCCTTTTGTCTTTTCTTATTGGGGACTCTAGGAAAATGAACTAAATCATGGTGTCTTGTGATCTTAGAGATGAAATGAACTAAATCACTTGAAAGAAAAAGGAAACGTGACATTCAGTTCTGCCTTAATGTCCTTTTCTGGTCATTTGGAAAGCCATTTCTTGCTGCTTTATTTTTGTTTTTTCAAAGGTTGTTGAATGGGCGAGGCCCGCCTGGCCACCGGTGGGGCTAGGCGAGCCTCGCCGGGGCCAAGTGGGCCTCGCCGGTGACCGGCAGTGGTGGACGGTGGCGCATGGGCGGTCGATGAAGAATAAGAAAAGAAGAAGAAGAAGAAGAAGAGAAAATGGAAGAAGAAGAGTTGTTTTGATTCTTAGATTTGTTCTCGAAATAAGAATCAACTTTTTTATATTCTTGATTCTGTTCCAAATCTACTTCCGGGAACAAAAAAATAGAAATTTGTTTCTGGGAACAAAATTTTACCAAACACGATTCTATTCCCAAACTTACCCCGAGAACAAAGAATTAGAATCTAACCCTATTTAGATGGTTACCAAACAAGACCTAAAAGTAATTCGCTTATATCGCTTCAGATAATTAGTCAATTTAAAATGTTTTCATTATCCATAATAATTTATTTTTGAACATTTTCGTGATTGATGAAAATTCATTTTGTTCATTCATTTTTGTAAATGATACAAGAGATCGTTTTTTTTTTATAATAATAATATTATCTAAATAGTTCTTTTCTTGGCGAAACAAACGAAGCTATAAATCTCTTGAATTTGACGTAATTTACTTAAAATTATAGTAACATTGATTGCACTTATGGATAGCGATTTTACTTTATGGATTGTAACTTACCAGCATGGTTGTAACTTTTTGCCCTTGCAACTAGTAATTTACCTTTATGAATGGTAATTAATCTATGGAGTTCGTAACATTAAGATATTAATACTTAGTAATTGAGCAATAAGCTAATAAAATACCTCAAAGTGTTGTATGTGATGGCAGTCATGCTTAGTAATTATCCTGAACAATTGTAATTTTCCTATAAGTCTTTTTAAAATACAAGTTAATAACCATTCTTCGCATAAAAATATATCTTAAACTCTCGTGAGGTTGAATATCCAACCGTCTCGAACTTTCCATCAAAAATTGTAATCAACTTGAATTCATCATTAATCTTTTTTTCCTACTCTTAGTAACTTGTCTCCATGATCGTAGCATTACTTCATAATTGAAAGGCCCATTTGGTGAGTAATTATCCTCATATGTCGTAGTTTTTCTTAAACAAAAGTACCATAAGTCATAATATAGTATGCAATTTTTCTGAAGTGTTTGTGAGTTTCCAGCTTTTCAAAATCATCAGCGGTTGAATCAAGGACGTGATATTATAACGACTCTTTTAATTCATAGTGAAATCCAGCTGGTGGGCTGTCAGTGCGAGAGAGTGGACGTAGGCTTGGATTAAGCCGAACCACTATAAACCTTGTGTTCTTATTATCTTCCCTAAACTCTTTTACTTTACTTGTAATTTTATTTAATTATTAGAGTCTTGCTTCTATTTTAAAGTCTACTGTTAAACAGACTCAGGTTAAAAGTAAAGTTTTACACTGTACTTTGCAAAAGTTTGTTTTCGCACCTATTCGCCCCATCTAAGTGCTCATACTAGCATTCACAATTAGTATCAAAGCCTATGTACTCATTTAAATTGAAGTGTTTTTACTTAAGAGTTAACGATCCATGGCTAGTATGTTGGCTCCAAGCTTGGTTGAAGGGCAAAGTAACACCAGACCGCCTTACTTTGATGGGAAGGAATACAATATATGGAAAAACAAAATGAAGGCATTCCTAAGATCCAAATACCCTCTTGAATGGGATGTGGTAGACAAAGGAATTATTCCTAAAATTACAACAGTCTCAGAAATGGGAAAATAAGCTGTTGAGTCCAGTGAGATGACTCAAGAAGAGATAACCAAGAGACAAGCTCTTGATGTAAAAGCAATTTATTATTTATATTGTGCATTATCTCTTACTGAATATAACCGAATATCTTCTTGTGAAACAGCTAAAGAAGTCTGGGATAGATTGCACATCACCTATGAAGGAACTGATCGAGTGAAAGAAACTAGAATTAATATTCTGCTTGATTAATATGAAGCATTCGGGATGAGACTAGGAGAATCTATCATTGACATGTTTAGTCGTTTTACAGAAATCGTGAATGGTCTTCAGTATCAAGGTCAACCAATCTTTGGACCCATGAAGGTTAACAAGCTACTGTGTGGACTTTCCAAAGATTGGAATCACATAAAGACCTCAATAAAGGGGACACAAAGAATCATGCCACTCTCTAGTCTTATGAAGTGGAGAAAATCAATGAAGATGAAGATCCCAAAAGTAAAAAATCTATTGCAGTAAAATCTAATGATGATTATGATGTTACAGATTCTGAAGACGATATGGACGATGAAGAGCTTGCTCTCATGATAAGAAGGTTCATAAAACTGAACAAAAAGGGAAGAAGATTCAATTCGAAGAAACAAAGTTTTCAAAAGTTTCAAAATAAATTAGCTGAGGATGATGATTCTAATAAAGATGTGATTTGTTTTGAATGCAATAAAAAAGTGATACATTAGACCCAAACTGTCCCTTACTGAAGAAAAAAAAGGAAAAGCTGAGAAATACAAAAAAACTCTCAAAGCAGAAACTTGGAGTAATACCGAGTGTGAAGAGAGTGATGATTATTATGCTAATATTTGTCTAATGGCACAATCAAAATTAGATTTAGACTCTGAGACAGATTCAGACTCAAACAGTGAAATCGAGGTAAATAATTTAAAAATTCCTACTAAAGTTTCTAAATATATTGAATAATTGTGTCTTAGTCTCAAAATCTCTCTTAAGAGGATTTCCGAACTAAAAAGAGAAAATTCTGCACTGAAGCAATAGGAGATTATTTGGAAAGAAAAAGTCGAAAATTTGGATAAAAGTATTATTACTTTGAAAGAAAATGCAGACTTATTTTCAAAAGAAAATGCACTTTTGAAAAATGATATTTCAAGAATTTTAAAAAGGTTTTCAATAGGTTCTAAGAAATTAGAAAATATTCTTTCAGCACAAAGACCTTATTTTAACAAATTTGGTTTGGGAATGACTGCTGAAACCATTCCTCTAATTGATTTTCCAAAAGTAAAGGAAAAAATTAAAGATTTTTATAGAAATCTGGTTTAGGAATGACATACAAAAGATTTTTATAGAAATCATTTCCAAAAAGTCTTTGTAAAACCTATAGGCCGCAATGCTCTCAAATGTTCTAAGTGCAATTGCTCAGAACATTTTAAGAAAGAATGTCTTATGGTTTGGAAACCTGTTAAGAAGGTTTGGGCAAATACCGTATATTATACTAACTCCATTGGACCCAAGAAAGTATGTCTACCAAAGAAAGCTTGAGTTTTTTTTTTCTAAATGCAGGTCACTATCAAGAAAAATGTTAAATGGTACTTGGATAGTGGATGCTCAAGACATATGACATGATACTCAAGTTGTTTCATAAAGCTTATGCAAGTTAATGGTGGAAAAGTTTCTTTTGGAGGAAATAGCAAAGGCAGAGTTGTGGGATATGGAACCGTAAAGATTGGAAGTCTCACAATCAGTAACGTTTCATTAGTAGAAGGACTTAACTACAACTTGCTGAGTATCAACCAAATCTTGTGCGATACAGGTTACAAAATCAACTTTCAAGAAGGAACATGTTCATGAATCAGTAAAGACTCCTCTCAAACATTCACGGGGCAAAGACATGGGATTATATATCTCTTGGATATCAAATCAGAAAAACCCAAATGTCTAATTTCAATTCAAGAGGAAGCTAATCTCTGGCATAGAAGACTTGGCCACATCAACATGAAGCAAATAGCCAAAGTCTCTGCAAAGAAACTTGTTCATGGACTACACAACCTGACATACCAAAAATCTGAATTATGCATACCGTGTGTATTGGGAAAATAGGTTAGAAATTCTTTTAAACCAATAAATCAAGTTTCCACTAATCGTGTACTGCAGCTCTTGCATATGAATCTCTTTGGACCAACCAGAACCCAGAGCATTGGAGGTAAGAAATATTGCCTAGTAATAAGTGGATGATTATTCACGATTCACTTGGGTATATTTCCTAGCAAGTAAGTCTGAAATATTTTCTTTTAATTTTATAAAATTTGCTAAAAAAGTTCAAAATGAGAAAGGGTATGTTATTTCAAGTATACGGACAGACTATGGAGGTGAGTTTGAAAATCAAGACTTTGCTAAATTCTGTGATGAATCTGGTTTTCAGCATGTGTTCTCCTCACCATATACTCTAAAATAGAATGGAGTTGTGGAAAGGAAGAATAGATCGTTACAAGAAATGGCTAGAACATTATTAATTAAAAGTAACATTTCCTCTCGTTTTTG
This sequence comes from Eucalyptus decipiens, assembly GCA_014182575.1. Classification (NCBI taxonomy): domain Eukaryota; kingdom Viridiplantae; phylum Streptophyta; class Magnoliopsida; order Myrtales; family Myrtaceae; genus Eucalyptus; species Eucalyptus decipiens. The sequence continues at coordinate 56,789,266 of CM024615.1, forward strand.
GCTGAAGCAGTTTCTACAGCATGTTATATTATTAATAGAGTCTTCTTAAGGCCTATTTTGGAGAAAATTCCCTATGAGTTGTTTAAAGGAAAAAAGCCAATTGTTTCATATTTTCATGTGTTTGAATGCAAATGTTTTATATTGAAAATACAAATGATCGAAATGGTAAGTTTGAAGAAAAATCAGACAAAGGGATCTTCCTTGGATATTCAACCACCAGTAAAGTTTACAAAGTTTATAACAAAAAGACTCAATCTATGGAAGAATCGATGAATGTCAAATTTCAAGACTATATACAAAATCAATTAATTCAGACTCAACCTGAAGAATCTAGACCTGCTCCAAACTTTACAAAGTCTAAATCACCAGAAGTAGCTCAGACTTCAGAAAACCAGCAACGAATGATCGTTGAAGAATCAAATGAAGAACAAGATCAACAGTCTGACGAACCAACCAGCAACTGGAAGCATAAGTCTAGTCATCCCAAAGAACTCATTATTGGTGACATTAATGAAAGAAATCGTACAAGATCTAAAAGGCGTGAAAAGTTTAGTGCTGCGGCTCTTATATCTGAATTAGAACCCAAGAGCATAGAAGAAACTTTAACTGATGAAAGTTGGATTGAAGCTACGCAAGAAGAACTTAGGCAATTCAGTATCAATGATGTCTGGGAACTGACTTCTAAACCAAAAGGTAAATCTATCATTGGAGCTAAATGGGTTTTCAGGAACAAGATGAACAAGAAAGGAAAAGTCATAAGGAACAAAGCGAGACTCGTGGCCAAATGATATATGCAAGAAAAATGGATAGACTATGATAAGACTTACGCACCAGTAGCAAGGTTAGAAGCAATTAGATTATTATTTGCTTTTGCTTGTTATAAGAATTTCAAGTTATTCCAAATGGACGTCAAAAGTGCTTTCCTAAATGGATTTATCCAAGAGGAAGTTTATGTGTTTTAACCTCCTGGTTTTGAAGACCTAAGGAAACCAGACTCTATATTCAAACCAAAAAAGGCGCTATACGGTTTAAAGCAAGCGCCTCGCGCTTGGTACGACATATTAAGTAAATTTCTAATCCAAAATGGCTTTGTTAAAGGTAAAGTAGATATTACATCGTTTATCAAAAGAGAAAGGAAAAACTTTTACTTGTTTAAATTTAAGTTGATGATATTATTTTTGGATCACTTAATGAAAATATGTGCATAAAATTCTCTAAGACTATGCATGATGAGTTTGAAATGAGCATGATGGATGAACTATCATTCTTTCTCGGATTTCAAGTAAAACAATTGAAGGAAGTAACTTTCATTCACCAAGAAAAATATGTTAGAGAACTTGTTAAACAGTTCGGCTTGGAAAATTGCAAAAAGACTAATATACCAATATCAAGTTCCTTGAAGCTGGACAAAGATGAATGAGGAAAAAAAGTTGACCAGAAGCTATACAGGAGTATCATTGGTTCACTTCTTTATCTTACTGCTTCTAGACCTGACATTTTGTTTAGTATTTGTATTTATACCAGATTTCAATAAGATCCAAAAGAATCTCATTTAAGTGCTGCAAAACACATCATCAAATACGTTGCATCAACCTCTAATTTTGGTCTCTGGTATTATAAAGAAGGAGACTTTACTCTCCTTGAATATTTAGACGCAGATCTAGCAGGATGCAGAGTTGATAGAAAGAGCACCTCGGACACTTGTCAATTACTTGGGAATAGAACAGTATCTTGGTTTTCAAGAAAGCAAAGTACTGTAGCTCTTTCAACAGCAGAAGCAGAATATGTGGCTCTTGGAAGTAGTTGTTCACAAATTTTGTGGATAAAGCAACAACAAAGAAACTTTGAAATTGAAGACTCATGCATTGAGATCAAATGCAACAACAATAGCGATTAATCTTACCAAAAATCAAATTCTTCATTCAAGAGCAAAGCATATAGAGATTTGACATCATTTCATTAGAGATCATGTTCAAAATGGAGAAGTCTTGATTCAATTCATTGACTCAAATAATCAACAAGCGGACATTTTTACAAAGCCTTTGGAGAAAAGTCAATTCGAGCTTATTCGTTCTAGACTCAATATCTTAAAGTCTGAAGAAGTTCAGATTCAGAGATAAACATCTAAAGATACTCAGACTCAGAAGATCAAAATTTACGACTGTAAGTTATTTCTATTTTAGAATTTTATCTGTTGGATAAAATCTCAAAAAGGTTCGTTAATCTATTAATCTGTAATTGATTGATGTTATCTTCCCTAATTCTCGTAATTATTGCAATTTTTCCTTTTTGAAAAAGAAGTTATCTTTTGAAATGACGGTTATCTATTTTTTCAAAAAGGCAGTTATTTTTTGAAAAGGCATTTTCTATTTTTACTTTTATGTTGTTCAGTATACCTCTTTTTGACTGCCTTATATACTGATCGTCTTCCTCACAAACCCTAAAAGCACAGAACATCACTTTCTTACTTTTACTCTCTAGTTTAATCTTCAAAGATCTCATCTTTCTTGCGAATCGAGTTTGGAATCTCTCAAAGACTGTGAGAATGGCTTCCCAAAGAAATTCTTCAAGAATCGCGAACAGGGGACCACAACACATGCGTGAGGGTCCTATGCATTTTGACATCACCAAGGAAGAAGATTCTCCAAGACAGCAGCAGAGCCCACAACATTCTCAATCGCGTCAATCTCCTCAAGCTAGACCTCAGGGTATTGATCATAGAGCGGAGGAAGAAATCATTGAAGGCGCAAAACCTGTAAGAACTCAAAAGCCCACTTTTATCTTTAAACTTTACTCTGCTTTAAAGAAGAGAAGCACTCCCTTGAACTATATTGATGAACTTTTGAGAAAGAAAGGGTATCAAAATGAAACCCACTTTTTGCGAATAATGGAACGGTTGGGAGTTGCTCTTGAGGGGTCGGTAGAACGAGCATTTGCAAATATTCCAAACGATCCACGTGTTGGAGGTCTTAGTTAGCTTGATGGGAATGATGATGACAAAATGTACACTCATTTTAAGCCTAGAATGGGTGTTGCGGCGAATATTTGAAGCAAAAGGACATATTTATTTCGCTCAGAGGAACACAAGCGACTTTACTCTAAGTTGCTAAAGCGAGGGGTGATCAACCTAAGAAGTGTGGACTTTGATTTTCTTGATTCTTTGAATGTGAAGCTACGAGAGAAATTCACTCTTCTTCAACTTGAACAATTTTGCTCTGAAACAACGGTGGCTCATCTAGAACTTACTGTGTACTTCTATTTTAATCTAAGTTTCTTGGATGCAAATAGATTTTCTTTTAGTGTTTGAGACCAGGACTACATTGATGATATGGACACATTGGCGGATGTGATTGGAGTAGAGCGAGGGGCATTCCAATCAATTAGTGTGTCTATTGGTCGTGCGACGGTAGAGCTTGTTCGGGATGGAATGGCAGAAGTACGAATTTCGTACTTGAGGATGAATGCCTCAAATATTTTGCTTCACAAGATCGTGATCAATTGCCTTAGACCCAAATCGACTTCAAAGACTGACGTCTCCAATTCAGAAGCAAAGCTGATGCTATCAACGCTGGCAAAAAGTTCTCTTTGTCTCACATTATCATGTTTCACATGTATAGAACGATGGTGAAAGACAAGGGCCAACTTCCTTACTCAGCGCTTGTTACAAAGTTATTTAGACATTTGAATATTTAGCCTCCCAAGATTCTATATGTTCATACTTGTGATCAAATGGTGGTGGGACTGAAAATGGTTTCCAAAATGCGTCTAAAAGAGCTGAATAAAGCTTTGGAGCATTTTAAGGAGAAAACCCCTGTCAAGACTTATCAAGTTTATTCGGCTGCAAAATAGAAAGGGAAAGAGCCATTGACTGGTCCATCTAGGAAAAGAAGAGCACTCATCTTGGAGGATGAAGAAGATGGGGATGATATCACCATTTCCGCTCTTGCTTTGAGAAACCTACATTGTTCTGTTCCAAAAACAGAGGAGAGGAAGGATCAGGACAAAGAAGAAGAAGAACAAAGGAGTGGAGAGAGAGAATCGATGAGAAAAGAAGCAGCGGAAGAAAGGACTGCGGAAGAAGAAGAGGGCAGAGGTGAACAAGAGGAAACAGAGCATTTAGAGTACTTCTCACCGCCTGAAGGCAATGAAACAGGAGGAGTTGCTGAGAAAAGAGGTACATCTTCAATTGCTTTTACTAGTGAAGATGTTAGGCGTTCACCTGCAGATCCAGAAGACATTTATGCCTCTCAATTTCTGAGGAAGGTCATGAGGTTTCATCGCCAAATCTGCGCTCATGCTGACCTGCCATCATCTACCAATACTCCTACTGATCATGCAGAAGCAAGCACTCAGACTGATAATTCAGCAGACTTTCAAAGATTGTTTGATATTCTTATGGAGACGCAATGCCATATTTATGCCTTGGGATGCGAAGTTTAGAACTTGCAGAATGCAGGTCAAGCCTCTTCAGTTTCCTTGCATGATCAAATTCATGCCCTTGCTCTTCAAGTTCAAGCAACTGCCAAGGGTGAAGAAGTGACTCAACTGAATGAGGATTTGAAAAAACTGGAAGGGATTGTCCAGTCGATGGGAGATTTCTAGCTTATTCGCATTCCAAAGCAATCCTAATTTTATTCTCTTTTCGTCCCTATCTTTTTAATGCTGACAAAAAGGGGGCGATGGTGCAGATTTAACTCTTGTTTGACTTGACTTTTGATTGACTTTACTTTTGTTTGGATGTTTGGTTGTGATTGGATTTGGATTTGAATTGTTTGATCGTTTGATCGTTTAAATGTTTGCTGCAGAATTTTAAGCACTGGCAAAGATAGTTGTTTATTTTTATTTACAGGATTAACTTACTTGTTTCCTGTGGATGCAGATTTAATACTATCTTTACTAAGCCAATTATCTTTTGCGAGATATCCATGTTTGCTTGAGTATTGTCTTACAGGTCAAAAATATCCAAATTTATATGAAAGTTTTGTCACCATAAAAAATGGGGAGATTGTTGAAGAAAACTTCCGTATTTGTTTTGAAGCTGACAAAACGTTTCCATCAGTCTAGTCTGAAGACTTGCAGACTCTTTCGTTAAAGTTTGAAGACCGTTGAATCTCTAAACTCAAGATTCAAAGTCTACCATCATTGACAGTTTCTAAACCGTTGAATAAGACTTATCAAGAATTGAGTATTTCTTTAAGGATTTGATTCTATCGACTAAAGAAGATATCTCGGCTGGATATAGCATCTCGAAATATTTTATTCATCTTTATTTTAATTCGAGTATTTTGATCCGTTGATTGGCAAAGCATACTTGGAAGTTTCTATTTATGAAAACCTAAATCCTGATTGTATGGGCGAGCATGATTGATGGGCTATCGTTATATTCCTTTAATAACTCGAGATCTCCCTAATTGATTCTATCCAACTGGTAGATTGGAAGAGCTCCTTTAGAAAGTGCCAACAGTTATGAAGGCATGGAGGAGTATATAAGGAAGATGTTCTAGTTATTCGAGTAAGTGCGCGATAGATAAATTTCAAAGTCTGAAGCTCTTTGTTCTTTGCTAAATCAATTGTTGACTTAAACTTATACTCAAAAGAGAGTTTATACATTTGTGAGACCTTGAGGAAGTGTAGCAAAGTCTCTACACTATGGAATTAAAGACGTGATACTGCAACGACTCTTTTGATTCATAGTGAAATTCAACCGATGGGCTATCAGTGCGGGAGAGTGGATGTAGGTTTGGATTAAGCCGAACTACTATAAATCTTATGTTCTTATTTCCTTTCCTAAACTCTTTTACTTTACTCGAAACTTTATTTAATTGTTAGAGTCTCGTTTTTATTTTAAAGTCTACTATTAAACAGACTTAGGTTAAAGTAAAGTTTTACACTATACTTCGCAAAAGTTTGTTTTCGCACCTATTCACCCCATTTAGGTACTCATACTAACATTCACATGTTTTCCTTGAATCCGTAAACGACGTCCTTGTGGAGGTTTGGCCCAAAATATAAACCTTAAATTGCAAATTGAAAGAAATTTCCCAATTCGAAACCCTAACCACCAATTCAACCCAAAATCGAACCCTAATTCGGTTTGCCCTTGAAATTAACAGCTCAATCTTGCAAATGGAGAGCAGGAGCATGATGAGTGGCTCAAATTCGTTTCAATAAGCGAAGAGGAAGCTTAATATTTTCCAGTGGAAGAAGTCCTCAAACTTCACCAAAACAGGGGAGAATAGGAATGATGAAATTACTTGGCCGAAGGAGAAGTCCTCCAACTGTAGTTATGGAATTCGTACCTGGGTGGCTCTAGATACGTCATCTGAGTCGATGGGTGTCGGGGACAACTCTTCAAATGAGCAGGCCACTTCAAGCTATCTGAGCCAAGAAGTGAGCAATGATAATGCAATGAGAATCGACAGAGATGACGGTGTTTTTTTCTAACCGTTGATTGTTCAACTAGTAAGGGGTCCTAGTGGTATTGTCGCAAATGATTCGGAGCCAACGGAGGAGGATCGATCAAGCTGGAAGCACTTCAAGCTTCCTAGTCGAGAAACAGGGCAGCATAGAGTGGCTCCTCTGTTGCTCTGGGATGACGAATGGCGGCAGTTGACAGTGGCTCCAACGGCTTGAAACGATGAAGAAAGCTGTCACTGGTGGTTGACGCTAGTGACTGAGCTTCAGGTGAACCTAAACTCTTCAAGCCTTCTTTGTCGGAAAACAGAGCAAACTGGGAGAAACTAACTGCGACTTCGCGGCTGACCATCGCGGGGTGGGGGGTGGGTTGTGGGGGTTGTGTGGGGGCAAGCGGCTTTGATCTACGACTGACCCAAGATATTGGCAACCAGTGTGGGTTAGGAGTGGCCGCCCATGTCTCTACTCGTGGTAGGTTGGGTGATGTCTTCGGGAAAATGGTTGAGGCAGCGTGGTGATTGATGGTGGCCGTGCGTCGGACGACGATGGCAATGCGTGGATTGGCGGTGGTTGAGAGTTTTTTCAATGAGGGGGAGGGGTGATGGATGGTGGGTAGTGAACGGCAGTTAGTGATGTCCTTGGGTGGCGAGTGAGTGATGGGAAGGGTAAGTGTTGAACAATGGTGCTTTTAGCCTGGGAGTTGTGCAATGTCGTTTTTAGACGACCCAATCACGCGGCTGTCCACGTGGACATTTTTTTTTTTTTAAGTGTTGACTCACATTAAATTTTTAATTATAATAGCCATGTGATCATGCTGGGATTTTCCGCTGAAAACACTTAAGTAACTATTTATTTCTAATTAAACACTTAAGTGAGCTAACAAAAACTTTTAACACTAAAGTGTGTGTTCTTATAAAACTTTTAGCACTTCTAATGTCGTTTTATTTATATTTTATTTTTGAGACAATCTTTTGGCAAAATGTGACCATTAATAAAGACATGAAGGGATAAGTATATTAAAAGTGCCACAAATTTATATACTGTGCTCACTTTAATGCTAAAAGTTTTTTTCATATTACTTTAGCACCACTTTTTAAAAATAAAAAATAAAATCATATGGCTATATTTTATTTATGTCTTAGTCCTACGTGACTCATCAAGGTGCCTAGTCAACATATGATTCTAAGATGACGTCATTCAAAAGTTATAAACAGTGATCATTGAAGTGTCAAATTTTATTTAAATCGATCATTTGATGCCAAATTTTGTTTAAAGTGATCATTTCAGTGCTGTTATTGTTAAAAAGTGATTATTTTAGTGCCAAGTATGCTATGTGGAAATGCCATGTGGATTTGAGTTTTTAAAAAATTTGTCAAGTCATATTATAATTTTAATTATAAATGACACGTGGTCGGTATTTCTCGCCGTTGGCACTTAAGTGGTCATTTTTTCTTCAATTTAACACTTAAGTAAGCTGTCGAAAACTTTTGACACTAAAGTAAGCGTCCTATACAACTTTTGATACTTGTAGTATACTTATCCCGAGACATAGATGACTATGGCCATGACCATATGATAGATTGTTTACTTTGATTTTGGATAGTTAATTATCGAGGAGGTCCCTCACTTTTTTTACTTTTTAGTAGAACTATTTGGAATTTGAAGATACTTAAAAGGGAGAAGACATTAGAAGTACTACTAGTTATGTACGGCGCTCACTTTAGTGTCAAAAGTTTTTTTTTGGATAATTAAGTGTACTTTAAAATAAAATAAAAAAAGATCACTTAAGTGCTAATTTGATTCAAGTTACTGGAAATATGATGTGGCATCTTTGGTGGTTCGTCGGCGTAACCAGTCAGTATATAACTTTTAAACGATGTCGTATAGCATGATAAAAAGTGATAACTTCAGTGCCATTTGTTGTATAAAAACAATCACTTTAGCACTAATCATTATTAAAAAGTGATCACTTTAGTGCCAATCTTAATGAAAAGTGATCGCTTCAGCGTAAAAAAAATGCCACTTCAGATAAAAATTTTAATTATAAAAGCCACGTAATTTCTCGTCGGAGGCACTTAAATGATTGTTTTTTTTTTTTTTTTTTTCCGACTTTGGTACTTAAGTGAACCGACAAAAAAATTTAGTACTAAAGTGAGTGCCGTATACAATTTATCGCACTTCTAGTGTCTTTCTCCCATACTTCGAATATGTCACTCCCCATTTCACTTTTGATCAATGTTCTCTATGAAGGACCGTGTACAATAGCTTCCAGTCCACAATGTACTACCAACCCGCAACCTCAACAATTTTGGTTTAATTCTTTAGGACGTATTTCCACAGCAGATTAAGCTATTGAAAACTTTGGCTGATCTATTAAGTGAGGTCTTCGCTTCTAATTCTCCATAGACAAATAAAGGTAGGCGCAAAGGAACATGGAAAAGATAACTACAGAATTTGATGGCACTTGCTTCATTTTTTTGTCTTTTGCTTCTTCTTCTTGTTTTTTTTTTTTAAAGCCATGTGCTTAATAAATGTCATTGTTCTTCTTCTTAATTCAACCTATATGGAGTTGCATCAAAACAAAAGATAGGGAAGACTTTAGAAACAAACGTCCCAAAGGAGAATGACTTTTTAGGCTAGTCAAGTGACATCCTTATTCACTGAAGAGACATCTCCTCAACAATTTCATTTTCTAAGAAATTTGATGGCCTTCCGCATTGGTTTCTCCATCCACTCGGCTGCCCTTGTCTCCAACATTCTCACACCTTGCATGAGCCATTCGGGCCTTTGTGTTTCAAATGCAATATATGCTATAGAAATCCCAATTACGATTCCTAATGCATAACCTATCCACACTACTTTATGTTTGAACCAATTCTCATGCCCTTTGCAATCAAAAATTGACACGGATGATGGTGAAGGAGGTTGAGCATCGCCAGGGCATGCTTTTGACAATGGAGTTCCACATAAGCTTGGATTCTCATTGAATGAGTCGTTTGAAAATGTGCTCAATTGCTTGTCCTGAGGAATTCGACCACTGAGTTGATTCTTTGAAAGGTTTAAGTACCCAAGGAATGTCAAATCTCCCAATTTTCTAGGAATTACCCCATTAAGCTTGTTCAAAGAAAGATCAAGCCATCCAAGATTAGTTAAGTTCCCCAAAGTCGGAGGGATGGGACCTGTAAAGTTGTTATGAGAAAGATTGAGCCCTACGAGAGACTTAAGATGTCCAATAACTCCTGGGATATCCCCACGAAAAGAGTTGTTTGACAAGTCAATGGTTATGAAGATGGTCAAGATCTTTACTAGCTGAACCTCTAGCCCTTTCATCTTCACGGTCACGGAGTTTTCATATGACCAGTCTCCGAAAGACCGTGTCATATACAATGATTTGTTTTGCCCATCTTCACCATTCATCATGCTTTTAAGGTTCATCACCAAGTTGGTTGGCAAAGGACCACTAAAATTGTTGTTAGAGAGGTCTAAAATGTGTAACATGGGAAAGAGGTGAGCTCCCCTCGGAACATTCAAAAGATCCTTAAAATTGTTGGACCTTAAAACAAGTACTTTCAATTTTGGGAGAGTTCCCAACCATCTCGGGAAGGTATCATCTATCTGATTGTTACTGAGATCTAGAACTTCCAAATTTTCACATTTGATCAAGGATCGGGGCAATGTGCCTTCTATCCAATTTCTACTCAAGTCAAGAGTTATCAAGCTATTTCTCAAAGAAAATGATTGAGGCATTGTGCCCTCAAAGTGATTCATTCGCAGGTTCAAAACTTGCAAACTAATGCTAAAATTTGTTAAGCATCGAGGCAAGCCACCAATTAAGCTGTTGTTAGACAAGTCAATGACCTCAAGCACGGTGACATTGCATAACAAAGAAGGGATCTTTCCCATGAAATTATTACTTGCAATGGAATAATAACGTGTGGCCGGCGACGGAAGTGGAATTTGCCCTTCAAACTTGTTGTTCGACAAATCTATTACTTTTAAGGAGGTGTTTGAGAAAACCTCTATGGGCAACCATCCAGTAAAATTGTTATCGCCAACAAATAAATAAAAGGGACTAAAGGCAATGAGGTTGATGTGACCATGAAAATTGTTGGATTGCAAATCAAGGAGATCCAAATACGGTGCTTCTAGCCAATGTGGGAAGATGTCACTAAGCTTGTTGTGGCTGAGTTTTAGTGATCGTAAGTTGACGAGTTTAACTAGCGAGCGTGGTAATGTCCCTTCCAATTTACTGTAGCTCAAACTTAGATTTTGGAGGCCCGTTATATTACCAAAACATGATGGCACATTCCCCGAGAGATTAGTATTAGCCAAATATAAATCTAGAAGTGAGCTCAATTGGCAAATTGAAGAGGGGATCTCACCAGTGAAATCATTGGAGCCAAGGTCAAGATAGAACAATCTCTTCTGGAGCAAATGTTGTATACCACCCTCAAGCTGGTTATTAGAAAGATCTAAGAATTCCAACGTATCATGATTCATTCCCCAAAACCACCTTGGGATCTCCCCACTAATGCTATTATAAGACAAGTCCAAATATTCAAGGTCCGGGAGATGGAGGGAGATATTGGGATGGAGAGCACCACGAAGCCAACTGCAGGGAAGATTGAGCATGGTGATGCTACCCATGGAATAGTCGCACATGACACCGTCCCATGAGCAGCAGTCCACCCCCTTTTTCCATGACTTTGTCCTTGGACGACTAGGGAGGAAACAGTCAAAGGGGGACGCCATGCTATCAATCACGAAGGAATTCGTGAAATGGAGCAAGGCATCGCGTTGATCTGGAGGGCAAGGCGAGGAAGGGGGCGGGGGAGGCGGGAGGAGGACGGTTGCGGGGTGGGTAGGACTCTCGGGACGTCGATTGAAGCAGGAGATATGTAAAAGGCGCGAATGAAAGAAAAGGAGGAAACAGAAGATGTTGAGGGTTTGGTGCCACCCCATTTCGCAGTTTAAGCAAGCGAGTGAGGGGTTCAATTTATTAAGTATGAAGTGAGGGACCTAAGCCTTTGACAAGACAAGTTCAACTTGCGTTGTGGGATGGGAGTTAATTTAATATGCAAGATCCACCCACTAAAAAAAGCTATTAGATCCCCACCATTTTTGTTTTGGTAATCATTTATCAATTTTAAATGCCACTAGACTATTAACGTGGCTCCATTATTCACTTTAGCACGCGGGTGAGCGCATTAAGTTGGACAGCCCTTCTAGAGTGTGAAGTGATCGACACGTCTTCTCTAAAAGGTCTCTTGGTGGGTTCAAAAAATGAACTAACTTTTCTAAAAGCTCTATCGGTCGTATTGTTGACTATACCATTACCATAGTGATGTTTTCCAACGGGGCTAAGATGGAGGACTATCGCGGGCCAAATTAGTCCTAATTGAACAATATTACCAGAGAGACTTTGAAATACATAAGTAAAGTTTCATACATATTTGTGCGATCGCTGAATTTTTTCATTTTGCCTAAACATATGACTGAGTGCCGTACCAAAAGCTCTGCCACCCCGTCATTTACTTCAGCGGAGGAGTGAGTTTATTGGAGGTGGGGATGGAGATTCAACTCATATAGCCCATCCGATAAGCCATGTTATCAACACGAGTCTTCTATGAAAGGTGTGTCGGTTGGCTTATGCCAAACGTGAATTGCGGCTCTGACTGCTTTCACCGAAGTCTAATTATAACGAGATGTAAAAGCGTTCTAGTTTTGTCAAGAGTCAACAACCTTTGGAAAAGCAAAAATAAAGCAGCAAGAAATGGCTTTCCAAATGACCAGAAAAGGACGCTAAGGCAGAACTGAATGTCAGGTTTCCTTTTTCTTTCGGGTGATTTAGTTCATTTCATCTCTAAGATCACAGGACACCATGATTCAGTTCATTTTTCTAGAGTCCCCAATAAGAAAAGACAAAAGGAACTGTTTCTTGACTGTAGGCTTTCTTTGTTTCGCCAAAAATAAGCCATCTAAAAGTAATCGCTTTTGTTTTCATTATCCATGATAATTTTTTTTTGGATATTTTCATGGTTGATGAAAATTCATTTTGTTCATTCCTATTTGTAAACGATACAAGAGATCGTTTTTTTTTTATAAAAAAAAATGATCTAAATCGTTCTTTTCTCCGCAAAATAAATGGAGCTATAAATCTCTTAAATTTGACGTAACTTACTTAATAGTAAGGTTGATTGCACTTATAGCTAGTGATTGTACTTTATGGATTGTAACTTACTAGTATGGTTGTAACTTATTGGCCCTTGCAACTAGTAATTTGCCTTTATGCATGGTAATTAATCTATGGAGTTCATAACATTAAAATAATAATACCTAGTAATTGAGCAATAAGCTAGTAAAATACCTAGAATTGTTGTATGTGATGGCAGTCATGCTTACTAATTATCTTGAACAATTGTAATTTTCCTACAAGTCTTTGTAAAATACAAGTTAATAACCATTCTTCGCATAATAATATATCTTAAACTCTCGTGAAATTAAATATCCGACCGTCCCAAACTTTCTATGAAAAATTGTAATAAACTTGAATTCATCATTAATCTTTTTTTCCTACTCTTAGTAACTTGTCTCCATGATTGTAGCATTACTTCATAATTGACAGGCCCATTTGGAGAGTAATTATCCTCATATGTCGTAGTTTTTCTTAATCAAAAGTACCATAAGTCATAATATAGTCAGCAATTTTTCTTAAGTGTTTGTGAGTTTCTAGCTTTTCAAAATCATCAGCGGTTGAAATTCTTTTTTAACTTTTAATTAACAATCAAAGTTATATGGGAGATCGGTCCCCAAAATTGCGTGATCTCCAGTTTTCAACTATGAGTTAGCATGGGATTGATTGATTCAGATTTTATGTTTCCTCTGTCCCTCTAGAGACTTCTTAGTGCTTTACCAAGGAGATTTCTCTGCGCTGTCCATTTTTTTCCGCGCTCATCCATTCTTTTTTGCTAGTCCTGAGCAGGACGTTAAAAGGCTCTGACCACCAGGGAAGTCTGGGTAGAGGCTGGGGTTGGCCTCGAAAAAGATTCAACTCCCATTGACCTACCCGTCCACAAGCCCCCTTCGGGGGGCTAGGGGGGTCAGCCTGGATCCCCACGATGCCTTCCCCTTTGAAACACAGGGGCGTGGTACAGAGAAATGAAAGGTCCGGCGGGAAACCCCCGAGTGGACGGTGCTGAAAATGCTATTACATTTTCAGTGTGATGTTTTTTCCTCAAAGATAGTAAAGATTTTTGCGAATTATGAGATATTTTCTTCCTTGACATTTCTTTTCCATTACGGTGCCACCCGATTGCCATATGTGATTTGAGAAGACTTTGTGAATACTCCTACTATTTACTATATCAAACTCGACGAGAAAAATTGTGCTTCTACATTTTTACATTGCACAATATTAAAAATATGTTATGGTGAGGCAGCTGAAGCTGTGCAGGAGTACTGCATCGAGCCGGGTTGATCTTGGTCTTGAGCGTAGAAGTAGAGAAGTATAGATCTTGCTCGTTAAAAAGGTTTCAAGATCCGAGATACGCAATTCCTCCTAGAAACGTGGTAGTCTAATTTCACACCATCGGTGATGAACTGCGGAGCATCTTCCTCTGTAATCCGTAACAATCCCTTGGAAAAGCCTCCGTCCTCTATCCATCATTTGGAGTCTCATTGTGGCCGTCTCCTGGATCGCTATAAACAAATGCAACCTTCCGCTGCAAGAAGGTGAGGCTCGATCTATAGTAAGATGACCTGTCTTTTTGCCTTCGGTTTTGGGCATACGGGCATGAGGATTTTCCATGAGGTTTACGCTTTGCAGCAAGAGGCTTCCTTTTTCTCTTCTTAGTTGTGTTCGGCTTTGCATTTTGGGTGGGGGTTCCAATGATCTTTGATACGGACCAGCGCTTGGTCGACCCAAAGAAAGAAGTTCTTTCTAGTCCGGTTTTATAAGGCTTGACAAGGTGCTGAGTTTGTATGTTGAGTGCGAAAGAAGATACCCTTCCTTCGAATTGCTGGGCATTTTCATACTATAAGACAATAGGAAAAGGCAATCATACACAAGCTTGCTCGAGTTGATTTGTCGTCTATCTTTCTTCGGTGGGCAGACTATATGCAATTATACGGATTGCCTTGAGATTGCTTTTGTTTTTGGACTAATCACGCAAAATCCGTCACGGACACATGAGGCATCAACGAATCATTGAGTTAAAACCTCTTGTTAATATTCTGTAGAACACAACTTAATGAGACAGAAGAGAAAGAAAACCAAAGACATTATGTTCCATCTGGAAATGGAAAAAAATAGTTCAACAAGCAAGCAAAATTTCAGATTTTTGGCACAGTTTGAGCATTCATACAGGCCTTTCTCGAGCCACAGCATTAGCAGTTGCTTATCTTACATCAATATATGCTCAAGGAGCTATACCGTAAGTACCATCCAAGCATTTCAAAATTACAAGCTCAAATAATCATGTTCAATCTAACGAAGAAAAAGCGGCAAGAGAAGACCTTCTTAGTCCAAGAACTATTTTGCACAGCGATAACTCACTTGGCAATAGCCAAGCATGGCAAACAAGATAAGAGGTGAACCGGCAAGAAAGGTAAATAGATTCTCGCAGGGGCGCGCGCACGCACTCACAAATGCAGGAACGAAATGTAATAGTACCGATTTGATCGAATTGCCCTCGCTTTTCTTCTCGAACATCGGGTCCCAGTCTCTGCGACAATTCAACAAACATCTCAACCGCATGAGCAACTAAAAACTCAGACCAAACGCCTCGAGAGTGACAACCACGCATTGCAGAAGCATCACCCCGCAAGCATCAGAGCGTCCAACACCTCTTGCTCCATTGAAGCCACCCTGCAATTCCCCATTCCAAAGGCAAGGATTAATCCGTAATGCTACGCTATTGGGCCACTCCATGAAGCCCGTAAAAGCTCCAAATCGCGACATCTGGTGGTTACATTTATTTCCCCGGTAGTACCTGAGGATGCGCTTGATATGGGAATTGGAGAAAGAAGTGAGCTCCATGCCCCAGTGGACGGCGCGCCGAGCCTCGCGCTTCTTCTGGACGTGGCTCTTCTTGGCGTCGGAGGAGGAGTCGCTGCCGTTCTCTTCTCAGGGATTGTACGGCGGCGGGCAGTTGGGGAATCTGAGCCCCGCGCGACTGGTAACGGACGTCGCGGTGTGCTGAAGGGACCACTGTCTGGAACAGACGATGGTGAGGATGATGAAGATGATGACAACGACGTCGTTCCAAAGGGTGAAGGAGACAGGGGAGAGGAGGGAGAGATGACGGCACGGTGATGGTGGAACCTCGGCCATTACCGGACTTGCCGTACCAGTTGAGCCATTGCCTTCCCTTTTCAGGACACTGGCTCCATGGCTTGCGTTACAGAATTCATCGCGTCATAAATTAAGAGCATTTGATTGGAAATTTCTGGGTGAGCCGTAGGGCTTTATTCATTGACTCGATATAAAAGAGACGCCGGAGTTATCATCAATGCATTCTTGTAAAATGGGCATCGACAGACTGATATGATGATATAGATTTTACGGGTGAATCGCTTCCATTATCATTCAATCTTTGCCACATAATACACAGCAAGGACACAGCAAGGAAGTCTTTGTTGGTTGTTCTTGAATCCGTAAGAATCAAATCTATAGTTTTGTTGGAATTTGTCGCTCACCATTTCTCCGTTTCCCTTTTGACTCATGTTCTCTATCAAGGACAATGTATAATAGCTTCCAGTCCACACAATCTACTACCGACCTGCGACTTCAACAATTTTGGTTTAATTCTTCAGAACATATTTCCTCAGTAGATTAAGTTATTGAAAACTTTGGATGAATTGTTAAGTGAGGTCTTTGCTTCTGATTCTTCCTGGATAAATAAAAAGCTAGGCGCATAGGAAGATGGAAAAGATATCTGCAGATTTTAATGGCACTTGCTTCATTTTTTTTTTTTTGTCTTTTCCTTCTTCTTCTTTTTAAAGTCGCGTGCTTAATAGATCTCATGGTTCATCTTCTTAATTCAACCAATATGGAATTGCATCAAAACAAAAGATAGGGAAGACATTAGAAACTAACCTCTTCAAGAGAAATGACTTTTTAAGCTAATTAGGTGACATATTCACTGAATCTATATTAAACAATATAAAAAGACATCTCCTCAACAATTTCATTATCTTTGAACTTTGATAGCCTTCTAGTTTGGCTTCTCCATGCACTTGGCGACCCTTCTCTCCAACATTATTACACCTTGTGCAAGCCATTTGGGCCTTCATGTTTCAGATGCAATATATACTATAGAAATTAGGGGTGTGCATGGTCCGGGTGGGCAGTTCCTGACCTAAAACCAAGAACCGCCCGCTAAGGACCGGTTCCAAAAAATTGGAACCAGGAATCACCCGTTGTTGCATGGATCCACCTGAGAACCGGACCAAATCGGACTGCCAGTGTGGTCCGATTCCCGAGTGTATCCATGGAACCGGTCTCACAAATAATAATATTATTTTCCAAATTCTACCGTGAGTACTTTTCATATCGAGTAATATATATTTTTTAAATCGAACCGGCTTAATTAAGGGTACCATTTTTCTTTATTTTATTGGAAAACACTACCAAAGAAGAGAAATAGGTTTTTTTTCCTATTTTTGAATCATTTTAGTTGAAATCTAAAATATTCTTTAAGTTCAAGTTTCTGGATGATTGTCATATGTAGATTATCTTTTCTTTTATCCTCTAACAATGCTCAATCTCTTACAACATTTGTTTTACTAAATTTTTTTTTGTAGAAAAATTCTACTAGTACTCCACATATTCTTGAACATATGTCATATGTGAGTCCCGAAAGTATTCTTTGAATGAGCCATTTAGTTGAGTTGTTAAAAGGCGGTTTTTTTTTTTTTTTTTTTTTTTTTTTTTTTGAGCAAACGCAGTTTACGTACTTTACTAAATTCTTATTAAAACATGGAAACCATGAGAGGAGATGGAGCCCTAAAATTTAGATTTACTAATTAGTAACTTCGAAATTTATTTTAATATTAAAAATTAATATATTATTATAATATAATTGGTCCGGTCCGAGTGGATGGATCCGTCCAAGGAACTGGGGACCAGACTGGTACCCACCGATTCCCATAAATTAGAACCGAGATTGGACCCGTTCCCTCAAGACCACCGGTTCCGAGTGAGTCCCGGTTCTTTTACACACCCCTAATAGAAATTCCAATTATGATTCCTGATGCAAAACCTATCTACACCACTTTCTGCTTAAACCAATTCTTATGCCCTTTGCGGTCAAAAGTTGACGAGGATGATGGTGGAGAAGGTTGATAATCATCAGGGCATGCTTTTGACAGTGGAGTTCCACATAAGCCCGGATTCTCATTGAATAAGTTGTTTGAAAATGTGCTCAATTGCTTGTCTTAAGGAATTCGATCGGTGAGTTGGTTCTTTGAAAGGTTTAAGTATCCAAGGAATGTCAAATCTCCCAATTTTCTAGGAATTACCCCACTAAGCTTGTTCGAAGAAAGATCAAGCCATCCATGATTAGTTAAGGGTGCGAATGGTAACGTTTCTATTCTTTTTTTGTTCCTGGGAACGAAACAAAAAAGTGTTTCTGTTAGGGGAACAATTCTTGAACAAAAGAACGCGTTTGGTAATGTTTGGTCCGGAATTAAAAATGAACGAAACACGTTTGGTAAATTTTATTCTTTTTTTGTTTCTTTTAATTTTTAAATATTTTTATTTTATTTTTCATTTTTTTTCTTTCTTTTTATTTTTACTTTTTTGGTCGGTCCCCGCCTGCGCGGCGATCGGTCGACGGGGCGGCAGCCTCGCCCGGCCACGGCGAGGCTCGCCGCCCGGCGAGGCTCGGCGTCGCCGGCGCGGCGAGGCCGAGCCTCGCCTTGGGCGGGCGAGCTCGGGCTCGCCTAGATCCGGCGAGCCGAGCGTCGCCGGCCCGGCGAGGCTCGGCCTCGCCCTCGCCCGCGCCGGCGACGCCGAGCCTCGCCGGGGGCCGGCGGCGAAAGAAAAAGAAGAAATGTTTCTTCATTTTTGTTTCGGGAACAAGAAACAACAAATTGTTGTTTCTTTTTTTTTGTTCTTATTTCGTTAAAACAAAAAAAAAAAAAAAACAAACGCAACCAAACGCGTTTCTGTTCCTTTTTTTGTTCCGGGAACACTTTCCGTACAGAAGTGTTCCGGGAACACTTTTGGGAGTGTTACCATGCAGCCCCTAAGTTCCCCAAAGTCGGAGGGATAGGACTTGTAAAGTTGTTATGAGAAAGATTGATCCTTATGAGAGACTTAAGATGTACAATAACTCTCGGGATATCCCCATGAAAAGAGTTGTTCGACAAGTCAATGGTTGTGAAGATAGTCAAGATCTTTACTAGCTGAACCTCTAGCCCTTTCATCTTCACGGTCACGGAATTTTCGTATGACTGGTCTCTGGAAGACCGTGCCATATATAATGATTTGTTTTGCCCACTTTCACCATTCATCATGTTTTTAAGGTTCATTATCAAGTTGGCTGGCAAAACTCCCCCAAAATTGTCATTTGAGAGGTCTAAAATGTGTAACATGGGAAAAAGTGAGCTCTCCGGGTAAAGTTCAAAAGATCCTTAAAATTGTTGGACCTTAAAATGAGCACTTTCAATTTTGGGAGAGTTCTCAATCATCTCGGGAACGTATTCTCTATCTGATTGTCATTGAGATTAAGAGCTTCTAAATATTCACTATTGATTAGGGATCAAGGCAAAGTGCCTTCAATCCAATTTTCAATCAAGTCAAGAGTCATCAAGTTATTTCTCAAAGAAAATGATTGAGGAATTGTGCCCTCAATGTCGCGATTTGGAGCTTTCACGGGTTTCATGGAGTGGACCAATAGCGTAGCATTACAGATTGATCCTTGCCTTTGGAATGGGGAATTGCAGAGTGGCTTTTATGGAGGAACAGGTGTTGGACGCTCTGATGCTTGCGGGGTGATGCTTCTGCAATGCGTGGTTGTCACTCTCGAGGCGTTTGGTCTCATGCGGTTGAGATGTTTGTTGAATTGTCGCAGAGACTGGGACCCGATGTTCGAGAAGAAAAGCAAGGCCAGTTCGATTAAATCGGTACCATCACATTTCGTTCCTGCATTTGTGAGTGCATGTGCGCGCCCCTGCGAGAATCTATTTACCTTCCTCGCCGGTTCACCTCTTATCTTGTTTGCCATGCTTGGCTATTGCCAAGTGAGTTCGCGTGGTGCAAAATAGTTCTTGGACTAAGAAGCTCTTCTCTTGCCGCTTTTTCTTCATTAGATTGAACATGATTATCTGAGCTTGTAATTTTGAAATGCTTGGATGGTACTTACGGTATAGCTCCTTAAGCATATATCGATGTAAGATAAGCAACTGCTAATGCTGCGGCTCGAGAAAGGCCTGTATGAATGCTCAAACTGTGCCAAAAATCTGAAATTTTGCTTGCTTGTTGAACTATTTTTTTCCATTTCCAGATGGAACATAATGTCTTTGGTTTTCTTTCTCTTCTGTCTCATTAAGTTGTGGTCTACAGAATATTAACAAGAGGTTTTAACTCAATGATTCGTTGATGCCTCATGTGTCCATGACGGATTTTGCATGATTAGTCCAAAAACAAAAGCAATCTCAAGGCAATCCGTATAATTGCACATAGTCTGCCCACCGAAGAAAGATAGACGATAAATCAACTCGAGCGAGCTTGTGTATGATTGATTGCCTTTTCCTATTGTCTTATAGGATGAAAATGCCCAACAATTTGAAGGAAGGGTATCTTCTTTGGCATTCAACATACAAACTCAGCATCTTGTCAAACCTTATAAAACCGGACTAGAAAGAACTTCTTTCTTTGGGTCGGCCAAGCGCTGGTCCGTATCAAAGATCATTGGACCCCCCACCCAAAATGCAAAGCTGAACACAACTAAGAAGAGAAAAAGGAAGCCTCTTGCTGCAAAGCGTAAACCTCGTGGAAAATCCTCATGCCCGTATTCCCAAAACCGAAAGCAAGAAGACAGGTCATCTTACTATAGATCGAGCCTCACCTTCTTGCAGCGGAAGGTTGCATTTGTTTATAGCGATCCAGGAGATGGCCACAATGAGACTCCAAATGATGGATAGAGGACGGAGGCTTTTCCAAGGGATTGTTACGGATTACAGAGGAAGATGCTCCGCAGTTCATCACCGATGGTGTGAAATTAGACTATCACGTTTTTAGGAGGAATCGTTGTATCTCGGATCTTGAAACCTTTTTAACGAGCGAGATCTATACTTCTCTACTTCCACGCTCATGACCAAGATCAACCCGGCTCGATGCAGTACTCCTGCACAGCTTCGGCTACCTCACCATAACATATTTTTTATATTGTGCAATGTAAAAATGTGGAAGCACAATTTTTCTCGTCGAGCTTGATATAGTAAATAATAGGAGTATTCACAAAGTCTTCTCAAATCACATATGTCAATCGGGTAGCAACGTAATGGAAAAGAAATGTCAAGGAAGAAAATATCACATAATTCGCAAAAATCTTTACTATCTTTGAGGAAGAAACATCACACTGAAAATTTAATCGCATTTTCAGCAAAAGAGAATGGATGAGCGTGGAAAAAAATGGACAGTGCAGAGAAATCTCCTTGGTAAAGCACTAAGAAGTCTCTAGAGGGACAGAGGAAACATAAAATCTGAATCGATCAATCCCATGCTAACTCATAGTTGAAAACTGGAGATCACGCAATTTTGAGGACCGATCTCCCATATAACTTTGATTGTTAATTAAAAGTAAAAAAAAAAGAATTTCCACCGCTGATGATTTTGAAAAGCTAGAAACTCACAAACACTTTAAGAAAAATTGCTGACTATATTATGACTTATGGTACTTTTGATTAAGAAAAACTACGACAGATGAGGATAATTACTCACCAAGGACCTTTCAATTATGAAGTAATGCCACGATCATGGAGACAAGTTACTAAGAGTAGGAAAAAAAGATTAATGATGAATTCAAGTTGATTACAATTTTTCATGCAAAGTTTGGGACGGTTGGATATTCAATTTCACGAGAGTTTAAGATATATTATTATGCGAAGAATGGTTATTAACTTTATTTTACAAAGACTTGTAGGAAAATTACAATTGTTCAGGATAATTACTAAGCATGACTGCCATCACATACAACAATTCTAGGTATTTTACTAGCTTATTGCTCAATTACTAAGTATTATTATCTTAATGTTACGAACTCCATAGATTAATTACCATGCATAAAGGCAAATTACTAGTTGCAAGGGCAAATAAGTTACGACCATACTGGTAATTTACAATTCATAAAATACGATCGCTATCTATAAGTGCAATCCACCTTACTATAATTTTAAGTAAATTACGTCAAATTCAAGAGATTTATAGCTCCATTTATTTCACGGAGAAAAGAACAATTTAGATAATATATATATTTTTAAAACGATCTCTTGTATCGTTTACAAAAATGAATGAACAAAACGAATTTTCATCAACTGCGAAAATTTTCAGAAATAAATTATCGTGGATAATGAGAACATTTTAAATCGACTAATTATGACAAACAATATAAGCGATTACTTTTAGATTGCTTATTTTTGGCGAAACAAAGAAAACCTATGGTCAAGAAACAGTTCCTTTTGTCTTTTCTTATTGGGGACTCTAGGAAAATGAACTGAATCATGGCGTCCTGTGATCTTAGAGATGAAATGAACTGAATCACCCGAAAGAAAAAGGAAACCTGACATTCAGTTTCTTAACGCTTTTCTGGTCAACGTCCTTTTCTGGTCATTTGGAAAGCCATTTCTTGCTGCTTTATTCTTGCTTTTCCAAAGGTTGTTGACTCTTGACAGAGTCTGAAGTGATCGACACGTCTTCTGTAGAAGGTCTGTTGGTGGGTTCATAAAATGAAATAGCTGTTCTAGAAGTCTGTGGGTCGTATTGTTGACTATACCATCACCATAGTGATGTTCTCCAACAGGACTAAGATGGAATACTATTGTGGGCCTAATTAGTCCAAGTTGTTTAATATTACCACATAGACTTTGAAACACATTGGTAAAGTCCCATTCATTTCTGTGCGACCACTGAATCTTTTATTTTGCCTAAACATATGACGAATCCCCATTCCAGAAGCTCTGCCACCCCACCATTCACTTCGGCAGAGGGGCGAGTTTATTGGCGATGGGGATAAGGATTCAACTCATCTAGCCCTTATAATAAGCTGAGTTATCAACGTAAGTCTTCTATGAAAGGTGTGTCGGTGGGGTCATGTCAAACGTGAAGTACGGTTCCGGTTGCTCTTGCCGAAGGCTAAATGTAATGAGATTGGATTCCCAGGTAAAAGCTTTCTAGTTTTGTCAAAAGTAAACAACCTTTAGAAAAGCAACAATAAAGCAGCAAGGAATGGCTTTCCAAATGACCAGAAAAGCCATTCCAAATGTCCAGGAAATGGCTTTCCAAATGACCAGGAAAGTTCGACAAAAAAATAAAAAGAGAGAGAGAGAGAGACCAGAAAAGGATGTTAAGATAGAACTGAATGTTACATTTCCTTTTTCTTTCGGGTGTCTGTTCATTTCATCTCTAAGATCACAAGACACGGTTGTTTGGTTCATTTTCCTACAGTCCCATAAGATTAAAAAAAAAAAAAAAAAGGAACCGTTTCGTCACTATAGGCTCTTCGTATTTCAAGAAAAGTGAACAAATTGGAAACGTTATCTTAAAAGTGATCGCTTATATCTCTTTAGATAATTAGTTAATTTAGGATGTTTTTATTATCCATGACTGTTTATTTCTAAACATTCTCGTAATTGATGAAAATACCTTTTGTGTATTTATTTTTGTGAGCGATACAAGTGATCTTTTTTTTTTATAAATATTTCTCAAATTGCTTATTTTTCACAAACCAAAGTGAAAATCATAAATAAGAGTTTAAAGTTTATTTATTTTTTCAAATAAGAGGTTGAAATGGATATTGTTTTAACTAAGAGGCTAGAGAAAAGAACACAATAGTGCCATAATTTGGTATAAAAGACACTTAAGTGCCATAACTTACGAAAGGTACATTTAAGTGTCACATTTGAAGAAAAGCGGGACACCTGAGTGCCATGTGACATCCCGATTTTCTAATCCTATTTTCAATAAATTGAGACGGGCATTTCGTTGGCACGTATATAGTTCTTTTCCTTGAGTCGGCCACTCATGTGGAAACTAGTCTATCAGGTGAAGCCGTTAGGAAATTCTAATGCATCAGACTCGAGAATTTGACAAGGAAGCGATCTTTCGACCGAGCTAATCTGCAAGGGTCATTACGGCACAAATAAAAATCGATTAAAGACCGGAGAAATGTCGACTCGACAGAGGCATGTGATCGAGTGTGGGTGATTCCACCGGATTGATAATCCTTGTCGACCGACACTTTGGACCGACTTTTCTATCGATTTGGTACCCGTGTTCGTATTTGAAACCTTGAGATTACCCCCGACAACCGAAAGTCGCCAATGTTTTAAAGATGTACATTGTGGCTTGAGATGATCAACCACAGGTCAAATGCATGAAAATTTCTAAAGGCTACCCAAGAGGTTGGGCCGCGCTAATATCGTGCCAAAGTGAAATTAACCGTGGAATTGAGATCGAATTCGAAATTGGAAGTCCGGGTGTGTCACAAATCATTTTAGGGATATTAACTTAACCGGAAGATTTTTCATGTAATCAGAATTTTTCAGAAATTAAATCGAGAATGGCTAATTTGGCTCGAGAAATTAGTAAGCCCATTTTTGGTTGCACTTTTGGGACTTAAGATGGTTCTACGGACAAGGGAAGATGTGAATTGAAGTGTGGTGACATTGGATTAATTTTATGGACTTCAATTTGATTCAATTGGAAGAGAATCAAGTGGAATTGGAGAATTGATTGTACAAGAATTGGACCCCGGCGGAAAATGGAAGTGGACCCATTGAAGATTGTTGTGGGGAGAGATTTGAAGTTAGTGGAGTATGACATGAGATGAGGTCATGGTGGGCCACTTTTGTGAGATTAAAGAAAAAAAGAAAAAAAGAAAAGAAAAGGCCCCCTCCTCTCTCCTTCTCTCTCCTTCCTCTCTCCCTTTCGTTGGCTTCTCCTCCACCTTGTTTGTGCGAAAGACTAGAAAAAGTTGCAGAGGAAGAAGCCGAAGCAGCCCCTCACCGTCCGCCTCCTTCGCCACTCGCCGCCGGTGCCGTCGTCGTCGCCGCCTTCGTCCGCACCCGCCGTCGCCGTTCCGCCAGGCTGCTCGCCGCCCGCGCCATCGCCTCTCTCCTCCGCCTCCTGCTCATGCTTGACGTCTCCAGCCCAGATCTGGGAACGCCAAAGCGGCGAAGACCGAACAGCAAGCCGCCGGAGCCGGATCGCCGTCCCTCGTCGCCGCCGTCACCTCGCGTCGCCGCGCGCGCGCGCCGGTCCGCCGTCGCGCCGTCTCCGCCTCCCTCTCGTCCAGCTGCCATTCCAGATCTGAGGAAGCTCAGCCGGAGCCGTCCAGCCTATCTCCGACCACCATGAGGCTCGCCTGGCCGCCGCCTCGCCCGTCCGAGCGACCGCCGAGCTGCAGCTGCCGCTTCTCCGCCGGTTCCGCGCCCGAACCGCCGCCATCTCCCCCTCCGTCGGCCCCAAACCAGTAGCTAGAAAATGGGTATTCCAGCTCGGTTTTGGCCCGTTTTGGCCGCCTTCCTGAGCCCGGATGGTCGGCCCGCCTTGAGGAAAGTCGATCCTCGCGTCGTCCCCGTCGTTTTGGTCTGCTCGGTTCGTTAATCCGGTGAGTTTAACTCACTAAACCTCGCTTAGAGGGTTAATTACGCTTTAGGTGTGCTTAGTTTATGTTAATTGTGATTAGGTGGTTAGTTTAATTTATTTAAGTGTGGATTATATTAATGTGTTTAATTAGCTTAAAGTGTGATTAAATTAAAGGTTAAGAGGGTTTATTTAATATAAAGCCTTGATGTGACATAATGGGGTTTTATTTTTGAATTATTTAAATGATTTCGAATTCTGAAATTTATAATATTATATTATATTCCGGAATTATTAAAATATTATTATAAAAAAAAAACGAAAAAATTATTTTGACCTCGGTTGCTCGAATTTCGTGCCGATCATTTGTCGTGTAGTCGGATTTTGAAATTGATGATTGGATATCATAAATTGAGCGTAGATCGTGAAAAATATGGATATTATTATTATATTAATTTCCGGAATAAATTTAATTATTTAATAAATTCGAAAAATTATTTTGGGACCTTAAATTCACAGAATTTCGTGCGATCATTCTTTGTGCCTTTAGAATTTGAATTTGATGAATGTATGTGGCAAATTGAGTGTTAATTGTAATAAATAAGGATTTTATTCATAAAAACCCAAGTGTTGGGTTTTGATGCAAAAATTGGATTTTAATGATTATATTAAATAGTGGGTTTGAAAAAGTGAGATATTGGCTTTTTGATTCGAAATTAGCGTATCCCCACACACGTGAGTAATTTCTGGAATATTTTTAATATGAAGAAAAATGGCCGGGATCACTATTTTAAGTGGAAGCATTGAGTGAAATGCAAAGTGTCCTGGAGCCGAATATGATTTGGCTGTGTGATAATTAAGAGGAATCGTCCTGGGCTGTTGAGCCGGACTTGCCCTTATATGGGATGCCCACGCGGTGGATGCGGGTCGCAGTTGATTCTGGGCCCATGCTCCTTCGGGAACGCCGTCGACGTACTGACGAAGCCACGCTCCAAGGTGGGGAGGCGATGCTTGGCTATATGCCAGTAGATAGCCGAACAGCGAGTAGGCTATGCCCTTGTGTGGCAATGAATAATAATTGGAATGCGTGCTAAGTTCGGCGTGATTTATATGAAAGTGATGGCGTTCCAATTGTTTGAATTATCATTATTACACGAGATTGTGTGGTTTGAATTATGCTAACGGGCAGGAAAGAACCGAGGTGAGGTAAGTCTTCGTGTGATGTGGCTAGGCCACCCGGGTGTATTTTCTTTCTAATAGGGGTTTAGGGGTTGAACTTGCTGAGACATTGTCTCATCCCGATTTGGGAATCAAAATTTCAGGTCCACGGTGGACGGAGCGGCGGATGGCTTAGATTGGCCTTGAGGAGTCGCAGAGGTGAAGTCATAAGATTGGAGAACGTGTCCGACTTGTAGATCGTAGGACATTTCCTTTTAATAGCCGGTCTTTTGTAGACCTTTGGCTATAGGCTTCATTTGTAACTCGTTGAATTATGAAAGTGTTATGTTGTGGTTTTGCTTCCTGCTTTTCTATCCCGTATTTTGTTGTCGGGGATTTGTTTCGCTCCGCATGTGCATAATAAAATGAATGGGTCGGCGACTCGTCGGGAAGTCGCAATTGAATCGACCAGTGGGATGTTCGCGTGCTCGGAGGATCGGGGCGTGACATGCCACCTCGGGCGAAACTAGTTGGAAATTATACGTGGCATTTAAATATTAATATTTCTCGCCGAGATGGCTCGTCGGAGAGCTGTGTCAGCTCTAATTCACCCCAAACGACGTCATTTCAGGTGTTGGCCAAAATAGAACCCTTAAATCGGCCAAAATGACATCGTTTTGGCATAATTTGAATTTTAATATAATATAAAAATTAATTAAATTAAATGTAAAACAAAATAATAATATAATTTCAATTTATTAAAAAAAAAAAAAAAAAGAAACGGAAGAAGAGGAAGGCAACCGGCGGCCGAGAGTTGAGCCCTCACCATCGCCGCCCCCGCCGTCGCCGGAAGGTGGGGAGGGTCGGCTAGGGCTACCGAGGTCGGCCAAGGGCCGGCGGCCCCAACCCTCGCCGACGGCTGCCTCCCTCCCTCCTCCTTCCCCCCCCTTTTTCTTCCTCCTCCTCGGCCACCGGTTGCTTCCCTCCTCCTCCCCCTCCCCAGCGGATTTGGGCAAGGGCCGTGAGCCCTCGCCTAGATTCGACGAGGGTCGGCAGACCCTCGCTCGCCGGACCAAGAGCTGCCGCTAGGCGGGGGTCGCTAGATCTAGGTGAGGGTTGCAACCCTCGCCTCGATCTTGGGTGAGGGCTCGCGAGCCCTTGCGGCCAAGCGGCAGGATCGCCGGCCCCGGCTAGGGCCCGACGACCCAGTGACCCTCCCCCTTCTGTCATCGGCCCTTCCTGGCGACGGCGGGGAGGCGGCGGCGGTGGTTGAGGGCTCAATCCATATATATATTAATTTTTTTAATTTTAAATATTTTAACTAAATTTAATTTAATTATTTTTTATATTATTTTTTATCATGTCAGCCCAAAACGACACCGTTTTTGCATTATTTGGCCACGTCGCATGCAAAACGGTGTCATTTTAGGCTCGCTTCATCGGAAAAATGCCACGTGTGCAATTTTGCCGAATTTTGGCCGTATTGGCACTCAAGTGATCCATTTTGCTCCGATTTTGGCACTTAAGTGTATCTTTCGTAAGTTATAGCATTTAAGTGTCTCTTTTTGCTAAGTTATGACACTTCAGAGATCCACACCTCTAAGAGGCTAAAGTGTCCCCATTTTCTCAAGTAAAGGTCTAAAGTAGATTTTCTTTTAAATAAGAGTCTGAAGTAGTCATATTAATTTTAAATGAGGGCCTGAACTCATTGTTTGATGAAGAGCAATTTCGTCTTTTAAATTTTTTTTTATTTTCTATTGTTTCTTTACAAAATAAAAAAATAAACTAAAAAAAAAAAAAGGAACACATGAGAGGGATCCTTCCCATATGTGGCCATCACGGCATCAATGGTTGGCGACCCTCACCTAGATCTAGGAGAGGGTTGCCGCCCTTTCTTGTCTCTAGCGAGGACCCACTGGCCCTCACTTAGTGCCCCCCGACCTAGGTGGCGAGGTTTGGAGGCACTAGGTGAGGGCCATCAAGTTTGCATGAGGGCTAGCGACCCTCGCCTAAATTTTGGAGAGGGTCACCATCCTCTCCCATCTTTGGTGAGGGCTTGCCAGCCATCATCGCTACCCACCGATGATAGGGCAACGGTCACAAGCGGGGGCTCCCTCCCGCCTTTGTTTTTCCTTTTTCTTTTTAATTTTTAAATTTTTAATCTAATTTAATTTAAATTGTATTTAGAATAAAATATCCCTGTTCAATTGGAAGTTTTTGCGAGCTAGTGAGTCAGCAAGAGTAGGCCATTGTTTGAGACTAATATAGCCATTTTAGGCCTTTATTTAAAGCAAGGTCAATTTCATGTCGTTATTTAAAGATACTAAAGTACTTCCTCATTTGAGAAAACGAAAGTATTTCGAGCCCTTATTTGAAATTTTCCCAAAACCAAATGGAGCCATAAATTTCTTGAATTTGACATAATTTTTTTTTTTAGTCGATCCTACTCTAATCCTACTCTAACACACACTCTCAGACTTTTGCCTTGCCTCCTTGCAGGGCGTGGGAGTCGAAACCCACTCCTGAAATGAAATCGTCCACATCCCAATCCCTCCTGAGAAGGTGGAGATTTGAACCCCCAACATCACCTTCCAAGTTGAAAGGGTGGCCACTAAGGCGAACCCCCAGTGGTTGAATTTGACATAATTTACTTAAAGTTATAGTGAGGTTGATTGCACTTAGAGATAGTGACCATGCTTTATGGATTATGACTTACCAATATGGTCATAACTTATTTGCCCTTGTAACTAGTAATTTACCTTTATGCATCATGATTTATCTATGGAGTTCATAATGACTATTAATACTTAGTAATTAAGCAATAACCTAGTAAAATAACTTGAATTGTTGTACGTGATGGTAGTTATGCTTAGTAATTATCCTGAATAATTGTAATTTTCCTACCAATCTTTGTAAAATACGAGTTAATAACCATTCTTCACATATAGTAATATATCTAAAACTCTTGTGAGGTTGAATATCCGACCGTCCTGAACTTTCCATGAAAAATTGTAATCAACTTGAATTCATGATTGATCTTTTTTTGTCCTATTCTTAGTAACTTGTCTCTATGATCGTAGCATTACTGCATAATTGAAAGGCCCTATCAGTGAGTAATCCCCATATGTCGTAGTTTTTCTCAGTCAAAAATACCATAAATTATATTATAGTTAATAAGTTTTCTTAGGTGTTTGTAAGTTTCTATCTTTTTAAAATCATCCGCGGTTGAAATTCTTCTTTTTACTCTTTTATTTAACAATGCAAATTATATAGGAAATCTGTCCCGAAAATTGCGTAATCTTCCGTTTTCAACTATGAGTTCGCATAGATGGGATTGATCGATTAGAGATTTATGTTTCCTTTGTCTCTTTAAAGAGTTCTTAGTGCTTTTCCAGGAGATTTCTGTTGGGATTTTGTTTCGATAAACAAGAATAGATGTATAGGTAAATTCGAATCAAAATGATTTGCAGTGAAAGTAAAAATGCCCATACACGTTTTTACAAAAACATTATTCGTGCATTTTAATAAAAACATATAGAAAAGAGAAGGAGGATAACCACATTACCGTTGGTCTATACTCAAAAAGTTTAGTTTTGATGTTCTTCAGATTCTAATTATGAGTATTTGATGTACTCATATTGTTGGTTTTGACATTCTTTTGATATGTTCAGATCCAGATCGTAAATGCCCGATATCTTTGTAGCATTGGTTTTGAAGTTCTTTAGATCTTGACTGTTCTAACGTACTCTAGTTTTGATGTTCTTCAGTTCCAGCCTCACAAATGTCGGCCCTCTAGTTCAAATACACCGCCAACTTGCGTCGACGGTAAAGAGAAATTTGAGAGAGCTTACCATGACAATTGTGCTAGCAATTGCTCTTGTGTGACTATTTAATTGATCAAGTCATCACTTAACCATTGTTGATCATCCATTTGATCCTCTCTCTCAATCACTTTTTATAACTAGTTCCAAATCTCATTTAATTTAGCTCATTACTCTAAAACTATTTCAGGGAATTAATTTGGCTAAACACCTGAGGGACGTAAGTTTTGAGACTGTTTCAAACATTAATTTGGGTATTGATTTTGTGATCATTATAGAGCATTATCCAAGCATTGATTTGTAATTGTCACAAGTCTTTATTCTGGGCATTTACTTTGTAACCATTGCAAAACTTTAATTTGACCATACATCTGAACTATTTTAGAATATTAATTGGTCGTTTGAATCTAAAACCGTTTCAGATCATTAAACTACCAATTGATTCTGAAATTGTTTCAGATCATTAATGTGACTATTAAATCTGAAACAATTTTAGATAAAACCATTTTAGATCATTAATGTGACCGGTAAATTTGAAACCATCTCAAATATTTAATTTAGCTATTAATTCTGAAGATCATTAATTTGTCGAACTCATTTCAGATCATTAAAGGAGCTATTAATTCTAAACTCACATCAGATTATTAATTCGGTCGTTAAATTTGAACTTGCTTCAAATCTTTGACTCTGCCTTAAAGTTCGAAACTCGCTATAGATCTTTGATTCAGCTATAAAGTCTGAAAAGATCTTTTATTTTCAACCCGACTCAATCTAATAGGCTTAATTACAAACACATTTACAATATCGTTGTTAGGGAAATCCCTTATGATGTTTTGAAGATGACAAAATAAATCAAAGGCTACTAACATGTTTGATGGTTAAGTAATAGACCATGCAAATGATAGAACATGTAAAGGATATTGTCAAAGTGCAAAGACGACCGTAAGACCGAACGTAACATATGTCCAAAGTATATTCTCGAAGATTTCCGGACTTCGTGTCAAAGTCGAAGGCTGCCGACTCAAGACTCAAAGACGGACTCAAGACTCAAAGTTTGAAGATCGCCGGACTTTAGTGTCAAAGTCGCTCTACATCGAAGTCTGCTCACTCGACAAATTCCGATCGAACGTGAATGATGAACCAAAAGACAAACTATGCTGAAGCCGAACTAGAAGACAGACTCTATCTTTGAAGCTGAACCGGGTCTGAGACCTTAAAGCTAAATCTGTTCGAAGCAGAATATGTTCGGACTCGGATTGCAAAGTCTATCGCACTCGGACTCAAATTGTAAAGTCTAAAGACTCTCGGACTTTACATCATATTCGATGAATCATAACTCAAGCCCAATCATACAACGGCTAGTGATTTGGTTTGGATTCCACATCAAGATTGATTTGATTGATTCAATCTAATTGATTGACGATTGGATCTTGAAGACAAGAACTTTCTATACGAAGAAGCTTTACTTATGGAAACCAAGATTTCGTTTGTATGGGCGATCGGAATCAATTTGGGATTTTACCTTTGTCATTCAATGGCTACTAAATCTTCTAGATACGAGCTGTCCAATGGGTATATTGGAAGACGATTCTCCGGGATGCTGTCCAACGGGTAGTTTGGAAGTGGAGGAGTATTTAAGGAGATGAAGGACCGATGAGCAAGTAAGAGACGGAGCGTAGAATTTATAATTCCAAAGTCGAGCGACTTTCGATCATATACTTGTCTCTTGAGAGCTTAAAAGTTTGTGATCGTGAGAGAAATACCAAAAGAGTGACTTAGTGAGATAGTGTGATCTACTACTAAGTGTTTGCACTAGAAGTTGTAATCTCTTGTTGATTGCATAGTGGAATCCAGCCAAGAAGGCTGTTAGCGTGGGAGAGTGGATGTAGGCTTGGATTAAGCCGAACCACTATAATTTCTGTGTTCTTATTCTCTTCCCTAACTCTTTTGTTTGAAGTTTATTTTATTCCGCATATACTTGCCAAGGTTTATTTTAAACACCTATTCACCCCCATCTAGGTGTTCATACTAGCACTCTCAATCGTCTCTTCTGTTCAAGTATCATTTTAATTGATCATGGCATATGACATCCCTATGTTTATCACGGAACTAGTAGTAGGATTTGTACTAACACATTAGTACGATTGAGAGAACTGATTATCCCGATTAATCTCTAATTCCTATAAATCATGAGCGACATTTGGCAAATATATCATGACTATCCAAACGGTATGAATATTTCAAGACCATAATGAATCCCTCAGCTTTGGCGACCATGTAATTCAATCATTCTATCGCACTATGTCCTAATCGAAAAAAAGCCACGAAATTGTTTATCAAGTCACCAATTCGATTGTATGCTCAAATCTAATTGACATGTATTTTACGAGGTATGAACCACTCATTTTTTGTTACAACCTCAATCGAGGATTTCAATACATTGTCACAATTAGATCGTGTACAATATCAATTTTTATCTTGTATATCTACATACATATAACAAGAAGACATTTCATATTGCACATGCATGTGCCTTCGTATGTAAACAAACTATTGGCATCAATTACAAAAAACGGTTCAATGAAACGTTAATATGTGTCACTTATGAGTCATAGTCATGTAACATACAATTCAGCATTGTGCCTTTGGTCTAAGGATTTTACACATGACCAAAGCACAAACGATTAGTCATCTTGCTAAAAGCTTTTCATGTTACTAATTGTTCTTTGCATGTCATGTTCAGTGAATTTGTCCTAGACAAGTGCCTATATTCTAGTTCGGATATCACTATATCCAATAACTTGTGACTCATTGTCTCTTCAGGTATCCACTACTGAATTATGAAACTTAAGAACACACCGGTCTCAACAATATCATTAATATTCTCTCAATGATCCATTGACCAAAATTGTTTAAAGATTTAGTTTAATTACAAACTTGTCACACATATTCTTAATCCTTTAAGATTAAGTTCAACCGTGATTGATCTTATAAATGCATTCATATAAATAGAACGATGAATAAATATTTCTTTCCCTTTAAGTAAATAATGCAACTTAAATCCCTAATATGCAACTATTACGTGGTTGCTTTAAGGCATATAGTTAACAATTTCTTTGCAGTGTGTCATTTTCTTCCTTGCTCATGCATTCTCTTTTAATGAAAATGCGATTGAATATTTAGTGAGATGTTTCTTCCTCAAAGATACTAAAGATTTTTGTGAATCATGTCATCTTTTCTTCATTGACATTTCTTTTCTATTACGGTGCTATCCGATTGACATATGTGATTTGAGAAGACTTTGTGAATGCCCGCGTTATTACTGTTTCAAGCACAATGAGCAAAATTGTACTTCCACATTTTTACATTGCACAACATTAAAAGTATGTTATGGTGAGGCAGCCGACGCTGCAGAAGTACTGCACTGAGTCAGGTTGATCTTGGTCATGAGCGCAGAAGCAGAGAAGTATAGATCTCACTCGTTGAATCAAGATTCAAGATATGACAATTCCTCCAAGAAACGTGAGAGTCTAATATTATGCCATTGGTGATGAAGTCCGAAACAATCCCTTGGAAAAGCCTCTGTCCTCTATCCATCATCTGGAGTCTCATTGTGGCCGTCTCCTGGATCGCTATAGACAAACGCAACCTTCCGCTGCAAGAAGCTAAGGCTCGATCTGTAGCACGATGACCTGTCTTCTTGCTTCCGGTTTTGGGCATATGGGCATGAGAATTCTCCGTGAGGTTTACAGCAACTGGCTTCCCTTTTCTCTTCTTAGTCGTGTTCGGCTTTGTATTTTGGGTGGGGGGTCCAATGATCTTGATACGGGCCAGCGCATGGCCGACCCAAGGAAAGAAGTTCTTTCCAGTCCGGTTTTATAATGTTTGACAAGATACTGAGATGATACGTTGAGTGCCGGAGAGGATACCCTTCCTTCGAATTGTTGGGCATTTTCATCCTATAAGACAATAGGAAAAGGCAATAATGCACAAGCTTGTTCGAGTCAATTTATCATCTATCTTCCTTCGGTTGACAGACTATGCGCGATTATACGAATCGCCTTGTGATTGCTTTTGTTTTTGGACTAATCATGCAAAATCCGTCATGGAGCTTGTCTTGGGTTTGAATGACGACTAATGGTGGGGTACTAATCACGAATCTTGATCGGCAGACTTGTGCAACAGATTGTGTAATTATAAGACATGAACATGAATCTCTTGATTCACAATAGTCAATTCAACCACTCCAAGCTATTTCAATCTCCTCCTCCAAGAACCATGGCCTATTGCTAGAAGACAATTGAATGAACGAGAAGCAGGCCATCGCAAATAGTTTCGACTGTAGAATCCCTTGTCGTGATCTCTAAACTCAGTCTGATCTCTCTTTGCATTAAGAGGATCCAGTTCCTTTTCCACGGCGAGTGATGTATGCCAAATTCATCAGTCATGGTCATGGATGACTTCAAACGCAACAACGAAAAAGATGTAAACTGATCTTTTAGCAAAGAATTTGTGAGCCTACCGCTATCTCTCACAATCTTTTGGGGAACTAAACTTTTCTATATTAAAAGTATTTTGCGCCCGTGTACGAGGAAAACTACAACCTATCATTATCAAATCCAAAGTCAGGTCCTTTTCGTGAAAGCGCTAATAACTTTCATGTCCATTTGTTCTTCGATTACTGTGATGACGACTAATAGGTATATCGAACCGTATTTTTCGCATATAATTTATACTATTAAATGGGCAAATGACATGTTTTGGCTTTCGATCTAAGGCAAACTTCGCGAGTCACCTCGAAGATTTCTATCAAACTTCATCTCTCTTCAACGCAGCCTAAAAAGATAAGCTTTCAGCTAAGGAATTTTTTTTTTTTTTTCTTCATTGGAATAATTCCCCCCTCCTCAAAACGACCACCGAAACTCCCTCTTATGGATTCCGACAAAGCAAATCAAAGCCACCTCCCAGAATTGTGGGGATTTAAAACGAGACAGCAAATCGAATCCATGTAATCTCTGCCCTTTCGACTACCATCCGTGAAAATTAACAAAGAGACATAAACATACGAACCCCCCACATCCCTGAAGTGTCCCATACATCATATGGCCTCGATTTTGGTTGCTTGCACCGATAGAATTTGCTGGCACCGGTACATGTGAAGCGACGGGACAAGAGAGCGCAGTGTCATTCTTTCATGTCCTCCATAAAAGTTCTACAATAAAAATCATTAAAATCGCCACAAAAATTTGAAAATTGTTGTTAGTTAAACCGCCCCCGTGACCTGAAAGAGAAGAAAGATGTTGCAATCTTTTTTGTCACGATCAAAATGGGGGGGTAGAGAGAGAGAGAGAGAGAGAGAGCACGTCCCAAGCCCTTGATTCTACCAATTTTGGCTGTCTCTAGGGTTTTGCTATTTCTAGACGAGTTTTTGTCTTTTGGGTCACCACTCGCAACTCAGATGAGGCTAAAATCCTGAATTCCCTCTTAGCCACCAGTCCTCATGTATATATGCATGTCATGGGCGTTCCATGAGCGCAACGTGTACTGTGGATGGAGAGATTATACATGATAACAATTATTGTGACATAAGAGCCATTGCTCATTTCATTGGGAAATCCTAAGGTTTTACATTTCTTGTTTCTGTCAACATTCCAATTACTTAAATTGCCACATGGTTACATACATGGTACAAATTCACTCTCGATTGTGCATATACAGTATGGCGGTAGTTAACCCAATTGAGATGGCCGTCACATGATGAATGTAGTCACTCAAAAGTGTATAATTCCTAATTTCTTGTACCATTCTTTCCCTACTGTTTATGTGAGTCATCCGCAATTTGAAACCGGCTATTGGTTTCTAAATGATGTATAAGATTCAAATGAAATGAGATGTATTGTGAGTGGTGTGTAAGCTTTCGGGTTGTCGTGTTGTTTCGGAACAGCTGAAGATCATGCCAACACAACATATCGTCGACAAATATTACTCTTAGGAGGTTTCATTTTCTTTTCGTGGGTGAATATAGATGTCTCTAGTCTCTTTAAACTATAAACAAGTCAAAGCTACAGGTGTGCCAAAACAAAACCAAATGAGGAGGCAAGGAAAAATTAAGAGTAACATAGAGTTTGAAACAGATGCGAACTGTGATTGCAACTTCCTAATTTTACGTGATACATAAGGCAAAGAAGTATACTGATAATATTGCATAGATAAATCTCATAAAGGGGTATATTCCCCTCAAATCTCAGTCGAGGGCACGATCCACGCCCAAAATTAACTACATATAAATGGGGGTGATGTCCATAATTGTAACCCACCAATCAAAAAGGTAATTAGAAAATTTCCTTCGACTATGACTAAAAAAAAAGCACGTCCCCTATTTAAATCCATACACAAAGCAAAATTGAACCTTAATTATATGTCGCTGTCATTAAACTCTCTACATTTTCCTTTTTTGATACTTTTGTATGTAATCATTGAGGATGTCTTAGCGGAATTAACTCGAAGATTGGCGATACAATAAAACCAGAGGAGAGGCAAAATTATTTTGGATCAGTTTCCAGATAAACTCCTCAAGAGAACATTCGTCTGAGAAAAGACAAAGTAATATAGCTGTCCAAAGTGCGAGCACTCGTTTGTTTGCAAGGGTAAACCCTAGGCAACAGTGGATGATGTGTGATATGCTTTGAAAAGTGTCGACTTATGGAAAACGACCTGAGAGAGAGAGAGAGAGAGAGAGAGAGAGAGAGAGAGATTACACGCAGGCCTCATGAAAACGACTTCGTTAATCTCATCTAAACTCCTTGATACGGTCTTAAATTTATTAATTACTATCATCTCACATTTCGGCAGTATCAGATACACAATACTTTCAGAATATCAATGTTACAACCGTACTCCACGCTCTTTAAATCATCATTTAGTCACTCTCAAGCCCTTCTCTCGTCCCATGCAGAGAGCACAAGCACTTATCGTCCCAGCTTCTGCAACATTTTTCTCTCTTTTTTCGTTTTCTTTTATCAGTCCCGCGTCGTTACATTTGCATGTGAATGTACTTTCCCGAAGAGCAAGTCACGTGTGCTTTGCCAGCAGAGTTAGAAGAATCCTATACTACCGATATGCATGCAGAGGATGTTCGCCATGACAAAAGAAATAACCACATAATAGTGTTGGACAAAACAACATATTGCATAGTTTTAAAATATCAGCAAAATCATGGTTGGTTGTGTGTGTGTGTGTGTGTGTGAGAGAGAGAGAGAGAGAGGGAGAGACAAAGTTCAATTGCCATGAAGGGGGTACATGCTGTTAGAAGGGATTTTCTATTTTTTCTCTATTTTTTTTTTATAAAAAGAAATGGGTTTGTAATATGCCTTGGCTTGTTTTATTATGAGATTTCGTTTTCATTTTTATAATAATATGGAATGTCACGGGAAGCATTTCTGAATTCAGCTATGCTTTCATTCCATGATTGGGCCCTAAGATATATTCCTTTCTGGGATTTATTTTGTCCCGTTGCTCGATAAATAAAATTTACAAGTAGACACAAAAACGTGGACAGGTCAGCAATGTACTATCACTTTTGCTCGAATCATTCTGATGATGATGATGATGATAAAAAAAAAAAAACACACACACACAATTCAATTGCGTCTCCATAATTGTGGCACACTGCGAAGGTCTGTACTAGCGTCGCCACGCTCAAAATAATTCATGAGACGTCGGACATCATCAAACAATGTCATTATGCAATCATAATCATCCGAAAAGAATCTTCCAAGTTCCTCCACGATTTTCCTACGTGTTATTTGATAAAAAAAACAAGCTTGCCATGTTCATCTCTTAGAAGGTTTTTAAGTTACCTGGTCTCTTTTAATGACTATTTGCATAAATAATGTACCTTCTTTTGGGCTAGGATTACCTAATTAGGGACATACATTTAACGTTAATGAGAAAATTGTCTAAAAATTCTTAAATCTATTATCAATTGGGTCATAATCCCTTTCACGTTTTGCCAATTAAATTCATTCAGTCAATTTTGGCTAGAAATCACTAATATGGACACTAACCATCCTGCATGGCATGGCTAATTTTGACGTTGACAATTTTTAATAATATGTTAATATGTTTATTTATTTATTCTTTTCCTTTTTTTCTAACCCTAGGCGAATGACCCTCACCTAGTCTGGGCAAGGGCATCGTGACCCTTACCGGCCAAAAGGCGAGAGCCAATGTCCTCACCCAAGGGCAAACCTAAGGTTAGAAGAAAAAAAAGAAAAGAAAAAGGAAAAAGAAAAGAAAATAACGATAAAATAATATAAAATTCGAAAAAATATTGAAATATTATTAATAATTGTTTACATTAGTATCAGTTTTGTCACATAGGATGGTCAACATCTACGCCAGCAATTTCCAGCGACGTTGACTGAATTGACTTATCGGTAAAACATGAAAATGTTTATGAATCAATTAGTAAAATTGAAAAATTTA
Organism: Eucalyptus decipiens; assembly: GCA_014182575.1. Taxonomy (NCBI): domain Eukaryota; kingdom Viridiplantae; phylum Streptophyta; class Magnoliopsida; order Myrtales; family Myrtaceae; genus Eucalyptus; species Eucalyptus decipiens. Next base: position 56,827,954 of record CM024615.1, read on the forward strand.
GGACTAAATTCCAGAAATGCAACAAGTTTAGAACTTTTTAGATAATTTTTCCTAACATTAATGATATACGGATTATTAATTCGAAGGTGATGTGACAAGCCCTCAGACATACACAAGGGCTGACCAAGCGAGTTATCTTCCAAAACCCAACCATATTTTGAAGCGCCTTGCTTCGCAAATTAATTTTATGATTTAGTTTTCATATGTCTAGCATTAATTTTAATGTAATAGTCGAGATCGTATGATTATCTATTGAACTTCTCGTGCTTATCAGTTAATCACGTCTTAGTTTTATATGATAACTAGTGATCTGGCGTGAGTAGTTCTTAAGGAAGTGGATGAAGCGAGAAGTTACTAGAGATATGTTCATTATGTCCTTTTTTCTCTTTCCATTGTTTGATAAAAAGGTAATTTAGGAATGTCCAGTTAATGAGACGAAAGCCTATTTTTAGCTTAATTATATAGAAGATGGTCAGTTGTTTCTACCACTCACTTGTTTTGACTTAAAGAATACAAGCTTACCGCAATTGTTCAGCTAAACAATTTTCATTTTCAATTTTATAGATGAGCACAAATGGTATTGAGGTGCAAGTATATTTATCAAATTGTGGTAACTTCAATTTGTTCTTCTTATTACTCGTGCACTCACATTCAATTCAACTAACGCTAGGCGTTCTTCCTTGCATGTGCTACAAATATACATACATATATATATAAATTGAGTTTAATAAGAAGAGAGCAACCCGTGACGCTCTTCAAAAACAGACATCACACATCATGTCATCAGTTGATGTGATATATGGCAATCAATAATAACGTATTACTTGAATGTACTTATGCTAAAAACCAAAAAAGACACGAAATGATGATTATATCAAGATGTATGTCAATTTACTGGTTGTAATATAATGTTGCGCATGCTGAACATTGAAATATTTCATTTTTAGACAGGGCCTACCACCATTCTCTGGATTTTGTCTTGATGATGAACTGAACAATCTTTTCAAAATTTCGTAGAACTAACAAATAAGTTAATATCATGAATCTAGAACATTGTGGCAAATCAATCACCTTGATAAGCACCTTCCATGGTCCTTCTTCTCCATTTTTTTGGTTCTGCTTAAAATCTTAGAATGTCTTGTTAAAGATTAATTTCTTGACGGAGTACTGAGTTTCCTTCCCCGTTTGGCATCATGCACCATTTGGGGTGGAAATTGATGGGTTGAAGGAGTCACAGGCTTATAGATGTGGGAAAACGTGCGAAGACAAATTGCTTATCTGGTTCGAATTGTATTTTTCCTTATGTTTTCTCGAAATGTCATCATGCTCATGAGCTTCAAGACACCTAATTGGACAATATACCCAAGCCTCCTGTGGTGTCAGATGTTCAATCATGCTCCAAAGAAATCTTTTGGGCGGAGATAATAAGACAAGCGGATTTGTGGTGTCCCAGAAGAAATTAAACTGCATTATTAGGATATATATCGTTTTTTATTTATTTATTTATGGAAATAAGCCACATTATTCTCGCAGAATAATTGAACATAATGCAACTGTTATAAGCATAGTTTGCAGTCTTCACGAGACAGATATGAATGCGTCTTATGTTTAACCAGTCTTCTATAATATTATATATGTGAAAAATTTATGTAACTTCACTGTCCATGTATGTTATATATAAAATAGGCATAAGTATGTCAGCTCAGCTATGACCGAGTCAATTGGACTTCCCACAATGCCGGAAAAGTTACTATTTTAAAAAGCACGGCCATGGCTGGAGGTCTACATGTACAGATCCGCACTCTACCACTTATTAGATTTATATTCAATAAATCGTCACCTAAAAATTCTCTGTGAATATTTCAAAATGCAAACTAAAGTAATTGTTCATAGAATTAATGCAGCTACTACAAATAAAAGCTATGTAAACACACAACCTGTATGAATACACGTAGGTAGACTTGTTCGAGAAACGAGTAATTATTTTTAAGAAAATATTGTTCAAATCATGTATTTTCCGCAAAACGAACGAAACTTAAATTGGAAATATTTTTATCTGCAGAAGGAAACTTCATAGTTTGGTGATGAATTTCATTAACAAACCACGAGGTATGTCATAACCCCGTCCTCATAATCAAGAGAAACATTCAAAGTAGTTAATCTATACGTACAAGAAGACAAAAGCTAAAATTAATCAGCGAGGAAATATTCTTTTTCCTTTCCACATCTGGATAACACAGTCGAGAACATAAATTCCATTGTCTCTAAAAGAAGTGATATACTAAAACCCCTTTACATTAGAATTTTCTTATTGAATAATAATGTGTCGAATATCCCACTAAACGTTCGAAATAAGTGGGATTCATATAGAAAGATGCTAAAAAATCTACTATGACTTGCTATATGACTTGGTAAATACAATTCGGTAAAAATGTTGGTGTATGTAGCATTTCTCCTATGTGCGAAATTGAATATGGTGATTTGGTACACAATTATTTTTCTCTTCTTCTTTTCCCTAAAAACGTTCGGATATATTTGAAACAGTACATATGTTAGAGAACAATGTAACATCAAGATATGGCGGACCGCAGCAGTAAAGTGGTAAAATTATTTACGAGAAATTACTTTTTACAAGAGGTAAATTGACCTAGCTGACTCTTTTAGAATCTAAAAACCTAAAGAGTGTGGCTGCATTTTAGGGGAAGGCAAAGGGACTAGAAATTGGAGCAGGACTATAATGTATCGAGAGAGCAATTGTTTTGTAGTAATGATTAATGGGCACACATGTGAATAGATGGGTACGTGATTTGTCTTTGTGGAATGTAGACAATGTTGGAAGCAAAGCAGAGAGAGAAAGAGAGAGAGAGAGAGAGAGAGAGAGCTCCAAACTTACATGGCCAAGCAAACGCAAGAAGGAAAAGGGTAAGGGGGGAAAAAAGCATTGTTTTGGGTGTATCTTTTAAAGTATCTCGTGATGCATCCATTTATTAGAGCTGGCTATTCACAGCCTTTTTTTTGTACACCCACTGTTTATGGAATCTCTCTGTGCATGGTCTCTCTGTACTTCAACGGGGAGCTAATGCCTGCAAATAAGGACTCAGCTCGTGCATGGGCAGCAATAAATTTCAAAAGGTGCTAAAGATAAAGAACCCAATGCCTAACCAATGAAACCCTAATTGATGAACCAATGCCTTTGCTTTCCAACCTCTATATGAACTTCTCCATTTCATTTCTTTATGGTCCATTAGTTTGCTTCAAAAGGTTGTGAATTACGAGTAATTAATGACCTATGGAAGGGTAGTTTGTGATCGAGCATGGAAAGTGCTTGTCCTGCAAGCATGGACAAAAACCTCGAACATTAAGATGATGCGGGAGTTCATCTGTCCCGCGAGGTTCATGTCTCGACAGGAATGTACTTTAGGGGGTGTTAACGCTTTTTCTGTTTTCAATAGTGTTTTATCTATGCATGGACGTGTTCTCAAAGAACGTGCCAGTACTAGCCATTCCTCAAGCAATAATAAAATGTGAAACGAGATGCCATCCTTGAAACGTCCAGCGGGCGCGATAGGCAAAGAAGGGAGTAGCCTACTAGAGGAGGAGGAGGAGGAGGAGGAGGAGGAGGAGAAGGACGATGGGGAGGACGATGAGATGCTTTTCTTCCTTGTTTTTAGGGAGAGATGGCTTGAATTTTCTCGGTTTTACTGACTTCTGTTTAATTTTGGACGAGAAGTGATGGAAAAGGCGTTGTGATATGGCACGTGTGGAGAGAGAGGGAGAGAGGGAGAGGACAAAAGGTGACGGCTGGTGAGAGAGAGGGAGTAATGAAAAGGTCCCGTGAGGGAAATTTGGAGGCATTCAAGAGTCACAACTAAAACATCCAATTTTTTGGTGGCTTCCTACTCTTCTTCGCTCATTTCGATGGCCAATTCATTTCTCCATCCCCAACCTCAATCACCACCCCTTCCTTTCACGAGCTCGTCGTCCCCCTCCCCTCTTCCCCATTATACCCCTCCCTTTTCTCTCCTCTTTCTTTCTCTTGTTTTTTCTTTTCTTTTTTTTTTTTTGGGGGGCGGCGGGGGAGGAGGGAGAGAGGGGTTTGGATGGATTTTGCATATCAAGCCTTGTTAGAGATTCAAGAGGAAGTAAACGATCTTATTGTAATGAAGTAACGCTTTATTTCGATTCCAAATTAATTGACCAATACAGAATATAGTGAATCTTAAAGGAGATGCGTAATGAGCTATTTATATAAAATATATGCTATAATGTATAAGTATTAGTTGATTTGTAAAGAGTCATAGTAAATCCCAAGAGATGACAATCAATCAAAACAAAGATCTTGAGCATGACTTTTCACCATCAAAATTGCAATGAGATTGTCTCGGCAACTTTGACGTATGAGTTACAATTCAAACCTATGTTCATGATGCAAGTTCAAATAACCATAGTGAAAACAAATTCAGGTTCCAACCTAATGAAAATAATTGGTGATTTAGAACTTAAAACATTAGTAAATTCAACATATAACTCGGACCTCTCTCTATGTGTATATATGATTAGTTTGTGCAAGTAATGCTAATATTCAAGTTCATTTAAAAAATGAGTTTATGAATTTATATCGTGGCAAACAGTTAGTGAACATATTTGTAAACTAATATTAATATGCCAAGCTGTATTCAATATTCATGACATAGTGTTTAATTCGTCAAAGTACAAACCGTAAAAATGTCCACAAAGAGCCAATATGAGAAGAATGCAAGTCCAAATACCTCAATTAGAGACACTAGTATAATGTCTCTTCAATGAAGTCTTTGTTAGGAATTTTTGCCAATCATATATTAATTTTTTCGATGCACACTTTTGCATAATAGTACTTAAAAGTTCAGACAATTCCTTTGTTATTTGATTTTGAATCAATGAGTGAATTATTCAATGCCATGAAGAATAAAATTTGATATAATGTAAGAAATAACTTTTCCCACTAATTGTACGCTCTCCCGGCACGATTGTCCACGTTTTGGAGAGATCAACCTTGAAGTATAGCTCATTCAAAACTTACGATATCGTCAACAATTGTGGACAAAATCTTTCTTAAAAGAAACAAAAATTCTTGTAAAACCAACTGCAATCTGGTTCCACTGCATGTCAATGCATCTTTCTGAATTACAGATAGGAAAAGCAGAAACATATAACTGGAACAGTAACAAAGAAGAAAGGATAACATTGTAAATTCACGGAATAGAATCAAAATACTATATTTTTCTTGTGAAGGAACTGAGGCAGACAAGTGGGATGAAAACGGGGGAACTAGAATAGATTCGAGAGCTCTCGTTCCCCTCTTTAAACAGCCTCAGAGCTTGCAGTTTCGCAGTGCACAAAGGAGGATTATAGAAAGAAAACGAATTTTATTCCGAGGGCTGGACAAAAAGAAGAGAAAAAAGGAAGGAGGAAAAGAAACAAGGCAGAAAAGATAGCATGGTTTCGAGAGAGCAAAAGAGGGCAGTACTGCATGAGAAGCTGCAACTTCTTCGTTCCGTTACAAACTCTCATGCAGTAATTCCCTTCTGCGCTTCTTCTGATGCCTTTGCTTCCACTGGCTTTATTCTTATTTCACCAATGATGCCACCTCCAATTTTGCTATGTAATATGATGTAATTATACCCAGACAATCAAGAGTTTCCTTTTTTCTTTCTAAAAAGCTTCCCTTCGCTCCATCTATTTTTCTATTTCGACTTCAATTGTCTGATTCGGTGAGTATTTTATTTTATTTAGGGTCATATCCTCCCACCCACTTCCTCCCCGTTTTGATTTTGATGCAGCAAGTGATTTTCTGATGAACTGATTTCTGTTAATTCTTGATGTTCCTCATATTTCAATCAATCTAGAGGGGATGGATATGGGGGAATGTTAACTCACCTCAGTTTTAATGGTGCGGGATGACTTTTATTAATCGCTTATCAGGTTCAATCAATTGGAAACAGTCATTTTCGGAATAAAGATTAGAATAACCACTTTATTTGAATTTCTAGTACCATTCTAATGCCGAACTTATATTCCTTCTTCTCATATTTGTCAGCTAAACAAGACCTCAATCATAGTAGATGCATCCAAGTATATCAAAGAGCTGAAGCAGAAGGTAGAAAGCCTAAATCAAGATATAGCAATTGCAGAAACTTCAAGCCAGCAACCTCAATTGCCTGTGGTATGTTCTTATTAAACTAATATACCATACTATGTTGCTTTCTCCTCCTTTTTGAATCCAATCTTGTGTATCTTCATCGCTAAGATGATGCACGCCCTATTTTTTTTCATGGAGTTTTTTTTTTTCCTCAGTCAAATAAATTTGAGTTAAAGAAAAACTTTATCGCTTCATTTCCCCATTACTTGTGTGATTTGACTTTTCTTTCTCGTTCCTCAATTTGTACTGTTATACCAAACAGCAGGTAACAGTGGAAACCCTAGAGAAAGGTTTTTTAATCAACGTATTCTCGGACAAAAGCTGTCCCGGTTTACTAGTGTCAATATTGGAAGCTTTTGAGGACTTGGGTCTTAATGTTCTTGAAGCTAGGGTTTCTTGCACGGACAGCTTTCGCCTACAAGCATTTGGAGGCGAAGTAAGATTCTTGATCCCATTTTTATCATCTTTATGCTTACGTATTCACATCCCCTCAGTATGTACAAAATTGCGTGCAAAATCTCTCTCTCTCTCTCTCTCTCTCTCTCTCTCACGCACACCCACCCACCCACCCACGCACTCATACACTAGTTGTGATATCAGATCACGAGATGACACGGAGTGTGTGTTGCATGCGAGAGCTTATTAGAAACGAGACGCAAATTTCGGATGTGCATGGTGGTGAAATCAAACGAGTTATTTGACACGACCTTGAGAGTATCTATATAGTTGATTATAAAGAGTTAATAGTATTGATAATATCATACGTTTTAATTTGTTCTGCAGAATGAAGAAGAAGGTGATTTGATTGATTCTCAAGTTATCAAACAAGCGGTAGTGCAAGCAGTGCAGAATTGGAGTGAGAGCAACAATGATGGATGAGAAAGAATGATATAAATCGTTTGCGTCTCTCGTCCTTTGTAGGGTTTGGCAAAGGAAAGCTAGGAGTTGCAAAAAACAAAAAGCAACCTTCGGTCTGAAAACGTCTGAAAGTATCTTTCTTTTCCCTTTAAGTAGTGTCTAAGTACGTGTCATTAGCAGATGCTATATAAATCTACGAAATGCTGAAGAGCATATTAAAGAGGTGAATAGATTCCATAATTTGGGGGGGATCACTTCATATAGCCTTCGAGGTTAATGCAATTGTTCCTTCTGAGAAACGTCTATCCATCATCCATAAAGTAGGTTGATTGACATTTTTTGGGGTAAATACACTAGAAGGATCAAAAGTTATGAATGGCGCTCATTTTAACGCTAAAAATTTATTTTGGATCATTTAAGTGCCAACAAATTTGAAATACGATCATTTCAGTGCCAACGCTGATTTAATTGGCCGGAAACTGACATGGCACTTTTTTATTAATTTTTTAAGCTAACGTGAATCATGAAAGGGTACAGTTAGCATCCAAACAACAAAATGATGCCATTTGGTGTTTTTCCCCCAAGAAAGAACCCTAAATCTCCAAATTGAGAGAGAGAGAGAGAGAGAGAGAGAGAGAGAGAGAGAGAAGGCATGGGCTTCCTCCTTGTTTTCTTCCCTGAAGAACAACACCAGCAGTGACACCAGCAGCAACACTGGCAGTGGCACCTTTGACCCCCCTTCTTCCTCCTCCTCCTTTGCCCTTGCCTCCTATTCTTCTCGCCACTTCTTACCTGAGCAACAACCTCAGCCTCTCCTCATTCACCTAGTCGAGCAACTATGATGGTGGTCAAGCGATGGCGGGTGAACGACGGTGGCCAAGCAATGGCAGTTGGTGTTGGGCAAGGATCGGACAAAGAACCCTAATTCAATCCCCATATGAGCTATACGGCATCATTTTTGTGAGGTTGTCCACATATGACGGCAAAGCAACATCGTTTCTTAAGTATGATGGAAAACGATGTCGTTTGAAAATCACCACAACTTTTTTTTTAAATATAAAAGTCACGTAATTAATTTAGCCGGAATCTCTCGCCGGTGACATCAAAGTGATCACTTTTTTTCCCGATTTAGCACTTAAGTGATATGATGTAAACTTTTGTCACCAAAGTGAGCTATATACACAACTTTTGGCACTTCTAGTGTACTTTCCCCGACATTTCTTATTTGTTCAATTTGAATTTCTCTGTCTCATGGAAAAGTGTAGTTAATATATGATACATATATCCTACACGCCAAGTTTTTTAGAAGGAAGAATGCTTAATTGATTTATTGACATGTTTATGAGATCGACCTGAGACATCGGTGAAAATGTTTTAAATGGACCGTGTACATCTAGATGCAAATGTGCATAAAAAGTGGCAGCGTACCAAAGTCGGTGAATAAAGCTATTTATGATTTTTTTTTTTGGTCGAAAAAACGGATTTGCATTCATTCATGATACTGAACGATCCTTACAAGTCGACGATGGGTAAAATTCGGAAGAGAGAATTTCCATAAGGTAAAGAGGAGGATAATTCACCCAATTTGGAGGTAGATTGTTGGACCGGTGGGAGTTTGCAAGCCAATCGGCGGCTCGGTTTGCTTCACGAGGACATTTCTCTACCGTGACTTCAACGCCTCTAACAGATTGAAGGAAGTGAAGCTCTTCTTTGCACCTGTCGATAATATCTTTTGTGTCCCAGGAGGGTTCGGCCCGGCCCATGACAGCTTCCACAGTGTTTGAACTATCACTTTCAACAATCCACCCTCTACTTTGGCCGAAGCTTTGTTCCACGTCCGAAACTGCACTTCTTCTCACGAAACTCAACCCCTGTAACAGAGTTAGGGCTTTTGCGTGTTCGGGGGAAAGCGCCCGAATCTGCTTCGCAAAGCCGTCGACCATCATTCCCGACGAGTCGCGCAGTATACCGGCGGCCGATCCTGAGAAAGGGGACCACAAGGCGTCGATATTCAGCTTCAGCTTCTTCTGTTCGGGTGGTTTCCAGCTTGTGGGTATGTTTCGAGTAGTGGGTTTCTGGCCTTTCTTTGACTGCCATCTGCTGAATTTTACTTGCTGCACTATTGCCAGATCTACTATGGCTGTCGGTTTTGGAGTCTTGCCACGAAAAATCGAGTCATCCCGTGCTTTCCATATGCTCCATAGCAGTGCAGCGATTTGTTCTTTTTCAGGTTAGATGTCACTCCTTTCGAAAACTTCCAGTAGCCACTTATCAAATCTTGTGATGTTGTTTGGATCGATGTTGATCTGGAGTCGAGGGTCTGTCCAGATTTTTTTAGTCCATTTGCAAAGAAGGAAGAGATGTTCAGTTGTCTCCATGTGTTTGGCGCAGAGAGTGCAATAGGGGTTGGGTAGCATTTTCCTTTTATGCAGGTTCTCTCTTGTCGGTAAGGCTTCTTGACATAGGCTCCATAGAAAAGTTCTCAACTTTGGGGGAATATCTAATCCCCATATCCTTGTCCAGAGGGATCTCGGCGGCTTAAAAGAGCAAGTAGCTTTGTTTTGTTCTATTTTTGTGGCCTTTAGATGGTTTGTGTTGTACCCGCTCTTCACAGTGTATGTCCCGGATTTATTACCGATCCACATTAAACTGTCTTCTTTCGGAATCGAGCTGATAGGTGTTGCAAGTATCTCGTTCGCTACTTGTTCTTCGAATAAATTCAGAATTAAATTTTCCTTCCATACCCGCAAATCTTCGTGGATGAGTTCAGCCACCATCACTAGTTCACTTTGGTTAATAAGGCCTCCAAGAACTCCACATTTTAGCCATTTGTCTTCTCTGATGTTGATAGATTTGCCATCCCCTACAGACCATTTAACCTCTGATTCTATGGCTTCTCTTCCCATTAAAATACTTTGCCATCCCCAAGATGGTCGCTGCCCTTTTCTTGCCTTCCATAAAGTGCCATTTGGAAAATAAATGCCTTTCAAAACTCTGCTCCACAACGCTGAGGGTGTTTTGGCTAGTCGCCATGCTTGCTTGCCGAGCATTGCTCGGTTGAAGTTTCTCAAATCTTTGAATCCCAAACCTCCCTCGTCTTTTCTGGTTTTCAGTGTTTCCCAATTCTTCCAATGCACTCCCCTCTTGGAATCACTTTTCTACCACTAGAAAGAAGCAATTCTCTTTTCTATAGCTTTGAAAATGGATATGGGCAATTTAAAAACAGACATTGCATAGTGCGGGAGAGCTTGCACAACGCTTTTTATTAGAATCTCCTTTCCTGCTTTTGAGAGAAATTTTTCTTTCCATCCTTCTAACTTGGAGTTTACTCTTGCTAAAATCCAAGCGAACATCTCCTTCTTGGATTGACCCCACTCTGTTGGTATGCCAAGATATTTCCATGTTTTATCTATAATTGGGACCCTGAGTTGCTGTGCTAGGTTTCTTTTCAGAGAAGATGGACAATTGCTACTGAAACATATCCCTGATTTGTTTAAATTAACTGCTTGACCCGATGCAAAACAGTACCGGTTCAGAATATTGGCTAGATTTTGGCATTCCACAATAGTCCCGTTCAAGAAAAAGATGGCATCATCAGCAAAGAGTAAATGGGATAGTGTAGGGCAGAACCTGTTTAGCTTTATTCCCTTAATGCTTCCATCTTCTAGGGCTTTGTTCATCATCCCAATCAAAACATTTGCCATTATGATTAATAAATATGGGGAGAGAGGGTCGCCTTGTCATAGACCTCTTGAAGGGGTGAAATATGGAGTAGGCTCCCCATTTATCTTCACACTTAGAGACACCGTTGACACGCATTTCATAATAAGGGATACCCACCGCTCACAAAAGCCCATTTTCAGCATGCAATCCCTAAAAAAATCCCATTCGATTTTGTCATAGGCCTTCTGCATATCTAGTTTTAGTATCGCCTGGAACTTTTTCTTCCTTCTAGCTATTCTCAATTGATGCAAGACTTCTTGAACTATTAAAATATTGTCTTGAATTTGCCTCCCTTGAACAAAGGCGCTCTGTTCAGGTTCTATGATCTCTGGAAGCCAAACCTTTAGTCTGTTTGCCATAACTTTTGAGATTACTTTGTAACTGAATTACACAGACTAATAGGTCTGAATTGGCCTATGTTTTCCGGGTTTTTCACTTTTGGTATCAGGGATATATGCGTTCTGTTTATGAGAGGATCAAAGGAACCTGTTTCAAAGAAGTCGTGCACTAACTGGAGCAGATCCTGCTGAACATTTTCCCAAGATTGTTGATAAAAAAGCCCATCAGGCCCCGGCGCCTTTAAGGTACCCATCTGAAATACCGCCTGTTCCACCTCTTCCAATGTGATTGTTGCCATCAGTTTTTCATTCATTTCATCCCTCACTGATCTGGATACCTAGTTAAGTATTGGCTGATAGTTCCTAGGGCCCACCGAATTGTATAAGTTTTGGTAGAAGGTCCCTATGTGTTGTTTGAGTGCCGCCGGATCCCTGCACCAACTTTGATCTTCCATTTGCAGCATTATGATTCTGTTTTTTTGTCTTCTTTGTACCATGGTAGCATGGAAGAACTTTGTATTTTTATCTCCCCATAGCAACCAGTTGATACGTGCTCTCATTCCCCAATATTTTTCCTCTTGTTGCCAAAGTTTTTCTATCTCATCAATAACATGCTGTGCTTCATGCTTGCTGGGATTTACAGAGTTCTTGTTTGTTATCTCTGTTAGTTCCCTGTTTAGCTCCTTGATTCGACGTGGCGCATTTGCAAATTTTTCTTTACTCCACTTGGCAAGCTCCTTAGAAATATTAAATAAAGCTATTTATGATTAATGGGCACATAAATGGTCAGGACACCTGCTTTCTCTTGGCATGCCATTGCCGATGGAGTCCGATGACAATACCCTAAGCTTTGGTGAGGAAAAACTGTACATCGGTCGTCATTTACTTATTCTTAGTTGCCATTTTGTCTACTTTAAGTTAATTCTTTGGTGAGAGCTGGTGATTTGATATTGAGTTGCTGCTTTCTACATCGAAATTGTAATAAAGCACGTGTTACAAACTTCAGACAGAGGGACTTTATTATTGCTAAATGGTCCTAGAACTGTAATTTTCCTTCCCTCCATCGACTTGTTTGCATCGGGATGTTAATTAAACACGTGCAAAATTCTAAATCGAGAAGCTTGTTATCACGGTGAAATGATTCTAGGAACACGTAATTTTCTTGTAAACCTGGGAAATCTTCCACATTATGTAAGAAGTCAGATGGGGATTTACATTCTCCATGTTGATCTCTTACTCAAGAAGCCTTTTTAATCATATCTCTGGACCTGCTCTACAACAACCTGCATCCGCTGCACAACTTGCTTCGCACCCATTTTAAGTCCAACACATCTGCCAACGAGCACGAAGGACATTTTCAGCATCGGTCAGACCACACGAACATTCCTATCCTGAAGCATAGTGAGTGGCGATCTGGTCCTAACTGCAATGACCGCATCTCGAAGCAAACTATGCACCCGAGGCACAAATGATCACGAGCTACATTATTGCTATCTTACCAAATGAAATGTGTCGCTCCATCCCATGCCCGCCTACTTGGAGAATCCAGGTCAACCCAGAATTCCTGTGTTGCTTGTGGAAGGAAAGAGTTTCTCAATTTTCCAATCGGAATGTTGGGTCGGGATTGCATCGCAGGTTGTTATGATCAATTCTAAAGAGCACACTGTCGACTTCATAACAAAGGAAATCGGTAACCTAAGTGAGATGGGCCCAGAAAAAAGAAGAAGCGAAGAATGGGCCAATAGGGCCATGCATTCTCGGGCCTTCCTTCTTCCACACAAAGCCCAGTTATGGGATTTTTGACGCGACTCCGATTCCAATTTCAATAGAGATTGTCGTCATTTGAATGTTTTTCTGCATCTTGGTCTTTGGGAAAGATAATTAAAGCAGGCCCACGATATAAATTCGATAAAAATAAAAATAGATAGACTTCGCTATGAAGGGAAAGGATTCAGTAGACTCAGTGATAAGAGGGCAAGCACAAGAACGTCCTCATCCCTCGTTCAACTCGTAACGACGTATGTACATAAGGAAATCATGTCTCGTAGAATATAGGAAATCAACTAGAAGCCATTACATCATGTCGAATTATTCACTAGCGATGTTGTCGAACGAGGAGCAGGATCTTCATCTTCGACGCGCCAGGAGCAGATGCTCTTTTTTCCTGGAGAGAAGCATCTTCAGATAACAAAAAGGTGGAGCTCAATCGCGTCGAGGCTCGTTGGACCGTTGCTCGTAGTAATGGTAAGCCGCTGCACCGGAGAGCACCGCCAACGTCAGGGCCTGTGCATGCATCCTGTAACAACACGACACCGCATCGTAGTTCAGTTACATGCACTTACAAAACAATCTTCATACACATTAAAAAGATGAGCTCTTCTTGTTCCCCACGAAACCTCTCCGTTTGTTGTTTTAGTAGGCTGAAACCAATCCCGACGTTTAACTCTCTAACTTCGACAGCCACATGAGCGGTCGTGCTGATGAGGGAGAGGGAGGAATTACCGAGCATGAATTAGGCGGAGGCTTGGCTTGAGGGGAGACTTAGCGCGTGAATAAGCAAGCGACGCTCCGATTGCCGACGCCCATAGTCCTCCTGCACCAACCCCATCCCCACGATTTAGTTTTCGACGAAATCTTACGGAGTCGTTACGCGATGCAGTTTCGAGATAGATTAGAGATAGAACTGACCAATGCTGGCGAGCTTGTGCTCAGAGACCCAGGACTGAATGGCCTCCATCTTTGACTTCTTCTTCTTTCTTGGGAAAGCAAAGCCGAGAATACCGCAAGGTGGGTGGGAAAAGGATAGCTGGAAACGGTGGAACGAGTGGGGGAGTATGGAAGAGTTGGGAAGGCTGGTGCATTTATAGGGAAAAGAGGTGGTGAAATTATGATGTTGTTGGCGGCGTTGCTGTTGACGATGATGTTGAAGGGCGTGCGCCTTTGGGGTTTTTGGTGGTGGCCCTTGGTTTTGTGCACTGGAACCGTGAACTCCTCCGTAAACTACAGGCTTCTCTCATCCGGTTTTCTGTCACTGCGTCTGCCTCTCTCTCTCTCTCTCTCTCTCTCTCTCTCTCAAAGGATAGAACTTCGGAGCAGAGGAAAAGTAAATGTGCTGAAACATTTTCAGACTGCATTCGTACCAGATGTTTCCTCAACAGCGCCGATACTTTCGGTGCCGACTGTTCATTCATTTCGGATAAAAATGGGTCATTTTCCCTGGGCTTTGTGGTCCAACATCGACGTCCACATTATTCAGCGCCACAACAAAGTTGCAACCTCTTTGCACGAATCAAAACCGAGTGCCCACCTTACTATTTTAAAAACTTACATTATTGGTTAAAGTCGTGGTTTAATAATTGAATATTATAACATTACCTCTAGTATTAAGCATAGGCATATTTAATTGAGAAGGCAAACGGACTCTGGCTTGAAAAATTTGAACTCAAAATCACCAAACTTTGATATTATATTCAAACTATTCTAAAAATTTAAACTTTAGATGAATACGTAGTTTGATATTTAAATATTTTAATACCATATTTGCCTTTTCATTTGCATATTTCCTCGCTTTAAGCTAATATCAAAGTCAAGCTTACACATGAAGAGAAATTTTAGAATATTTATATAATAAATCACGCTTTTATTAGAAAAAACTTAAATTTTTACAATAATTAACAATAATCTCACAAAATTTCATAAAAAAAAATGTAATTGAGAAAATCCATCGCATACATTTCAATGTCTCCTCTGATGTGCAAGTGAGATAGAAATGATATATGGAATTTGACGAACGGGGCGGATGCATACGCTCCTTAAATTCTGACAAAATATGACTTCGAAACAACAAACTGTTATAAAAATTTAAACTTTAGATGAATATGTAGTTTAATATTTAAATATTTTAATACCAAATTTGCTTTTTCATTTGCATATTTCCTCACTTTAAGCTAATATCAAAGTCTAGCTTACACATGAAGAGAAATTTTAGAATATTTATATAATAAATCATGCTATTATTAGAAAAAACTTAAATATTTATAATAGTTAACAATAATCTCACAAAATTTCATAAAAAAATATAACTGAGAAAATTCATCGCATATACATTTCAATGTCTTCTCTCACATGAAAGTGAAATAAAAATGATATATGTAATTTGACGAATGGGGCGGATGCATACGCTCCTTAAATTCTGACAGAATATGACTCTGAAACAACATTAGACAATTCAAAACGATAGTTGAATGTGGTAGGTTGCGAGAGAAGGAAGGATTTCATGGTCAAATTAGATTGGATATTTATTTGTTGTCGGGCGGAGAAAAAACAGAAAAGGAAAGAGCACTTTTATGAACAAGAAAGCCCACGTGAAACCACGGAAGCCGTTGGATGTAACGTCAAAGTCACCGACTTTTGGGATTAGTACGAAAACTGTGCTAAATCAGGGGGAAATCCGATGGAGAGAGATCCTTTCTTTCCCTTAATAATGACGCGCTCTGCGAAGAGTAATGATAAAATAAAGTACGTTTATGCATAATAGGACGAACGTGCCTGGGGAAAGGGGGCAGTGAAGCAACACATGTCAAAGAAGGCACGAAAGATGCTTTGAGATCTGATCTCAGTGGCCTAACACTAAGAAAGATGCCTAGTTTTGCCGGTTCTCCAGTGGTTTTCGTGTGAAAACCGGGGGTACTTGGTCATTGGTGACGACCACTTTAGGTTGTTGATTGTCAGAATATTAAGTTAGACAACGTTTGTAAATCCCGTAAAATGGACTCTCGTTGAGCTAAACTTTGCCTCGTGGAGTCATTGTACTGGGCTATATATAAGGAATAACTTGCACTTTCACAGGATTAAATCTTTAAAAAAAAAAAAAAAACGTAAACTTTACATCAAACCCTGATTCTTTTCCGAATTTTTAATCTCAAAAAAAAATTATAACTTTTTTTCTCGAATCCCAAATCTATCTACATGTGCAAAAGTTGCCATTAATTTGTTTGACATTATCATATTAGGAGGCTATTATTGTGCCATATGAAGATAAGAGCCTTGATAAAGACTCGAGTTCTAATAATGAGCCTCTAATGATCTTAGAGATAAGCATGGGTCTCTCACAAAATTGGGAACCAAACTAGACCAACCTTGAAATTGTTTCAATTCTCAGTTCTTGGACTCCTCAATCTAGTTCTAGATTCCAATTTTTTCAGAATCGATGCCATGCGGTCTGGTTCTTAGTATGAATAGAATCGAAAATCGAAGAATCGGATAACCAGACTAAACAGAGATAAAACCGAAACTAATATTATCTTTGGATCTTTTCACCGATTTTCATATTAGACGTATCAAACTTTTAGAATTTGGAACATCTTTTCATTACTATTGTTATTCAACACGTTCTTTCATTAATAGGATTAGTATTAAACTTGTTGCGGCGGGTTGAAGATGTGTACCCATTGAAATCCACCTACAACATATATGTGTATATTCATTGCAAGAGAAATCTAGTATAATATACACTTTGAAAATTTCAAATTAACTAATCACTACTCTTCTACGTGTGTTTCTAGTTTGCTCTTGAATCAATCCTTTCATTAACTCTACATGACAACATAATATGAGCTTTTTTGTTAGGTTTGATAGATTACTTCACTCATAAATGGTGGTATTTTAGATAGGTGGTTTTGTTGATGAACTCTATCTATATGAAGGGAAATTTTTGTTGTTACTTTAATTTTCATCTTATCTGACTAAAAAGGAAGCAAAAGAAAAAGGAAATGAAACAATGAAAAAAAAATTGCCTAGTTTCTGTGTAGACCCCATAACCAATCTTGAAATTGCATTCATTATATCATGTTACATAAAGTAGGTTCTATGTTCCAAAAACTAAGGACCGACTTGAAGTTCCAAGTTTCAAGGGGAATTTAGACATACTTTAGAACAGTTCATCCTTAAAAGGTCCTAATGTCTATAAGTTTGAAAAAATTAGTGACGATTTCTGGACGTATGGGCGGATTTGGCATTAGAGAGAAAGCTGAGGATTTCTTTATTCTACAAAAAAATGTTTGAGATAGAATTGGGCTTTGATCAAAAGTTTGGGGCTTTTTTTTTTAAAATTATGCCTACTTTTACACTTAGACAATTCACATGCGAAAAAATTTAGTTAGGTAATTATCCGGAGACACACGTCAAATCGGAGGCGAATCTAATACTAATCCAATATTCAATTAGTCCAATTAGGACCGCCCGGCCCAGGATGCCACTAGCCCGACGAGACAAGAAACGGGCCTAAATTCCGCTGTCCTCCGATGTTTTGGGCTGAACTTGGGCCGGCTCGTTAACAAGAAAGCCCCTCGCCAGCCGCCGCTTCATTACTTTTCGCCTTTTTGCTCCCCGTCCGGTCGGAGCAGGAAACGACGACGACGATCCAGAAATCTCCACCACATTCCCTGTCGTTTCCGATAAAAAAACCCGAAAAGGGAAGGGTGAGAGAGAGAGAGAGGAAGAAAGGAACTCCAGTTCAACCGGTATTTCGCGCCACTCGCGCTTGGCTCGAGCACGATCCGAAGCTAACGATGCTCCGTAGCGTGTGGTAGCGGCGATGGAAGCCGAGGCAAAGAGCGACGCACGAAGAAGGAGGGGGAGGAAGCCCTCTCGGACCTCACCAACGCCGCCCCTCCGTCCGGGCTCGAGCCCCCTCGCAAGCCCGCCGTTTCGTCCGCTTCCAAGAGGGCCGCCCCGAACCCTAGCTCGTCCGGTCCCGCGCCCCTCCCTTCCACGCCTCCTCGCCCGATTGCATCTTCTTCCGGTCAGTTTTTTTCTTTTTTTTCTTTTTTTTTCCCGGACAGCTTACGCTGGATTCCGCGTTCCGATTGAATGTCGCGGTGTTATTTGGAGTTTCGAGGATAGCTGTCTTTTTTAGCGATTGTTGATTAGGTGTTCAGACTGTTAGAAACTTTGATGTGGTGGGATAAGGCTGGCTCACTGTGATCTGATCGGTTTTTGGTTCTAAGCATTATCGAGAATCTGAAATGCGTGAGATTGTTATACCTGAAAAGGGTATCTAGTCGTCAATGAGATTGGGGCCTCGTTTTGCTGAACTTGGTACTTTTTCTTGCCAAATGTTTTGCTGTTTAGGGCGTGATTCTTCCGAGAGGTCCGTGTTCTGTACAACTTATAACCGCAGGAAGCCTGCGGATAAAGGCAAGCGTAAAGAGAAGGGGGTTGCCGTCTCTATGACTAGCTCTCCTGCTAGGAAGATCAGAAATACGAGGTACCCGCCCTTTCTGATATATTGGGTTTCTGCCGTTACGTATAAGATTTGATTTGTAGCACCATGTTGGAAGCAAAAGGGAACAAAGAGTGAGGTTGACGTTAATGTAAGATATGCGTTATGTTCAAAATTCAGCAGGAATTTGAATTTTTCAACTTTAGTTTTTTGGCGGGGTTGTAACTTCTGCTTTGGCCAGTACTGTGGGTTTCAAGTGGTGTGCCGATGCTCTCTTTGTATCATAGTACAGTCAGTCTTATTGGAAGAAACCTGGTGATCAATGCTGGTTTCACGCAACATATTTGAGCAGATAATTTGCCTATTGAAAGTAAGGATGTTTCGCATGATGAGGAAACTTGCTGCTTGAGTGTTATTATAACCATTTTTTTTTTCATTAAGATGGTTGATTAGCACCTTTTTTCATCCTTATTGTGCAGAAGAATTGCTTTTCTCTTAGCAAAATGACTGTTGTTTCTAATTCTAATTTAAGTTAAATGGGCATGTACTTCCGTTCCCATTCTCTATTTTTAACGATACCTTTCTGGTGTTTGCTTCTTCCTACACAGGAACAAGCTTAATGTCGAAGGAGGTGGTGCTGGATCCAAGTCATGCTCTATTCCAAATAAAGGGGTATTCTGTCAAGATTCCTTTGCATTTAAAGTAGTCTGGTGTTTTCTTTTATCTCAGTAGATAGACGAACAGTAACTGGACAGTGTTTTGTGCTCAATTACGTTTGGGATGTTGATGCAGAAGCAGCAGAAGCCACCATCTAGGAAAGATGTACCTGATGATTCCTTGCAAGATTACATCAGGCAGCAGAAATCTTACTTTGAAGAGATTGATGCATTTGAATTGCCAGAGGAGGAGGTAGCCTCTGTTAATGATTTGGACTAAGTGGAAGAGATACAAGAGATATCAGTGATCGGTGAGCAGAGCGCTCAAGTAAAGGGGGAGATGTCTGTACAGTCAACTGACAGTGGAATACTCGATCTACAGAGATTTTGGTTTTGTAACTGCTAGTGTACATACGGAGTCTTCAGCTCATTTACTCTGGAGCTTGTAGAATTTGTCCTGCGTATTCCATGACTTGATTATGGAGTTTTGAGATGAGTGGAGCTTTTTTATAACAATGATTACTATTCAGAAAATTGCCTATGCGTTGTGTTCACCGAGGCAATTGAGGCTGCTTCTTTCTTACGCTTGGGCGTGGCTTTGGCAAATCATCCAATTCTAGCAGACTGTTCTAGGGAAGCTTGTCCAGGAAGTTGCTTATATATGGAGAGCACTGTCTAGCCCTGATATGCAATCAACACGTTATTGTTAATTTCTCCTTACAATCATATCACTACTTTTTTGGGATACATAATAATCATATATTCTGTTTTTGATAATACATCATTGTTTACAATTGAGATGACTGATGCTAATTTGCTGCATGCTGCTAATAATAAGAAAGACGAGTGGATCTTAATACTGGTTGAGAGGAACTGAGACGAGCTCCTTTATTTTTCAAGCAGCAACCACAAATTAGTCAAGAAGACAGATACATGACGACAAAGTGTCAGGGGACATTATCGAGCCCTGATTTCACTCCCGCGTTCATATGCGGCAGTTTCAAATTGCATATATGAGCTTTCATACTTAGTTCACTTTCCTGCAATTTTTCCTTATTTGACCATTGCTTCCTTTGGGGGGCTTAATTTCGCTCATTTTGATCATTGCCCTAACAAAGTCTCGGAAAAATTTTTCTGAGTCGCATGCATACTTCTTGACCAGTGAATCCACAGAACTGCCATTGAAGAGCTCTTGATCAGAGTGAAGAAGGCCCTTCTTATGCAGTAAATTGTGGTAGTAAAGGTTGTCAAAGAAGGTCGGCGTATGGATGTCTAGCCTTTGAAGGACACTATCATTTCCAATCTTGGGACATGTCTTCTGCAATTTATGGGCGAAGGATGTATCTATGTTTGAGTCGTTGTAGATCCGTCCTCGGAAGGAACTGCATCTCGCTAGGCCAATGGTATGTGAACCTGTCAATTTGAAAACCGCTGTCAGCTGATAAAGTACATCGACGTTGCCAAAACAGAATCACGATAGGTGCTGAATTCTGGTTCTTTTCTTTTGAATATTCTTGGTTGTAATGCGCGGTGCAAGGTTGATAATATTGAGTTGAAATTACCAGAAAGAGCCACCATGTTCTTGACTGAAAGACCCTGAGCAGCGAAGCTGGTTATGAGAGCACTGAGATTAGAAGCAGGTGAAGGTATGGAGGTGTTAGCAAGGCTCCTGCTAGCAGTAATGGAATCCCTTCTCCCTAAGCTTACGGTCCATGAAGGACCTCCCAACTGGGACCATGTCACACGAGAAAACATAGAAGAAATCAGGAAAAAAATAGATTTGTCCGAGTATAACCGTCGAGGGAAAAATGTACTAAATTAGAGTCGACATATTCTCATTTCTTTTATTTGCGAGACTTTTTAAGGTCATGAAGAGGACTTGCATGAACGACTGAGTCGCGAGCAGCCAGGGCAACGATATCTGCACAGGAAACCACTCCAGGGCACTCCTTCTCCAGACTAGCCTTGATGCGGTCGATCACTTCGAACCCTCTCACGGAGTTGTTGTTCGGAGCTGCTGTTTTCTCGCCCACGAAGCTAGGCGTGTCATCCAACAATATCGACGCATCGCACCCCTGACCAATACGTAGATACACACATCAATATTGAGGAGGAAGGAAAAGAAGAGGAAAACTCTGGAAGGCTAATGAATCAAAGTGGGATCGTTTGCAAGGAATCTCTAGAAGACGCGACTCACATTGACGAAGCAGTCATGGAAGTGCAGCCGAAGCAAGGATGCGCCCGTCCGGGTCTCATTCTTGATTGCTTTTGCTACTCCAGCTCGAACAATTGACAATGCTTTCGGACATGTTGAATTATAATGACTCAGCGAGAGCTTACAACCGGCAGTGGTGATAACCGAAGTGGCAAGGAGGACAACGACGATGGAAAAGCCGACCATATCGTGTGGAGCCATGACATGAATTATCGATATGTTCCTGTTGAAAACCAGCAAGAGCACACACTCAGATGAAGTTTCTCTAGCGTAAGGTTAACGCGGAAATCTTGGTATAATATATAACTCCGTGATTGCGGTGAAATAAAAGCTTGAAAATAACAGTTCCTTTTCCGGCTTTTTCCGGGCAGGGAGACGCTGATTAGATAACGTCGCATCTTTGCTAGGCAGCTTCACCACCAGAGTTTTTCATGGAGTGATAACCATGTGAGAAGACTGCATTATTTGGTTCTCCGTAGTACTAAAAATAATGGTGCATGGCTTGGGAAAGTTACATGCGTCGTGTAGTGGGACCACAAAAGCGACCCCGCCCTGAGATACCCCGCCCTGAGCTACCGACCAAAAGCGATCGATGACCGCCGACAACGAAACTGCCGTGTTGATGTGAATCATTCGCCTATGTTAAGGCCCCCTTTCTTCTTTAGTTGAAACCTATTTTAAAAATGTTGGAGATGCAAAATTTTCACGGATGTGATTTTTCCATTTGGTACTGGCTTGAATTTAGGAAAAATGACGCTAGAAGTATCATCATTTCATATGACGCTTACTTCAACGCAAAAACTTTTGGACAAAACACTTCACTGCCACTTTATATAAAAAAAAAAAATGATTATTTAAGTGTTAACTCCGATTTGAGATGCCAAGAATTTGAAGGGAAGAACTGTGAAAAATATTCTAAACTTGTTATAATTGTATCGATTCAATATTAAACTTTTTTATTATCAATTGAGTTTTAAACTTTTATTTATTTATTTATATCAATTCAGTCCATGTGCTTAATCTTGGCCAATCAATATTGACTTGGATGTCGTCTATTCCACATAGGACAACCAGTGTTGACATGGATGCCAAACGGCTATGCCTATCGGCTAAAATTGGCTTAATGCACTAAATTGGTAGGTTTATAATTTAATTGGTTAAAAAAAATATTTAATATTGAATTGATAGAATTGCAATATGTTTAAGATTATTTTGAAAATTTTCCCAAATTTGAAGTGACAATATCTAGTCATTTTTTATGGTCGACTTGGCTCGCAAACCCTCTAAGTTAACATATATAGTCATAAGGACATCATTCAACAAGTTTGCCTCAAATTTAAACTCTAAATGGACAAATCAGGTCGTTTCCCTCTTCTAATTAAACTCTAATTTGCAGCACAAGGAATGGCAATTCTTAATAGAGAATGATGGCTTTTCATGCAGGCTGTTTCATTCTTCAGGGGTTGTCGACGGTAAGCTATGGCTAATGGGGAAGGGCAACGGTGGACGCCTAGGGCTTGGTCACGAGGACCCGGTCTTCGTGTCAACCTTGAACCCTGACCTGGACGCGCTCGGTGCATTGCTCTAGTAGGCGGACTTGACTCAGTCGCGCTGGAATCGCTTGGTCGAAGGTCTGCACTCGGTGCATTGCGTTTCTCCCTTTGAAGCGTTGGGAGAGAAAATGTTGTCGCTTTTGTTTTTGTACTTGATTTGATGGGAGCAGGAGTAATGATGGTTTTGGAACGCTTTTTTGCGACCTGGTCATCGTAGAGAGCTCTGTGCTGAGATTGGGGGAGGGTCGTGGAACAGGAGGAAATACTGGAAAAGCTCTGACATGACGAAATTCACAAAACCTAGAACAAATGAAAACTGCAAAGCCTGAAGAGTAGAAAAGAAATCTGGATAACGCAACTGTCTAGGCATTTTAAAGAAGAAGCAGAAGAGAGTTCGCGCAGTCCACGCGAAGCTGCCGGGTTGAGATTTTCTTTCTATTTATAAAAAAACCACGGAGCCATTAACATTTTACAAAAAAATGGCCGTGTAGGATTTTTTTTTTTTGTGAGAATTGTTGGAGGCACTTAATTAGTCGATTTTCCTTTGATGTGACATTATAAGTGATCCAACAAAAGTTTTAAAATTGAAATAAAAGCCTTGCAAAAAAATATAATGTGTCTAGTATCCTTTTCCTTTTGCATTTATTATGTGTCGAGTGCCAACTGCAACGGTGGAGATTATTGATATGCTTGTCTTCTAGGAAAAGAAAGAAGGATGCGACCCTACTTAATGCTTTTTTCATGAAGTGATTCCTCATAAGGCAACACTGCCTATTGTTATTATTCGAAGGGTTGAGAATTTCTTGTTATATTATATATTAAAAAAAGCCACGTAGGCAATAACGTCTTACAAGAAAAAAGTCACTTAAGAAGTTTTGTCTGAATTTGTTACCGGAGGTATTTAATTAATTGGTTTTCCTTTAATATAGCACTAGAAGTTATCCAATGAAAAGTTTCGGAAATAAAGTTGATGTGATATAAAAAATTGTGGCATCTTCTAGCATCCTTTTTCCCTTGGATCTAGTACGTGCCAAGCGTTAACTGCGAATATAGAGATTATCGACAATGCCTATATTCTAGGCGTAGGATAAGGCGACCCTACTTTAATGCTTTCTCACAAAGCAATTCATCATAAAGCAACACCGCCTAATGACATTAGCCATGTTTGGTTCAGTATTTTGAATTCTCATTTGGGCTTTAAAGTCTCTTGGGCAAATGCAAAGGTGTTTGGTTCGTTTTTTTGCGCGACTTTGGCGAGATGCAATTGTATCTCCAAATGGCTCTAAGAGTCTTTAGCCTAATGTAGCTCTTGAGGTCCTTTGGAAAGTTGCATCTTCGGAATGCAACTTCCGATATTGTTCATCTCTCCGGTAGAGAAGCTAATCGGTCGCCTGAATAAAAATAAAAATAAAAATAAATATGTTTATATTTTTATATAAAAATAAACATATCTATTATTTTTTATATATATTTTATGTTTATATTTTTATATTTTTATATAAAAATATGTTTATATACAGGCGGTTCGGCCGCCGGATTCGGCGGTCCAGTGGCCGGACTTAAAAAAAAAATATAAACATATTTTTGCTTTTTTAATTTAATAAAAGTTAATTATAAATGTAAATTTTATCAAACGGTATTTTGGCCAAAATTATTTCTCAATATAAATTTTATCAAACGATATTTGCGTTTTGGAAAATCCCATTCACCAAAAAAAAAAATATTTGCATTTTTGCAAATGCATTCTCTAAAAGCCGAACTAAACGGGCCCATTATTAGTTGGATACCCTTCGCTTTCGTGTCACGTGGTCCATCTCAGTGTCCAATTACGTGGCGAAGACCGAAGATTAAAGAAACGAGTTCTGACTGTCCTGGTAATGTGCTGGCCACCGACGGATGGCCCTCGTGAGGGAGGAGGAAAAAGCAACGCCTTTTGCGGAAAGCAATTATGATGATCGGACGATACGACGTGCATGTGTCTGTCACTGTTTGTCTTTTTTTTTTTTTTAATGTTCTTCTGATTGTGATTCGACATAAATCAGGACAAAGTTTCAAACTTGCTTTTGTTCCCATATACGAACCGACGCAACAGTACGCTAAGTGGTGCCTTTGACACTCTTTTTAAGTCTATAAAATGTCTTGATCCGCTAGCATTTGGCGACGCTTTTAACTTCACTCGTTTTGCTCTCGATCACTCGAGTTCATTTCTTCCCTTTTTATTTCTTTTGATTTGTATTTCAAGAAGATGATAGAAGGATTTTAGAGTTAATCGGATTATTTATTCGGGTGCATGTTACAACGCTTGGAGGAGTCCATTTTGTATTAAGAGTAGGATGTTATTGATTATTGTGTATGGATGGGGATGGAAATTAACTCTGAAGTGAGTGCTAATCATAGCATGCCTTGAATCTGGTTTTATCCCCTCACTTATTTTTTAATTGTCTTGCAATTTTTACAAAACTTGGGGGACGCTTGTTCTTCCCTAATTATGAGTTCCGCGCATCACTTTATTCAGAAAATTATTCAAAAAAATCTTTGAATCTAAACATTTTCATAATTTACCAATAAAGTTCATTGGACCACTTTTAACTAAAATTGCTATCGTATACGTCGGTAGTATTACGTAAAATGACTAATATTGACATGGATAATTTTTTATAACATTTTTATAAAATGTTTTTTATATTTTTTTTTTCCTACCAAAACAGGCAAGAGTTGGTCGACCCTCGTTGACCTTATTAGTAACTACTTGGTAAAAAAAAAAGAATGAAAGAAAGGAATAATTAAAATTATAAAATATTTAGAAAATTAATTTCTTTATAAATTATTCACATTAATGTTGATTATGTTACATAAAACGGTGATTGACGATGTCAGTTATTTCTAATTAAAATTGATTAGATGGACTCAATTGGCAAAACATAAAAGATTTATGACTTAATTAGTAAATTGAAAGATTTATAATTGAATTAATGAAAATATAGTAAGTTCAAGACTCTTTGGATAATTTTTTGCTCACTTTATCTCTAGGGACGGTTTTATTGCTTTAGCCGGAGTTTGCAATAGGGGAACGACACTGCTGTCCTCAGTAGCTCCTTTCCAATTCTGCACTCATTCAATTTCGTCAGACAAAAGGAATCGTCTCCAAGAAAAGGCCGTCTCTGAAGCCAAAAATATCCCTCCCTAGGAATCATCAGCGACGACATAGCTTCGTCACTGTTGTTGTGTGGTGTGACCTGAGGTCGTCGCGTGTGATTTTCTAATGATAATCCGTTGCCAAAGATTCCGTTGGGGACGAGCTTTCCCCTTGCCCAATTAGGGAGCTGTTTTCTGATTTCCAGCGCCTGTAATTCTAGAGTCTATTACGGCCGTCGCTGAAGATTGCACGCAAGGGACTCCACTACTGTCCTTAGTAGCTCCTTTTCAATCTTGCACTCCTCACCAACAGAAGGGACCGTCTCCAAAAGGAAAAAAAGCATACCAAATAAAAGAGTAATTAAAACCATCAAATGCGAAATAGTTTCTTTTTTAGGTGCGTTTCGGGGAGTTCTGGAGAAATTTGAAGTCATTTTTCCAAGGATCTTTGACTCGAGGTGTATTCACTCAAAAGCAAATGTCGTTCGATTAATTGACATTTCGTCTATCTTTTGCAAATAAGTTTTGAAGGAAAAAACGACAAAAAACAGTGGTATGGCTACCGAATGATGGAGAGGAAATCATCGTGGAAGAGGGCAGGAGAAACATTTGGCACCATCATTGACTGAAGCAACTCGCTGGCGGCAATTGAACCATTGACAACGCCGAAAGGTTACGCAACCTTCGGCAGCCCAGCGCACGAACTCAGTGACCTAGATCGTGCAAATCCAGACCTCACCAATTAAGACCCATGATTGTCGATGACCTCGACGATCTTACGTGACTGTTAGTGAGCCTCGCACAACCCTCGATGAAACATCATACCAGCGACCCTAAGCTAAAATTGGAACGTCACTTTTAGATCACCTTGATCCTCGACACCCTCCATGAACCGTGGTGACCCTCGGCCACCCTATGCAATATTTGATGACCTAGGCAAGGCGAAACCAAGGTTGGCACAACCACGGTGACCTAGATTGTGGAAACGCAAATTTTACCTCTACCGTCCAAATCTAGTGTCGACCATCAGCACCATACGCAATTGTCGACGACCCTTGACGATTGCTTGGGAGCCTTGCGTGACACTCGATGGAGCTTCACATGAATAATTCAAAGAGGGAGAACCTCCATATTTGGAATGTTGGTTTCAAAGAGAACAATTGTTTCATGAGTTCAAGAATGGAATACAAAGATATTAGAGAGGGCAAGATTGAAAGAAAAATAATTTTATATAATCTTGCAAGTAGTGTTTTCGAAATGCTGAAAGTCCATGCCAGCCCCAAGTTGCATCGAGCTTTCGACATTTGCAAAATCAAACTTTGACCTCAAGGCCTTTGCGATTAGATTACAAAATGCCTTGACTTTGGCACAAGAGAGGCCTAAACTCCAGTGGCAAAATTTGCCAAACGCACAAAGCATTTAGAGGAAATAAAAATATAGGCCTATAGTCTATTTGGGTCGAGGCCACTTTCGGTGGATATATAATCAGCATATATTTTGCGGAGAAATAGTAGGAAGACTCGAAAGGGTGGCCCATCTATAGAAGGCCTTGATTGCAAAAACGTACCTTAAAATAACAGAATTGACAAGGTGGGCCAAGTCTGCACCTTTCATTCTCTGATCTCAACTCAACAACTGAAGTTCTGAACACTCTGCTCTGCACTGACTAAAAAGAAACTATTTGATTGATCTACTGAAACTGGGAACCTCTGGTCAAGATCTAATATAACTCTGACACTGATCTCGGCAACTTCAATCATTGACTACTGTACTGACCCTGGCTTGTGATATTTCTTTCCCTAACTTCATCTCAGCAATTGAAATTCTGCACTCTCTGCTATGCATTGCTTAAGAAAGAACCATCTGAAAGCTCTGCCAACTTGGAACATCTAATCTAGATTTGAAATACAATTCATCCCTGGCACTCCATGTAGATGAATTATATGATATACACACACTGCGGTATACCTATTCTAATCGAGATCTTTTCGTGCTATACTAAGGTGAGTTGACTTCGTTCATTTGACGACCACAACCCCATAAGGAATCAATATTCTTCTCGACTCCTTAATAAGCCTGTCATAACATTCCATCATGCTATACTTCTATTTCCACACGGGACTCTTTCAAGTACTTGAAAAAGCTTTCCTGGTTTACATTACCAAAATTCTCACTTATTGATACATCCAACACTTATAACTTGTTCGGCGATATCTATCTTCATAGTGGTCTATCAACCAATCTGATGTCGATTCTAACCTACTTCAAATTATCTGATCAAATACTACAACTGCTACAGTGAATTTCTGTCAAGGTCTTCTCCTCAAGTTCCTTATTGTCTGACACCCATCATCACCCACGATACCTCAGCATTCTATCTTCAAAATCTGAAAGTCAACATTTCTCTTATTGGTATCCTCTTACACGATTTCTTGAACATCCCAATCTGACAATTGAAATGTCTGCTTTTAACTCGAATATCCGATTCAATTCTGAGGGTGGCCATAAGATTCAAAAGGTGGCCTACCTTAAATTTGAAAACCGAATTTTATGCCTTCTCAATTAAAACCCATTACTTGAGTACCATCTGCGCTACTGATGACTTCCAACTTAAGGTATCTGCGACCTTATTCGTTTTTCCTAGGGAATATCGAATATCATAATCCTAGTCCTTCCAAAGTTCTAATTCACAACGCGATTTCAAATTCAATTCCTTCTAAGAGAATAAATACTGAAGACTAAGCTGGATAGTGAAGATCCAGAATCTTTCTCCACACAAATCGTGTCTCCAAATCTTCAGGACAAAGATAATTGCCGTGAGTCCTAGGTCATGCGTCGGATAATTCAACTCACAAGATCTCAACTGACGGGATGCATAAGCAACAACCTTATCATGCTGCATCAACAAGCAACCCAATCCTTTAGATGACGCATCACTGTAGGTCTCGAATCCTATTGGATCAGACGGTATAGTAAGCACAAGTGCAGTAGTTAGCTTTTGCTTAAGTTCTTGGAAACTACTTTCGGCACTTAATTGACCACACAAACTTTTCTTCCTTCTTCAGAAGTCTTGTCAACGGCGGTGCTAACACTAAAAAACCCATATACGAATTGTCTGTAATACTTTGCTAAACCCAGAAAACTTATGATCTATGTTACTGTAGTCAATCTCGACCAACTGTTCACTGCTTTAATGTTGGACGGGGTCTACAGAGATTCCTTCTCTTGAAATCACATGACCTAGGAACGCAATATGAGTCATCCAAAACTCGCATCTGCTAAGCTTATTGTAAAATCCAAAAGTACTCAAGGTCTGAAGTACCATCCCCAAATGTCTCTCGTGCTTCTCAGCACTCTTTGAACACACCGGGATAATTTCAATGAACACAATCACAACTGATTTAAGTACCCTTAAACATTATGCTCATAAGACCCAAACAAGTAGCTAAGGTGTCTGTCAAACCACACGGCATTACAGTGAACTCATAACTGCCGTATCAAGTGCGAGATGCTAACTTCGGTATGTCTTTCATCCTGATCCTCAACTGATGATACCCTGACCTCCAGTCGATCTTGAGGAATATCGATGTACAAACATAACGAACCAACTTTCTTCTTCACGAATAGAACAGGTGCTTCCCAAGATGATGCATTGGAACGTATGAATCTCCTATTCAATAATTCCTGCATCTGTACCTTCAGTCCTTTTAACTCGGGTAACACCATCCGGTAAGGAGCCTTAGGGACTGGCTCTGTTCCGGGTGCTAATTCAATCACGAATTCTATTTCTCTTTCTGACAACAAACTTGGCAATTTTTCAGAAAATAACTCAGAAGACTTATGTACTACGGTTATGTTCCACATATTTGGCCCCTCAACTGACGCATCCATTACAGTTACCATGTAAATTCGATAACCAACAACCTGAACCAGGTCATCTTCAGTGACGAATGACAAGGATTGAAGTTCCTCTTTGACTTTCAGTGATTCAAAACTTTCGCACGCTAACTGAATAAGCTAAATTATATCACTACCACGATTCAAAACAACAAAAAAAACTCCTTAAGCCAAATCTTTTTATAAATGACTTCCAAGTCATACTTTAGCAAACCCTTCAAGTACAATTATAGTCAGAGATTCATATTTCTATCATTTTATTACCACTACGAAAATCCTACAACCTTCATTGAAAGTTCTGCTATACTACTCTGATAAAAACATCTCAAAAGCATTCTTCTTCCGATTGATGCATGGTCAATCCCTTCATGCTCCTTAGCCATCCTAGTGGCGTCCTATCTGCAGTAACAGTGCTTACGCTCTCCTGAACTTACACGAGCAGTTCTTAACCTGACGGCAGTGCTGGCCATATTCAAATCATGCTCCCTTTTTGGCACTGAGGTCCATTCCAAGTACCCCACTAAATGTCCCGAAGCGTGTTTCCTCTGTTCTATCTTATCAACGGCGGTGTCAGGAACAGCTGTGATTCCATCTGTCTATACGGACAATCTTTGATCGAATGACTGTACTGGCAACCCTTGTAACAAGTCATTTCTCTCTTACAGCACAGAATATATCCATGTCTTTTCTTATAGACACAACACACATCGATCGAATTAAGCACTGACTTTCCTAATTCTACTCTTCCGGTTGGTTGAAATAGGGCACATTTCTTCTAACATCGGCCTTTCTCCCCAATCTAATTCCATCTCTGTCTAAATTGAACCTTGACTCAAATACGGTGGCTTGATCCTCGATCACAACTCCAGATTGGGCCTCAACAGGCGTGGCAACAACAACGGTCACAACACTGGTAACGGTAGAAAGAACGGCAACAGCGACGGCTCGGTCCTGAGCTTACTGACCCAAAATGCTTCCCAAAGACTCTAGCGCCTGAACGATCCCGACGAACCTAGGATCGTTCGGTGCTACCACACTCTAAGTACCGACTTGCGGCGATACTCTCACACTCGCGCTGGTCTAAGCCTGCGCTCTACCTCGGGTACCAACTCATGTCAGCGTCCTATCCCGAGATACAGGTCTTACTAACCTCCTCCAAAGAGTTCTCCACTCTTGGTCACTCATCCTACAAGCTCTTTATAGACGCCTGTTTTCTCATTCCAACATCAGGTTAGAATTTGAGTGACCCCACAAACACACTACCAAACAGCTATCAACCACATGCATCAGCATATTAAAAGCCTTTCCTACTAACTATCTCATGACTCATCGTACCTTATCACTCCATACACAGACTATGCTCTGATACCACTTAAACGAGGATGTCACACCCCGAACCTCGGGGGTGCCAACATCCCACCATGGTCATTCAAATGCGACGTTCCCAGGATAAGTCGCCGACCCAATTAGTTCTTTAATGCACATGCGGAAGCATATTATAAAACCACTGACAATAAAATATGGAATAGAAAAGAAGGAAGCAATTTCTCAACAATACACTTTCATAAATCAACGGAGTTACAAACGAAGGTTTACAGCCAAAAGTTTACAAAAGACCGGCTCTAAAAAAAGAACTGTCCTACAACCTATAAGTCGGACACATTCTCCAATCTTCCCGACTTCACATCTGCAACTCCTCAAGGCCAACCAAAGCGATCTGGCCGCTCCGTCCACAAGGGACCTGAAAATGTTGGCCCACAACGAGGTGAGACATTGTCTCAGCAAATTCAACCCCCTAAACCCCTATTAGAAAGAAAATACACCCCAAGTGGTCTAGCCACATCACACAAAAGACTTACCTCGTCTTAATTCCTTCATGCAGATTAGCACAATTTGTATCACACAATCTCAAGTAATAATAATAATTTAAACAATTGGAACGTCATTACTTTCATATAAATCACAATCGTACTTAGCACGCATTCCAATTATTATTCACTGTCACACAATGGCATAACCTACTCGCAATTCGGCTATCTACTAACATTAATGCCAAGCATTGCCTCTCCCTTGGAGCGCGGCTTCGTCACTACGTCGACGGCATTCCCGAATGAGCATAGGTCCAATTGGCCTAGCCTCTACTGCGACCCGCATCCATTGTAAGAGGCATCCCATATAGGAGTAAGTCCGGCTCAATAGCCCTGGACGATATATCTTAATTATTACACAGCCAAATCATAATCGGCCCCAGGATACTTTGCATTTCACTCAATGCTTCCACTTAAAATAATGATCCCGGCCATTTTTCTTCATATTAAAAATATTCCAGAAATTACTCACGTGTGTGGGGGCACGTTAATTTTGAACCAAAAAGCCATTATCTCACTTTTTCAAACCCCACTATTTAATATAATCATTAAAATTCAATTTTTTTGCATCAAAACCCGACACTTGGGTTTTTATGAATAAAATCCATATTTATCACAATCAACACTCAATTTGCCACATCCTTTCATCAAATTCAAATTCTAAATGCACAGCAGTGATCAGCATGAAATTCTCGAAAGAATTGAGGTCATAACTAATTTTTTTGAATTTTATTTATTTTTTTATTTTTAAATAATTTTCAGAATATAATAAATTATTAAAAATTCCAGAATTTCAAAACATTTAAATAACTCAAAAATAAAACCTATTATGTCACATCAATGCTTATATTAAAATAAACCTACTTAACTTTAAACTAAACACTCTTTAACTTAATTAAATATCATAATCTAATCCTCAACCAAATAAACTAATTTAACCACATAAATTTACTTAACTTAGACTAAGCATGCTTAGGACATTATTAACCGTCTAATCAAGATTTAGTGAGCTAAACTCACCGGATTAGCGAGCCGAACGGACCAAAACGACGGAGACGCCGAGGAGAACAACTTTCCTCAAAGCGGGCCAAGCATTTGGGGCCGGGAAGCCGATCAAAACGGGCAAAAACCGGGCTGCCATACCCATTTTTGCTGCTGCGTTGGCGCCGATGGGGGGAAATGGGCTGGCTTGGGACCAAAACCAGTAGGGGAAGACCGGCGGTGGCTTGGACGGGCCGGTGGGGAGGTCGATAATAGCTCACGGCGGCGGGGACGAGCTCCGACAGCTCATGACGCAAACAGACAAAGGTTGAGATGCAGCTGGGGGTCGGCTGAAGTAGGGATGACAGCGTGAGGAGGCGAGGTCGTGCGGTAGCAGCGGCGTGCAAGGAGGCGAACAGCGCGCGAGCGGCAACGGCGGTCCGACTGGACTACAGCCAACTTCGGCATTCTCATATCTGCTGGAGGGTTTCGAACAACAACCAAAGAAGAAGAAGAACTCGACGCCAGCAAGAGGGAGAGGGAGGTGGAGGTGTGCACGAGCAAGACGACGGCGTCACGGCGGTGGATCTAGCTCCAATGGAGGCGTGCGACAACGATGGCTGCTCGTTTCTGCTTCACGGCTTCTTCGGTTGCTGTTGGAGTCGAGACAGCAAGGAGAGAGAGGAAGGAGACAGCGACCGGAGAGAGAGAGGGAGGAGAGAGAGAGAGGGACCACTTTTCTCCTTTTTCTTTTTCTTTAATTCAACAAAAATGGCCCACCATGTGAGTTGTCTTCCACCCACATTTCTAGACCAATTTACCCTCTTCTAGAAGCTTTAATAAGTCCAAATGTTGGGTCCAATGGGGTGCTACGAATTTGGAAGGGAAATTGCACAATTTGGACTTCAATCCTTCTTGAATCAATTTAATCCGGCCTTTGAAAATTTAATTGTCGAGTCCTCGGTCAAATTAGCATTTTTCCTCATCAATATAACTCACTGGCATCCCAACTTTGAAATCAAAAACGGTCATCTGCAAATTCTGATCGAAAACGGCCCTGCCTCGACTTTTTCTAAAAAAGTCTCGGGTTACTGAAAAATCTTCTGAGGTTGAGTCGACACTCTTAAAATGACCTGTAACATAACAGAACTCTCAATTTCTGAATTCGGGTTTGATTTCATGGTTAATTTTAATTCGGCGCGAATTTAGTGCGTCATAATCTATCGGGTAGCTTTTAGGAATTCTTGTGCATTTGACCTGTGGTTGATTATTTTCAAGTCACAAAGTACATGTTCGACACATTGGCGACTCTCGATTGTCATAGAAATCTCAAGGTTTCAAATACGGACACAGGGCTCCAAAACGACAGAAGAATCGGTCTAATACTGATCGACAAGAATTGTGCAATTATGTGGAATTACCCACACTTAATTACATACCTTTTCCGAGTCGATCTATCTCCGATTTCTAATCTATCTTACTATGTCATAATAATCTCTTACAGATTCGCACGGTCGAGCAGTCGTTTCCTAGCCGAATTCTCAAGTCTGATGCGTTAAAATTCCTTAACGGCTTCACCTGATAAACTAGTTATCACATGAGTGATCGGTTCGGGGAAAAGAACCATAAGAGCGTTAATGAAATGCCCAACTGTATCGATCGGAATCAAAACCTGAAATTCAGGATGTCACATATTTTCATTACTATTGTTATTCAACACGTTCTTTCGTTATTAGGATTAGTATTAAACTTGTTGCGGCGGGTTGAAGATGTGTACCCATTGAAATCCACCTACAACATATATGTGTACGTTCATTGCAAGAGAAATCTAGTATAATATACACTTTGAAAATTTAAAATTAACTAATCACTACTCTTTCACGTGTGTTTCTCGTTTGCTCTTGAATCAATCCTTTCATTAAGGGTATGTTTGTTTTGATTTCTTTTTTCTATTTTTAAACAATTTTTTTGTTTTTTTGTTCTTGGGAACAAAAAAGAAACAGAAACGCGTTTGTTTGCATTTTTGTTCCAAAATTATTTTTTTGTTCCTAAACACATCTAAAACAGAAACAAGAAACAAAAAAAATTATGTTTCTTGTTTTTGGAACACATTTTAAGAACAAAAAAGGAACAAAAATATCAGCTCTCGTGTTTTTTTTTTTTTTTTTTCTGTTTCTTGCTCAACCGTTCGAACATTGCCTCTCCTCCTGCATCTTCTCCACCGTCGTCTTCTCCGGCGCCTCCCACTCTCTAGCGCCGACAACCGCCTTTGTCTCGAGACCATCTGGCTTCTCCACCGTCGTCCTCTCCGGCGCCAACAACCGCGTCTGTCTCGAGACCATCAAGCTTCTCCACCGTCGTCCTCTCCAGCACCGACAGCCGCTGCTCCTTCACTAGGTGAACCTGCTCATTGCTCCTCCTTCACCGATTGACGAGGGCTTCAGTGAGAGCCACCCCTCGCAGATCTGGGCGATGGCTGCTCGGAGCTTGAGCGTGAGGGCTCACTTGAGCCAGCGCTTGCCCAGATCTGCGGCAACGACCCGTCTGCTCGCTCGAGATCTGGATGAGCATGCTCACCCAGATCTGGCGAGCAGACGCTGCCCAAGATCTGGACCAGCACGCTCGCCCAAATGAGCAGCTCGCTCGAGCGTTTGCTTGCAGCGAGCCTTGCTCTGCTCGCTACTCTGCTCATGCTCGAGCGAGCAAACTTGCTTCTCTGCTCGCTTACTGTCGCTCACGCTCGAGCGAGCAGACTTGCTTCTCTGCTCGCTGCTCTGCTCGCTCACTGCTGCTCACGCTCTCTGCTCGCTGCTCATGCTCGAGCGAGCAGAGCAGCAAGTTGCTCACGCTCGAGCAAGCAGAGTAGCGAGTGCCTAATGATATCGATTATTGAACTTCTTGAAGTTCTTTGGATTGTGTTGCAACTAGGAGAGATTGATGCATAGGTGGATGCATCCTAATACTGTTAATTCCTGTATTAGTGTCAATCTTGTTGATCAAACGACAAGGTAACATGATTGTATGAATGACACATTAAACAGAGAGAGTATTATTTGATGACTAACAAGTATGTCGTTCATTAAGCGGAAGTTTAGAATATCCCAAAATTTTAGATT
Source organism: Eucalyptus decipiens (assembly GCA_014182575.1). Classification (NCBI taxonomy): domain Eukaryota; kingdom Viridiplantae; phylum Streptophyta; class Magnoliopsida; order Myrtales; family Myrtaceae; genus Eucalyptus; species Eucalyptus decipiens. The sequence continues at coordinate 56,863,694 of CM024615.1, forward strand.
GCATGGAAGAGTCCCAGTTGAAAAAACACCTAATTCTAAATTATCATCACATTATGTGATTACTAGGGTACTCTTTTTTGGGAGCTTAGGCGACATAAACCAAATTGGGTTCTTACAAATATTGACAAGATAATCATTGGATAAAATAAATGTAATTATAAGAAGCGAGTCAATTTTTCTTATTGATCAAACGATAAATGGAAAAATCATACAAGTAGTATTAAAAACACGCAAATACTTTCAAATGATAGACTTGGAGTTTATTTTACATAACTAAAGAGAGGAAAAGGACCTCTCAAAATCTCATCCCTTCTATTACAGTAACACGTTACATTTTTTGGCAAGTTAAGTCATTGAAATCATTTAACTAATTACTTTACAAAAGTTGTGAAACTTAAATAATCATTTTCAAAGGATTTTTTTGCCAAAATAGGCTTGGTACAATGATTTTTGGCAATGATAATGTCCGTCTCCATCATTTGATTTTTGTTGCAATGTGGAATTAAAATTTATCCTGTATTGTGGAAGCCTCTTGCATATTTGCACTCATTTTGGTGACTGTTTCCTTCTCTTTTCCTTGTTTCTCACTCTATCTCAATTAGTCGTCTCCTTCCCAGGTGAACAATGCCGGTGTTGGTGGATCCATTATTGATGCTGATGCTTTGAGAACTTCGGTGGATCCATCCAAAGTTCCGCCTTGTCGGTGCCAATCCACGAAGATGTATTTTTTTTTCCCTTGCTCTGTCAGCAATTTGCCAGTCCCTACCACATAAATCGCAATTTGCTAACTTTGGAAACAGTTATCCGCACGCTAAAGTTGGCCTTTCGGCTTCTTTTTTCATTGTCTTAATCTTAGAGATCTTATAATTTAGTTGGACCGTGCACAAAATAGGATAAGGTATACGGATCCATATACGTTACAATGCTAATTATGTGTATGGCGTGTATTTCTTATGGTATTATGTAATTGATTTAATTCATAACTCATATGATGCTCAACCGGTCGAAGATTCAATGGCATCTGAGAGACAGTCATTCAATGCAAAGTGGACGGAGTCTGTAACCAATATACTTATCGATTTATTGGTGGATGAGGTAAAAAAGGGAAACCACACATCTTCCACTTTCAACAAATCGGGGTGGAGGAATATACAGTCTGAACTTAGTAGACAGACAGGATTCCAATATACCATGGTACAGCTGAGGAACAAGGTAAACAAACTAAAAAAAAAAGTATGGCAGTTTTCACAAACTCATTTCTCAGTCTAGATTTGGTTGGGATAATGTGAACAAAAGAGTTGTTGCCGATGATCCAAGTATATAGGAATCTCATATCAAGGTATTTCTTAACTTTGTGGTCATTTTGATATCATTACATATGTCAATTTTAAAATGTATGATTATATTGCTGAAATGTCATTATTGTGAAAATTGTAGGATAATGTCGAGTGGGCAAGATTCAGGAAGAATGGATTTCCTCAATATCCTAAGCTCTGTATTGCTTTTGGCGGTACATATGCTACTAGGGATCACGCCATATGAAGTGCTCAAGATGTGAATGTGTCGGATGATGATGACAATGGTGATGACAATGTAGGTGGTGACAACAGTGGTGGCGATGCAGATGGTGTCAATGCAAGCGGTGACTATGATGGTGGCAATGCAAATGATTTCATTGGACACTACAGTGATGACAAACTCTTTACAACAGACAATGCTGGAACTTCAGTTCGTGGAAAGCACAAATTGGATAGAACTCCAAATAGTAAGCGGAGAAAAAAGAGTAACCAATCCGGTATTGCTGACACTTGCAAAGCCATACAAGATTTTTTGAAAGTTAGGTCATCAAGTCAATCTGGTGGTGGCTCTGCGAGCTCAAGGACTACACAACCACCTGTAGACCCTTTCTTCGTATCTACTGTGGTCCAGATTCTACTGAGTATGCCCGAGATAGAGCAAGATGTTTACAATAAAGTAGTGGAACGAGCATGCGCCAGTTGTCAATGGAGGGAGGCTTTCATTATATCCACACCTGCAAGGAGAATTGGACTTTTTCAATTCCTTTAGTAGATGTTTGGAAATATATATTATATCCACTACTTCATTATTGTGATGTTATGTATGAAAGGGTCTATGTAGAGATCTATAAGATATTCTTCTTTTAGCTAGCTCTTATTGTACAAATTTTACTTACGAAATTCTGTTCCAAGTATGCACATGACCATGTTCAGAATGTTTGTCTTCACCCACTATGAACAAAATTAAATCGATGAGCATTTCATTAGAGTGATAATGCAATACCAAGTTTACACTTAATTGAAAAAAAAGGGATGTGAGAAAAATTTGGTACAAAGTTTATTTATAAAATTTTCTTCAAAGTATGCACTCATAACCATGTTCAGAATGTTTGACTTTACTCGCCATGAAAAAAAAATAAATTGATGAGCATTTTATGAGTATGAGAATTCAAAACCAAGTTTACACTTTATTAAAAAAAAAAAAAAAAAGCAATTGGGAAAATTTTGGTACAAACTTAAAAATTTTTCTTCCAAGTAAGTAAATATGATCATGTTTAGAATGTTTGTTTTCACTCACTATGAACAAAATTAAATTGATGAGCATTTCATGAGAATGATAATTCAATACTAAGTTAACACTTTATTAAAAAAAAAACACTTAAAAAAAAATTGGAACAAAAATCTTGTGTAGTTACCAAACGTATTTATGTTCTTTTTTTTATTCCAAGAACAGAAATTTTGCGATTACCAAACGTGTTTTTGTTCTTTTTCTATTCTAAACATAAATTTTATACGGTTACCAAATGCGTTTTTTTGTTAAAAAATTATTCCCTGGAACAGAAACATTTTTTTCTATTTATGTTTCCTGGAACAATTTTTAAACAGAAATGTCACCAAACGCACCCTAACTCTACATGACAACATAATATGATTTTTTTCGTTAGGTTCAATAGATTACTTCACTCATAAATGGTTCTATTTTAGATAGGTGGTTTTGTTGATGAAACTTTATCTATATGAAGGGAAATTTTTGTTGTTACTTTAATTTTCTCTTATCTGACTAAAAAGGAAGCAAAAGAAAAAGGAAATGAAACAATGAAAAAAAAAATGCCTAGTTTCTGTGTAGACCCTATAGGCTATAACCAATCTTAAAATTGTATTTTTTATTTCATGTTACATAAAGTAGGTTCTATGTTTCAAAAATTGAGGACCGATTTGAAGTTCTAGGTTTAAGGGGAATTTAGACATACTTTAGAACAGCTCATCCCTAACAGAGGTCTTAATGTCTATAAGTTTGAAAAAATTAGTGAGGATTTTTGGACGTATGGGTGGATTTGGCATTAGAGAGAAAGTTGGGGATTTCTTTATTCTACAATAAAAATTTTTGAGATAGAATTGGGTTTTGATCAAAAGTTTGGGGTTTTTTTAAAAAAATTATGCCTACTTTTACACTTAGACAATTCACATGCGAAAAAATTTAGTTAGGTAATTATCCGGAGACACACGTCAAATCGGAGGCGAATCTAATACTAATCCAATTTTCAATTAGTCCAATTAGGACCGCCCGGCCCAGGATGCCACTAGCCCGACGAGATAAGAAACGGGCCTAAACTCCGCTGCCCCCCTATGTTTTGGGCTGAACTTGGGCCGGCCCGTTAACGAGAAAGCCCCTCGCCTGCCTCCGCTTCTTTACTTTTCGCTTCTTGTTCCCCGTTCGGTCGGAGTAGGAAACGACGACGACGATCCAGAAATCTCCACGATATTCCCTGTCGTTTCCGATAAAAAAACCCGAAAAGGGAAAGGGTGAGAGAGAGAGAGAGAGGAAGAAAGGAACTCCAGTTCAACCGGTATTTCGCGCCACTCGCGCTTGGCTCGAGCACGATCCGAAGCTAACGATGCTCCGTAGCGGCGATGGAAGCCGAGGCAAAGAGCGACGCACGAAGAAGGAGGGGGAGGAAGCCCCTCTCGGACCTCACCAACGCCCCCTCGCAAGCCCGCCGTTTCGTCCGCTTCCAAGAGGGCCGCCCCGAACCCTAGCTCCTCCGGTGCCGCGCCCCTCCCTTCCACGCCTCCTCGCCCGATTGCATCTTCTTCCGGTCAGTTTTTTTTTTTCCCGGGCAGCTTACGCTGGATTCCGCGTTCCGATTGAATGTCGCGGTGTCATTTGGAGTTTCGAGGATAGCTGTCTTTTTTAGCGATTGTTGATTAGGTGTTCAGACTGTTAGAAACTTAGATGTGGTTGGATAAGGCCGGCTCACTGTGATCTGATCGGTTTTTGGTTCTAAGCATTATCGAGAATCTGAAATGCGTGAGATTGTTATACCTGAAAAAGGGTATCTAGTCGTCAAGGAGATTGGAGCCTCGTTTTGCTTAACTTGGTACTTTTTCTTGCCAAATGTTTTGCTGTTTAGGGCGTGATGCTTCCGAGAGGTCCGTGTTCTGTACAACTTATAACCGCAGGAAGCCTGCGGATAAGGGCAAGCGTAAAGAGAAGGGGGTTGCCGTCTCTATGACTAGCTCTCCTGCTAGGAAGATCAGAAATATGAGGTACCTGCCCTTTCTGATATATTGGGTTTCTGCCGTTACGTATGAGATTTGATTTGTAGCACCATGTTGGAAGCAAAAGGGAACAAAGAGTGAAGTTGACGTTAATGTAAGATATGCGTTATGTTCAAAATTCAGCAAGAATTTGAATTTTTCAACATTGCTTGTTTGGCGGGGTTGTAACTTCTGCTTTGGCCAGTACTGTGGGTTTCAAGTGGTGTGCCGATGCTCTCTTCGTATCATAGTACAGTCAATCTTATTGGAAGAAACCTGGTGATCAATGCTGGTTTCACGCAACATATTTGAGCAGATAATTTGCCTATTGAAAGTAAGGATGTTTCGCGTGATGAGGAAACTTGCTGCTTGAGTGTTATTATAACCATTTTTTTTTTTTCATTAAGATGGTTGATTAGCACCTTTTTTCATCCTTATCGTGCAGAAGAATTGCATTTTCTCTTAGCAAAATGACACTGTTGTTTCTAATTCTAATTTAACTTAAATGGGCATGTACTACTGTTCCCATTCTCTATTTTTAACGATACCTTTCTGGTGTTTGCTTCTTCCTACACAGGAACAAGCTTAATGATGAAGGAGGTGGTGCTGGATCCAAGTCATGCTCTATTCCAAATAAAGGGGTATTCCGTCAAGATTCCTTTGCATTTAAAGTAGTCTGGTGCATGTATTATATCATCTCTTTTGGCTTTCTTTTACCTCGACCCTTGCTTGTTTTCTTTTATCTCAGTAGATAGACGAACAGTAACTGGACAGTGTTTTGTGCTCAATTACGTTTGGGATGTTGATGCAGAAGCAGCAGAAGCCACCATCTAGGAAAGATGTACCTGATGATTCCTTGCAAGATTACATCAGGCAGCAGAAATCTTACTTTGAAGAGATTGATGCATTTGAATTGCCAGAGGAGGAGGTAGCCTCTGTTAATGATTTGGACTAAGTGGAAGAGATACAAGAGATATCAGTGATTGGTGAGCAGAGCGCTCAAGTAAAGGGGGAGATGTCTGTACAGTCAACTGACAGTGGAATACTCGATCTACAGAGATTTTGGTTTGTAACTGCTAGTGTACATATGGAGTCTTCAGCTCATTTACTCTGGAGCTTGTAGAATTTGTCCTGCGTATTCCGTGACTTGATTATGGAGTTTTGAGATGAGTGGAGCTTTTGTATAACAATGATTACTATTCTGAAAATTGCCTATGCGTTGTGTTCACCAAGTCAATCGAGGCTGCTTCTTTCTTACGCTTGGGTGTGGCTTTGGCAAATCATCCAATTCTAGCAGACTGTTCTAGGGAAGCTTGTCCAGGAAGCTGCTTGTATTTGGAGAGCACTGTCTAGCCTTGATATGCAATCAACACGTTATTGTTAATTACTCCTTACAATCATATCACTACTTTTTGGGATACATAACAATCATATTATCTGTTTTTGATAATACATCATTTTTTGCAATTGAGATGACTGATGCTAATTTGCTGCATGCTGCTAATAATAAGAAAGACGAGTGGATCTTAATACTGGTCTACAGAAACTGAGACGAGCTCCTTTATTTTTCAAGCAGCAACCACAAAATAGTCAAGAAGACAGATACATGACGACAAATTGTCAGGGGACATTATCGAGCCCTGATTTCACTACCGCGTTCATATGTGGCAGTTTCAAATTGCATATATGAGCTTCATACTTAGTTCACTTTCCTGCAATTTTTCCTTATTTGACCATTGCTTCCTTGGGGGGGCTTAATTTTGCTCATTTTGATCATTGCCTTGGCAAAATCTCGGAAAAATTTTCCTGTGTCGCATGCATACTTCTTGACCAGTGAATCCACAGAACTGCCATTGAAGAGCTCTTGATCAGAGTGAAGAAGGCCCTTCTTCTGCAGTAAATTTTGGTAGTAAAGGTTGTCAAAGAAGGTCGGCGTTTGGATGTCTAGCCTTTGAAGGACACTATCATTTCCAATCTTGGGACATATCTTCTGCAATTTATGGGCGAAGGATGTATCTATGTTCGAGTCGTTGTAGATCCGTCCTCGGAAGGAAGTGCATCTCGCTAGGCCAATGGTATGTGAACCTGTCAATTTGAAAACCGCTGTCAGCTGATAAAGTACATCGACGTTGCCAAAACAGAATCACGATAGGTGCTGAATTCTGGTTTTTTTCTTTTGAATATTCTTGGTTGTAATGCGCGGTGAAAGGTGATAATATTGAGTTGAAATTACCAGAAAGAGCCACCATGTTCTTGACTGAAAGACCCTGAGCAGCGAAGCTGGTTATGAGAGCACTGAGATTAGAAGTAGGTGGAGGTATGGAGGTGTTAGCAAGGCTCCTGCTAGCAGTAATGGAATCCTTCCTCCCTAAGCTTACGGTCCATGAAGGACCTCCCAACTGGGACCATGTCACACAAGAGAAAACATAGAAGAAATCAGGAAAAAAATAGATTTGTCCGATTATAACCGTCGAGGCAAAAATGTACTAAATTAGAGTCGACATGTTCTCATTTCTTTTATTTGCGAGACTTTTTAAGGTCATGAAGAGGACTTGCATGAACGACTGAGTCGCGAGCAGCCAGGGCAACGATATCTGCACAGGAAACCACTCCAGGGCACTCCTTCTCCAGACTAGCCTTGATGCGGTCGATCACTTCGAACCCTCTCACGGAGTTGTTGTTCGGAGCTGCTGTTTTCTCGCCCACAAAGCTAGGCGTGTCATCCAACAATATCGACGCATCGCACCCCTGACCAATGCGTAGATACACACATCAATATTGAGGAGGAAGGAAAAGAAGAGGAAAACTCTGGAAGGCTAACGAATCAAAGTGGGATCGTTTCGCAAGGAATCTCTAGAAGACGCGACTCACATTGACGAAGCAGTCATGGAAGTGCAGCCGAAGCAAGGATGCGCCCGCCCGGGTCTCATTCTTGATTGCTTTTGCTACTCCAGCTCGAACAATCGACAATGCTTTCGGACATGTTGATTGATAATGACTCGGCGAGAGCTTACAACCGGCAGTGGTGATAACCGAAGTGGCAAGGAGGACAACGACGATGGAAAAGCCGACCATATCGTGTGTAGCCATGACATGAATTATCGATATGTTCCTGTTGAAAACCAGCAAGAGCACACACTCAGATGAAGTTTCTCTGGCTAACGCGGAAATCTTGGTATAATATAACCCCGTGATTGCGGTGAAATAAAAAGCTTGAAAATAACAGTTCATTTTCCGGCTTTTTCCGGGCAGGGAGACGCTGATTAGATTACGTCGCATCGTTGCGAGGCAGCTTCACCACCACAGTTTTTCATGGAGTGATAACCATGTGAGAAGACTGCATTATTTTGTTCTCCGTAGTACTAAAAATAATGGTGCATGGATTGGGAAAGTTACATGCGTCGTGTAGTGGGACCACAAAAGCGACCCCGCCCTGAGCTACCGACCAAAAGCGATCGATTACCGTCGACAACGAAACTGTCGTGCTGATGTGAATCACTTGCCTATGTTAAGCCCCCCTTTCTTCTTTGGTTGAAACCTATTTTTAAAAATGCCGGAGATCCAAAATTTTCACAGATGTGATTTTTCCATTTGGTACCGGCTTGAATTTAGGAAAAATGATACTATAAGTATCATCATTTCATATAAAAGCTTACTTCAGTGCAAAAACTTTTGGAGAAAACACTTCATTGCCACTTTATATCTAAAATGATCATTTAGGTGTTAACTATGATTTGAGATGTCAAGAATTTGAAGAGAAGAACTATGAAAAAAGTTCTAAACTTGTTATAATTGTATTGAGTCAATATTAAACCTTTTTTTTTTTTATCAAATGAGTTTTAAACTTTTTTTTATTTATATCAATTCAGTTCATGTGCTTAATCTTGGCCAGCCAATATTGACTAGGATGTCGTCTATTTCACATAGGACAGCCAGTGTTGACATGGACGCCGAATCGGCTGTGCCTATTGGCTAAAATTGGCTTAATGCACTAAATTGGCAAGTTTATAATTTAATTGGTTAAAAAAATGTTTAATATTGAATTGATAGAATTGCAATATGTTTAAGATTACTTTGAAAATTTTCCCAAATTTGAATTGACAATATCTTGTCATTCCTAAGGACATCATTCAACAAGTTTGCCTCAAATTTAAACTCTAAATGGACAAATCAGGTCGTTTCCCTCTTCTAATCAAACTCTAATTTGCAGCAAAAGGAATGGCAATTCTTAATAGAGAATGATGGCTTTTCATGCGGGCTGTTTCATTCTTCAGGGGTTGTCGACGGTAAGCTACGGCTATGGGGAAGGGCAACGGTGGACGCCTAGGGCTTGGTCACGAGGACCCGGTCCTCGTGTCAACCTCGAACCCTGACCTGGACGCGATCGGTGCATTGCTCTAGTAGGCGGACTTGACTCAGTCGCGCTGGAATCGCTTGGTCGAAGGTCTGCACTCGGTGCATTGCGTTTCTCCCTTGAAGCGATTGGGAGTGATATCTTGTCGCTTGTGTTTTTGTACTTGATTTGATGGGAGCAGGAGTAATGATGGTTTTGGAATGCTTTTGGCGGCCTGGTCATCGTAGAGAGCTCTGTGCCGAGATTGGTGGAGGGTCGTGGAACGGGAGGAAATACTGGAAAAGCTCTGACATGACGAAATTCGCAAAACCTAGAACAAATGAAAACTGCAAAGCCTGAAGAGTAGAAAGGAAATCTGGAAAACGCAGCTATCCGGGCATTTTAAAGAAGAAGCAGAAGAGAGTTCGCACAGTCCACGCGAAGCTGCCGGGTTGAGATTTCCTTTTCATTTATAAAAAAAGCCACGGAGGCATTAACATTTTACAAGAAAAGGCCGTGTAGGATTTTTTTTTTGTCAGAATTTATAATTGGATGCACTTAATTAGTCGCTTTTCCTTTGATGTGACATCATAAGTGATCCGACAAAAGTTTTAAAATTGAAATAAAGGCTGTGCTAAAAAAATATGATACTTTTGCATTTAATATGTGTCGAGTGCCAGCTGGAAGTGTGGAAATTATTGATATGCTTGTCTTCTAGGAAAAGAAGGATGCGACCCTACTTAATGCTTTTTTCATGAAGTGATTCCTCATAAACCAACACTACCTATTGGGGAAAATTGTCAAAAAGTCGTGAACCTATATGACTTTTGTCAATTTAGTCCTAAACTTTTTTTTTGCCAATTGAGTCCTAAACCTTTTATAATTGCGCCAATTCAGTCCATTTGGCCGGCGGAGGCGATGTGGACGCCCACGGAGACAAATGTGGCGGCGAACAATTTTTTAATATTTTTTCGAATTTTTTTTCTTTTTTTTTTTCTACTTTCTTCTTCCTCCGCGCCGGGCCGGAGGCGAGGGGCGGCGAGGCCGACCTCCGGTCATTGGCGAGGCTCGCCCCGCCGCCACGGCGGAGGCGAGGCGAGGCGAGGCCGGGCGAGGCCGAGCCTCGCCTCGCCGTCCGGGCAAGGCTCGTCCCCGTCGGCCGGCGAAGGCGAGCTCGCCTCGCCTCGGCGACGCGACGGGCGGCCTTGCCGTCGCCGGATCGGGCGAGGCTCGACCTCGCCACGGGCCGGGCGAGGCCTCGCCTCGCCTCGGTTGGGCGACGGCGGCCTCGCCATCGGGCGGGCAAGGCCTCGCCGTCGGCGGGCGAGGCCTCGCCTCGCCTCGGGCGGGCGACGGCGGCCTCGCCGTCGCCGGGTGGCCGGCCCCCGCCGGCCGGGGCGAAGGTGAGCCTCACCCGGCCGACGGCGAGGCCGCCGTCGCCGGATCCGGCGAGGCTCGACCTCGCCACGGCTAGGCGAGGCCTCGCCTCGCCTTGGCTAGGCGACGGCGGCCTCGCCCAGCGACGGCGAGGCTCGCCTTCGCCAGTGGTCGGCAGGGGCGAGCCTCGCCAGTGGCCGGCGAAAAAAATTAAAAAAAATATTTCGCTGGCCAGCTGCCTCCCCCAGCGTCCACGCATTCCTGGCCAAATGACCGATTAAGACAATTATAAAAGGTTTATGACTAAAAAAAAAGAAGTTTATGATTTGAATTGGCAAAAGTGTAATATGTTTAGGACTTTTTGGACAATTCTCCCCTACCTATTGTTATTATCTGAAGGGTTAAGAATTTTTGTCCAAATTTGTTATTGAAGGTATTTAATTAATTGGTTTTCCTTTAATTTAGCACTAGAAGTTATACAATGAAAAGTTTCGGAACTAAAGTTGATGTGATATAAAAAATTGTGGCATCTTCTAACATCCTTTTTCCCTTGGATCTAGTACGTGCCAAGCATTAACTACGAATATAGAGATTATCGACGTGCCTATCTTCTAGGCGTAAAATAAGGCGACCCTACTTTCATGCTTTCTCACAAAGCAATTCATCATAAAGCAAACACCGCCTAATGACATTATTGGTCGGATACCCTTCGCTTTCGCGTCACGTGGTCCATCTCAGTGTCCAATCACGTGGCAAAGACCGAAGATTAAAGAAACGAGTTCTTTACCAAAAAAAAAAAATAAATAAAGAAACGAGTTCGGACTGTCCTCGTAATGTGCTGGCCACCGACGGATGGCCCTCGTGAGGGAGGAGGAAAAAGCAAACGCCTCTAGCCAAAAGCAATTATGGTGATCGGACGATACGACGTGCATGTGTCTGTCACTCTTTGTCCGTTGTTTTTTTTAATTTTCTTCTGGTTGTGATTCGACATAAATCAGGACAAAGTTCATTCAAAATTGCTTTTGTTCCCATATACGAACCGACGCAACAGTACGCGAAGTGGTGCCTTTGACACTCTTTTTAAGTCTATAAAATGTCTTGATCCGCTAGCATTTGGCGACGCTTTTAACTTCACTCGTTTTGCTCTCGATCACTCGAGTTCATTTCTTCCCTTTTTATTTCTTTTGATTAGCATTTCAAGAAGACGATAGAAGGATTTTAGAGTTAATCGGATTGTTTATTCGGGTGCATGTTAGAATGCTCGGAAGAGTCTGTTGTGTATTAAGAGTAGGATGTTATTGATTATTGCGTATGGATGGGGACGGAAATTAACTTTGGAGTGAGTGCTAATCATAGCATGCCTCGAATCCAGTTTTATCCCCTCACTTATTTTTTAATTGTCTTGCAATTTTTACAAAACTTGGGGGACACTTGTTCTTCCCTAATTATGAGTTCCGCGTATCACTTTATTCAGAAAATTGTTCAAAAAAGTCTTTGAATCTAAACATTTTCATAATTTACTAATAAAGTTCATTGGACCACTTTTAACTAAAATTGCTATCGTATACGTCGGTAGTATCACGTAAAATGACTAATATTGACATGGATAATTTTTTATAACCTTTTTATAAAATGTTTTCTTATATTTCTTTTGTTTTCCTACCAAAACGGGCAAGAGTTGGTCGACCCTCGTTGACCTTATCAGTAACTACTTGGTAGAAAAAAAAGAATTAAAGAAAGGAATAATTAAAATTATAAAATATTTAGAAAATTAATTTCTTTATAAATTATTCATATTAATATTGATTATGTTACATAAAATGGTCGTTGCAGATGTCAGTTATTTCTAGTTAAAATTGATTAGATGGACTCAATTGGTAAAACATGAAAGATTTATGACTTAATTAGTAAATCGAAAGATTTAGAATTGAATTAATGGAAATATAGTAAGTTCAAGACTCTTTGGATAATTTTTTGCTCACTTTATCTCTAGGGACAGTTTTATTGCTTTAGCCGGAGTTTGCAATAGGGGGAACGACACCGCTGTCCTCAGTAGCTCCTTTCCAATTCTGCACTCATTAAATTTCGTCAGACAAAAGGAATCGTCTCCAAGAAAAGGCCGTCTCTGAAGCCAAAAATATCCCTCCCTAGGAATCATCAGCGACGACATAGCTTCGTCACTGTTGTTGTGTGGCGTGACCTGAGGTCATCGCGTGTGATTTTCTAATGATAATCCGTTGCTAATGATTCCGGTGGGGACGAGCTTTCCCCTTGCCCAATTAGGGAGCTGTTTTCTGATTTCCAGCGCCTGTAATTCTAGAGTCTCTTTATTACGGCCGTCGCTGAAGATTGCACGCAAGGGACTCCACTACTGTCCTTAGTAGCTCCTTTTCAATCTTGCACTCCTCACCAACAGAAGGGACCGTCTCCAAAAGGGAAAAAAGGCATACCAAATAAAAGAGCAATTAAAACCATCAAATGCGAAATAGTTTCTTTTTTAGGTGCGTTTCGGGGAGTTCTGGAGAAATTTGAAGTCATTTTTCCAAGGATCTTTGACTCGAGGTGTATTTAGTCAAAAGCAAATGTCGTTCGATTAATTGACATTTCGTCTATCTTTTGCAAATAAGTTTTGAAGGAAAAAACGACAAAAAACAGTGGTATGGCTACCGAATGATGGAGAGGAAATCATCGTGGAAGAGGGCAGGAGAAACATTTGGAACCATCATTGACTGAAGCAACTCGCTGGCGGCAATTGAAGCATTGACGATGCCGAAAGGTTACGCAACCTTCGGCGGCCCAGCGCACGAACTCAGTGACCTAGATCGTGCAAATCCAGACCTCACCAATTAAGACCCATGATTGTTGACGACCTCGACGATCTTACGTGACTGTTAGTGAGCCTCGTACAACCCTTGATGAAGCGTCATACTAGTGACCCTAAGCTAAAATTGGAGTGTCGCTTTTAGATCACCTTGACCCTTGACACCCTCCATGAACCTTGGTGACCCTCGGCCAGCCTATGCAATAGTTGATGACCTAGGCAAGGTGAAGCCAAGGTCGGTGCAACCTCGGTGACCTAGATTGTGGAAACGCAGATCTTGCCTTTACCTTCCAAATCTAGTCTCGACCATCAGCACCATATGCAATTGTCAACGACCCTTGACGATTGCTTGGGAGCCTCACGTGACACTCGATGGAGCTTCACATGAATAATTCAAAGAGGGAGAACCTCCATATTTGGAACGTTGGTTTCAAAGAGAATAATTGTTTCATGAGTTCAAGAATGGAATACAAAGATATTAGAGAGGGCAAGATTGAAAGAAAAATAATTTTATTAAACCTTGGAAGTAGTCTTTTCGAAATGCTGAAAGTCAATGCCAGCCCCAAGTTGCATTGAGCTTTCGACATTTGCAAAACCGAACTTTGACCTCAAGGCCTTTGCGATTAGATTACAAAATGCCTTGACTTTGGCACAAGAGAGGCCTAAACTCCAGTGGCAAAATTTGCCAAACGCACGAAGCATTTAGAGGAAATAAAAATATAGGCCTATAGTCTATTTGGGTCGAGGCCACTTTCGGTGGATATATAATCAGCATACATTTTGCGGAGAAATAGTAGGAAGACTCGAAAGGGTGGCCCATATATAGAAGGCCTTGATTGCAAAAACGTACCTTAAAATAACAGAATTGACAAGATGGGCCAAGTCTGCACCTTTGGCCCGCTAAGAAAATTAAAATTGTATGTCGAATTCGACCCGCATCATTCGTTGCTTTTCGAATATCTTGAGGACACAAGTAGGAACTGGTTTAAGATATACTGTTGGCGAAAATGCAGTAGACTATTATCGCTGTTTCGCCAAATATAAACGGTGTGGATTGGTCATTGGTGTGCATTTAACATGCTAACATAGTCATCATCTTGTACATGTTTTCATCACGAATCTAACACCGCTTGTGGGAATCAATTTTCATTGCCATCAAACCGAATCAATTGTCTTTATGGAAATAACAATCAGGGCATAACATCTAAACTATTGATTTGTAAAATTAATATATCAATTAAATAGCTAATCCATTTGTCACTTGCCTCATAATCCCCAATCATTGCTTAATAATGTCACATATAAATTTGATCAACGTGGACCACTCATGTTAGCAAGTTAAATTAAGCATTTTTTAGAACCATGGAAGCATCATAAGATTAATAATTTCTTTTCACTCGTTCAAGCGTCTCCACCCCTGCCCTAGAGAAGGTTCCCCACCTTCTTTTCCAAGTGGGAAAGGTGGCAACTGGGGCAATTCTCGTGATTACATGTATTCTTTTCTCACTATCATTATTCTTGCAACTTTGCAGGGAGGCAATATCTTTTGAGACCCTACATATCAGTCGATAGTTCAGTTTCATAGTTTCCAGTGCAAGAAGAGGGCAATTTTATATTTCCACTTCAACAATAAAGCTAATATGGCAGGCAAGCAAAGAATCTGAGAACATCTCGGGTCACAAAATGTCCGATACCCTTTGCTAGCTAGAGTCTATAGTAACTTGACATTTTCCAACTCTTTTAGAAAACTTTTGTACCCCGAATAGTGGAATTGTCTTAGTTACTTCATATAAAAATGGAGACTTGATCCCGGTAAAATCAATCCCTTGGAAGATCAAATAGAAACTGACAATAGGATCGTCCCGGGGGAAAGACATGATTCTTTGCCCGATATTTGTAAGGCACTCTAAACTCTTTTAAGTTATTAAGTGTGAATTCCTCCATATATATCGCAGTGCAAGAATTTTCAGTATGTGAGGTTTATGACGGTGAATTCACAACCCCGTAATTTGCATGGACAGAGTGATTTCCGTGCATAACCAGTCAAGATGAAAGTTTCGAATACTGCATGCTATTAAAAACAAAGAACAGTACTAGCGACTTCCATCTCTTTCGTGGTGGGCGCAAGATTCATACACATAGGGCTTGGACATAAAGCATGGATGGATTTGGTCTAGGCGGTTCTTTTGGTAGTGACGTTTGCTAGTTGCCCTCCATCGTCTGCAACAACCTCAAATCCCTTTTCGTGACGCAAGAATCTACCCTCCACCAGATCAAGAGGACGGTGCTGTATGTGTCAATCGATTGTTTAAATTAATGTTGAAAAAGCATGAATTGTTTGGACATGGTTGAAGATGCGAAGTACAGGAGAATCAGTGGTCAATGGCCATTCGAAAAAGAATCATGGGATCAAGGAAAAGAAATATTTTGATCAGTGAAGTTTAATTTCAAAAAAACGATAACAAATATGAGACCCTATTAAGAAGGGCCCATGATGAGCACAAGACTGTATACCGGCCGATAGACGAATTTGAAATAAGAAAGAGAAGGTCGAAATTAAACAAATCATGCTGTCATAATGACCTAATAGCAAAATCATAAATAAGGTGCTAAAGTTAATCATCTTTACTACCTATACTCTCCATCAAGTATTAACACATGACGATGAAATCCTCATAAAATTATGTTTCTTGCCAAGAAGCATTAAACTCCATTAGGTAACAGATGCTACGACTTATTGACCACAAGTACTGATCTTGAAGATTCGAAAAAGATCAGTATCTAAACATTAAACTCCATTACGATCCGTCCATGTCCAACGATGTCCCGGCATCGGCTTTTTGGAGCCATTCCACTGCTGCTCGTGGTCCATCGCCACTGTATATGTACTGCAAAATTGACTCTCGCTTTATTATTTTTTGAGCTCCATCCCCTCTCGGAAGTGATGGCAACGGCATCAAGGAATCCTCTCGTGTCCGATTCTTCTCTCTAACTTAGACCCGTTCGATTCATTTAGGGTTTCATCTGATCAAACCGCTCTTTCTTCAATGATTAGTGAGTTAAATTTTTGGCAACCGAGAAGGGACTTTCCACTTTAAGAAATGAGCTTGATGGAGAGGAAACCAGCGGATTATGACACGTTTGAAAAGTAAGATAATCTCTTGACAAGGAAGTCCTTATTATCAGATAATTAAATATTCATCTTGATATAGCCCATTAACTTCATAACTCAGGGACAAAATATGAGGTAAATCCTACGTGGAAGCCTAATCAAGTCCACCTTCTTCCATGTTCAATACTATTCCTTTTTTTCTTTATATAGCCTTTCTTTTGCTTCAAAAGATTGAATGAAAAAAATGTTCCTCCGCGCATGATTTCTTCCATATCAAATCAATTTCGTGTAAATCATAGCAATTCCACTCAAGGGAACCTAGGAAAGGATGAGCACTGATTTGTGCATGTGGAGAATGTCGCCTTGAGGTGACAAGGTAATCGATTCCAAAATGCCTAGTTTGCAGATGAAACAATCGTATTATAAATCAAGAAATCTCATTGGTCCTCGCGTTTTTTGAGGTTTGAGAAAAGCCCTGGAACGACCTTTTGTATTTGTCAATCTAATTCAACAGGACACTGATTCATAGCTAGAAGAAAAATCATATGAACAGAGCCGCCAACTATGTTATTCCATGCGAGAATTGGCTTATTCCATGCGACTTCATGGCCTAAATCGAGCCACATGGCTTCGAATGCGTCACCATATGTCTCAATAGATAGCATTTGACGCAGATTCTTATCAACAATTGACTCTCCTTCCAGAAGATGATTGTTTATTTTCCTTTGGCCAAAAGAGACGCGATTTCATTGGCTTCAACTTGCAAAAGAACAGTGAACAGCACAGTGAATAAACATGTAGGGAGCTCAGAACGTAATAGCTAGATTCCTTCGAGGAGAATGAGAACATGTGCTTCTCTTATGGACCATATAGAGACAAGTGACAATACATAGCAATTGGAAGTAGTCCTATGTACCGTACCAAGTGGGGGCATTATTTGCAAACCCCACCCACCCCCATTGCAACGACAAATGCTACATCATGCTAATAACTTTGATCGGTTCGATCAATAATGGACAAACCCGAACAGACTAAGTCAACTGTCGAATCTAAGAGACCTTCCTTGATCTCGTTCATGAATTTAAAAACATGAAGTTTTCTTCGATATAAACTTATTAAGCCTAGATAGACAATGAAAAACTGAAAAACCTAGTCGGACTGACCGAGTTCAAGAAGGAAGGCGATTGCCGAGATCATCCGCCCATCTGCACTTCAAGCATAATCATGGGTTGGGTATCCGCTTAAAAAACCTTCCGAAACCTTTCGTACTTTCTTGAGCTTAAAAAACTTTTAAATAATTTTCTCTAGGGTTTGTTTTCGATATATGTTGTTGAAGAAGGCATGAATATCGTTTGATAGAGAGAGCCCTCACTAGCGAGAGTCAACAACAAAAAAGTTGGGGCCGAATAAATTTGTACAACCGGAGACTTAAAGATTATTGGTGAGTGGACCAACAGAATACACTGAATAAGAGGGGCCGCTGGGAATGATTCATGTGGTAACCACACATATCTTCCTCCTTTAGACCTTGCCATTCCCTTTAATATACCACTATTCTTAGACAGACCCGTGGGAAGCTTTCCTTAGTGTAGCTTTTCACGTCATGGTCCAACAAAAACATGATCTCGCGTGGAATATGATAATGATGTGATACTCTTATAACACCGCAAGAAGATCCTAAAACGTCTCGTTGCTCTTGATCGAAGCAACCCCAGATACCAAGTTAACAATAAAGCGAAAGATTGAATTGGAAAATTTTCTGTGTATTCCAATATATCAATAAATACAACACGAGCCTCTTTATTGGCTTTATTGGCTTTATTGGATAACTATTTAAAGTAATAAAATAAACATAATACCAAATATAATTGATCAAGATTATGCTCAGATACGCACTATAAAAGGAGATATATCCATAATCCTAAGATATATGTAGAATCAAATAAATACCCCAATATTGCCGACATATCATGTACTTTCATTTAGGGGTAAGTCATTTCAGGTTGCATAAACGTTCCATTTGAAACTTAAAATTTACCTATTGAAATAAGTTCTTCATTTTTTGGAACTTGGAACTTACTATCCTAATACTTGGAACCTACCTTATTGAAACCTAGAACGTATTACCCCAAAATCTTGAACATACACTATCAGGGGTTTTACGATTAGTTTTAGGGTTTACTTAGGTTCTACTCTGTATTATTAATTGAATGATTGTAGTTCATTACTTTTAATGACCACTACTTGTTAACGTGAATGTTAATCGTCCTACATAATATGGTTAGTGCTAACATAGATAATTTATTTTCTTTATTTTCCTTCTCTTTTCCTTCCTTTTTTTTTTTTTTTTCTTTTCCACTATGGTCAAGGAACATCGTCAGAACTCACCAGGCCGCAAAGCCCTCGCTAGTCGCTAGGGAGGATCGCGGCCCTCGCCCAGCCTAACCTTGCCATGGCCTAGCCAACCATGGGTGAAGGTGGCCTCACCGACGACTAAGTAGGCCATGATAAGTTTGGTCTTGCTTGCAGCTGTTAGCACCTTGCCCAGTGCCCTTTCTGACCACAATAGGAAAAAAAACATAGAAGGAAAATAGAAGAATGGAACAAAAAGGAAAAAGCAAAGAAAATAATAACAAATAAATAAAAATTTTGAAAAACAAAAATTTTGAAAAAAATATTTTAAAAAGAGTCCATTCTAGCATTGATTGTGTTATATATGATGATTAATGTTCACGTCAGCAATTTCAGATTTAAATTGATCGGATGGATTAAATTGGTTCAAATATGAAAATGTTTAGGATTAAATTAATTCAGTTGGAAGGTTTATACAATATGTTTAAGGCTTTTTTGGTACTTTTCCTTGTTGTTGATGGAGAAAAAATATCAGGTGATTTTTTTTCAATAAGTTGATTATGAGTGAATGAGTTATATAGTCATTAATTTATAATCCCTGCTCTCACCCTCTCTTTCCCCAAGAAGATGAGTAAGAGATTTTTTTTTTTTTTTTTTTTGGTCGAAGAGTAAGAGAAGTTCAAAGTGGACTTTTTTTTATCCGAATAGATTGCATTTAGTATAATTTGTAATTTCAATTATGTGGATGGATAGTAACCAAACCGTGTAAAGATCCACAATAATACACTTGTTTCCGTGGTTCAAATCGATCATGATATCAGTCTTGTTTTAATCAAAGAGAAACAAATTGACCTTTTTCTTTTTAACCCAAAACCCCAGATTAAAGCAGGCCTTTGCTTTTCTTACTTTTTAGGTCAAATCACGGACTTTTTTTTTTTCCATTCACCTACATCAACTCTCTCTCATTCGCGGCCTTTCCGATTATGATCTCTCAACGAACCACTTAATTTGTGATTGGCGTGTTAATTTGTGGTTATCTTCGAATTCCATTAGCAGGTTTTTGATAGAGACTTCATTGTAGGAGGAGCATGACGATAAAGGTTAGGAACTTAGGATTGTTTTCTTATTAAGTAGCTTAAATGCAACGAAAATTCCATAGGTTTAACTAAAACGAAACCGAAAAGTACAGCCGAACAAAAAAGAGACTAACCAAGAAGACAATTATGAGAGTCATAAAACTAGAAACAATGATTTTTCATGGGTCATCCTAAATTATAATAATCCACTTTGTTAAAATATCACACATCGCTTGATAATAGAGTTTATATACACGTGATCTCTCTCCATTTATTCATTTAATTTCTTATGTTGAACTTACTAATATGATATCAAAGACAACGTCCGCCCCTTTCGTATATATGTGTGTTATCTAACACATTAAATTAGATTTGACATCGATTTATAGAAGCTCGACTCTCTGTTTTACTGAGCTTTCTAGCAACTTTCACCAGCTTGCTACAGAGTGAATGGCCTATTCCTTGGGTGTGTGATGTGGTGACCCGTGGCCTATGGACTATACTTAATCTCTACTGGGTACGAAATAAAAGATATTATAATTAAAATGAGAGGAGATGCGATTAATATAATTATATTGTTTGAATTTTATACGCGATTGTAGCGTCTGCTAAGGAATATTTAATTCATACGTAATTACCCTATTCACCTGTACGTGTAAGAAACGTCACTCCAGCTTCATCGAGATATCAAGAGACTAAGGAGGAAAAGAGACCATCACACGGGGCCAAGTTCCTCAATGCGTGGTAAGCTCCATGAAAGCACCTTTTTTCCTTTTGCCCGCTTGTGTATAGCCCCTATAAAGCTTGCCACTTCTTACACTACCTCTTCGTGACCTAACTTCCCTCTCTCTCTCTCTCTCTCTCTCTCTCTCTCTCATATGGATGTCAAAGGTTACACCCAAGATGGCACTGTGGATCTTCGTTGTCGCCCAGCCTTGGCCTCCAAGACTGGAAAATGGAAAGCCTGTGCTTTTCTTGTTGGTAAGCTAGCAAAAAAGAGCCCGCCGTCTTACTTTACACTTAAATACTTCAAAAGTAACCCGAAGATTCTTCAAGATTCTTAGTTTTAATATATGACAGAGGTCACTGCTTTAATACCCCTCTCGGGTTTCTACCTTTGAAGCTTACGTAGTTCATCTTGCATCACAGAAGACTCCGTTTTTCTTTGATTGCTCTCTCTCTCTGTTTGATGATGATGATGCCCGAACTGATGTCCATTAGTTAATAGTAAAAACTTGCATTATTTCAATGGAGCCCTTTTCCGCCAACAATTAGTTATGAAGTGAAGTAGAAGGGTCTTCACTCATTCATTTAACCGTGTCGAATTTGCAGGGTATGAGGCATTTGAGAGGATGGCTTTTTATGGAATAGCGTCCAACTTGGTGAACTATCTGACCACCCAACTCCACGAAGACACTGTGTCATCTGTCAGGAACGTGAACAACTGGTCGGGTTCCGTGTGGATCACGCCGATCCTCGGTGCCTATATCGCCGATGCCTATCTGGGTCGGTTCTGGACTTTCACTGTTTCATCTCTCATCTACGTCATGGTAATTACCACCCACTTTATGAATTTCTAGTG
Organism: Eucalyptus decipiens; assembly: GCA_014182575.1. Classification (NCBI taxonomy): domain Eukaryota; kingdom Viridiplantae; phylum Streptophyta; class Magnoliopsida; order Myrtales; family Myrtaceae; genus Eucalyptus; species Eucalyptus decipiens. The sequence goes on from CM024615.1 coordinate 56,884,903, forward strand.
CCTATATTGCTGATGCGTGATGACTGGCTGATGTCTATCGGCCTCGAGTTTATCTGGCTGATTCGTGTTGCATCGAAGTCTTGATTTTGCATGAGAACATCATCATTCGTGTCGAGATGGTCATGTTAGTGTGTTATTATTAGTTGATCGGCATGGAGTAGCAACAAGGTCTGCTACTGTAATGGTGGCTTTGGGGAAAGTTCTGGAAAAAGTTGTACTGTTTACATGATAGCGAACTATCAAAACAGAGCATGCCACTTGTTTGGAAGAAATCTTCTGAGGCCCACTAGTGACGGCCAATCGAGGAATAGGACTTTCAAGTTTATGGACCAATGAACTGGCGTTGATCCAATGAACGAGCTGCTTCTTTCTCCTCCACAAGCTTAATCTCACAGGCCCACCGTGAAGGGGCTCATTGTCTATTGGACCATCGTGCGATGATTTTTTTTTTTTTTTCCTTTCTGTTTTTATTGTTGAACTGATGGAAAATGAGCTTCATCTGACTTGATTAAGACATGAAACTTTGGATTCATCTGAAAACACCAACAGAATTCACACGCCAAGCATATGCAGTCGGTCTTATTATCCAATCAAAAATGAGTCTGACATGGGGGCTCTCCTATTTTTTGCCTTTTTTTTTTTGTGTGGTTTTTGTCTTGGTATAATTAATGATGTCTGTGTAATTTGTTCAACAGGGAATGATTTTTCTCACAATGGCTGTGTCATTAAAATCCCTGAGGCCAACGTGTGAAAATGGAGTCTGCAACAAGGCCTCCACTTCACAAATCGCATTCTTCTACAGTGCCCTATACATAATCGCCATTGGGGCCGGCGGGACCAAACCAAACATATCGACTTTCGGCGCTGATCAGTTCGACGACTTTAATCCTCACGAGAAAGAGCTCAAGGTGTCCTTCTTCAATTGGTGGATGTTCAGCTCGTTCTTGGGCGCTCTGTTTGCGACGCTCGGCCTCGTGTATATTCAAGAGAACTTAGGATGGGGATTGGGGTATGGAATCCCCACGGTCGGTCTGCTGTTGTCCCTATTTATATTTTACTTGGGGACACCGATTTACAGGCACAAAGTTAGGAAGACCAGGAGTCCTGCAAAAGATCTAATTCAAGTACCGATCACTGCCTTTAAAAACAGGAAGCTTCAGCTTCCTGATGATCCCTCAGCGCTTCATGAGCTTGAGCTACGATACTATGTTAGCAGCGGGAGACGCCAGATCCATCACACTATGGCTCTCAGGTATGCTAGCTGGCTGCTCTGCTGATTACTGACATTTTGATTATTCCTCCAGTTTCATCCACAGCTCATACCTTTTGAATAGCCTTAAAATTAACGTGGATTGATGTTTACGCTTGCTTTGTTCTTTCCGTGCTGACAATGGGGCGTCTGGGGGAAAATCAGCAGTGCAATCTTTAAAAATTGGAAAATTGGAAGGAAAGAACTATAGATCTTGCCGACTTCCCATGGTCATACTGCATACTCATGACTATGACCAGTTAGAAAATTAGAAAATCTTACCCAGAATGTCGAATTTTATGAAATGACAAGTGAGATTAACTGATAGCGACGCAAGTGAATGAACTCAAGATCTTCTGTGATTATCAACTAAAGTCTGTCCCCATTATCGTTGACGATGCGTTTCCTTTTCTTCTTCTTTCTGGTATACACTACTTATCCTCTTCATCATGACTATTAAATGGTTGGTCGGTAGTGGTGGTGGTGGTGGTGGTGGTGGTGGAGGTGGTGGTGGGGGTGGCTAATAAAAGATGGTTAATATGCTAAACTTCTCCGAAAAGTTCCATACCATTCTCTCATCTTCAAACATCAGAGACAAGGGTCTTTAGTAGTGTGGAAAACGAAGAGAGAAGCATTCTCATGTTTTTAAAGCCATTGCACGGGAGGAGGTTTAAGGGGACCTACCATTTCATTTGAACAGCTTGGAATTCTGCTACATCATTAATTGCGAATGTGGTTTTGACGAACTTCCCCCCTCATGTGCACTTATTTTGGATTCAAGTAAGGAAAAGTCGCAATCTTTGAGCAAGTTGGTTCGGGTGTGAATGAAATCGTGCTTAAGTGTGGCCCCTAAGTAACCCCACCACTCTTCAGATTCTAATAAATGGCATGCAGGAGTAACAACAGTGCGGTCCTCTCTCATTCATTGCACTCGTATGTCGTGAGAAGGAAAGACAGATTCTGCTGCACAATTACTAAGGACTTCATGTGACATGAAACCATATTCCCTCTTTGTTTTGATCGACCTTTTTTGTCTTTGAAGCCAAGCTTAGGCTATACAGCGATTTTCCCATGCATCTGTCAAGAACATAAATCGGTAACAGAATGATCTGCTGTCCCTGCCGATGCATCTCAAAGTCTTTGGTTTAATGGCTGCATTAGTCATAAGTGTAGCGCACAACTCGATGATCAACCTACATGTCCCAAATCCTTAAGCAAATCACGATACTGAACATGTCCAGTACCTCGACAAGTAATTCCTATGGTCTGCTGTATCTAACTCAGCAAAATATTACTCATGGATAGCAAATTGTCATGTTCACACTCATTTCCCACGTCTGGACCACATCCACTTGTTCATGGAAAATAATGCTAATAGCATAGGAGATTTTGTGTTTCACGTGTAAATTGTCGGTAATTTCTGTACTTTCCCCTGGGACGGGCATTCTTCCACATTAGTGACGGGCGAAGACCACCACTTTCCATTTTCGTAGCGAATGATCTCTGAAGTTATTATTGCACATAAAGACAGTTCTCTTGTTTGGTCCACTAAGTGATGGCCTTTTCAAGGTAAGTGGAGTGATACATATCGACTTCCAACTAAGTCAGATACTCAGCTTTTGACTCCTTGCTTAGGGATCCAGGAACTTGAACCGAAAATATATTTTCTTAATATAGAAACATGGTTGACGATGCCCAATAGTCAAAAGCGAAGGAGAAACTTTTTCATTTTCTTGTTTTATTGATTAGATTATGATTGGCCTGTAAGATAACTGGATTGCTTCATTGTTTTGTTCTTGCAGGTTCTTGGACAAGGCTGCAATAAAAGAGAGCAGAACAAATTCCTGCAGACCACCCTGCACAGTGACTCAGGTTGAAGGCATGAAGCTCATTTTAGGGATGATCCTGATATGGATTGTCACTCTAATCCCAAGCACCATATGGGCACAGATCAACACATTATTTGTCAAACAAGGCACCACTTTGGACCGAACCCTTGGGCCAGACTTTCATATCCCGGCCGCTTCCCTAGGGAGCTTTGTGACCCTCTCAATGCTCATCTCCGTGCCGATGTACGATCGGTACTTTGTGCCCTTCATGCGCAGGAAAACTGGGAACCCCAGAGGGATCACGCTGCTCCAGAGGCTTGGGATTGGGTTCGGGATCCAAGTGATTGCTATTGCCATTGCTTATGCCGTGGAAGTTCGAAGGATGCACGTGATCAGGTCCCACCACATAGCAGGCCCGAAGGACATTGTCCCCATGAGCATCTTTTGGTTACTGCCTCAGTACATCCTGCTAGGGATCGCGGACGTCTTCAATGCAATCGGATTGCTTGAGTTTTTCTACGACCAATCGCCAGAAGACATGCAGAGCCTAGGCACTACATTCTTCACGAGCGGGATCGGCATCGGGAATTTCTTGAACAGCTTTCTTGTAACAATGGCCGACAAGATCACCGGGAAGTTCGGACAGAAGAGCTGGATCGCGAACAACTTGAATGACTCTCACTTGGACTATTATTATGGCTTCCTTTTGGTCATATCCACACTAAATCTTGGTGTCTTCTTGTGGGCATCTAGCAGGTACATCTACAAGAGGGAGATCAAAGAAGTTGAGGGTTGTGAGCAAATCGAAGCGAAAGCCATGGAAATTTCTCCTCTAGGGTTACAAGTATGAAGATATTTAGAGAGGAACAAAAAATCAAATCATAAAGGCACGCATCATCACATATAGCGTTGATAATGCATTAGTCCAATTAATACATTCTGCTCAAAGAAGAGGAGAAGAAAAAAGAGCAAAAGAGAAAATGATTTCCTCTAGATTTGATGTGCTGGTTTTGAAGAATATGAGAGATTTCGAATGTATTAGGACTGTTCTATTGCTTTCTATATGCCTCTTCCCTTACATGGTCTGAATTTTGTTTGTTTGCTTTTTTTTTCTTTAGTGCTTGTAAAATTCAAAACAGAGGAGGGTAAACCACTCTAATTGCCCACTTGATTACAAGATTATCCAATTGATCTTATTTGAAACATTCCTCAAGTTCATTTTGTCTTAGCACTGAACCCCTCATCGCTTTAAACACAATCTAATTGCTCTTATCGAGGAGATAACACAAGATCCACTTCGATTCTTAACTATCATTTGAACATTTAAATAATTGTTTCCAAATGTCTTACCGAATATTGTTGACACCTAAATTTTAATTAGGATATTAATTTGGCCTTAGTTTCTTTATTTATGTATTTTTCCCTTTTTTTTGGATAATAAACAAAACAAATAACAAAAAAAACAACAAAAAAATCAATAAAAACAAACAAAAAAAAACAAAAGCAGCAGCCTTTGGAGTTGGGCCTCCAAGCCCAGCCCCATCCTTTTTCTTCGCGTGGGCTCGCACGTCCTGGCCCACCCCCCTCTCTCCTTCTTCTTCTTTCTTCTTCTTCCTTCTCCTTCCTTCTTCTTCTCTGTGCCTCTGTGCATCACGCGCGACGGCCGGCGACGCACTCAAGGGCATCATATGGTAAAGAGGAACGGAGGTAGGCCGTCGAAGGAGATGACGACGCACATGCGCCTTCAATGCGCGACTTTAATGCTGAGATGAGACGTCGGTTCAGCCGGGAGGTTCCGGTCGGCAAGCCAAAGACCGGCGGTCGAGCTCCTCCGTCGACCGGACCCCCTCGCCTATAAATAGTGGAGCACCTCCATCGACACAAAGACACGGCGAACTCCGAGATCTTCCCCTTGAGAGACTTCAGGGGGGAAATCGAAGAGCAAGCAAAGAGGGTGGAGGATCGGGTCGCAAGCTAAACGACCTCCCACCGAGAGACATCGGGGGAGGCCAACGACAAGCGAACCCAGATCCGCGAGTAGGTGAGCCTGAGGGGGAGAGATCTGAGGTGAGAGGTTAGATCTGAGTGTGAGAGGGCTGAACGAGAGAAGCCGAAGGAGGGAGGGTTGGATTCGAGGAGAAAGCAGGTACCGTCAACGCTGCCCGACGCCGTCCCTGCACCAAGCTGAGCGCTCCCAACCACCCCGACACCGTTGTTGCAACCGATTCGCCCAAAGCCGCACCAGATCTGAGAGCTGAGGGGCCGTCGTCTCTGCCCTGTCGTCCCGACCACCACCATTTGCCGCCACGTCCCGTCGTTGCTACAACCAGGTAAATGCCGACGCTCGCCATCCGTCCTCGTTGCCTCAGCCACCACGAGATCCAGTCCTCGGTCGTGCTCTGTCCATCGTTCCCCTCTACATCTCCATGTCGTCGTCACCACCGTGCCGCCACGCCGCATCCTCCTACCGTTGCTGTCCTCTGTATCGCCACCGTCATCGATGTCGATCCACCGTCTCGGCCCCTCCGTCAGCGCAGCGTCCAAGCGAAAAAAGAGGCGGCATCGCGTCGGGTCGGGCTCAGGGTAGAAGTGGGTCGCGGCCGGGTAGGGTTCCACGAACCGGGTCGCGGCTGCGAATCGGGTCAAGCGTGGGTCGCGGCCGGGTAGGGTTTCGCCTGGGCGGGTTGTGTGCGTGGGCTGGGTGGTTGTTGGGCTGAATTTTTTTAACGAAAATGGGCTAAATCGTTTGGGCTTTTGTGTTTTTTAAAGAAAAACCAAAAAAGGGCCCGAGTTGGGCCCGCAACGGGCTATGAGCAAACGACCCGGGTCGGTCCCAACCCAGGAACCCGACCCGGGTCATTTTTTTTTAATATATTAATATATCGATATAAAATATTATTTTAATAAAAAATAAAAATAATTTATTTTCCAAAGAATAAAAAAAAAAAAAAAAATGTCCATTTTTTCCAAAAATACCAAAAATCCAAAAAAAGCCAAAAAAAAAAGCCAAAAATTCAGAAAAAGCCAAAAAGACTTGTATTTTTTTCCAAAAATACCAAAATCCCAAAAAAATCCCTTTTGTGTCCAAAAAATTAGAAAAAGACTCAAAAATGTTTTTCCTCCCAAAATGTATGGAAAATCCCTCGAACATCCAAGAAAACCTCATGGTTTAAACAAGATTAGGTATCGAAAGGGCATTAGTGATTAATGAGTGTAATCAAGTCTCCGATCCTAATTTCTCTGGTTGCGCAGGAGCAAGTATTTCTCCCGATACTTCACTTGGGTTTCTAATCGACCCACCCCAAACCGATTAGTGGCGACTCCGTTTTAAAATTAATTTACAGGTTAAAAATTTAGACTATTAAAATCGTAAATTGGTGGACTTGGGAGAGTCCGAGCATAACTAATTTCAGCCGAGCCATTAGCCTCATTAGGCGCCCATACTCGATTGCAGGCGCAAAAAAAAAAGAGGTCGCGACAACTTGGCGACTCCGCTGGGGGTATTGAAGACTTAGGCCATTTTTGTCTTGTTTAAATTCTTTACTAACTTAGGTTTTTTTTTCTTCATGTAGGTCAAAAGCTTATAAATTTATTTTAATAGATTATCTTGTGATTATAAACTGTTGTGCATGCTTTATTGTTTTAAACACTACACATGGCACACACAACCCGGCCGCCGGACCTGGGCCGCCATAGGATTTCTAGGATGGTGTTAAGAAAGATACGACCTCGAACTCGAGACTGCGATGTAGAGGTTGCCTTTCTTTTCCCCGAATTTCTTAGCCGAGGTTAGGAGGGTATGCTGCTAACGCGAGACTGCGACGGGCAGATATCCTTTTAATCTCACCAAACCTTCTCAGTTAGAAATCGAGCCGTACATCCCATGCGCATGTCTTTGTGCTTGCCATTTTTATTTAAAAGCAAAGTGATTTCTTTACTTTTACTCAGTCTTTTTATTTGGCCTATGGCAATTTAGGATAAGTTTTTCAAGTCTCAGTTTATATGTGATGGGGAAAGACGATATTCAGTTCATTCCTACTCCCAAGGCGGAGCCCTTCAGATGGTGGAGTCAATTAGATCAGTTTGCCCAAGAGCGTGTGAAGGCTAAAGTCGGTCATCTCCTATCGTTGATCCAAATTACTGTTCGCCCTGAAGTCATACAAGCCATGGCACATTTTTGGTGCCCGAAGACGGTTACTTTTATGTTTTGTAGGTTTGAGCTAACCCCAACCCTGGAAGAATACATCATCATCATTGGAATGCCTCTTGAGAAAAAGCTCATCAAACCATCGACAGGCGCCCTCCTGTGGCACGGGTTGGCGCAACTTTTAGGAACTAAAATCCATGTCATGAGACAAATTCTTGAAAACAACCATAATACATGCCCTCTAGAATTCGTGAATGCATGTTTTCAAAACCAGCCTATGACCCAAAAAAGTGAGATTTTCCTCCTGGCCTTTCTCGGGCTCATCGTTTTCCCCCATCAAAGAAATGCCATAAGTCCTAAGATGGCATGGATAGTTGATCAAATCTTGAGAGGGGGGAATTATGTCAACATGATTTTAACTAAAACATTATTGTCTTTTAATCGTTTTAAAGACAATACGGAGAAAATCATGCGAGCCTCTCCTGAAATTTTACAAATCTGGTTCTTTTCTCACCTAAGCGAATTTCGAGACTTAATGCGATCATCTGAAACGAATGCTTTCGAAAACCCATTACAAAAATTTATGGTTTTAGGACCATACATTCCCAATCAAAGCTGTTTAAATTTGGTAAACTTCCTAAGAGACCCAGCTCCTGAGGCATTCCAACGGTGTGCTGGTTGGTTCCATGAAAAGAGAGCTCACTTCGCTTACAAGCACTATCTCCCAATTCCATTGCTTGGCCTCATCGGCGCCATTCTCTATCACCCTTATCGGGTAGCACGACAATATGGAGCCCTTCAGAAGATCCCACCGCCTTTCAACAGGAAGATCTCTTAAGTTCTTTTCAACACAAGCCGTGACTACGCATTCGAAGTTTCTACCGCTCAGGAAACCTGGGACAAGTGCCATCGCAAAAGGATCATGGTACCTTAAGGGCTTGAGGGAGAAGAAAAAGCCCACCACGCCTCCATGTCCTACATCCACAACCATCGTATCCTGACAAAATGGAAGCCATCAGTCCCTCACTCGATCAGCGAGAGCAACCAGCACGAGCAAGCAGAGCTCATGGAGAGGGATTTGGGAATGGACTTGATACACACCTTAGAGCCGGTCCAAGAAAGCAAGCATCTGCGCAAGCGCAAGACTCCCCGTCGCATATAAATTGGCAATCATGTGCCCCTAAGTGTTAATAGTGTGAAAGTTTTGTCCCATTGTTTAGGGACTTTTGTTTAATATCTAGTAATTTATTCTGTCATTTAAATTCAAGTTTTAGATGTCATAAGTCTGCAGTCTATAAAATCCTCTTTTGATAAATAAAAAAGCAGTCCAAGAAAGCAAGCATCTGCGCAAGCGCAAGACTCCCCGTCGCATATAAATTGGCAATCATGTGCCCCTAAGTGTTAATAGTGTGAAAGTTTTGTCCCATTGTTTAGGGACTTTTGTTTAATATCTAGTAATTTATTCTGTCATTTCAATTTCAAGTTTTAGATGTCATAAGTCTGCAGTCTATAAAATCCTCTTTTGATAAATAAAAAAGCAGTTAGACCATTGACATTGGTCAATCTTTGTTTACTTTCGTGCTCATTTATTGTTTTCGCAAGTAGGTAATTATGAATTGCCGGCCACCAATCGCCCGCGAACGGCCTCATGCAATAGGGCCTTATCAGAATGATGTACAAAATCGTCTCATTAACATTGAAGACGATGTAGGACAGATGTCCATTGTCCTTCGACAACTCTCGAGACAAATGAAATCTACTCAAGCTAAGCCCAACTCCGTAGTTGCTTTAAGCACTGCCATGACACTCGCAAATTTGCCAGAAAATAGCCAGTACCATAGACAGTTTGAAAGGATCATGAAAATGTTAAACCAACTGCAGGAGCAGAATCCCATGGACCTGTCCAATTACGCCGGCATTGAGATCCCTGAAAAACTCAAAGCACCTGAATGCGAAAGGTATGCTGATACCTCCCGCCTAGAGACCTACTTGCAGGCCTACCTGATCCGAAGGATGATTCAATCGTACCAATCGAGCTTGACTAGGTTGTCAGGAAGATTAGTCCCCTTAAAACCTGGAGGGAACTAATTCATGTTTTTCACAAAGAGTATAATATTGACATCACCCCTTACATCACATTGCCCTACGAAGAGCCGATGATCGCGGAACACGAGGAGCCGTTAGTTGCTGAGATAATAGAGGAACATGTCAATGAAGCATTGCATAATAAATGAGCGACTGAGCAGCATCCTGTTACTAGAAAATTTCCCACTAGGAAAGGCAAGGAGCCTTTGTACGAGATCAAAGACACAAAGCTTGTTCAAGACCGAGGCACGACTGGACAACTCCCCAAGCTTACTCCAAGGGCTAGGGTCCAAAGAATACCAATCCCTATCTACCTGGAAAGTGAATTAGACAGTGAAGCTCTAATGCCTCTCACTTCCCTTGACAGAATCGAGCTGGCAAAACGAAGGGCCCTACTCAAAAGGTCTAGACCAGAAGCCAAGAAAAGAAAACCTAAACATATCAATTCAACATCTACCCACGAGCCACCGCACCAAAGCTTCGAGCATTCCCAAGAATACAGCTTTGAAGGCTACCATCCTCTAGAATACAACCCTGAAGACTTCCCGGCCTTAAAATACAATCCCAATGACTTTCAGCGTTATTTCAACAATGAAATTGACGATTCATCGTATAACTGTTTCCTACTCTCATCCGGGGATGAAGGCCCATCAAAAGAGGAAGCATACGTCTTTATCCGCTACGATCCTAACGAAGTACTAAGCTCGTCCTCTGACCATGAGAATAGTTTTAATACTTCATCCTCATTCAAAAATTTTGACCAAGAAGAAAGCAATGAGGTAATCTCGGCAGAGTCCAACTTCCCTGAAATAGAAAAATTCACCACTACAACAAATATGTAGTGGGAAAACTAGTGGCCTAACCTGGATACATCAAGCCCGTCTTGCGCTCATAGGATCATGACCCCTGGAGAGATGTGGATACCTAATCTTGCGCACAACTTGCCCCGTGGCTCATTTGCAGTACCTCCATGCTAAAATGAGTCGGTACTATGGCCCGACATCATTCACAACTCAGGCCTTCCAAGAAAGTCTTATGGGGTCTGCATTACAATGGTTCATCACAACAAATATCTACCTCATGAGAGATTGGAATGAGCTGTCTTCTGCATTCCTGCTTTAGTATCAAAGCCAGATTGGGATTGAAGTGCCTTGTCAGAACTTGGTTCACTTAAGAAGAAAACCAATGGAGGATTTTCGAGCGTATGCAAGGAGGTGGGAGGCTTTTATGATGCAAACTTACCCTCAACTAGCCAAAGAAGAAATGATAAAGCTGTTCATATGGGCTTTACCTCGTAAGCATCGTTGTTAGTTGCATGGGTTGCACTTCCATAGCTTCAATGAAGTGGTCCTCTCATGAGAATACTTTGAGTCTACTGGAGGCGAGGAACTCAAAGGCGCTTGATTTTGGAACCAACACTATCAAAGCACTCCTTTACACAGGAGTTTTCATGGGTTTTACTTGTTTTTATAATTTCATGTTTCTTATCTTGTCTTGTGTGCTATTGTTGTATTTTCCATTCCAAGTACTCTATTGTACAGTTCCAATATTTTGTTTTAAGAGCATGAGGCGGTACTCCAAACCTTGCCCGGTGATGTTATCCAACCATGAAAAGAAAATATCATCCAAGGAGAATATTGATGGCTGGGCTTCCTCATGCTTTTTCTCCCTCAAAGACATATTTTGAAAATAAAAAATATTTCATCACCCAAAAGCTTTTGTTAAAACAAGATGTTAAATTTAATCATGTTTGTCTTTCTGACTCACTCACTTCATGTCTCAGAAGATCATTCTCGTCCCCTTTGACTTAGTGTGACAGGGGGCATTTGAAGCAAGCGCATCAGGTGAACTCGCCAAATTCAAAGACACCTTGCCAAGAAAACATGGGCAAATAGAAAGAATCATCCTGCACTAAAAGAGGGTAAGTCTTATTCTCTGAATATAATTTGGAAATGATGTCCTCTCTCTTCTATTTACAGGAAACGGAAGATAAGACATAATAGGTATAGGCATACAGTTGAAAATCAAGCCGTCCCTAAGAGCTCTGTGCACTCCACCTTGCTCCTGCCCAACTCCTTCACAAGCCATAGCAATATCCTTTCCCCACAATGTGCCTGAGCAACCAGATGCCATGGTTTCATCAACAGGACTTCCAGCTTCGACAAACCCAGAAGCACAAGGAAGGGATCTTTTCTCTTTCTTTGAATTGGTTATTGTCAACAGGGAAGAAATCCAGACAGTTGAAGTGGCCTCTAGCCCCTATTCAAAATGAGGACCTAGAAACCTGACTTCCTATTTAGACGCATGCTTTTGCAAGAAGTAATTGCCATCAGAGAATTGGAGGTTTTGATTGTCCATCTTAGATTCCATAGAAGCTTGAAGTATATGACTTTGCTCAATGCTACTAATGGTCATATAGTCAAAGATAAAAGAAAATTCCATAGAAGGAAGGCGTTGAAGATAAATCAACGACCATCAATCATGCATACAGGGCCACAAATGAGGAGGGCTAATCGAAAGAAATGTCAAACTGTGCCGAGACGAAAAGGCTGTCATTAATATTCAAATATCCCTAGGAGTCAACAAATACAAACTTTGGAGAAGAGTAATTTGGTATCGTTTCCAATACTCCCCCCTCTTTGAATTCACTTTTGACATATTTTCCCTATTGGCAGGAAGCATCAGGATTCAAGAGCCAAACTTGATGGTTAGGTTTGACAAATCACTACTGACCAAGCTAGTATACAAAAATGACCTGCATCGAATTCACTTGACTTCGTGTAAAGGGACGTGCCATCCAAGAGCCAATTTAGAGAATAATTGAACCTAATGAAGCAAGGGACATAGGATTTCGTGTCCCCCTCTCACTTTAGGTTCACCCAATCATCTGTAAACCAATGAAGGGTAAAGTTGTATCGATTCCAGTTATTCGACTCTTGAAAGAGTTCATAACTAACATATTCCCTCTTGTTTGTTGCAAGATCACCTGACTGTCAAAAGCAAGGATAACAAATCAATGAGAAGCATGTCTTGTTGCAGGATCGCTTGACTGTCAAAAACAAGGATAACCAATCAATGAGAGGCATGACAAACTCTCCTAAACGAAATGGCGTCCTAAGTAATCGCCAAAGCAAATGACAGAAAATCTTCAGGCCTCAACTCACATTTGATTTTGGCCAGACTAATTGATCCACTTGTACATCTTCTCTTCTACAAGGACAAAAGCAGAGATGCCCAATCAATTCCTAATCCTTGGCTGATCATTCATGTGTCATATCCATAATCAATAGGGACAACCATCGACACCCCTTTGAGAATAACCCTTTTGATGTTCAAAATTTAACAATACTATTATGTTGACCCTTAAAGCTACCAAGAAGGTCTTTTTTAGCCAAAACCATTCATTTGTTCTAAGAGTACAAACTCCATCACATCTAAAATGCTGCATGCATTTTCCAAATGGATTTCGCATGATGATTTTGTCTGTCTAAATCATTGATTCCATTAAGGATTATTAGAATAGACAGCTAAATGAAGAATACAAGATTAATCAAGCATGCTGGATGAGGCGCGTCAGAATGATGAAAGGTAAGCCATATCCTACACACAATCCCCCATCTATACACTTGTGAGATGAGTGCAAAAGATTCCATGGCTACAGGGTAAAGAGTTCTCTTGTGAATGGTACGATAACCAAAATAGTGAGAGGCGTTCCATCGCTCACCCCATTGAGCCCCATACACTGGTGAAATTTTGTCCTACCCCTATCAAGAACTACCCTACATTGGGGCAAAGCGGAGGCAAAGCAGTATCACAAGATGAGAAGAGAGATAGAAATTTTCTTGCTCGCACTTGCATCAATCTTCAGGCATCTTTATTGCATATGAACACTCGCGTTAATTTAAGTGCCCTAGAATGACGAAGAGCAATTCTTTCTGCACTTGTATTCATTGTACAACCCAATTGAGTCTGTAATTTCACCATCACATGGAGGCAAAATAGAAGTTACTGCCATTTAAGCAGCATAGTCTAGAGCGCTAGTTGAAGATGAAGACTCAAGAGTCTAACAACAGTGTCGTGATTGAACTTGCCTAGGCTAGTTCCTCTAACGACAAGAATGAAAAACATGGGCATAAAAAACAGTGTACCTAGTAAAAGCAAGGTCAGTGCCCATAAAAGTATAACTGGAATAAAAAATAAGGGCATGAAAAAGCAGTGTGCCTAGTAAAAGCAAGGCCAATGCCCCCTAGTTAAAAATACAGCCAAGAAAAAGTTGTTGTGGTCTATAGAACCTCTATCTAATAGTGAGAAGAAAGACCAGTGACAAATGCCGAGACAGTCACGAACTCTCACCCTCTTACACGTGAGCCAAGTTTATGTTACATTTCCATTATAAAAGTCTCTTCAGACTAGGGGCACTTCAATTAACGTAGGATTTCATGCATATATAAGCATCGCTCGAAGAAGTACAAGCAAGATTACTCTATCTCTCTTCGCAGGATTCTTGACTTGCAAACCTGGAGATGATTGTGTGGCACTTCATTCATGAGCCTTGACCTCGACGTCCCATTTGATGAGCTATTGACCAAGACTTCATCGCAATTTCAACAAAGACCTCTCACATTGGTAAAGTTGTACTGTTTGCGAGAATACTCAGACCCCTGCTAACATGATGACAGTGAGATAGTGTGGTCCTTATAAATCCTATATCAATGGTCAAGATAGCCTTCTCCATGAGAGTGAGCGAAAAGTCCTTTCAGACTGAAAGTCCCTCATCTAGCATGCTCAAAACATCTATATTCCGAATAAAGGTTGTCTTTCAAAATATTCCCCAGTGGAATTCGAATGATACAAAACTGACAAGATTGTCATGCATAAATCACATTTGAATTCATGAATTTACAGTATATACAATCATGTGTGCAAATAACAGACATACTCTTAGAGATCAGAGATATTACCGGGTAAGCATATCTCTATCCCCATTTGTCTTAAAGTACCTATCACTGTCCAGGTACTCCCTTATTGACACTCAACCTATTTAAGTCATCCTTTGAATTTGGGTGCTTACTGTTGTCTAGGTATTCCCATTATCTTTGAGTACCGGCCACCGTTCGGATACTCCTTTTTCTTGACACTCGACCTATTCGAGTTGTCCCCAAAGTATTGATACTTGTGACTAACCAAGTATCCCTTTATCGTTGAATACCTACTACTGTTTAGGTATTCCTATTGTCTTTGAGTACCGGCCACCGTTCGGATACTCCCTTTTCCTGACACTCGACCCGTTCGAGTTGTCCCCAGAGTATTGATACTTGTGACTGACCAAGTATCTCTTGGAATACCTACTGATGTCTAGGTATCCCCATATCGTCAAGTACCCACCGTTGTCCAGGTACTTCCTTTTCATGACACTCAACCTGCCTAAGTTGTCCCCAAATAATATAGCAGCTGTTCAAGCATTCCATTGCTTTGCTTGGCACCGCCGTCCAGGTATGCTTTCTAGCACTTGGACCAGCCTGAGTGGTCCCAGATCATATCATTAAATACTTGTGTTCATCCAAGTATTCCAGTACATTGTACACATGTGGCTATCCAGGTGTTCCATCCCTTTTAAGTGCTTGCGACAATCCAATTAAGCCTTATACTACATTCAAGTTTATAATACCAGGAGGTGAGAGACCTTCATATATATGCGAGGCACGTCCTCAATATTCCCAATTACCAGGAGGTGAGAGACCTTCATGAATATGCGAGGCACGTCCTCGATATTCCCAACTACCAAGAGGTGAGAGACCTTCATGAATATCTCAGGTACGTCCTCGATATTCCCAATTACTAGGAGGTGAGAGACCTTCATGAATATCCCAGGTACGTCATCGATATTCCCAATTACCAGGAGGTGAGAAACCTTCATGAATATGCGAGGCACGTCCTCGATATTCCCGATTACCAAGAGGTGAGAGACCTTAATGAATATGCGAGGCAAGTCCTCGATATTCCCAACTACCAGGAGGTGAGAGACCTTCACGAATATCTCAGGTACGTCCTCAATATTCCCAACTACCAGGAGGTGAGAAACCTTCACAAATATCTCAGGTACGTCCTCGATATTCCCAATTACCAGGAGGTGAGAGACCTTCATGAATATGCGAGGCACGTCCTCGATATTCCCAACTACCAGGAGGTGAGAGACTTTCACGAATATTTTAAGTACGTCCTCGATATTCCCAATTACCAAGAGGTGAGAGACCTTCATGAATATCCCAGGTACGTCCTCGATATTCCCAATTACTAGGAGGTGAGAGACTTTCATGAATATGCGATGCACGTCCTCGATATTCCCAATTACCAGGAGGTGAGAGATCTTCATGAATATGCGAGACACGTCCTCAATATTCCCAATTACTAGGAGGTGAGAGACCTTCACGAATATCTTAGGTACGTCCTCGATATTCTCAATTACCGGGAGGTGAGAGACCTTCATGAATATCCTAGGTACGTCCTCAATATTCCCAATTACCAAGAGGTGAGAGACCTTCATGAATATGCGAGGCACGCCCTCGATATTCCCAACTACCAGGAGGTGAGAGACTTTCACGAATATCTCAGATACGTCCTCAATATTCCCAATTACCGGGAGGTGAGAGACCTTCATGAATATGCGAGGCAAGTCCTCGATATTCCCAACTACTAGGAGGTAAGAGACCTTCACGAATATCTCAGGTACGTCCTCGATATTCCCAATTACCAGAAGGTGAGAGACCTTCATGAATATGCGAGGCACATCCTCGATATTCCCAACTACTAGGAGGTGAGAGACCTTCACGAATATCTCAGGTACGTCCTCGATATTCTCAATTACCGGGAGGTGAGAGACCTTCATGAATATCCTAGGTACGTCCTCGATATTCCCAATTACCAGGAGGTGAGAGACCTTCATGAATATGTGAGGCACGTCCTCGATATTCCCAACTACCAGGAGGTGAGAGACCTTCACGAATATCTCAGGTACATCCTCGATATTCCCACTACTATGAGGTGAGAGACCTTCACAAATATCCCAAGTACGCCCTCGATATTTCCCAATTACCGGGAGGTGAGAGACCTTTATGAATATCCCAGGTACCCCTTCAATACCTGCGAATGCCAGATATCCTTCAAGAGTTTGTACTTGTGATTATCCAAGTACTCTTTCAACACCTGCAAGCAATCAGGTACTCCTTCGATACCTACGAACGCCAGGTATCCTCCAAGAGTTTGTACTTGTAATTATCCAAGTACTCTTTCGACACCTGCAAGCAATCGAGTACTCCTTCAACGTCTGAGAACATCCAGGCACCCTCCAAGAGTTTGTACTTGCGATCATCCAAGTACCCCTTCAACGCCTACAAAGGCCCAAATATCCTCCAAGTTAGTACTTGTGAATATCCAGGTACTCTTTCAATGCTTGTGAATGTTCAGACACCCCACAAATCGATGCCCTGAAAAAGGTCGGTGCATCTTCCCGAGAAAGGTCGGGTTCCAACTGGTGTCTTCGACAGAAGTCAGACACCCCACAAATCGATGCCCTGAAAAAGGTCAGTGCATCCTCCCGAGAAAGGTCGGGTTCCAACTGGTGTCTTCGACAAAAGTCAGACACCCCGCAAATCGATGCCTTGAGAAAGGTCGGGTTCCAATTGGTGTCTTCGACAAAAGTCAAACACCCCGCAAATCGATGCCCTAAGAAAGGTCGGTGCATCCTCCCGAGAAAGGTCGGGTTCCTACCAGTGTCTTTGACAAAAGTCAGACACCCTAACAAATATGATGCCCTGAGAAAGGTCGGCGCATCTCCCGAGAAAGGTCGGGTACCAACTGGTGTCCTCGATACAAATCAGGCACCCACAAGTAGATGCCCTGAGAAAAGTTGGCGCATCTCTTGTCACGGCGACCGAAGAAAGGTTCGGGTCCAAGACAAACCACTTACTGCTCTGACAGGCGACCGAAAAATGGTTCGGAACCTGGAAAAGCATTTTATCGTCACGACGACCGAAGAAAGGTTCGGGTCGGAGACAAATCACTTATTGCTTTAATAGGCGACCGAAGAATGGTTCGGGTCCTGGAAAAACAATTTCCTGTCAAGGCGACCGAAGAAAGGTTCGGGTCCTAAACAAATTATTTATTGTTTTAACAGGCAACCAAAGAATGATTCAAGTCCTAGAGAAGCAATCTCCTCATGTAACAGGTAAGATGACGCCTTGATACTTGCCAAAACTCGGGGTTTACACCCTATCTCACTCACTTTCGGTAAGTAACTATAGGTATCTTCTTATCTGTCTTACTATGTGTAATGTTATATTGCTCATTTTCTGCATAGGACACTAGGTCCCAAATAAGATATAATCTATTGCATATGTATAGACAAAATTTAGGTATCAAATTTGTCTTTGAATGCAACCTCTGCGAACTCACCTTCAAAGAGGGGCAGTTGTTGACACCTAAATTTTAATTAGGTTATTAATTTGGCCTTAGTTTCTTTATTTATGTATTTTCCCCCTTTTTTGGATAATAAACAAAACAAATAACAACAAAAAAACAACAAAAAAATCAATAAAAACAAACAAAAAAAAAACAAAAGCAACAGCCTTTGGAGCTGGGCCTCCAAGCCCAGGCCCATCCTTTTTCTTCGCGTGGGCTCGCACGACCTGGCCCACCCCCTCTATCCTTCTTCCTCTTTCTTCTTCTTCCTTCTCCTTCCTTCTTCTTCTCTGTGCCTTTGTGCATCACGCACGACGGCCAGCGACGTGCTCAAGGGCAGCATATGGTAAAGAGGAACGGAGGTAGGCCGCCGAAGGAGAGGACGACGCACATGCGCCTTCAATGCGCGACTTTAATGCTAAGATGAGACGTCAGTTCAGCCGGGAGGTTCCGGTCGGCAAGCCAAAAACCAACGGTCGAGCTCCTCCGTCGACCGGACCCCCTCGTCTATAAATAGTGGAGCACCTCCATCGACACAAAGACACGGCGAACTTCGAGATCTTCCCCTTGAGAGACTTCGGGGGAAATCAAAGAGCAAGCAAAGAGGGCGGAGGATCGGGTCGCAAGCTAAACGACCTCCCACCGAGAGACATCGGGGGAGGCTGGCGGCAAGCGAACCCAGATCCGCGAGCAGGTGAGCCTGAGGGGGAGAGATCCGAGGTGAGAGGTTAGATCTGAGTGTGAGAGGGCTGAACGAGAGAAGCCGAAGGAGGGAGGGTCGGATTCGAGGAGAAAGCAAGTACCATCGACGCTGCCCGACGCCGTCCTTGCACCAAGCCGAGCGCTCCCAACCACCCCGACGCCGTTTTTGCAACCGATTCGCCCAAAGTCGCACCAGATCTAAGAGCTGAGGGGCCGTCGTCTCTGCCCTGTCGTCCTGACCACCACCGTTTGCCGCCACGTCCTGCCGTTGCTACAGCCAAGTAAACGTCGACGCTCGCCATCTGTCCTCGCTGCCTCAGCCACCACGAGATCTAGTCCTCGGTCGCGCTCTGTCCATCGTTCCCCTCTACATCTCCATGTCATTGTCGCCGCTGTGCCGCCACGCCGCATCCTCCTACCGCTGCTGTCCTCTGTATCGCCACCGTCATCGACATCGATCCACTGTCTCGACCCCTCCGTCAACGCCGCATCCAAGCGAAAAAAGAGGCGGCATCGCATCGGGTTAGGCTCGAGGCAAAAATGGGTCGCGACCGGGTAGGGTTCCACGAACCGGGTCAAGCGTGGGTCGCAGCCGGGTAGGGTTTCGCCTAGGCCGGGTTGTGTGCATGGGCTGGGTGGTTGTTGGGCTGAAGTTCTTTTAACGAAAATGGGCTAAATTGTTTGGGCTTTTGTGTTTTTTAAAGAAAAACCAAAAAAGGGCTCGAGTCGGGCCCACGTTGCGGGCCCGTCCGGGCTATGAGCAAACGATTCGGGTCAGTCCCAACCCAGGAACCCGACCCGGGTCGTTTTTTTTTTTTTTTTAAATATATTAATATATTGATATAAAATATTATTTTAATAAAAAAAATTATTTTCCAAAAAAAAAATGTCCATATTTTCCAAAAATGCCAAAAATTCATGAAAAAACCAAAAAAATTCAGAAAAAGCCAAAAATACTTGTATTTTTTTTTCCAAAAATACCAAAAATCCCAAAAAAATCCCTTTTGTGTCCAAAAATTAGAAAAAAGACTCAAAAATATTTTTCCTCCCAAAAATGCATGGAAAATCCCTCGAACATCCAAAAAAACCTCAAGGTTTAAATAAGATTAGGTACCGAAAGGGCATTAGTGATTAACTAGTGTAATCAAGTCCCCGATCCTAATTTCTCTGGTTGCGCATGAGCAAGTATTTCTCCCGATACTTCGTTTGGGTTTCTAATCGACCCACCCCAAACCGATTAGTGGTGACTCCGTTTTAAAATTAATTTACAGGTTAAAAAGTTAGACTATTAAAATCGTGAATTGGTGGACTTGGGAGAGTCCGGGCATAACTAATTTCAGTCGAGCCATTAGCCTCATTAGGCGCCCGTACCCGATTGCGGGCGCCGAAAAAAAAGAGTTTGCAACAAATATGTCGGACTATGATTGTGCAAATTTTGAAAAAAATGAAAAAATTAGAAAAGAATTGAAACACTCTTATGCATACCTTGCACCGAATGAAATTCCACCTCCAAGAGCAAATCCTTTGTTGAAGTCTTATCTCACATCGTTCGATTATTAGGTTTGACTATGGCTTGTATGTATGTTGTCTTATTTCACCTAACATTTTATACTTTCGAATAGGATTTTTTGACACCCTTTGCTGCAATCATGTTTTCGCATGTTTTAATCTCACCATAATTTGCGCAAGGCAATGCAAGTTATGTTAACCTTCGCAAAGACTTCTACAACATTTGAATATCCAATCATTTCTTATAAGAACAATACTTTGATTCCCGCCTTTTACATGGGAACTTTTTTTCATAAGTTTCTTTTGACTTTATGGCAGGAATCAAAACATTTTTTATTTATATTTTATGTACTAGAACCAACGCGCGTTGCGCGCGCCTCATGCTTTTCATAAATAATTCGAGTTTTCAGGCGGTGGCTAGTTTTTGAACTTAAAAACAGTTGAATACTTTTTGGTGTTCCGGGGTTTTATAATTTTAGTCTTCGAAAAAGTCTTTTGATAAGAAAAATGAATTAAAGTGGAGGACATAGAGGAGATATTTGCTTTAAAGGATAATAGATAATAGGTGGGTAAATGCGGAAAGCCAAAAGCGAGATTGTTGGCTTAAACATGTAGATTTTGTCACAGCTTCGTCTAGGTATACATCTCGCCAATCCATACATAAAATTCTTCATAAATTCCTTCATTATTAATAAGAATAAATGCACTAAAGTCCTAAAACTTATCACGACAATGTAATTGAATGTTAAAATGTTCAAAAAATGCAATTAAATTCTAAAATTTATTAACATTTTTCGTTTGTCAAGTTAGAAGGAGTTAATAGAATCACTGGATTTCACAAACTTAACAAATTTTTAAGATGGATTGATTGCACAAACTTGACAAGTTTTATGATTTAATTGTATTTTCTAAAAAATTTAAAACTCAATTGCACATTTATGATAAGTTTTAGGACTTCTAATATACTTATCTCTTATTAATATATGTACTTGAAAATATTCGACATCTTTTTGGAAATAATTATTTTCTCACCAGACTATTGATAAAAGTTGCAATGCAACCCTCCTTGTTTGCCTCACGTTGAAAAATCTCAATAATTATTAAATTTAGCTTCAGTGCATTTCTATTGCATATGACAAAATTCTATAGAAGAAAAAGACTGTCTAAAACCAGATATGTGAACGTGCACAATTGTTTACTTCTAAGGTCTACCCTGAGCAACTAAATTTGAATGATCTTTTCGTCGGAAGTGTTAAGTAACAAGCATTAATTTGGGTCTATATCTTAACAAGAATAGTTGAACTACGGGAAAATTTCAAATAAGAATATAAAGTGAGGTTGATTTTTCAGAAGAGGCCACATAGCATACCTTGTCTTACATAAGAGCTTGAAGTGGGCAATTTAGTTTCGAATAAAAGCCCAAAGTGAAGTTGTTTTCTTCAAAGAAAATTCAAAGCGAACCTTGTTTCAAATTAAAATCTGAATTAGCTAACTTAGTCTCAAATAAGGATCAAAATATGTGCAAGCTAAATTCAAACCTTTTCAAACTTAATGAGTGTATGCATCTATCGTTGAACTCGGTGGATATGGGTATGAACAATTGTTTGGGGACTTTGTAGTATCAATTTCACCAATCAACATTCAGGTCTTCAAAGGACTTCATCTAATTTGAATAATCCACCAACCGAGCAGTTCTGGGAATTATTCTTTCTTTTTTTGGGTCGGCAGTTCTTGGAATTATTCAGCTGTTGTTTTTTATCATCTTTTTCCCCACTAATCCATTCCCTCCGTTTACAGGAATTTTCATGTTTAGTTAATTGTCTAGTAAAAGAAAGAAAGAAAAGTAGGAACAGAATGAGCAACATCGGATGAAGTCCACTTCAAGTCTCCATTTGAGACTAATTTAGGTCTTTATTTGAGAAAAGATTCACTCGACGTCATCTTTAAGAAAACTATTCCACTTCATGTTATTATTTGATACAAGATCCACTTTGAGCCATCTTTTAAGAAATTAGCGCCACTTCAAGTCTATTTTTCTTGAGATAATTAGCTCTCAAGATGGTGACCAGTCACATAATTCTTGTAATGTGCAAATCAAATATTGTTGTGGCATGCTAGTTAGCGAGTATGATGATCAATGACCCCTAATATCCCATATCAACAGCCCTATACTTATTTAAAGGTATGTTATGATGCCTAAGGATGTCACCTTTAAGAGTGGAAATTATCAAAAAAGTCATAAATTTATTATAATTGTGTCAATTCAATCATAATTTTTTTTTATCAATTTAGTTATAGATCTTTTACAATTGTGTCAATTAAGTCCATCGGCTAATATTGGCCAACTGGCGTTGACGTGGACAATGATTGTCCAGTCAACACTAACGTGATAATTTTTCAAATAATTTTAAAATTTTTGTTTATTTTATTTTAATTTTTCCTTTTCCTTTCCTTTTCCCTTTTCAATTTTCCCTTCTTCCTCCTTTGTCTTCTTTTTCCAATAGTGGCCGACAAGGCTCTAGCTAGCCCGCAAAGCCCTCTTTGGCTAATGGCGAGGCCTTGTCTGCCTATGCCGGGGCGTAGGTGACATGGTCTCATAGCTCACTCATTTGTGCTAAAACAAATGAAGATGGTGACATGTGAGGAGAGAGACATTTCAATGTTCCTTAAGATGGAGGCAAAACATAAATTGAGGAAGTAAAATTGATCTCGAAGCTATCTTACAATTTGAAAATTGATCCACGTGCAAGGACTCGAACCAAGTCGGTACTCGATCACAGGCACTCTTCAATGTCCATGGTCAAATTTCAATAGTTCTCATTACCTAAACATCTTGATCATTTTCAAGACTTTGCCATGAGTTTTCAATAATCGTGTCCTGTTTGCAAAACGAGAATCGGATGGCATTACTTAATGTCCATGCAGACATTATGCGAGGGCCACCTTCGGAAATTTTCTTTTCTCAGCTATTATTTGACAAGTGGAATATGCCTTCTGGGACAAGTTTCTAGATTCCTTCACGCGGTTAAAAGCCACAAAGTTCTTCCTTCCCTTGCAGCCTACGAAAGGGATAGTGATATTATAACAACAACAAGCAATAATGGTACGAAATCCCCATCAGCTATTATTAAAATTCGCAGAGTTATGCTTTTCCATTCTCTGTTAATAAAAACCGTTATAAAAAAATAAAAATAAAAACCATTGCTCTTTTTTCGAGATTATCTATCGGTAACTTATCAAGGCACTTGTGATTACCAAATCTTTTTTATAGTTAGCAAATTACCAATTTTTTTTACCAATTTACTAATTTTTATTTGCATAACCAACAAACTTAGAATCTTACATGCACGATTTTCTTCCACATTCTATGAGTAGAAGACCCTTCTTATAAATGTTATTAACCTTTGCTGGCATGCTTACCCTTGTCTGCCCTAGTGGGAACTACCCTAACTTGATTGCTAGTGGCTTGCTTCCTCGATCGACAAACTCCTCGGAACGCCTCGTGGACCGAATGAATAGGACATACAACCTTTGATATGATCGAGTATATGAAGTTTTGGTTTTGCTTGCGAAAAGAGTCATGCATCATGCTTTTCGGCAAAGTCAAAATATGAAGAAGAAAACTCAAGTGTGAAATGAAAACTTTGTATTAAATCTACAAAATCAACCTTTCCAGATCGATGAGGAGGATCATACCGTCAAAGAGAATCGGTAGATACATACTAAATAGTCAAGACGTGTTGTCTCCGCAGGCCTCAGGTTTTCTAAACTTAACTGCTCTGGATGATGACATCGACACAAAGAAAGCAATGAAAATGCATAAGCTTGTTGACTTAATGTAGTAATTAGATAGAAGACGGAGAGGCAATCCTTTCAACAACTCCCCCACAAATCACTGCATTTTATGCTCTTCACAATCATCGTCAGACCAACAGAGAAGCTTCCCAGACGGCTGTACAAAAGTTCACGCAGGCGTATCGAACCAATTGACTTGCGTAGATGTTTGTACAAAGCATTGACGAAACTTGAGGACCCATCGGCCAATAAACTTTAGTGAATCTTGGTTGATTTATTTCATTCTAGCAGGGAAAAGTACCAAAATAGCCCTAAACATTTTCCATTAATACCAAGTTAGTTTTAAACTTTTTAATTGGACTAATTTAGTCATAAACTTTTTCACATTAGTATCAATTCAGTCTTTCCGGTTAATTTAAACCGGAAATTGTTGACATGGTCATATATATATATATATATATATATATATATCTTTAATATTTTTCAGATTTTTTATATTATTATTATTATTATTATTATTATTATTATTATTATTATTATTATTATTATTATTATTTTTTATTATTATTTTATTTCCTTTCTCCTTACCCCTTGGCGGCAAGGTCGCCGGCCGACCATCGTCGGCCACAGGCTAGTCAGGGCGAGGTCCCCCATGACCTCGCCCAGATTTAGGCAAGGGCCCAAACCCTTGCCCCTTGGCCGGTGAGGCCCTCCGCACCCTCGTCAGCCACAGGCGAGGGCGCGAAGGCCCACGCTCATGGTTGGCGAGAGCCACAGCACCTCAAGTGAGGCCGTCGTGGCCCTCACCTGGATTTGGGCGAGGGTCACTGCCGCACCCTCATTCGACACAAGTGAGGGCCGTCGCACCCTCGCCGGCCAACGTGGGAGGGTTTCGGCCCTCGCCTAGATTTGGGCGGGGGCCAATGCCCTCGCCTGTGGCCAACGAGGGTGTGGCGGCCCTCGCCAATGGCTAGCGAGGTCGCAAGGGCCTTCACCTTGACCATCCTTTGGCCGGCGATGGTCGGCCAACGACCTCGCCGGCCAAGGGGTAAGGAGAAAGGAAAAAGAAAAAAAAAAAAAAAAAAAGGAAAAAAATAATTTAAAAATCTGAAAAAAAAATATAAAAATAATTATAAAATTTGTCCACATGGCGCCACATAACACCGACGTAAGACCGTTGATGGCTATGTCAGCAATTTCAAGCTCAAATTAGCCGGATGGACTGAATTTGTACCAATGTAAAAATGTTTATGACTAAATTGGTCAAATTAAAAAATTTAAAACTGAATTTGTATCAATATAAAAGGTTTATGACTTTTTTGGTATTTTTCCCCATTCTGGCATATGTGCACAATCGACAGAATCAATCACGGCACAAGATTCATGCAGGATCAATGTAATTTCTTTATCATTTCCCTTTTACTTAATTGAAGTGTGGTTTTTTTTTTTTTTTCGCTTGTGCTTCTAACGTGCGACTTGCATCCCATGTGCCCATCGCCTATAAATGATATTGATCCAATGTTGCGGTCATACCCGACATTTTCGTTACATCATATTTGTACTTTTATGGAAGGATGCAAGCTGGTGAACAAACGGTGCTTTACAAAAGGTAAAACGCTTCTATCTGGCAGAACTAGTACTGCAAGGAACATTCCTTATTGGTCCGTTCCGTGCCCTCATCCATCCCAATAAGTGAATATTCATGTGAGAATAAAGGCAGTGGTCGAATTGATAATTGAAAGGAGATGAGTCCCCAGTATATTACTGACTCTAATTCTTTTTCGATTCTACGCAGATGGTGTATGTCGGTCAAGTCTATAGTACTTGAGGATTGGCAGACGCTGCACATTGGGTCAGGGTAAGAAGTAAATTTCGATTTGGTAATCATGTCAAGACCACAAGACGTTATCATGGATGTCCCTCATTTATGGATCCCGACATTTCGACAAAAAACATTGAAACTGCCCACGGAGATCTTGTTGACAAATTATCCACCAAATCAATTTAAATAATTACCATCCTTTTGGCAATGTAAACATCACTTTTTCAAAGAAAGCCGCGTTCCGCCTACTTTACTTTATGAGAAATTGGTTCCATATCATCATCAATGGTGCCTAATCCCCTCATATAATATTGTCGTCTAAATCTGTCTATTTTCGATTGTATCTTCTTTTTTATCTTTCCGAACCTAGAATCACCATGCACTTTCTACGTGTAAGTTTCACCTGTTGGAGCTCCCTGCCACCTTGAGAGCCGCTCTCTATATAATCCCACTTGTATCGAGTCATTTCTTCATCAGACACACAGCGCAGTTCGTTATTAGCGTGCTGAAAATGGCCTCGCCTTCTTCATTTTCAAAGGCCATTTTGACTTTGGCTTGCGTCGTGCTCCTTATGGGGGGCACGCATGCTCAACTTTCGACTGACTTCTACGCCAAAACTTGCCCCAAGCTCTTCCCGACGGTGAAGAAAATCGTGCGCGCAGCGATTGCCAACGAGACCCGGATGGGCGCCTCGCTTCTCCGCTTGTTCTTCCATGATTGCTTCGTCAATGTAACTTTTCTTTCTCATCCACTTTAACTTCTCGACATTATTCCCCAATAATCAAGTGTCTTAAAAATTACTCATTCGTACATGCTTCTTTAATCATCCGTTTACGTGCCCTACGAGTTTTGTGGTCTGTTCATTCGTCAACAAAATCCCAACATGATGTTCTTGAAGTGTGATTTCTTGCGTCGGTCAAGCGTAGACAAGAGTCTCTCTTTTTCATCGTCGTCTAGCAATTGGCTAAATCTTTCTTTTCGATATCCCTAGCGAGAATTAAGCATATTCAGAGAAAAGAATAAATCAATCCAACTTTGAGCGTCGTTAGTCTTGTCCTTTTGTCCAACGCAAGTACATGAAAAGAAACATATGACCTAGTATATCATTTTGTGAGGGTACGTATCCCATGCAAAAACTAAAGAAAGCACTTCGACCTGGTAAGTCATCATGAAGTAAGATGTTGCATTGAAGTCAAGTCCAGTTCCTATTTGCTAGATTTAAAAGAATAGTTTTATTGGCTGGGATTGTAATATGGTCATTTGAAAAAGTCCTCGAGGCATACCTAAGAAACAATTTGGCTCGTTCAATAACAAACCGAAGTCATTTCCTTTTCGATATTCATTGTTTATTTATTAGGGTTGTGACGGATCGAATCTCTTGGACGACACACCTACATTCACTGGAGAGAAGAATGCAATGCCAAACCAAAATTCCTTGCGAGGGTTCGATGTCGTGGACAGGATTAAGTCTGCGGTGGAGAAAGTGTGCCCCAGTATCGTCTCATGTGCTGATTTGTTGGCGATTATCGCTCGAGACTCTGTTGGGATAGTAAGTCGTTGGAACTTAACTAGCAATTAGTAGAGATGAAAGCTTCTGATTATTTTGCATTAGTAGTAATTTGTTGCGAATGAATTGGGCAGCTGGGAGGGCCAAGGTGGGATGTGAAGCTGGGAAGGAGAGATGCAAGAACTGCGAGCCAGGCAGCAGCTAACAATAGCATTCCTCCGCCAACTAATAACCTCAGCGCTCTCATTTCCAGCTTCCAAAATCAAGGCCTTTCTCTAAAGGACCTCGTCGCTCTATACGGTGAATTTCCCCTCTCTCTCTCTCTCTCTCTCTCTCTCTCAACCATTTGATATTTATATAGCTTGCCTTTAACAATTTTTACTAAGGCGTGCTTTAAGACATTTGTTAAGCACCGTTCAATACATTATATTCTAGAACACTTGATGAACATAAAATAAAAAAATAAAATAAAAAACTACATAATATTGATTGTAAATATCATGAGAAAAACCTGTATATACAATATTACAACATTTCTTTATTTGCGAAAATCCATGATGATATGATGTTTTACGAGCAAGTCAATCGTGTTTTGAAAATTTAATGAATGCCATACTGGATCCTGCTAAAGAACATAAGGTTTCATGCAATTTTTGCATTTTAATTGGTTTTGTCCACCTCATCACCCATAGACCTAGTCTATTCAGTATCCACAACATTTTTATATGTTCTAAATTACTCGAATTAATTCCTATTTTTATGTCATCTTACTCTTATATACTCAGGAGGGCACACAATTGGGCAAGCAAGATGCACAAACTTCCGGGCAAGGATCTACAATGAGAGCAATCTTGACAGCTCATTTGCCCGAGTGGCTAAGAGCTACTGCCCAAGAGTCACCGGCGTCGGTGACAACAATCTAACCGGACTTGACTTCCAGAGCGCGACATCATTCGACAACTCCTACTATATCAACCTCATCAAGAAACGAGGCCTCCTCCACTCCGACCAGCAGCTCTTCAACGGCGGGTCCACCGACTCTTTCATCAGGACTTACGCCAAAAGCCAAAGCACCTTCTTCAAGGACTTCGTGGCCTCCATCATCAAAATGGGCGACATCAAGCCCCTCACTGGATCCAACGGCGAGATCAGGAAGAAATGTAGGAGGGTTAATTAATTACTGATAAAAGATGTTTGGTATGCCTAGCATCTATAATCTTCGAACATCGGAGAGGCAGAATCTATAATAATGTGGAAAGCCAAGAGAGAAGCATTCTTATGTCCTTTAAAGGTATTGTACTATAGGAGGTTTAACCTTTTAAGGTTATCTCCCATTTCATTTTAACAGCTTGGAAATCTGCTACTCATCAGTTGCAAAAGACGTGGGACGGTTAATTAATTATCGATAAAAGATGGTTGATATGCCTAACATCGCTTTAAAAGGTCCAAACCATTTTTTTTTTTTATTGGCACTTTTTCGTCTAAGCCGTGCTTAGGTTGTACAGCCATTTTCCCATGCATCTGTCAAGAACATAAAGCGGTAGTTAAATTATCCGTTCTCCCATTCAAAAAAAAAAAAAAAATTCAGCTGTCCCTGCCGATGCATCTTGAAGTCTTTGGTTAAATGGCTGCATTAAGCCACAATAATGGTGTACAGTTTGATGATTGGCCTTCACGTCCAGGATCCTTAAGCAAAGCACCAAATTGATTTCGTCCAGTACGTTGAGAACTAGTTCGTATGGTCTGTTATATCTTACTTAGCGAAAAATTACTCGTGGATAGTGAATTGCGCATGTTCACACTCATTTTCCACGTCTGGACCACATCTACTTGTTCATGAAAAAAATGCTAATGAGGGAATCAGCGATTTACTCTCACGCTTGGGGATCCAGGAAATTGAACTGAAACATTTATTTCTTGATATAATAAAAATTGTTGGTGATGCCCAATAGTCAAAAGCAAAGGAGAAATTGCCAATTTCTTGTTTTATTGATTAGATTTTGGTTAGGCCGGGAAATAATTGGATTGCTTTTCTTTCTTTTCTTTTCTTTTTTTGGTTCTTGCAGGTTCTAGGACAAGGCCGCGATAAAAGAGAGCAGCACGTATTCCTGCAGACCACCCTGCACGGTGAATCTGGTCGACGGCATGAAGCACGGTTTAGGGATGATCCTGACATGGCTGGTCCCTCTAATCCCCAGCACTATATGTGCCCACATTATTTGTCCCGATGGGCTCGGTCCGCCTCATGAAGCCCAGCACATCTCTATAAAAAAAGATTTAAAAAAAAAATTAAAATAAGGCTGAGTAATCTTGGTTGAGAGAGAGAGAGAGAGTGGGGCCGTTCGTAAAGTAGAGAAAAAGAGGTGAAGAGCGTTGTTTCGAAGAGGCAGCTCATATTGAACGATGAAACATTGTCATAATTGACTCAAATTTCAATATGTTGTTCACCAAATCAAAATCTACAAGTTGATGGGAAAGTTACTAACAAAAATTTATAAACCTATCGTACAAATGTCAACTCAATCATAAATTTTTTAATTTGACTTATTTGACGATTTGTAAATATAGTCATTCTAATTAATTTTGACCAATAATCGCTAACGTATATGCCAATCATTCTAACTAGGGTGATTGGTGTTAACGTAAACATTTTTTAAAATTTTTTAATATGTTTTGAAAAAAAAAATCTTTTTTATTTTCTTTTTCTTATTTTTTTCCTTTTTCCTTTGCTAGTCGCTATGGTCGGTGACCAACCACAAGCAAGGGGCGACTTCATCAAATCTAGCAAGGGCAAGCCTCGAGGATCTAAAGAGGATTGACTTGCTTGTGACTAGTTGATGGCCATGGCGTCATAGAAAGGAAGAAGGAAAATAAGAAAAGAAAAAGAAAAG
Source organism: Eucalyptus decipiens (assembly GCA_014182575.1). NCBI lineage: Eukaryota > Viridiplantae > Streptophyta > Magnoliopsida > Myrtales > Myrtaceae > Eucalyptus > Eucalyptus decipiens. The sequence goes on from CM024615.1 coordinate 56,914,896, forward strand.
GAAAGAGGAAAAAAAGAAAATTCAAACAAATAATAAATTTATGTAGAAAAAATTAAATAAAAAAAAATTGACCATATTAGCATTGAATTCGCCGTGTTGGACAGTCAGCATATGTATAATAGGTTTATGACATTTTCATTACATATCCCACAAGTTGATAGGCTCCGTTTGTTAAAATTCTTCTCCAAATTGTCTCTCAAATTCTCCGACAATGGTTATAGTCTTTCTCACTTCTTTGTATTAATACACTTTTATGGGATACGCGGACCCTTGGAGTGTCATAACTTGGCACAAAAGGACACTTAAGTACTATAACTTACGAAAGTGACACTAAAGTGCCAAAATCGGAACAAAATTGATCACTTAATTGTCAATTTAGGCAAAATCCGGCCAAAACGCTGATGTATCAATTTTCCGGCAAAGCAAGTGCAAAATGGCATTATTTTGATGCTAACGTGGTAAAAAATTAATATAAAATTTAAAAATTAAATTTAAAATTAAATTTAAAATTAAATTTAAAATTTAAAAAAATTTATAAAAAATATACAAATATTAAAAAATTAGAAAAAAGGGAGGCGGCTCAAGGCCGAGCCCTCATGGGCCAATGACAGAGTGGGGAGGGTTGGCCGGGGTTGCCGAGCCCTAGCTAGGGGCCGGCGACCCCGGCCGATCGGCGGCAAGGGCCCGCAAGCCCTCACCCAAATCCGGTGAGGGGGAAAGGAGGAGGAGGGGAGGCAGCTAGCGGCTGAGGAGGAGGAAAAAAAAAGGGGGGCGAGGAAGGAGGAGGGAGGCAATTGGCGGCTAAGGGCCGAGCCCTCGCCGCCGTCACCGCCATCTCCCCTCGTTGTCAAGGAGATGGGGAGGGTTGACCGAGGCCGCCGAGCCTTGGCCGAGGGCACGCAAGCCCTCGCCACTAGTGGCGAGGGCCATCGGCCCTTGGCCAAGGCTCGACGGCCTCGGCCAACCCTCCCCCACCTTCCAATGACGGCGGCAAGGCGACGGCGACAAGAGCTCAACCCTTAGCCGCTGGCTGCCTTCCGCCTCCTCCTCCTCCTCCTCCTGCTTTTTTTAAAAAAATATATAAATTATTATTATTATTTTGTTTTAAATTTAATTTAATTAATTTTTATATTATATTAAAATTCAAATTATGCCAAAATGACGTCGTCTTGGCCAACTTAATGACACTATTTTGGTCAACTATAGAAACAACGTCGTTTTTGGTGAATTAGAGCTGAGTTAGCTCTCCGGTGAGCCACCTTGGTGAGAAATATTAATATTTAATTACCACGTATAATTTCTGGCCAACTTCACCAGAGGTGACACTCATGTGTCCCACTTTTCTTAAAATGTGACACTTAAGTATCACTTTCATAAGTTATGGCACTTAAGTGTCCTTTTGTATCAAGTTATGGCACTTGAAGCGATTTTTTGCCACTTTTATGGTGATAATATATTGTTGTTTTGCTGATGTAAAGAGCCTTTTACTAGAGAAAATATTGAGTGGTTTGCAACTGCCATGTCATTCACTGACGTGGTGTGCGTTTTTTCACCTTAAACCAATTATAATTTGACACATATATACTAATGTGAATTTAATTAAATAAAATAAAAATTTCAGTCCACCTCACTTTTCTCCTTCATCTACATCTTCTCCTCCATCTCCGACCACCCTGAGCCCAACCTCCCCACCTCCCTCTACTATCAGGAAAATTACCAAAATAGTTCTAAACATATTACAATTATGTCAATTCAGTCCTAAACCTTTTTTTTTTGGCAAATTTAGTCCTAAACCTTTTTTTTTGGCAAATTTAGTCCTAAACCTTTTACAATTGTGTTAATTCAGTCCATCCGATCAAAATTGGCCGGTCGACGCTGACATGGACGCTGGCTGGGGATAGCTGGTTGGCGAACGCTGATGTGACAATTTTTTAATATTTTTATTTTATCTTTTTATAAATTTTTGAATTTTTGAATTTTTGAATTTTTGAATTTTTTTCCCCATCTTCTTCTTCCTCTGGTCGGCCGGCATCGGCCAGAGGTGAGGGCAGGGCTGGCGAGGTCAACCTCATCAGCCACTGGCAAGGCTTGCTCCCGCCGGCCACTAACAAAGGCGAGCCTTGCCTAGCAATGGCAAGGCCATCGTCGCTAGATCTCGAGGGTGTCCCCAGAGAGGGTGCGGACGACGGACAAGTCCAAAGAGGGCGGCAGGGCCTTAGCCCGGGTCACCAACAACCAAAAGCGCGAGAGGTCACCAGATCTGGCGACAGTCCTCGCCAGCCGCGAGAGGACCATCGCCAGATTTGGCAACGACGGCCTCACTGGTTGCGAATGAGGACCATCGCCAGATTTGGCAACAGCAGCCTCATCAATTGCCAATGAGGATCGTCGCCAGATCTGGATAGCAAGGCTTGACCTCGCCGCCATCACTAGGCGAGGCTTGCCTTCGCCAGTGGTCGGTGGGAGCGAGCCTCGCCAGTGGTCGGCCAGGCTAACCTCGCCGACCAAAGGAAGGAGAAGGTGGGGAAAAAAAAAATAAAATAAAATATTCAAAAAATAATATTAAAAAATTTGAAAAAATAAAAATATATTAAAAAATTGCCACATTAGCATTTGCCAGCCAGTTGTCCTCGGTCGATGTCCACGTCAACGCTAGCCAGCCAATTTTGGCCAGATGGACTGAATTGGCAGAATTGTAAAAGGTTTAGGACTAAATTGGCAAAAAAAAAGGGTTTATGACTAAATTGGTGTAATTGTAATAGGTTTATGACTTTTTTGGTAATTCTCCCCTCTACTGTCACCACCAACGAAGTCGCCAATGTAGAGTTCAAGTAGAGAACTACCGGGTGGGGTTGCAGATCTACAAGTCGACTACTGTCACTCGTGGCCATGGATCAGCCATTGTCACTAGGCCCATTGTTGTAGATCTGGAAGTCCTATCGCAAGCAAAGATGGCTTATGGACTGCCGTTGTAATGAGAAGGAAGCTTCCCCTCCGTCACCGGCCTTGGCTCGTGGTTAGCCCTATCCATGGTCGAGCCAACAAAAGCTAGGTTGCAGATGTGGAAGTCCCATCGTGAGCAACGACAACTCATGGACTGCCATTGTAATGGGAAGGAAGCTTCCCTCGATCGTGCTTGCGGTGGGCTCTATCTTCCTCCATCATTGCCCACCCATTGCTCATGGTCAGCTTTGTCCATGGCCGAGCCACCCCTCCATCGTCACAGCGGCTGATGGATGTTGCCTTGTAGATCTAGAGTGGAGCTAGTGTAAAAGTTTTCCTAATGTGGACTAAATTAATTGATATTGTAATTTACTGTTTTTACGGTTACCGTAAAACAGAGTTGGTCTAAGGTGAGATAAAATGTTTCTTAAGTACTCTAATATGGGCTGGCTAGTGTAGGCCAAGTTGAGCCTAACCCTTAATGAGAGGGACTGGCTGGAAACTTTATAAATAGTGCTCAAGTCTCTCCTCTAACCCTAATTCTCACATGTATCTTCACCTAAGGGGCGTTTATCTAACGCTACATGTGAGGGAGCCGCCTCATTCAGCTAGTGATACGGAGGGCAATAGAGGAGAAGAACTTACGCGTGGAACATTGTGTTTCCGTTTCTGCTTCAAGAACAATGGATCTCAAAACAGGTGCGTTGAATATTTCTACTCAATTATGCATGTTCTTGTTCTAGTTATGGAGATCTTGGAATTACACAATTTGCGTCCAACATGTGGTATCAAAGCAACCATAACCTTGGAACTTGAATGCATGAAGTTTTTGCCATAATTTGTGATTTTCGAGATTTTTTATTCAATAAAAATAAAATTAAATCATAAATTCGAACTGGGCTCGACGAGACGAGCAAGACGGTCGACAGTGCGTTGCCAAAGGAGGCCGCACGCTCCCACACGCGCGGCCACGCGCCGCCTGGGCATCAAACGCGCGCCGCACACTCAGGCGGCGCGTGTGGGCGCGTGGAGCCTCCGTTCGGCGCATGGATGGTGGCGTTAGGTTCGTATGGCCGTCCTCTATCTTGTGGTGTATTTATTTTACATGTTTGATAATTTTATGGATGTGAAAATACATACGAAACCCTAAATGCGTGTATTTTGCGCATTTTTCTTATATTTTCTATGATTTTGGAAATATAAGTTTTGGGTTACAGGTATGTTATCACATAAACATTATAATGGTGTGATTCATTAATAAAAATTAAAATTTATTGTGAACTGAAACTGGCTTAATGAGATACAACCATTATGGAATAGTAATTGAGCTATGTATTGAACTAATGAAAAACAGTAAAGGTTATGAAACTTTTGTTACTCAAGTATACTCCTTGACACATTGGTAATCTTTGAATGATAGACGTCTTAAGAACTCGTGACCAAACTGATTGTACTGATTAACATATCTGTTATATGTGGATAATGCATGTCAATTAAGTTGCTGCATATTGTACATTAACTCATCTGGTCACTTGTTAATGTCTATCAAGGTGAATATTTTTATGATTAAGGAGTAAAACAATATTTACGCAGAACAATAGTATCTACTGTTAAATTTTAGATATTTGGTTTTTTGGTTTGACTCAATTAATAGGCCACTAGTTGATTACAATGCTAATTTATTACTTAAAAATTGGCTAATAAATTAGCTATTGGTCTTAGAGTCATGTTTTGCCTTATGAAACTCATGAGCAATAGTTGATCAGCTATCAAGCTTGTCAATCTAGAGTACCCTATATTACTATTGATATTAACTTGTGCGATGGAAGATTACTGTGTCTTTGTCTTTGCCTATATAGACAATTGTAGTAAAGACAATTGTAGAATCTCCTATAACATAAACTAAATTTGTTGAGATTTAAGTTACTATTCTTGATATAGTTATGATGAAATTTTTTCAAACCTCTTAAGTATAGAATGAAGTGGTGGTAACTTTACTCTGGAGATTTGTTAGGGAAAGACGATCAGTTATTCCATTAAATTATATAGTCTATTTGTGAGAGCATAACTGCAATATCTACTATATGATTGATGTAGTGGTATATTTATAAATATCGTTTCTTGTTCTCAATCGAGTATGTGATTAGATGCCATAAAATGCGATATACAATCTATGAAACATCATAGTATTTGGAAACTAACTTATTTGCCTAAAGACCATAAGTTCATTAGTTGCAAATTGGCGTACAAAACTAAAAGAATTTCAAAGAAAGATTGTGGAATTTAAAGCCAAATTGGTAGCTAAACTTTTTACTCTGAAAGAGGGGTGGATAGTTAATAGTGAAGAAATAAATATTTCTTTCTACTATTTTTAAAGATTCTTTCAGAGTGAACGTGGCATTAATAATTTATTTTGATATGGAGTTACGCCAAATAAATACAAAATCTATATAGTGCAACTAAATGATTTTGCAGCCGATTCAAGTAAACTTGTGTATAGACTGAAAAGTTCTAATTCATGGCCTTAAGTAAGTTTCCAGACAATATTATTAAAGTTTCATAGTATTGTTATATTGTTCAATTAGAAACAAAGTAATTCAATATACTGCAAGGTCAGTGGGAGGAAATTTGTTTTTTTCTCATACTCTTTGTACATGATATTTTGCTTACAAGTTGTGACCTTGATACATCTTATATCCTTTGTACTGAGGTCTGTAAGGATTGTTTTTGTCATATTATATTAGATTTTCTCGGAGGACATTTGCTTATTGTATATTGAAAATATTCAATATACATCATTGCAAGCTAGGAATTGCTCCTGTTGTTAAGGGTGATGGATTGAATCTATCACATTGTCCTTATTTAGATATTGAGAAAATCTAATTAAGTGGTGTACCTTGTGTCAGTACACTTAAAAGTATAATGTATGCTCGAATTTGCATTAGACTAAATATCGTCTTTGTGACGGGACTTCTAGAAAGATATCAGTCAAATCCAAGACGCGATCACCGGATTGCTACTAAGAAGATTTTAAGGTACTTAAATAAGACAAGAGATTATATGCTAATTTACAGATATGTTTAATTATTGCAGCTAGTATGGTATTTAGATGTAAACTTTGATGGCTGTTAGGATGACATAAAATCAATAATGGAATACATATTTATGTTAGTAGGAAGTGCAATAAGTAAAGTTCTATGTTATCTTCTACTATGTAACTAGTGTTAATAACATTCTTTTAGACTATTACTTGGACTATTAGGTTTCAGAACTTCATGATGGAGTTGATCGTTTTAACTTTATGGATAGACCAATACGGTTGTATTAAGATAACAGAGTTGTAGTATTATTTATTCACTACAGAGGTCTCAAGGGGTCTAAATATATGGTGGTCAAAATTTTTGACCAAAAGCAAATGGTACAGAAATGTGACGTTTTAATATAATATATTTTCATAGATGATGTGATTGCAGATCCACTAACTAAAGGCTTACGACCATGTGTATTTAAGTGACATATCGTTAGCATGGGCCTAGGAGCATCATAAGATGTTGTTGTTTAGTGGGAGCTATTTTGGCTTTACTCTGATAAAGGTTTCATCTGTATTCGTTACACTTTGTAACGGTTTGATATGTATCAACTTTTGCATTTAATAAAATATTTTTGAAAGTATTGTTATTATGTTGAATACATATTGATAAAGTCTTAAGGGATTGTATAAACCTTGAGTGAAGGCTAGGGGCATCCGGGCATCCGGTTATTAGTCTTGTGCATATGTCTTGTGATACATAAAGAAATATTAACCATAATGACAAAACATATGTGGGTTCATTGGAACCATAAAGCATTCTCTAGTGGCACAAGTTTTTGTGAAACCTAAGGTAAGAGAATGGTGACTGACAAATGGGATCTCTCTATGAGACATGTTATTCATTTGACACACTACCATATTAAATCCATATCGATAAAGTTGAGAGCACTCGTGACCATGGAAGGCTCTGTGTGTATACATGCAGTTACCACAATGATTTGATGTTTAAGACTTTATGGGATATGATTGACTATTAAGAATTATCTCTGGACCAAATGTGCACACATATAGTACGATTTCAATTAATATTAGTCAAAGTGGGAGAATGTAAGAGTTTTCCTAATGTGGACTAAATTAATTGATATTATAATTTACTATTTTTACGGTTACCGTAAAACATGGTTGGTCTAAAGTGAGATAGAAGGTTTCTTAATTAATTTAATATGGGCTGGCTAGTGTGGGTCGAGTTGAGCCTGGCCCGTAATGAGAGGGACTGGCTGGAAACTCTATAAATAGTGCTCAAGTTTCTCCTCTAACCCAAATTCTCATATGTATCCTCACCTAAGGGGCGTTTATTTAACGCTACATGTGAGGGGGCCGCCTCATTAAGCCAGTGATACGGAGGGCAATAAAGAGAAGGACTTGCGCGTGGAACATTGTGTTTCCGCTTCCGCTTCAAGAACAATGGATCCTAAAACAGGTGCGTTAATCTTTCTACTCAATTATGCATGTTCTTGTTCTAGTTATGGAGATCTTGGGATTACACAATTTGCGTCCAACAGCTAGGCCTCCAGATTTGATCTCGTCCATGGCCACAAGCCTAGCTCATCCATAGCTTGCAAGAGGGGGCGAGTTTGAAATTTTGATAGCCATGGATTGTGAGCTCAAACAACCAAAGAAATACAGAGGAATAGATGTCGGAGAAGACGATAAAAGCTTGAACGTAGTCCGTGGTCGACAACTCTACTAGTCGGGTTCAGCCTAATCAAGGCAACAGCGACTTTGCCGATAGCAATAGTGAGAGAGGAGCAAAGGTTAGGCCAGATCTGAATGATGGGAGAAGGAGGAAGAAAGAGAAACTTATTTTTGTATTTTTTTTTTAAATTCCAAGTCAGCGTTTATGTGTCAATCTCTAATTGGATATGGATAAAAACACATACGCATGTAACTAGTGATAAATTATTTTGTATCAAGCTATTCTTGATAATTAGTGAGAGTTTTTTAGTGGTCCCATGATTTTCCTCTCATTAGATTTCCACATAAAATTTGTGCATATTGTTTTTCTACTTTATCTTTAATTTTCAACAGTACTATATTTATTGGTTTGGTTCCTTTCTGTTTTTTAGTGCAAAGGAAAATTTTTATTTCACATAAAAGGTATACATAACTTTAAGAGAAAAGCAACCCCAAAAAATGAATCAACTTGGTGCCCCCTACAAAGTGTTGCTTACCATAGCATCAAAGCACAACGAGCAACCATCACTGAAACTCGAACCATCATCAGTCATAAGTACATGCCAAGATTTCCCTTTCTAGTAGCTACGGCTTTACCAAAAGGCAAAACATGCCTGGTTTGACATCCCTAGTACCATCACCATATAGAAACAACACAACCAATAGGTTGAAAGAGCACAATTAACACCTTATGAATCTCAAATCTACATATTGATCGTAATAGAAAAAGAACCAAATCTAGATTTAACTCTATATCGAAATAGAAGAATTGCAAAACAGATACCGGTTGATCACAAAATCACTTTCAAATAAGCCCACCTTGGGAGAGGAGCTTTGGAGACTTGTGGAGCGCTTGACTTTCTGGAGCAAGCACCTAAAACCAAAGCAAGCAAGTAGATTTGGGGGGAGTAGATACGTTCTAAGCACTTGCACTTCTATCTTCAAAGCTCACGAGTAGAAAACTCTTCACTTTCGTGGAGGAAATTGACGGCGATATCCATGAAATCAACGAAGAAGTCTTGAAGATGAAGAGATAGGGAGATAGACAAGGAAATGAAGGGAAAGAGAGCCTTTCTTCCTCAGGAATAGAAACTTAGAGAAAGGGTTAGCGTCTAAAAATGAGAGAAAACCCTAAGGCTATGTTTGATTGTTTGGATTTCTAACCAAGATAGAATTTGATAAAATGTGATATGAAATTGAGGAGATTTTGTTATATCCTATTAAATGTTTGATAATTGCAATAATAAAATCGGATTCATATCATATTATATATTGTTTAGTATAAATGGCAAATTAATATAAATGAACCACAAATTTTACAAACAGAGATGGTAAAAATCTCTCACTACACTTTTGTCTACTTCAATTTTATTTTATTTTCCTTTCTTTTGTAGTAATTTATTTTTTATTTTTTTTCTTTCCCTTTCATCATTCTCTTATAATTTTTTTTAAAAAAATTGTACTAATACACCTAAAATCTAAAACACCTAAAATATGTAATAAATATACACTTATATAATGAACTTATTTTATAAAATTAAATTAAATCCAAATATATAAATAAAAATTAGATTAAATTTTTTAAAAAATGCATTTTTATTTTTTGTTATTTTGAATTTCTTATATTAGAATTCAAATATTATTTACATTGAAATATAATTTCAAATTTGTTAATATAAGAAGTTTGTTATTTGAGCACAATAAATTTCCTATTTTGGATACTAGAAATCCAATTCACTTATAATACATTCTCCATGAAATAATTTTGTTCAGCTTATATCCCCTTATATACAATTTTATCTAGTCTTAAGTAAGCACCAAATGTAGGTTAAAATAAATTTATTTTGAATTTTTTCCTCACTACCAAACACAGCCTAAGAGAAAAGGTGAGGGGATGTCTTGGATGATTTGGGAGTTAATATTGCTGGAATTGTGACCAATTGTTACTGGGGTAAATTTGATTTTAGTTGGTTCAGTTTTGAGGAAAAAATCTATCATGGACGGGTTTAAGCAGTAAATTGTTAATATTTATCTCCCAATGGTTCCAACATTACTTGTCAAACAAGGCACCACTTTGGACCGAACCCTGGGCCAGCCTTTTGGATCCCGGCCACCTCTTTAGGGAGCTTCGTGACCCTCTCAATGCTCATCTCCATGTCGATATACGACCGGTACTGGGTGAGACAATTGGCAACATGTAGATTTTGTCATTAGCATACAAATTTGTTTCGGTATTCATCTCGCTACTCCATATATAAAATGCTTCATAAAATCCTTAAATGTTAATATCGTACATGAAAATGTGCGACAGCGGTCTGGAAATAATTATTTTGTCATCGGGGATGGACAAAAGTTGCAAAATCTTCCTTTTTTTTTCCTCACGTTGAAAATCTCAATATGGAATCAATATCGTACATGAAAATGTGCAACAACAGTCTGGAAATAATTATTTTGTCACCGAGGATGGAAAAAAGTTGCAAAATCTTCCTTGTTTACCTCACGTTGAAAATCTCAATATGTCTAATATTCCTTCCAATTTTCAACGCATTTCTATTGCAAATGATACCGTTTATTTAAGAGAAGAAAATGACGGTTCGGAAGGTTCTTGCCGGCCGAAGATGATGCATTATCTGTTCACCTAACAGATATATATATATATATAGCTTAGTTGAAACTGAAGCAATGCTATCTCTTCTAATAAAACTATCATTTGTCAACAATGAAAAAAAAATCAAGGATATTCAAAGTAATTGAGTCCCCCAATGGTGGTCGGTTACTCTAATTTTTGTAACGCAAAAATCAAATCATGTCCCCACAATCCCATGTCAACAGCCCCATACTTTATTAAGGTTCGTCAATAAGACCCTAATTAACCATCTTGGGATAAGATCATTTGTTCCATTTACCATCAAATTGAATTTTGATTTAGAGCAAAAGAACATTTAATAGGCGGACGACTCTTTCTCTTACATTTTAGAGGATGACGTGGTACTAAAGAAGAGGGTGACTCGTTACAAAAGAGACATCTCAGCGTTACCTGACATGGACGCAAAACATAAATTTGAGGAAGTCAAATTGATGTCAGACCAAACATAAAATTTCCATGTGAGGACATGAACATAGTCAACGCTCCATTGTAGGCACTATTATATGTGCATGGTCAGATTTTCAATTGTTCTCATTACCTAAACATTTTGACGCTTTTTCAAAACTCAGCCGGGAGTCGTTGATCATGTCCCGTTTGCAAAACGGGAGTCGGACACCACAATTTAATGTCCATGCAGGCATCAACTATCAGTTGACACATAGAATATGCCTTTCGGACCAGTTTCTAGATTCCTTCGTGTGGTGAAAACTCACAGAATTCTTCATTATCATTACCTTGTGTCCTGTGAAAGTGATAGAAACATCATAACAACAAAAGTGAAATAATGAAAAAGCCCATCAAATATTTTAAATATGTGGAATTTGATTGTTCTGCTCTAAAAATGCAGATTTATTTTCATGCCGGTAAATTTAAATAGATGTTGATTAGTGTCAAGAATCTGTTGACAGAAAAAATGGCTGGCAATATATATATATATATATTAGGTAAGTTGTTGGTAACATATCAATACTTTTGTAAATTATCAGATATTTTTGAGAATTTGCAAATTATCGATTTTTGCACCAACTTACTTCTATATGATACTCCATGCATGGTGTTCTTCCAAATTGTATGAACAGAACATCAATCTTAAGAACGCAGGATACAAACTTCCAATCTTTGATTTGATCAATCTTTGATAGGGTCAAGTATATGGTGTGAATCCGACCAAAAAAAAAGTATACGGTGTGAAGGTTTCGCTTGCCCAAGAAACATGCAGCATCCTTTTCAGCTAAGGAAATACGAAGAAGAAAAATGAAGTGTGAAATTAAAACTTAGTATTAAATCCACAACAACCTTTTCCAATCGAATAAGAGACACACCGTCAATAGGTAAACAAATACTAAATAGATAAGAACTGTTGTCTCCACAGGCCTCGGGCTTTTTATATTCAACTGCTCCATATGATGACATCGAGACAATGAAAGCAATAAAAATGCTTAAGCCCGTTGGCTTAAGTATTATTAGATAGACGAGACGACTAAGTGATCGTTTCAACAACCCCCCACAAATCATTGCATTTTTTGCTCTTCACAACCACGGTTAGTAAAACAAAGAAATTTCTCAGACTGCTCTAGAAAAGTTTCACGCCGGCATATCGAACAAATTGACAAGCATTGATGTGTAGAATATATGTATGAACTTGAAGACCTGTCGGCCGATGAACTCTAGCAAATCTTGCTCAGTCTATTTCATTACGGCATACATGCACGATGGACATAATCAATCACAATACAAAATTCCTGTGTGGTTAGCATGCAATGCAGTTGAAGTCAAATATGTTTATCGCCTATAAATGACGTTGATCAAATGTTTCTGTCAAACCAGACATTTTTGAACCGGCATATAGTAGATGAAAAGAGATGGTTTCAGATCGTTGGAACGTTGTAGATGGATGCAAGCTGGTGAACAAACGGTACTTTACAAAAGGTCAAACGCTTCCATCCGGTAGTACAAGTACTGCAAGGAACACTCCATATCGGTACAAGGGGGAAGAGACCTTCTTTCCCTTTTCCCATCCTTATCTCACATCTATATCTCATTAATCCGAATAATTAGTCATTTAGATAAACAAGGGCAGTCGTTGAAATAGGTAATTGAATATATTAACGATTCCCTTTTTGTGGGATACCGGGTTATCGTCCAGTGCGAAGAACTTGAGAAGTGATTCTTTTTGTAGCACGTAGTGCACACATAATAAGTTTCCATAGCATCATGTAGGGGAGAGTGGTTCTAATATTGGGCTGGTGCACGTAGTGCACACATAATAAGTTTCCATAGATACAACTTGAAACAAACCTTCAAGCAAATAGAAATTTTAAGACATCAACCTTTAAACTTTTCCAAGACAAGAACTAACTATACTTAGATAAAACATAAATCCTAACATTCACTTGGACTTTAGAAGGAAACTATGATGCATATGACTCAATGAACACAAAGAATGACTGAAAAATCACATCTCGATTTTTCTTATGGTTATTTAGTATTTTGTGCATAACCATCTTTAGAAAACTTTGAATTGCATAAAATTTGAAGCTTTTACTCATGGAGCTATCCGACCATATATGTCATTTGACTATATAAAAGCACGCTAATTCTCCTAAAAATATAAAGAATTGACACAAAATTACCCCTAACTATTTTGATAAGGATTAAAACTCTTAGAGGATCCTTCATCAATATTGACCATTATTATGTAACAATTTATTTATCTATGCTTTGATCTATATTAGGCATCTCTTTCTAGAAAGTGAAATAAAAGAATGAGTATACGGCCGCTAAGTTTGAAGTAATTTGAGTTGGCAAAAGCTGTACATTGACCTAGGGTCAGAAGTAATATTCGATTTCCCTATCCCACGAATAATTAAATTCTTTTCTTGTGTAGACCACAAGACATTATCATCGATGTCTCTCATTTATGGATCCCCACTTCTGGACAAAAGATTAGAACTACCCACGGAGACCTTTGACAAAATATTCACCAACTCCACTTAAAATTATCTCATCCTTTGGCAGTATCCACATCAGTTTTCAAAGAAAGCCGCGTTTCTCCTACTTCATCAGAGACTCGTTCAATATCTTCATCTCTTGATTATTTCATCTTTTTCCTTTTTCCGAACGTAGAATTGCCCTGCACTTTCTTAAGTCTTCGTGTTAGGTCACCTGCTAAATCGCTTGTCACCTTGAGAACCCGCTCTCTATATAATCGCGCTCATATCGAGTCATTCCTTCATCAGACACACCACAGCTCGTTAGTAGTGTGTGCAGAAAAATGGCCTCGTCTTCTTCGTTTTCAAAGGCCGTTTTGACTTTGGCTTGTGTCGTGCTCCTTGTCGGTGGCACGAGTGCCCAACTTTCGATTTACTACTATGCCAAAACTTGCCCCCAACTCTGCCCGACGGTGAAGTCAATCGTGCAGGCAGAGATCGCCAAGGAGGCCCGCATGGGTGCCTCGCTCCTCCGCTTGTTCTTCCACGATTGCTTCGTCAATGTAGCTTCTCTTTCTCATCCACTTTAATTTCTCAACATCCATTGCCGCTATTTAAGACCTATTCATACATGTTTCTTTCGCCATTTGCATATGTGTCCTACGAATTTTGTGGTCCATTGATTCGTCAACAGAGGTGTAATTTATTGCATTGGTCAAGCCTAGACAACACTCTCTCCATTTCTTCGTCGTCTAGTAATTGGCTAAATCCTTCTTGTCCTCATCTATAGCGGGAGTTCGACATAGTCAGAGAAGAATAAATAAAACGAAAGTAGGGTGTCGGTTTGTCTTGTCCGTGGTCCAATGCAAATACGTAAAAAGAAACGCTTGACTTAGTATGTCATTTGTAAGGTCCGAATCCCATGCAAAAACAAAAGAAAGCACTTTGACCTTGTAAGCCATCATGAAGAAAGATACTGCGCTGAAGTCAAGTTCCCATTTGCTAAATTTAAAAGCATAGTTTTATTGGCTGGGGATTGTAATATATCATTTGAAAAATTCGTCGATGCTCATAGCTAAGAAAGAGTTCGGTTCACTAAACTACAAATCAAAGTCATTGCATTTTCGATATTCATGGTTTATTTATCAGGGTTGCGATGGATCGAACCTCTTGGATGACACACCTACTTTCACCGGAGAGAAAAACGCGGCCCCAAACAGAAATTCCTTGCGAGGGTTCGAAGTGGTGGACAAGATTAAGGCCGCCGTGGAGAATGTGTGCCCCGGCGTCGTCTCCTGTGCTGATTTGTTGGCTATTATCGCCCGAGATGCCGTTGAGATAGTAAGTCAGTGGAACTCGACTAGCAATGGAATAGTAGAGATGAAAGCTTCTGATTATTTTGCATGAGTAATAATTTGTTGAGGATGAATTGGGCAGCTGGGGGGCCAGGGTGGTATGTGAAGCTGGGAAGGAGAGATGCAAGGACTGCGAGCCAGGCAGCAGCTAACAATAGCATTCCTCCTCCAACTAATAACCTCAATGCTCTCATTTCCAGTTTCCAGAATCACGGCCTTTCTCAGAAGGACCTCGTCGCTCTATACGGTGAATTTCTTTTAATTTTTTAAACTTTTTTTATTTTATTTTTCATTTTTTCTCTTTTTATTTTTTCTTCTCTCTCTCTCTCTCTCTCTCTCTCTCTCTCTCTCTCTCTCTCTCTCTCTCTCTATCTCTATCTCTCCACCATAGGATATGTATATAGCTTGCAGTTTACGAGTTTTACTAAGGTGTGCTTTAGGGCATTTGTTAAGCGATGTTATAAATTGAATTTTATAACACCGGATAAGTACACAAAATCCTCATAAAATTGAAAAAATCGGTACATACAAAATTATGGCATTTCTTTATTTGCAAAAATCTTTGAAGATATGATTTTTTACGAGTAAGTACTATAGAGACTGCATATATTAGATCAAGTCTATCACACGTCAAGAATCTATGAGATCCACAATGGGCCCCCCTAAAAAACCAAACTTTTCATGTAATTTCCGCATTTTAATTGGGTTTGTCCATATTATCACCCATAGATCGAGTCTATGTAGTATTCTTAGATACTTATTTGTATGCCCTCCTACTCTTAAATATTCAGGAGCACACACAGTTGGGCAAGCAAGATGCACAAACTTTCGGGCCAGAATCTACAACGAGAGCAACATCGACAACTCATTTGCCCAAACGATGAAGAGCAACTGCCCGAGCGTCACCGGCGTCGGCGACAACAACCTGGACGGGCTCGACTTCCAGAGCGCGACATCATTCGACAACACCTATTACGTCAACCTCATGAGGAAAAGAGGCCTCCTCCACTCTGACCAACAGCTCTTCAACGGCGGGTCCACCGACTCGCTCATCAGGACTTACGCCCAAAGCCAAGAGACCTTCTTCAAAGACTTTGTGGCCTCCATGATCAATATGGGCGACATCAAGCCCCTTACCGGATCCAACGGCGAGATCAGGAAGAAATGTAGGATGGTTAATTAATTATCGATGAATTTAGGGTCAACGTATACTCCATTATATGGAGTTTCGGTAATAAATTGATCAAGCTCTATTTCGCTTGTGTTTGTCCGCTTTGGAAGCTTTTGTTGTCGTGTGAGCGTTGGACAAGGAATTGTAAGAATCAAATGTTGTAATAACAGTCCTGTCGAGATTTGGTCAGCTGTTACCCATATCTTTGTTCGAAAAATAAAAGTTGTTGGGAAATGCATCACGATGTTTACTGGTAGACACTACTCCTTAACAGGTTGCACTATCAATGTCAACTTCTCTATCATCTCGTGGGAACCTAGCAGGTACATCGACAAGAGGGAGGTCAAAGAATTTAGAGGTTTGTGAGCAAATCGAAGCCAAAGCCTTCGAAATTTCTCCTCTGCGGCTGCGGGTATGAAAGATGTTCAATTACAGTGGTCCACAAAATGAAATCACCAAGGCTTGTGTCATCATACTTCTGGAAGAGGAGTGATTATCCGGCTTTGCTGTAGCTGAAACATATAGCATTAATTATCCACCAATCGAGTTAATACATTCTGCTCAAAGAAGAGGAGGAAAAGAAAGTAAAAAGAAAACAATTTCCTCTAGATTTCCTCTATTTTTGAAAAAAACAATGGTGATATGCCACGTAGAATTACTCGCAACAACTGCCACATCAGTAATTTCTGATGTAAATTAATCGAAATGTCTATGTTAAAATTTTGCACAAAAATTCAAATTAAATTGATAAAATTAAAAAAAAAATTAGGATTGAATGAGCATCCACACAAGAAGTTTAGAACTAAGGTAATTTTTCCTTTAAAAAGTAGCATAGCTCTCTCTCTCTCTCTCTCTCTCTCTAGTTCCCTTTTATCTTCCACTCTACCTTCCTCGATTAAGAAATAATTGTCGGTCGAGGGAGATTCCATCTTCTCAATTCGAGTTGAGATTATCTCTCTCACTTTGTTCTAAGTATATTTTATTGTTTTCATCTAATTTTTTAATCTTCTTCTTTGCTCACTATCGAGGTTCTTCTTCATTGACTTGGTGTATTTGCTTCTTCCATCATCAGGAAAGAGTTCCTAATGCTCTAGAAGCGGTTATACGATTTTTCTTACTTTTGAAAGCTATCATCTTCCAATCTAAATCTAGATCCGATAGCTCTTTTCTCCTAATCTAAATCAAAATTTGGGAGTTCTTTAGCAATGTTTCAGTGCTCATCCAATTTCTCATAATTTAAATCTAGATTCGAGAGCTCGTTAAATTTGTATTTGGTCTCTTTGTACGGTGGTGATGTTGAAGTTGCTGAACTTAGGTGTGCATCATCTGGCAAACCGTCGCTATTGAAAAAGGGGATTACAATTTTTGTGTTTATTACTAATGATAATGTGATATTTGATGATAGACACCATTCTGATTTTGATACTAAGATAGATTCGTGAGTATGTGCTTATTACAATAGTTTGTACTTTGTTGTTCTAATTTACTATTTGGGATTTGCTTTTTTTCAACAGCTTACATATCATTTTGAGATATAAATAAATACTTTTGACCCAAAATTAAAAAGTTGCATGTACCAATATGGTAAAAGAAAATTACAAAGAGAGATAAAGAAAGGATTTTTTTTTTCAAGTCTTATTTTTTGTGTAATGTAAGACGGTAATTAAAAATCTTAATTTTTAATTTACTTTCCAATCCTCAATACGTTTCTATTGCATATAATAACATTCAATAGTAGAAAATGACGGTCGTAAAGGTTCACCTTCGCCGAAAGTTCTGTATTATTTGTTCACCTAATGAAAAATATTTTATTAGAAAAGTTGAAACCAGAGCCAGGCTGCCTTTAATAAGACTACAATTGGTCAACAACCCAACGAAGATCAAAGCGGACTCCAACTTGTGATCCCATGTAAACGATTTTACATAATCTTTTCAATGGGAACTGTTAAGGCACGCGTTGATTTGGGTCAACATCATTAAAAAAATAATTGAAATAATTGAGTCTCACAATGTTTGTCGGTTACATAATTTTGTAATGCGCAAATCTAATGATACCACAGCAAGCTAGTCAGCGAGTTCGAGGAAAAAAATAAAAAAAAAAAAAAAAAGTCTTAAATTTATTGCATTTATATCAATTCAATTATGTTAATTAGGTTCTAATCTTTTTGACAATTTGTCAATATAATCCATTCATTCAACTTTAACCGAAAATTTTTGATATGAACATTGATCATCTTATATAACAAATTCGATACTAATGGCACGTTGGGAATAACGGATCCCCGAAAACGCGGATTCGACACTGAATCGAACCCCTAAATCAAAGCGAAAGACAAAGCCCGGGAAAAACAACGCATCACCGATCGTAAAGCACACCACGGATTCGAGCGTATCTTGTTAGCCACAGATTAAACACCGTCGTCAATGGAGGAAGAGAATCCGGTCGAATTGATCCGATGAAGCCTTGAAGGGAAGAAATTGGAAGCCATATGCCTACTTGTCCTTTTGGGAGAGAAAACGCGGGAGAGAAAACGTAATTCGATTCAACGTACGTGAATTTCTCTCTCTCTCTTCCCTTTTATACCCCATTCTTTCCACGGGCCTTATTCCCGTGGGTCGGGCTTTCTAGGCCCAACTTGGCGGATGGGCCTTAAGCCCAATTTGATATAGCTAGTGCTAGTACCTAGAGGGGGGGTGAATAGGTATATAAACGATTTTTCGCACAATACTTAGACAATTAAGGAATTGCAACAAATGACATTCAATCGTAAGACTCAGTAAATGAAAGAGAGAATTAAACACGCGGTTTATAGTGGTTCGGCTTGATTCAAGCCTACGTCCACTCTTTCGCACCGATGACCAATCGGCTGGATTCCACTATGAACAAAGAGATGTTACAGCGTTGATCTTCCTTGATTTCTGGGTGTAGATAAACTACCACACTCACTCAAGGTATCACCAAGTATAGACACTCTCTGTATACAATTTCGCTCAGACTGTATCGACTAATAATCAAGGTGCTTCAGACTCTGGAATTTCTCTATCGATCACACTACTTGAACAACTAGAACGTCTTCCTTTTATACTCCTTTATGCCATCATAACCGTTGGCACTTACCAAAGGAATTCCTCCAATCTACCCGTTGGACGGAATCAATCAAGAAGATCATCCGAGCTATTAAAGGAATCGACGATAGCCCATCAATCCTGTTCGCCCATACAATCAGGATCTTGGTTTCCATGAATAGAACCTTCCAAGAATACTTCGTCGATAATCGGATCTTCAATTGATCTAGATACGAATCAAAGAATCCGTTGTATTTGTCCAGCCAAAAGATCTTCTCCAGAGATCAAGATGAAATCCTTAATCATAATCCTCGATTTGGATTTCCTTCGACACCGGATCGATAAACTGTCAATGAGAATAATTTTGAGTCTTAAGTCTTGAGTCTTGAATCTTGAGTCTTGAGTTATGAGTCTTGAGTTATGAGTCCGGTGGTCGTGAGAAAGTCTTCGGACGCAAATAACCAGACTAGATTGATGAAAACGTTTTGTCGCTTCAAAATCTTCTAGAGCGATTTCTCCAACAATCTCCCCCTTTTTGATGATGACAAAACTTTCCCGTAGATTTGAACAACCTTGACCCGCAAAAACACTTCTCAAGCAATATGGCTATCTCATAAAGATTTAATAAAACAACCGGACTCGCATCCACAGAAAATTGGTTAGACTTTCATGAGTAATACCATATAACAACACTTGATATAAATTGCCAACAGTCAAGCATCACAATCCACAGCCAAATTCAGTCCAAACTCAAGTTCACACAAGTCATACTCAAAAAACTTAAAAACTCACAACCACAAAAACAAATTTAAAATCAATGTTTGAAAAAGATGGTTGGTTCAAATTTCTTCTCCCCCTTTTTGTCTTCAGTAAAAGGGTGAGAAAAGAGTCATGTCTGCTTGGGAATTCGCACGATCTGGAATTCTCCCATGGACTGTACTATGCCTTCGAGCCTCTTCAAGTCTTCCCTTAATTTTGCTACCTCTTCTCCTTTGGCATTGGCTTGAATCGCAGAGCGAGGTCTTTCATTCGTCTTCCAGGGTAATCGAAGATGCTTGGCCAGCATTCTTGATGGCTTGAATTTCATAGTCCGAGCATAGATTTGGCCCCGCATTTCCATAAGAATATCAAGAATACGATGAAAATCCGCTGAATTGTCTGTCTGCATACTAGCATTTACTTTCTCAGATGGAGTAAATGCAGACGATGGCACTTCTGTATGACCTTGCAGATTTGATGATGTATCATGATGTTCTTCAATCAATGGAGACTCTTCTGGAGCAGCATGAGGTGAGGATTTTTCTTGCTCCCCAACTCCCCCGTCTCTAAGACATCAAAATCTTGCTCGCCAACTCCCCCGTCTCTAAGACATCAAGATGGGTGGAGTGAATATCATGCTCTTCCGATTCTTTTCTCCGCATTCATCAGCAGACTTTTCTTTCTCTTCTTCTCCTTCTTCTTCTTTTTCTTTCTCTCTCTGCTCTTCTTCTTCTTCATCTTCTATCTCTTTCTCTCTCTGCTCTTCTTCTTCTTCATCTTCTTTTTCCTTTTCATTTCGCTCTTCTTCTTCTCTTTGCTTTGATGAAGTTCTATTGATCGAGATACAGAACGTCTAGTTCTTACCAGTGTAGGAATAGAAAGATCTTCATCGTCTTCTTCATCCTCCAAGATGAGAGTTCTTCTCTTTTTGGATGGAGTACCAATGGGCTCCTTTCCTTTTCTCTTTGATGCAGAAGAGAGCGGAGTTTTCACCTTGAACTTTGCCATTTCCTTGCTAAGTTCTTTCAGACACATCTTCGTCAACATATTCAAACCTACCACCATTTTATCGCACGGTCTAACACAGAGAGTATGTGTGGTGGTTCGATATTCATGTGTCTCGAAGATTTTTGTCACAAGATTTGGGTAAGGCAATTGTCCCTTGTTCTTCGACATTGCTCGTACATATGGAAGAGAATAGTATGAGGCGAGAGAACTTCTTCCCGAGTTGATTGCATACATCAATTTGGCTTCCGAATTGGATACATCGTCTTTGATGTAGACTTTGGCCTAATGCAATTGATCACAATTTTGTGCAGCACAATATTGATGGCATTCATCTTCGAGTAGGTAATCTTCGCCCCGTATCTCTGTCTTTGACAAGATCCGAGTAGCACGAGCAATCGAGACTTTGATTGGTTGATAACGTCCTCGTTCAACACCAATTATGTCCGCCAGCATGTCCACATCTATCACATAATCCCGATCTCGAACTTTGAATGATATTCTATTCGCATCAAGAAAACTTAGATTCGAATAGAAATATGCGATCAAGTGTGCATAACCATCGATGGTATCGGTGCAAAAATTGCTCAAGTTGAAGCGGTTCGAACTTTTCCCTTAAGTTCACATTAATTGCATCCAGAAATCAAAATCAACACTCCCGGGGTTTATCACTCCTCGTTTCAACAGATCGAAGAACATCTTCTCCTGTTCATTCGATCTAAACAACTCCATTTTCTTTCCCTTCACCTTTGCAGCAATGCCCATTCTTGGTTGAAAATCACTAAACATTTTATCATCTTCGATCCCCTCATTAGGAATCGGTCCTGAAACACGAGGGTCACTTGGAATGTTCGCAAGTGACTCTTCAGCCTTTACCTTTGGGAGCAATTCCCAATTCTTCCATTCGCTTCAAAAATCTGTACTCATTCCCATAATTCTTATCTTTAAGGAAGGCATCTATATAATTCAGAGGAGAACCAGAAACTTTCAACGCACGATAGAGCATGTAAATAAATGAGGGTTTTTGTGCTCTCACAAGTTCAACGTCCTCTAGAATGACTTCCTCCTGATGATGACTCGCACCTTGTGGGGTAGATGGTGAGTGATGAGGTGGAGAAGGAACAGGACTCTGTTGCTGTCTCGACAAATCATCTTCCTCGGTGAGATCGAAGTGCGTCGGTCCCTCTTTCATTCTTTGTGGACCCCGCTGCGATCCTTGACGACTTTCTCGAAGAAGACATCTTTTCTTGTCAATGGAAGATTCCTTCACTTGCTTTCCCAAGGAAAAACGACAACTTTCTCGAGTATGAATACGAAGTAGAAAACAGAGTTGAGAGAAGAATGCCTTTTAGGGTTTTGAGAATCGAGTAAAAAAGAGAAAACTATGTATATATAACTCGTTTTGAAAAGGAAAGAGCAATCGATACGAAGAAAAGTGAACGGTCGTCTTTCTTTAAAAATAATAACTGCCATTTTAAAAGAGATTATCCCTTTTTGAAAAGGCATGTTCTCGGAAATTAAAGATTATATCAATCAAATATAACGAAAGATCGTACCTTTTCGAGATTAAAAGAATAACTTACAGTCTATACAATGAAGGTCTCGAGTCCGAGAATTCAGAGTCTCGAAAGATAGAGTCTCGATTGATGAAAATTCATCGACTTTAACTTCTTCAAGCTTCAAAATGTTGAGTCCGGTACGGATGAAATCGAATTGATTTTTCTCCAATGGCTTTGTGAATATATCCGCTAGTTGACTTTTTGAATCAACAAATTGAATTGAGATTTCTCCATTTTGAATATGATCTCTAATAAAATGATGTCGAATCTCTATATGCTTTGCTCTTGAATGAAGGATTGGATTTTTGGTGAGATTGATTGCGCCGGTGGTGTTATCACATCGATCTTGTGCATGAGTCTTCAATCCCAAAGTCTTGTAGCTGTTGTTTTATCCATAGAATTTGCGAACAGCAGCTTCCAAGTGCTACATACTCTGCTTCTGTTGTAGAGAGAGCTACAGTGCTATGTTTCCTTGAAAACCAAGACACTGTCCCGCTTCCAAGCAACCGGCGGGTTCGAAGTACTCTTTCTATCGACTCGCAACCGGCAGATCGGCGTCGAATATCCCAGGAAGATTAAAGTCTCCTCCTTAGGATACCATAGACCGATGCTTGAAGACGAGGCGACGTATTTAATAACACGTTTTGCAGCCTTGAGATGAGATTCTCTAGGATCCGATTGAAACCTAGCACAGATGCAAACACTCAACAAAATGTCGGTCTAGAGGCGTAAGATAAAGAAGTGAACCGATGATGCTTCTGTACAGCTTTTGATCAACTTTCTTCCCTTCTTCATCTTTGTCTATTTTCAATGAACTTGACATTGGTATATCAGTCTTTTTGCAATTTTCCAATCCAAACCTTTTGACAAGATCATTAGCATATTTTTCTTGACAAATGAAAGTTCCTTCCTTCAATTGCTTTACTTGAAGACCAAGAAAGAATGTTAATTCTCCCATCATACTCATTTCAAATTCATCCCGCATAGACTTTGAAAATTTCTTGCACTGAGACTTTCATTTGGGGATCCAAATATGATATCATCAACATATATTTGAACAAGTATAAAACTTTTGTTTTCCTTTTTAATAAATAAAGTAGTATCAACTTTACCTTTGGCAAAACCATTCTTTAATAGGAACTTACTTAGTCCGTCGTACCAAGCTCGAGGTGCTCGCTTTAAACCATACAGAGCCTTTTTCGGTCCAAGATCGAGTCCGGCTTCTTTGGGTCTTCAAACTCGGAGGTTGTTCCACGTAAACTTCCTCATGGATAAACCCATTTAGGAAAGCGCTTTTGACGTCCATTTGGAATAACCTGAAATTTTTATAGCAAGCAAACGCAAGTAATAGACGAATAGCTTCTAACCTTGCCACAGGAGCGTAAGTCTCATCATAGTCTATTCCTTCTTCTTGCGTATATCCTTTTGCCACGAGTCTTGCTTTGTTTCGTACGACTTTTCCTTTTTCATTCATCTTGTTTCTGAACAACCATTTGATTCCGATAACAGTTTTACCTTTAGGTTTAGATGTCAGATCCCAGACGTCATTAATGTTGAACTGTTTGAGTTCTTCTTGCATGGCTTCAATCCAGCTTTCATCGATAGAGCTTCTTCTATGCTTTTTGGTTCAATTTCAGAAATAAGAGCTATAGCACTAGACTCTTCACGCCTTTTGGATCTCGGTGCGGATTCCTTCATTAATTTCTCCGATAATGAGATCTTTAGGATGACTGGATTTATGCTTCCAGTTACTGGTTGATTTGACTGGTTGAAGATCTCTTTCTTTATTTGAGTCTTCACGAGTAGCTTGATGCTGATCTTCCAAAGTCTGAGAAGCTTCTTGAGTTGTAATCTTTTGAGGGTCTGGAGCATGTTCAGACTCTTCATGCCGAGTCCGGGATCGGATTCATTTTGTGTAGAGTCTTGGAATTTGACATTCATTGACTCCTCCACAGATCGGCTCTTCTTATTATAGACTCGTAGGCTTTGCTTGAAGTAGAATATCCAAGGAAGATGCCTTCATCCGATCTTTCTTCGAACTTACCAACTTGATCTTTTGCATTTTTCAATATAAAACATTTGCATCCGAATACATGAAAGTATGAAACAATAGGCTTCTTTCCTTTGAATAACTCATAGGGGTTTTCTTTAAAATAGGTCTTAAAAAGACTCTATTAATTATATAGCATGCTTTGTTGAAACAGCTTGACCCAAAATCGAGAAGGAATTTTGCTTTCGATTAAAAGAGTTCTAGCCATTTCTTGAAGAGATCGATTCTTCCTTTCCACCACTCCATTTTGTTGAGGAGTATATGGAGAGGAGAATACATGTTTAAATCCGAGTCATCACAAAACTTTGTAAAATTTTGATTTTCAAATTCACTTCCATGATCGGTTCTTATACTTGATATAATACATCCAATTTCATTTTGAATCTTTTTAGCAAATTTTTCAAAATAAGAGAATGTTTCGACTTATTTGCAAGAAAATATACCCATGTAAAACGGGAGTAATCATCTACAATAACTAGGCAATATTTCTTACCTCCAATACTCGGGTTCTCGGTTGGTCCGAAGAGATCCATATGCAAAGCAGCTGCAGTACATGATTAGTAGAGACATGATTTATAGACTTGTATGAATTTTTACCCGCTTTCCCTAATGCAAGGAGTACATGGATTGGTCTTTTGATAAGGCAATGCGGGTAGACCACGAACAAGCCTTTGATGAGATTTTGGCTAATTGCTTCATATTAATATGCCCAAGCTTTTATGCCATAAGACTTGCTTCGTCTTGAATTGAAATTAAGCATTGCGAATCTTCCGGTTTCACATCTAGGAGATAGATATTTCCATGCCTTCGACCTTTGAAAGGCGAGTAGAGTCTTTACCGATTCCGTAACATGTTCCTTCTTGGAAGAAAATCTTGAATCCAAAGATCACATAGTTGACCCGATCTTTGAGAAGATTGTAATTGAGTCCTTCTACTAGAGAAACATTGTTTATTGTGAGATTTCCAATTTTGACAGTTCCAAATCCCACAATATTTCCTTTGCTATTTCCTCCAAATGAAACTTTTCCTCCGTTCACTTGAATAAGCTTTATGAAGCTATTTGAGTCTCCTGTCATGTGTCTTGAACATCCGCTGTCAAGATACCATTTTACCTTTTTCTTGACGGAGACCTGCATTCAAATGAAAATCTCAAACTTTCTTTGGTACCCAAATTTTCTTGGGTCCTTTGGTGTTAGTAGAATAATCATTATAAGGCCATGCTTTCTTAACAGGCTTCCAAATCATAGGACACTCTTTTTCAAAGTGATCCTTCGTTACACTTTGAACATCTTAGAGCATTTCGACCTTCGATTTTACAAAAACCTTTTTGAAATGATTTTTGTAAGCCTTTTCGATGGTCTCTTCTTAATTCTTTCTTTTACTTTAGGAAAATCAATCAAGGGAATTGTTTCGTTTGTCATACCTAGACCAGACTTATTGAAGTAAGGTCTTTGAACCGAAAGAACTTTTTCAAGTTTTTCGGATCCTATAGAAAATTTCCGTGAAATATTTGATAAGTCAGTTTTTAGAAAAGTATTTTCTTTTAAAAGATTATCTTCTTTTTCTTTAAGAGTCGAAACATTCAAATCTAAACTTTTGATTCTTTCTTCTAAAATGTTTTCTTTTTGTTTTAAAGCTAAGTTTTCCCTTTTTAGTTCGGAAACTCTTTTGAGAGAAGTCTTAAGACTAAAACACAGTTCATCAATATATTTAGAGACTTTGACAGAATTTTAAAATCACTTACCTCAAATTCACTTTCGAGTCTCGATCCAGAATCCGAGTCCGAGTCGATTGTGCCATCGACACGATTGGCATATTCATCCTCACTTTCTTCACACTCGTATCACTCCAAGTTTCGGCTTTGAGTGCTTTTCGAAACTTTTCAGCTTTTCCTTTCTTCTTCTTCGAAGAGGACGGTTGGGTCTTATGTGTCCCTTTTTCTTACATTCGAAACAAACTACATCCTTGTTTGGTTCCTCATCATCACAGACTTGGATTGCTGTCTTTGAAAATTTTGTTTCTTGGAGTTGAACCTTCTTCCTTTTCTATTCAGTTTTCGAATCTTCTTATCATAAGAGCAAGCTCCTCATCATCCCGATCATCTTCAGAATCGCATCATCGAATCATCATTTGATTTCAATGCAATAGATTTCTTACCTCTTGGATCTTCGTCTTCATTGATTCGTTCCACTTCATAAGACTGAAGAGTTCCAATCGACTCATCGAGATAGTGGTATAATTCTTTGCGTCTCTCTTATTGAAGTCTTTATATGATTCCAATCCTTAGAAAGTCCACGCAGTAGCTTGTTCACTTTCATGGGATCAGAGATCTTTTGTCCTTGGTTCTCAAGACCATTGACAATATCTGTAAAGTGACTAAACATATCGGTTATAGGTTCTCCTGGTTTCATTTTGAAGGATTCATATTGACCAAGAAGAATGTTGATTCTGGTCTCCTTCACTCGATCTGTTCCTTCATAGGTGATGTGTAATCTGTCCCATACTTCTTTTGCTATAACACAAGAAGATATTCTGTTATATTCAGTTGGTGACAAAGCACAATATAAAGAGTAAATTGCTTTTGCATCGAGTGCTTGTCTCTTATTGATTTCTTCCTGAGTCATTCCACCGGTCTCAATTGTTTCTTTTCCTCTTTCGAAACCGATGCAGCAGTAGGAGTGATCCCTTTTTCCACAACGTCCCATTCCGGAGCAGGATCCTTTGATCGCAGAAAGGCTTTCATCTTGTTCTTCCGGATGTTGCAATCCTTTCCATCAAAGTAGGGAGGTCCGGTATTGCTTTGCCCTTCCATAGCCCCCGGTGCCAAAAGCATACTAGCCATGGATCTTTTACTTTGTGAAGTAAAACACTTCAAATAAAGTAAGAACACGAGCTCTGATACCAATTGATATAGCTAGTGCTAGTACCTAGAGGAGGGGTGAATAGGTATATAAACGATTTTTCGCACAATACTTAGACAATTAAGGAATTGCAACAAATGACATTCAATCGTAAGACTCAGTAAATGAAAGAGAGAATTAAACACGCGGTTTATAGTGGTTCGGCTTGATTCAAGCCTACGTCCACTCTTCGACCGAGCCAATCGGCTGGATTCCACTATGAACAAAGAGATGTTACGGCGTTGATCTTCCTTGATTTCGGGTGTAGATAAACTACCACACTCACTCAAGGTATCACCAAGTATAGACACTCTCGTATACAATTTCGCTCGACCGTATCGACTAATAATCAAGGTGCTTCGACTGGAATTTCTCTATCGATCACACTACTTGAACAACTAGAACGTCTTCCTTTTATACTCCTTTATGCCATCATAACCGTTGGCACTTACCAAAGGAATTCCTCCAATCTACCCGTTGGACGGAATCAATCAAGAAGATCATCCGAGCTATTAAAGGAATCGACGATAGCCCATCAATCCTCGTTCGCCCATACAATCGGGATCTTGGTTTCCATGAATAGAACCTTCCAAGAATACTTCGTCAATAATCGGATCTTCAATTGATCTAGATACGAATCAAAGAATCCGTTGTATTTGTCCAGCTAAAAGATCTTCTCCAGAGATCAAGATGAAATCCTTAATCATAATCCTCGATTTGGATTTCCTTCGACACTGGATCGATAAACTGTCAATGAGAATAATTTTGAGTCTTAAGTCTTGAGTCTTGAATCTTGAGTCTTGAGTTATGAGTCGGAGTTATGAGTCCGGTGGTCGAAAGTCTTCGACGCAAATAACCGACTAGACTCGATGAAAACGTTTTGTCTTCTAACAATTTCTCCAAAATCTTCTAGAGCGATTTCTCCAACACAATTACTAATAAATCCTTCATCTCCCACTCGCACATGGTGGTCCAAAACCAACATGGGCGGACAGGGCCTACTCAGCCCCATCGGAGAATAATCCAACATAGGCTCTCTCTTAACATGGTGGGCCGAAAGAATTCTCTTTACCTCTCTTCAACATTCATATGGTGAATAATCCGTGCGACCAAAGCATACTTTGAGAGCTCGTTGTTATACATCTATTAGGAATATATAGCAACTCATAATGGGCGTCACACTCCGAGTAGATTTAGTATGCAGTACCCTAGATCGATCGATCACATTTATATCTCTCTTGATCTCTTTTAAAACATTATATATACATTGTATTCACAATTACAATTATCACAAAGACAATCATAATTGGTCGACCAGTGAATACAAAACCACAATGTGATTCTCCAAAATCGATCTTCCTCTTTCTTTCAAACTCTCAATTTCAGTCCAGCTTGCTTTTCTAAAAATGTCCCATTAGATCGAATCAACTCATGACCATTGGCAACATCCTAAGATAGCAAACACTAAATAGAAATCTTGAGAATAAGTAAGAGTCATGAGGGGACTATAAATTTGAGGAACTCTTTCCCTCAAGAGTTTCACACGTCATAAAAGTTGAGATCAAACTTTTTGCCACTCTTCTTAGTCGTCTCATGCATACGTAGTATGAAATACGTAGTACGGTATTAACTCCTTTCCCATGGAGCGTATGTCTACACCTTTCAATACCGTACAGATGATAGTTCAGACATACCCAATGTCTAACTTGAGTTCACCTATCTACTCATTCACAAAATTCATCGAACTCACATCGGCATCTTAGACGGATATAAAGTAAAATATGTGGGGTATTTTACTTTCGGACATCACAAGTATTATGTCCTCATCTTAACACTTAGTTAAGGCGACATGCGTATTTCAAGCTTGAGCTCTCAATTATCACCTAGATAATAAGCTTAAATACAGTCTCATCTCTATTTTATCACACAAGAAATGCAGGCGATTACCCGTGTGAGTGGGCTAATCTTATATGTCCGACATACTCCTCTTAACTTAAAGTAATGCACTGAGCATTAAGATGCATAAAGATCACATAAAGATTCATAGGCATTAATCAATGAAAAACAAAATTTCATAAATGTGAACAATTCAGGGAAATTACAATTCAGTACATCAGACTCTACGCAATCCTAGAGATTTTACATGACCACAAAACACATCTCTAGGTATTGGCTTTGTCATAGGATCTGCTACCATTCTATGCGTAGATATGTACCGCAAGTTCACATCCTTTCGTGCAACCATATCTTTTACAAAGTTATACTTGGTATCTATATGTTTGGTCTTGCCATGATATTTTGGATCTTTGGTGTACGCTATAGCTGCTTGGCTATCACAGTTAACCAATAATGGATTTGCAGCTTTCTCAATAACACCTAAATGATCCAAGAATCTCTAAAGCCAAACTCCTTCTTGTACTGCTGCTGATAATGCCACGAACTCAGCTTCCATCGTGGATAAGGCTATGCACGTTTGCTTCTTACTACTCCATGATATTGCGCCATTGCTCGCAAGAAAGCAAATCCCGAGGTAGATTTTCTTTCATCTAAATCTCCTCCCCAATCGCATCTCGAATAGCCTTCAAGTCGCAGATCCTTTCCTTGGTAATTCAACTTGAAATCAGCAGTCCCTTCAGATACCTCAGTATTCTCTTGACGGCTTTCCAATGTGCCGGACTGGATTGAATTGGTATCTACTCACCATTCCAACTGCAAAACATATGTCGGGTCTTGTACACATCATAGCGTACATCAAGCTCCCAACAGCACTTGCATAAGGAACATACTTCATTTGTTCCTTCTCTTGTGGAGTCCCTGGACACAGTCTATGGCTCAATCATTCACCCTTTGCAATAGGAGTGTCTATGGATTTACAATCTTGCATACGAAATCGTTCAAGAACCTTATTTATATAGGTTTCTTGCGAAAGAGACAACGATCTCTTCGAACGATCTCTTGAAATCTTAACTCCAAGTATGTATGCAGCATCAACCATATCCTTCATCTCAAAGTTGGAAGACAACCAACTCTTGACAGTCTTAACAAATTCCATATTGCTTCCGGCAATTAGTATATCATCAACATATAATGATATGATCACAAATTGATTCTTGGATCTTTTGATATATACACAATGATCCTCATCAATCATTGTAAAATCATATGCCATTATGGCATTATGAAAACGTATATACCATTGTCTTGATGATCGCTTAAGGCCATATATCGACCTCAAAAGTCGACATACTTTTTCTTCTTGACCTTTCACTATGAAACCAGCAGGTTGTTCCATGTATATTTCTTCCTCTAATTCTCCATTGAGGAAAGCAGTCTTTACATCCATTTGATGTAACTCAAGATCCAGACTAGTCACAATTG
Source organism: Eucalyptus decipiens (assembly GCA_014182575.1). Lineage (NCBI taxonomy): Eukaryota > Viridiplantae > Streptophyta > Magnoliopsida > Myrtales > Myrtaceae > Eucalyptus > Eucalyptus decipiens. The sequence goes on from CM024615.1 coordinate 56,945,424, forward strand.
CTAGAATAATGCGAATCGAAGTAAATCTTACTACAGGAGAAAACGTATCTTCATAATCAATTCTTTCCTGTTGATTATACCCCTTCGCCACAAGGCGAGCCTTATGCCTTTCTATCGAGCCATCAGCCTTTCGCTTTATTTTGAGAACCCATTTGTTCCTAATAGCTCTGCGTCCTTTTGGAAGATCAACCAGTTCCCAGACTTGGTTTGATTTCATTGACTCCATTTCTTCTTCCATTGCATTAATCCATTTTTCCTTGCTAGGGCAATTTAGAGCCTCATTAATATTTCTTGGCTCATCATCATCTTGTGGAGCAACCATGAAAGTTTCCCCTTCAATGTCAAAACGTCAACGGGGAATACTTTGGCGACTTGTTCGCCGTATGGGAGATTGTACACTTTGCACATCATTCCCCATCATGCTCTCACTTGGATTAGGTAACGATGATGTCGTCTCATCATGTGGTTGTAATTGAGAATGAGTTGAATTCAATTCATCACTTCTCATATTACTCCCACTTGGACGAACTCCACTAAGGTCATTATCTTGATCCAAGGTTTCAAATAGGGAACAATCTTCCCCTATTTCGCCCTTCTTAGGAAATTCATCCTCTAAGAATGTGACATCTCGTGATGCAAACTCAGTTATACTCCCACTATCATTCTCACCTATGAACACATACCCTTTCGAGTGTTCTGAGTACCTTATGAAAATACTCTTCTTTCCTCTAGGACCCAATTTCCCAAACTTGTGAGAGGACTCATGTGTATAGGCAGCACAACCCCATGGCTTAAGAAAACTTAAGTCCGATTTTCTACCTGTCCATAACTCATATGGAGTGGAAGTAACTAATTTGGAAGGCACTCGGTTAAGTATATAGGCAGCAGTTAACAACGCATCACTCCAAAAGGTGATAGGCAAGTTAGCATGTGCCATCATGGACCTAACCATTTCTAGTAGGGTCTCGTTTCTTCTCTCTCGCAACACCATTTTGTTGAGGAGTATATGGAATAGACAACTGTCTTTCTATTCCTTTTTCATCACATAATTTTCTGAACTCATCAGATAAATATTCTCGACCTCGATCGGATCTCAATGCTTTTATTTTCTTGTCTAATTGATTCTCTACCAAGGTCATAAACCTTTGAAACAACTTATTGCTTCAGATTTGTGAGAAATCAAATAGACATATCCAAATCGAGTATAATCATCAATAAATGTGATGAAATAAACAGCCCCATGCCTTCCTCTCACATTCATTGGACCACAGACATCAGTATGGATTAAATGCAGATGAAATTCAACTATTTTCCCTTTCCCAAATGGTTTCCGTGTTGTTTTCCCTTCTAGGCAATGCTTACATATAAGCAAATCGACTTTTTCAATGTTGCCCAACAAGCCCTCTTTGGCTAGTCTATTCATACGTTGTTGGCCAATGTGACCAAGCCTAGCATGCCACACATTCACATCATTATCATAGGTATTAGAAGATGTGATAAGGGAATAACAAACATTTGCATTAACATAATCAATATCTAATACAATAAAACCATCAAGAAAATAACCACAACCATAGTAATTTGTATTCAAAAACAAATTCACACCTCTATTACATAAGTTCACATTAAAACCTAGTCTAACCAACATTAAAACAGACACTAAATTCCGACGAATCTCCGGAGCATACAGCACATCATGAAGGAACAAAGTGCGTCCACCACGCATGTTCGGTTGGCGAGTGCCAATTCCTTTCACTTCAGCTTGGAGTTGTTTCCCACATAGATCCACTTAGTTCCGGTTGGTACTCGTCGGAATTCCACGAAGGATCCTCTATCCTTTGCTACATGGTCCGTCGCTCCCGAATCCACAGTCCACAAAGGATTAGACTCGTTAAGAACATAGAACTCGACACAAGAGTAAAGTTCTGAAAAGTACAAGGGGCGCATACCTTCTTTGGCTCACGACAGTCGCGAGCATAGTGACCCTTCTTGTCACAGTTGTAGCATTTTACCCTTGCAAGCTTCTTCATGCGAGGACGCTTTCCTCTATCATGTTGGTTAAACTTGGGTTTCTTCCCTGAAGGACCAACTTCTTCCTTGCCTTTCCCCTTATCAAACCAGCTAGGGCGCTTGCGCTTAGAGCCCGAAGCTCCATTTGAGCTAGAACTAGCATGATATAGTTCAGCATCCGGCTTAGACGCCAAGAGACGGTCCTCTTCCAGCTCAAGATGACGCATTGCATCCTCGAAGGTTTTGATGGACTCATTATGGGTCAGGTGCACCTTCATATGCTCCCAACTCTGAGGTAAGGAACGAATCACTGCTTGCACTTGCTGCTCATCTCGTGAGGACATGGCCAGCATCTTTCAGCTCGTTATCATGTTTGACATCTTTCTAAGATGTTGCTTCATGGTCTCGACCATGAGGCTTCTTATAAGAGTCAAACTTGATAGTGAGCTGTCTCAGTCTAGTCACCGAAGTATGACCAAATCTAGCTACCAATGCCTCCCACATTTCTTTGGCATTGTCGAAACGCCTAAACTCCCACATGACATCATTTTCCATGCTGCTCAGCAACGTGATGCGAGCGAGAGAGTTCTTTCGTTTCCAAGCAACAAAAGCTTCTTTGTCTCTTTTGTGCTGCGCAATATTCCCATCTTCGGGTTCAACCATGGTCGTTAAGAGCTTCAAGTGCCTCTTGCTCTTCCAAAGATATATTGGATTTTCATGTGCCATATCTCATAGTTGTCACCATTGAGCTTTTCACCTTTGTTCAGCTCGGCAATTATGCTCTTTGTGGTGAAGCCATTGATCTCGAACACATCGACAAATATGCACGAATTATTAATGCCTATCATTTATGCATCCCTATTTGCATAGACCCATCATATTAATGAATAATTTCAAGTAAGGCTTCAGAATCAAAAGGTCACTACATTTCCAATCATCCTCCAAAAATCCTAACTTAAAACTATCATTAATATAATTGTCATATGCAAAATCAATTCTATGAAGTTACTAAAACTCCTATAACTACCCACAGCTAATTACCCACAGCAACCAGCAGTAACAGAAAGCAATTGACAATTGACATCAAATAAAACAATAACGCTTTCAACTAATTCAAACAATATAGGTTGCTTCATCAACAACAATCAGGTAGTTAATATTACATAATATGTCCATAAACACACTTAACAAAAATCAGCCAATACAACTAACACAAAGTCAGCACACGAACTGGGAAAGATCCTCTTTTGTTCAATTTCTTGATCTTTTCCCTTGAAACAATACAATAATATTCATTTACAAAATCTATTACAATTTTCTTATAGGAAGCAGCTCCGTTGACATCCCATATGCGATTCAACACATCTTGCCATTCAGGTGGAAGAGTGCTTATGAAAAATCGCACCATCTCTGACTGTGACATAGGACGACCATTCCATATGACCTGTTGAATTTTCCCGTTGACTTCAAGGACGTGATCAATTAAGTCACCTCTCTCCCATCGATGATCAGTCAGCTCAACTATCAACTTAGACAGCGTAGCCTTTTGTTCATTGGTAACTGCGCGAATAGGTGTGCGCAACCTCAGGGGAGGCATTGTTCCTGCAACAAATGTAGAACTAAAATAAGGGATTACTTATAACCCACATAGACTTAATTAAAAAAGAAACACATTCTTTTCCCCCCCCTTTTTTTTTTTTGGTCAACGGTCAACGGTCGTCGGTCAACGGTCAACGGTCGCCGGTCAACGGTCAACGGTCGCCGGTCGTCGGACCGGTCGAACCGCATCGGCCGGTCGAACCGCGTCGGACGAACCGACGCACGTGCACGCGCGCGTGCTAGGGATGACGTCACGCAGACGCCGGCGGCACGTGCCGCCGCGTGCGATCGTCGGCGGGGTTGGGTCGCCGTCGGGTCGGTTCGGGCGGTTTGCCGGGCACGTGCCACGCACGTGCGCTGGCCGACGTCACGCGGCGACGTCATTCGCCACGTTATTTGGCATTGGGTGACGTCCGCGAGTCGGTCCAGCCGGGTCGTCCGCCGGTGACCGCCCGACCAACCGACATCGGGCGGCGCGCAATGACGTCACCCCTAGGTTATTTACCGTTGGGTGACGCGCACGCGCCGGTCCGCCCACGCGCATTGGCTTCGGGCCGCATGTGTGGGCGCGTGCGGCGCCCGCCGCGGCGGTCGAGGTGTCCACGGACTTGTCTCGACGTCGCCTTTCTTCCTATGCCATTAGAATTGGATTGCGACTTACGCAAACTCGGAAAAAAAGGAGAAAAGCGCTCGGGTGTCGGGATTTTGCCCGATCCGTACGGCCGAAAGTTTTTTGCGAAAAATCAATCAAAAACATGATAAAAGATCGGGAAAACGTGAAAGCGGGCTCTGATACCAATGTTGGGAATAACGGATCCCCGAAAATGCGGATTCGACACTGAATCGAACCCCTAAATCAAAGCGGAAGACGAAGCCCGGGAAAAACAACGCATCACCGATCGTAAAGCACACCACGGATTCGAGCGTACCTTGTTAGCCACGATTAAACACCGTCGTCAATGGAGGAAGAGAAACCGAGCGAATTGATCCGATGAAGCCTTGAAGGGAAGAAATTGAAAGCCGTATGCCTACGTTTGTCCTTTTGGGAGAGAAAACGCGCGAGAAGAGAAAACGTAATTCGATTCAACGCAAAACGTGAATTTCTCTCTCTCTCTTCCCTTTTATACCCCTTCTTTCCATGGGCCTTATTCCCGTGGGCCGGGCTTTCTGGGCCCAACTTGGCGGATGGGCCTTAAGCCCAATTACTAATAAATCCTTCAGGCACAATTTTTAAAAATTTTCTTAATGTTTATTACTTTGTTTTTTTTTTTCTTTTCTTTTTCGTCTTTTTGCTTTTTCTTTCCTTTCTTCTTTTTTATCCCAAGTGTGGCCAGCAAGGATGTCAACATTTGCCTAGATCTAGGTGAGGGCTCGATGACCTCACTTGTAGCTAGTAAGGGTTGCAATGCCTTTGCCTAAAATCAGCAGCCTAAAGTTGTAAAAAAAAAAAAACAAATAAAGAAAAGGAAAAGTTATTAAAAAAAATCAGAAAAAAAATTATTGAAATTATAAAACTTGTCAATGCCAGCGTCAATTGTGCTATGTAAGAAGACCGATATCTATGTAAATGATTTCCAATTAAAATTGGCCGAGTAGACTATAATGGCAAATCGTCAAAAGGTTTATGATTGAATCGGTATTACAAGTGTAATAGATTGAAAACTTTTTGATACTTTTCCTGTGAGTTTGGTGATCAATGACCCCTAATATCCCATACCGACAGCCCCGCATTTAATTAAAGGTAGGTTACGATGCCCATTTTCCATCAAATTGGATTTTGATTTACAGCAAAAGAAAATTTAACATGCGGACGACTCTTTCTCTTACGTGATAATAAGGAAGAGGGTGACATATTACAAAAGAGACATCTCAATGTTTCTTGACATGGACGCAAAACATAAATTGAGGAAGTCAAATTGATGTCCAGCTACCATACGATTTAAATATTGTTCCATGTGAGGACTCGAACTAACGCAGCGCTCGATTACAGGCACTGTTACATGTTTATGGTCAGATTTTCAACTGTTCTCATTACCTGAACATTTTGGCGCTTTTCCAAAACAAAGCCGCGAGGCATTAACTATTATTTGACAGTTGACACATAGAATATGCCTTTCGGACCGGTTTCTAGATACCTTCACGCGGTGAAACTCACAAAGTTCTTCGTTCCTTCTATCCTACGAAATAGATATTAATACGTGTCAAAAATCTGTCGGTAAAAAATGGCCGGTGACATTTACGTAAGTTATTTGCAATTTACCAATCCTTTTGTGAATCACCTAATCTTTTTATGGTTCGCAAATTACCAATTTTTATACCAATGTACCAATATATCACTCCATGCATGATGTTCTTCCAAATTGTATGAGTAGAATCCATCTTATGAACGCAGGATTCAAACTTCCAATCTTTAATATGGTCAAGTATATGGTGTGTTGGTTTTGCTTGCCGAAGAAGCATGCGGCATCATTTTCAGCTGAGCAAATACAAAGAAGAAAACTGAAGTGCGAAATCAAAACTTAGCACTAGGTCTACGAAGTCAACCTTTTCCGATCGATGAGCATCTTCAAAGAGAATCGGTAAACAAATACTACAAATATAAGAGATGTTGTCACCACAGGGCTCGGGATTTTAAATTCAACTGCTCCACAATATGGCATCGAGACAGCGAAAACGATGAACATGCAGAAGCTTGTTGATTTAAGAAATGATCAGATGGATGAAGGCGTCGCAATCGTTTCCACAGCTCACCCACAAATCACTGCATTTTCTGCTCTTCACAATCACACTCAGACAAACGAAGAAGCTTCTCAGACGGCTTTCGAAAAGTTTCATGCAGGCATATCGAACAAATTGACTCGCGATGATGTGTAGAAAATATTTGCAAAACAAGAGCGCCTGTCGGCCAATAAACTTTAGTGAATGTCGGTCAACTTATTTTGTTACGATATGGGTAAACGATAGACAAAATCAATCATGGCACAGGATTCATGTAGGATTAAAGTAATTTCTTAATTCCTTTTCTTTTACTTAATCGAAGCATGATTTTTCGCTTGTACTTTGAACATGCAATTAGCATCCGATGCGGCTGAAGTCAAACGTGTCCATCGCCTATAAATGACATTGATCATGTTATTCCGTCACACCATGCAGTTTTGTACTGGATTATAGTAGATGAAAAGAGATGATCTCATATCGTTGTACATTATGGATGGATGCAAGCAGGTGGACAAACGTTACTGTACAAAAAGGTCAAACACTTCTATCTAGGAGTACGAGTACTGCAAGGAACATAGCATATCGGTACAAGGGAAAGACATAGTCTTTTCCTATTTTTCTAATCCAACCAAATAATTGAATATTCATGTAAATAAGGGTGGTTGTTGAATTGGCAATTGAATATATTAATCGCTGAGATTTGGTGAGATACCAATATATATAGGCACAACTAACCCTCAAGGAAACCTTCAAAGAATTTACGTAGACTCAACTAAAAACAACCGTTCAAATAGATGGGAATATCAAGACATCAACCTTTGAAATTTCCAGACAAGGACCAACAATACCTAGGTAAAAACACAAATACCAACATTTACTCTTGACTTTAGAAGGCAAATACAATGCATAAAACTTAGGATCCGTTTGTTTTGTAAAAAATGAATGATTTGAAAGATATTTTCTAAAGATAATGGCTTGCATCGTTTAAAATAATTAGTTAATAAAAAATATTTTCATTATCAAAAATAAATACATGAATGGCTAAGAACTCACAACTACATTTTTCTTATTTTGTGCATAGCCTTTTAGATTACTTTGAATGCATACCTATGCATTTGAGACTAGGCAAACGGAACTATCCAATTCTATATGTTATTTGACCATATTGAAGCACGCTCAGCCTCTTTAAAATCAAAGAAAATTTACCCTTGCGATTGTGTGAGTAGAGAATAGCTAAGTAGCCAAATAATTTAGCCCTAATTATCTGGATATGGATTTAACCTCTTGAGATGATTCTGTAAGCCGCGAAAACAGTACTCAAGATCTCCATAGCTAAAATCCAAAACATATATAATCAAGTAAAAAAGATTTGTGCACCTGATTTGAAATATTCAAAGTTCAAATGATTCTCCTCTATTGCTTTTTGTCTTTTACCTCAATGAAACTACCCCTCACTCTCGGCATTGAGTAAATACTTCTTATATGAGGATATTTGTGCATTAAAGTTAGATAAGAGATTTAACACTACTTATTAAATTTTTGCTACAGGCCCTCTCATCACAAGCGAACTTTACTTAGCTCACACTAGCCAGCCTCATATTAGGCTAAATAAGAATCTTTATATCTCATCTTATCAGACTAATCCCATAAAATGATAAATTATAATATCAATTAACGTAATACACATTAGAAAAACCCTCATAAATCCTTCATCAATATTGACCATTACCATATAACAATTTTCCCACGGAAAAGGTAGACCTTACACATGAAAAGAAGAAGATCAAAGTGAGGGTTAATAACACAAATCGGAGAAATTGTCAATATTTGAACTTCATATTGATCTATGCTTTGATATATATAGGCATCTACTTCTCTTAGAAACTGAATTCATAAAAAAGAATGCGTACACGGCTCTAAAGTTTGAAGTAATTTGAGCTGGCAAAAGCTTGTGCATTGACTCGGGGTTAGAAGTAAGTTTCGATTTCCCATTCCCACGAATAAATCAATCTCTTTTCGTGCGTACACCACGAGACATTAGCATGGAAACCTTTGACTAATCATCCAACAACTCCATTTTAAACCAAGATTATATCAACATCCTTTGGCAGTGTAAACATCAGTTTTCAAAGAAAGCCGCGTTTCCCCTACCTTCTTCGAAGATTCCTCCCACACCATCATCCCTTGTATTATATTACTTGTCTGAAATTTGCCTCGCGCCATCTTATTCTTTTCTTCCTCATCTTTCCGGGCGTTGAATCGCCATGCACTTTCGTCACTCTACGCGTTAGGCCACCTGCTGAACCCCATTGTCACCTTGAGAAACCGCTCACTATATAATCCCACTCGAATTCGAGCCCTTTCTTCATCGGACACACAGCACAGTTCGTTATTAGCGTGCAGAAAATGGCCTCGCCTTCTTCATTTTCAAAGGCCATTTTTACTTTGGCTTGCGTTGTGCTTCTCATCGGTGGCACAAGCGCTCAACTTTCGATTTTCTATTACACCAAAACTTGCCCCGACCTCTTCCCGACGGTGAAGCCAATCGTGCAAGAAGCGATTGCAAAAGAGGCCCGCATGGGTGCCTCGCTCCTCCGCTTGTTCTTCCACGACTGCTTCGTCAATGTAACTTTTCTTCCCCCAATATTCAAGACCAATTCATACATGTTTCTTAGAATTGGAAAAGTTGTCAATGCTCTTAGCTAAGAAAGAGTTTGGCTCCTTATCGACTTTTTGATATTCATGGTTTATTTATCAGGGTTGCGACGGATCAAACCTCTTGGACGATACGCCTACTTTCACCGGAGAGAAGAACGCGGCCCCAAACCAAAATTCCTTGCGAGGGTTCGATGTGGTGGACCAGATTAAGTCCGCGGTGGAGAAAGTGTGCCCCAGCATCGTCTCGTGCGCCGATTTGTTGGCAATTATCGCCCGAGATGCGGTTGAGATAGTAAGTCATTGGAACTAGACTAGCAATGGAGACGAAAGCCTTTGATTATTTTTGAATGAGTAATAATTTTGTTGCGAATGAATTGGGCAGCTAGGAGGGCCAGGGTGGGATGTGAAGCTAGGAAGGAGAGATGCGAGAACCGCCAGCCAGGCCGCAGCTAACGTTAGCATTCCTCCTCCAACTAATAACCTCAACGCTCTCATTTCCAGCTTCCAAAATCATGGGCTTTCTCAACAAGACCTAGTCGCTCTATACGGTGAATTTCCTCTCTCTCTCTCTTCAGGAAGATATCTTTTCTTTTTTTTTTTTATGAGCTAACTAAATCTCTTAGATCAAATCATTCACTTTTCAAGAATTTATGAGATCCACACTAAGCCCCACTAAAGAGCATGAATTTTCGTGCAGTTTCTGCATTTTAATTGGATTTTTTATGAGCAAGTCCTACAGAGACTATGTCTATTAAATCAAGTCAATCACACATAAAATTCTATAAGATCCACACTGTGTCCCCCAAAAAAAACCAAACTTTTCATGCAACTACTACATTCTAATCAAGGTTGTCAAAAAAAAAAAATTGAGGTTGTCCATTTTATCACTCATAGATTGAGTCTATATAGTATTCTTAATTTTATTATAATATTCAAATTACTCAATTCAATACTTATTTACATGCCCTCCTACTCTCAAATACTCAGGAGCGCACACAGTTGGGCAAGCGAGGTGCACAAACTTCCGGGCCAGGATCTACAACGAGAGCAACATCGACAGTTCATTTGCCCAGGCGATGAAGAGCAACTGCCCGAGCGTCACCGGCGTCGGCGACAACAACCTGGACGGGCTCGACTTCCAGAGCGCGACATCGTTCGACAACACTTACTACGTCAACCTCATGAGGAAAAGAGGCCTCCTCCACTCCGACCAACAGCTCTTCAACGGCGGGTCCACCGACTCTCTCATCAGGACTTACGCCCACAGCCAAGACACCTTCTTCAAGGACTTTGCGGCCTCCATGATCAATATGGGCGACATCAAGCCCCTCACCGGATCCAACGGCGAGATCAGGAAGAACTGTAGGAGGGTCAATTAATGTTTGATAAATTCAGTGGCCATGTATACTCCTTTGATGGAGTTCTATTCTGTTGATTATTTTCCATTTGAAGTTTTTGCTGTTTTGTGAGCGTCGAGATGGAATTGTGTGAGTCAAATATCATAATAACAATCCTATTGGGATTTCGTCCACTGTTCAATAATGAAATAAATCGAATACCAAATTAACGTAGTTTGATCGGTATGGCATATATTCACAAGAGGAGCAGCCAGAAATTTCACTATAGATCAAGTAACATATTGAAAATAATAATCACACTCGAGTCACTCAAATATATTCAAAATTTGTCAACCCCAATAATTCACATATTGTTTACCCCTCACAATGCATCACTAAATAATCTCTCAATCTCACTAAAGAGTTAGAATAAATCTTAACACAAGATTTTCATGGGTTCAAACAATCATGATGTAATTCACAAGCACAAGCTCCTCTTAAATTTCTCTTCACAAAGATAACCCATAGACAAAAATGTGACCCAAAACAGAGAACCTACTCATAAACAAGGTAACCACTCAATTGGGAGACATTAAAATTAGGAAACTTTTTATTTTTTTGGGACTTAAACTCACGATATATTTTCTACAACACTCCTTTACCACTCACATCTTTGATGAAAAATTCAAGCTGCTAGTACGGTTGCACTATTGATATGAACCTCTGTACCATTTAGCTAGGTGGGAGAACTGGGGAGTTATTGCCGTCCTTTCTGAACCAAACATTGATTTGCACCATGTCCATATTTATGAATGTAGGTGGACGTGGACTATTAGCTACAGGCAACAGCCATCTCTTTCTTAGGTACAGAGTCTTGTATTCACTTTTTTATAATCTTCAGAATTAATGTTGCCCGAACTAGGAACTGATTCTCGGGCCCCATCAGACGTTGCTGGAGCATTTGTTGCTGCAGACAAGAAAGATTGACTCGGCTACAACTTGAAAAAATCTACATGCACTAATTACAGAGGGTAGATGGCTTTGAGTGGTTCGCCAAATTGAATTCGAGGTGGTAAGAAAAAGCTGTAAGTTTCGTCTAAGTTTAGAAGTAAATTTCTATTTTTGATTTACATATGCAATGAATAATAGAGAAGTACCAAAAAGGTCTTAAGTCTATTATAATTACGCAAATTCCATCATAAATATTTCAATAGTATTAATTTAGTCCTAAATCATTTCACCATTTGCTAATTGAGTTTATCTGATCAATTTTGATAAAAAAAAAAAAATCATTGATGTAAACATTAGCCATCTTATGTGATTTGCCCACAAGGCCAGAGTAGGATAATTGACATTGACGTGAACATCTTTTAGTAATTTTTTTTATATACTTTTTGTTTCTTTTCTATTATTCACTTATTATATTTTTCTGTTTTTGTTTATTTTTCTCCTTCTTCTTCTTTTAACTTACATTTTTGCCTATAAGGGCCAATAAAACCTCATAGGCCGTTGGACAAGGGTCAAGGCCCTCACCAGCTGAGGGCCTTCACACCCTCACTTGTGGCCAATGAGGCCACAACCCTAAAATGAAAGAAAGAAAAGAAAAAGGAAAGGAATAAAAATTGTTTACATCAACAATGGCTATTTTGGCCGTGCCATATAGGATAGCTAGTATCTGCATAAGTAATTTTCAAACCAAATTGATTAGAATGACTCAATCAGCAAATTATGAAAAGGTTTAGAACTCAATTAATACAATTGAAATATTTAAAACTGAATCAGTACAAATGCAATATGACATAAATAATGTACTTTTGAATAGCCAATTATTGTGGAGGTCCCATTAAATTCGTAGGTCCCCTCCCAGAGACCTCCAACAAAGTATCTACCTGCCAACTCCATAGTATTATGGCCTCATTTGGCGATACTTAACCAAAATTTTTGCTTAAACAATCTACATTCATATTCTTTTCTCAATGATCTATCGCTTCATCCATTCATTTATTGAAAGGAGAAATTGGGCATGCACTATCATGAATCTACAGTATTCCTGTCTTGAAGGTCATCTCTTCCTCGCTATAAAATTCCCAAGCCCACCAAGCGCACCTCACACCCGGTTCATCAGTTTGGTTTCTCTCCAAGCGTTACCGAATGGCTTCTTCTACCGCTAGTTCTTCGTTTTCAAAGGCCGTTTTGAGTTCCGCTTGCGTTTTGGTCTTGATCGGTGCAAGCACGAGCGCGCAGCTTTCCCTCGACTATTATTCCAGATCTTGCCCCGTCCTCTTCCCCACGGTGAGGCTGATCGTGGGAGCCGCTATAGCGAGGGAGGCTCGGATGGGCGCCTCACTGCTTCGCCTGTTCTTCCATGATTGCTTCGTCAATGTAACTTCCATCCCCCTCCAATCTTTTTTCACCTTCTGGAAATCTTTCCACGCACATTATTCTAACTCTGCACTCATCGCGCTCGTATGTGCAACCAGCATCATGCATAAGAGTTTATAACCAGTTCGCTTGGGGTAATTCTTTTCATGATCCAACACTATGCAATGTGTTCACAGTTACTCAAATGGTTGTTCGTCGTTCAAAGTAGCAAGAGCTCAACATCTAGTCCATTGTCCCAACGTCATAAGGAATTGAATATGAAAGCCTGAACTACTATTAATCTTAATGTAGCGCCTTTTAGCAAACATACTGCGAACCTGTAGCTGACAGAATACGTATTACTGTTGAAACGCATTTGATATCGGCGTTGTATCAGGGCTGCGACGGATCGCTTCTTCTGGATGATACACCTACCTTCACTGGAGAGAAAAACGCCGCTCCAAATGTCAATTCAGCGCGAGGGTTCGAAGTGGTCGACCAAGTTAAGTCTGCCGTGGAGGGGCTGTGTCCAGGCATCGTCTCGTGCGCCGATCTGTTGGCGATTATCGCGCGAGACTCCGTCATGATCGTGAGCTGTTTGAATTTGGCTAGCAATTAATATACAATTAATAGAGATTTGGCGATGTTCTAATTTAGTTCCCTTGGACTATCGTGCATGACAGCTTGGAGGGCCATGGTGGCCAGTGAAGCTGGGAAGAAGAGATGCAAGAAGCGCAAGCCAAGCAGCTGCTAATGAGAGCATCCCCCGGCCGACGTTCGACCTCAACGAATTAATCTCCTCGTTCCGAAATGTCGGTCTCAACATCAGGGACCTCGTGGCTTTAGCAGGTAACTAAAATTGGAATTTATCTCGCATAATCGAATCAGAAAGATGGGATCGAGAGCTCGTTCAATTTGATACATATTTTTTTCGCGCCATTTCAAGGAGGCCACACGATCGGACTATCAAGATGCACGAACTTCAGGGACCGGGTCTACAACGAGACCGACATCGACGTGCTGTTGGCCCAAACGAGGAAGTTCGGCTGCCCTGGCATCGACGGCCTGGACGACGACAATCTGGCCCCGCTCGACTTCCTGAGCCCGATAACGTTCGACCACAGCTACTACTCCAACCTCGTCCAGAGGCGCGGCCTTCTCCACTCGGACCAGCAGCTCTTCCACGGCGGGCCCACCGACTCGTTCGTGAGGCTCTATAGCAGAAGCCCGCTCGCCTTCCAGGGGGACTTCGTGGCCTCCATCACGAGGATGGGCGACATCAAGCCCCTCACCGGATCCAACGGTGAGATTCGGAGGAACTGCAGGATGGTTAATTGAGGCCCAATGTCTCGCCTGATGAAGGCTCTGTCTCTTCTTGCTGTTTTTCTTTTCTTCTCTCTCTTTTTGGGTCTTTTTGGTTGGTGTGGTGCGTGCATTTGAAGCTGCTTTCATCTGGTAGTAATTACATTCCTGTTGTCATTTTGAATTCAATGATCGCTTCTAGTGTTCAGGACAATTGTTACCACTTAAATCTGTGCGGGCTCAACACATTTGAGTGGTTATCATTGCTTTTGCAACACATGTATAAATTCAGGACATGCCGAGTACTCATCGATCAAGAAAAAACCCAATCTCAAAAGCACGACCAAGTAAAGCCTAGAGCCATTTTGTTAATGGTATATTGGGTTGGGTGTTCGAGTTTCTCGCGAGTCAACGACAACCTACTACTTCTCACCAGACGTTTGAGCGAGAATTTGAACTAAGCATTTCAACTTACATCAAAGCGAACAACAAAGTCAAACAAACTAGCCCATGTTTCAATTTCCATCATGGGCCGAATATAGACAAGTACATATGCTGAGATCTCACGCTTGCTTTGTCGACTTTCATACACCACATAAGGACACGAATAAAGATTTATTTTCTATTGTTCATCTTCTCTCTCTTCAAAATAGTGATAGTCAAAAACGAAGCCCTTTCACTCAAATTGAACGATCGTAATTACTCTTCGAAATCCTCTATCGTAACTTTTCAAATATTTTTCGACATTCATACTTTCATATGGTGGAGTTATCGTGCCATGATATGATTGAAATTGAGCCATCTTGTTATCATAGTCTTTGGTGAGGAAGCTAGGGTTTTAGTGAGGATGCTAGGAGATGTTCGTCAATGTGTAAAAACTCGAGAACATCATGCTGATGTGCTCCATCATGTTAGCTTTAAAGTTAATCAAATTTAGACAATAAATTACATGGATTTCTAAATAAGAATGGCCTGCAGAGATGGGCGGATGGATGCTACCCCAGATGGCTCTGAGAGTAAGATTGTGCAACAGGACGCAGGCCCTTAGCTTATAAATTGCCTCGACCTCGAGCTAATACTTATAATTTGATAGGAAAATAGATAAATACTCATGGAATCTCCTACGTGTAAACCCTTAATTGAGGAGCCAAACTAGGGTCTTCATCTAAACAATCTGGGTTAGTAATTTAAGTGCTGCATTAAAATCCCAAACCCTAATTCTATTTTTTATCATATAGTATGAGGTGACATAATGTTCTACCAGAGATTCTCTGAAGTTGTCAACCCTCATAATGCCAGCAGTCAAGGACACTAATAAATTCTCCAAAGGTTTTCCTAAGGTCACGTCTGCTTCGCATCATTCTTTAATATTTGTCTCACAGCAAGAGGAAACCTTCAAGCATGTCCATCATTCCCCAGAAGAATTTTAATATGCAACTGGATGCTCTCCGAAGTAACTTGGAAAGCTGGAGACCTTTCTCTGCCCATCAGCGACATCGCATACTAATTTTGAAATAGTTAGTCGGAAGAAAAATAAATGTTACGCCAAAATCATGATCTTATTCAATTTGGGAGATAAAAGTTGAAGGAAAGGGTGACACGAATTAATGAAAGTTATGTTAGACGCGGTGTTAATACCTAATCATATGTGCATTCAAGAATGAATCGTTCTATCGATAGAACTGAACATAGATAATTAAGATCGATATCATTATTTGTGGAGAGAGATTTTTCACTGGCAATGGTCATGAAATGTTCCTTATCATAAGTTTTATAACCAGTGTCCCTCTACAAAGTGCACTTTTTACTTGAGCGACAGTACTACAGTGGCATGTTTAGATTGTGAAAACTACCCATCATCCAGAAGTGTACATGGATCATAATCGCGTGTTTTGTGAATTCAACTAATTCCGTCGTTGATGTACAATATGATGTTATAAATATATATATATTTATTTATTTATTTATTTATTGAGAGAGAGAGAGAGAGAGAGAGAGAGAGAGAGAGAGAGATGTGGAATCCAAGGAGGGTTGTACCCGGACTAGAAGATGCCACTAATTCAAGCAACCACGACTTAAGACCAAATACCATCACATCCCATTTGGATTTGAGAAACTTTGGCACGATAGAGACCATATGTGATATTCAATACGCTAGTCATATTAAAATTGATTGGAATGACTTTATGTAATATTTGGACTGAGAAAGAAATGCTGAAGAGAATCAAAAGAAAAAATATGTGGAAAGAGAGAGAGAGTGAATGAAGAGAATGAAGCTCGATCGATACCATATGTATCTTTAATTGCTTCACTCCTTCCCCTAAGCTGGTTGATGTCCACACGCCAAGGAAACCACACCCATCATCATCAGAACTCGATGTACATATCATCTACCTTTTAGCTGGCACGACCATTGACTATTCAACCGTAAATCCATCTTGTATATTCTAATATATATGTGTACGTGACCTAAAAGTGTTCATGAATCAAGCGTAAGCAATAACACCCCCCTAGATTTTCATTTTTCTTTAGTTAATATGATGATCGTAGGTAGTTTTTGAGTTGTAATAAATTGTACACAATAATGGTTCATACCGATTGTGTATCTTAGTATATATTTCTATGGTTTGCCAGACCATTTAATTTGATTTCTCTAAACAACTTCATTTTTTAAGTTATCAAATTGACAATTTCATACGTCTAAAGAATATGAAAGATCAACCAAGACAGTTTTTTGTTGGTCATGTTAAATCATGATGTGACTTAATTGGTAGACTTTGAAAAGTAGAGTATTGAAAAACTATACATATTCAAACTTGCGCATTAACATTCAAATCTCCATAAAAGTGCACACTTTCAGAATGAGACATAAACATGAATATCTACAATATTCATCGACCCTGAATTGTGTCCAATTTATTCACCACAGCTCCTCTACCAAACTTACTTGGGTGGAGCTAAACCTAAAGAAAATTAAATCATCATGAATTTGTCATTTAGCAAACCTATGCACATTGACCTCATATCAGTCTTTGACATAAATAAGGCCCCTATTCTAGGTTCTTGATATAGAGAGTTAGAGAAATAGTCAACTTAAGAATTTAGGCTTAACTGGAAATATGATTCCTCTTCCTAAAATTAAATTATGTTTACCGCCTCTTTTATTTGAGGGGAAAAATTGGGAAAAAAAAACTTTGGGAACAAATCCACTATCTAGCTCATCTAATACTTAATTAATTATAGTATTCCACTAAGTCATCAAAACATGATTTGGAGTTAAAGAGATGATCTGAAAATAAAAAATGGTCAAGGATAGGGGAAGGGCAATCAAGTGACAACATAGCTATTGGAATTTTTCTATTAGAAATATAAGAAAGATTAATGCTATATATGTGAAAGAAGCAAATATTAGGAAGGAGATGGTGATTTAACCCAGCTAACGCACAGTTGTGTGAAAGCAATCAGTAAGTTTGACAAAATGCAAAAAATTAGATGGCCTAAGTTTCAGGAACTGCTTTGAATCACAATGCCTTTTGTCTCCCTCAACTTGAAGTAATGTTCAGAGTCACTTCAGTGTGGCACAGAAGAGCGTGTTGAAAAAAGATTGCATGTGGTCAACTACTTTCCACACGTGCAACATCTAGACAGTTGAGCCAAAACTCTTGCTCTCTTCTATAGAGGAGCTAACGACTAAACAAGGTTACGCCATTTCTTTTCTCTTTTCTTTTTTTTTTTTTTTTTTTTTTTTTGAATCTTCATCTCTTTTTTCCATTTGTTTTTAGCTTCTTCTACGAGAGGAAAACGGAGATGTGGCAGCAACTTGACAAATATTCATGGTGCAATGAGAACTGAAATTTTTTCATATGTAAAGCAACACAGAGAGAACTCTCAGTATATAAGATACGAAAGTGAGAAATGAGATACATGTTTAGAAGCAAATTACATACATGGCTAGAGGTGGAACAGGAAACCAACTATATAATAAACCCTGGCTCGAAACATAGTGATAACTCTATGGATGTCTAGAATCATGAAGAAGACTAAGTTGCCTATCCCAAAGCAAATCTGCTAACAATATAATCATGCTCTCGATTTTATTCCAAATAATTCGTGGGAAAGAAAAATAAAATCAGATCTTTCAGTAATAAGTTTAGAAGTTTTAACCAAAATAAGAGACATTCTCGCTGGAGATGCCGCCGTAGTCAGTTGTGCCACCCGGCTGTGTAAACAAGGAAGGAGGCGAGGAGGCAGGCGGGAGAGGAGGCGGCAATGAGGTAGGAGCAGACTGCGGTGGCGGGGTGGGAGGCGGCGCGGCAATCGAGACTGTGCCCGGTGAAAGCAAAGTCACGTGAGAAGTGGGACTGATGATGCCTGCTTCTCTATACTTGTACTTGAGGATTTCGGACCTCACCGCGTTTAGCTCAGCTTGCAAGGACTGAATTTGCTGTTGTAAAGCCGAAATCGCACCCATGCACCCGTAAACTGGGTCTCGCAGCCTCACATTTGCTTCGTAGACGAGACTGTTCGCCGCGTCAGCTCTTTGGCTCTCAGGTACCTCCTAAATATACATAAGCGGAAGAGTATCAGATTTCAATCTAAAAACAGAAACAAGAAGACACATATACATGAGATACTTCAGTTAATCACGAATTAGCAACTAGGGTTTCATAAATACCATGAGCATCTTGGAGACATTGCTGGCGCCGAAGACTTTATGAACAGAAGCGAATTTCTGGGGTTCATGGGGAGAGAAATAAGGAGAGAAAGGACATTCTTGAGCACACCTCCTTCTCAAGAGCTTGCAGGCTGCACAGGGAGTGATGGTGTTTAGGGTTCCTGGAGGACCCAGCATGTGTCTCCTTCCCATAAGATGATGATGCGAAGCATCTCCGTCTCTTTTGATCTTCTTGCCTATCTCATCAAATCTCTCCCTACTAAAATCAAAACAACCCAGTGAAAGATCGTTCCAAAGAGGAAGTAGCACTTGCTAGTCCTTAATGTGCTATAGTGTAAGTGCTTATTGAATTGATGCTATTATTTAATTGATCGACCCAAGAAAAAGAGTGCTGCTTTTCCTGACAAGAAACTGATCAGGGTTCTTAAACAAGCTCCCAAAAGCCTCATAGGTGCCAAGAGATATGTTTTAGACGCACGTCTTGACATGATTGCTAGAGAGAGAGGGGGGGGGGAGAGAGGGGGGAGAGAGAGAGAGAGAGAGAGAGAGAGAGATGTGAAGTCATACCTTTCTCTGGACATTCAGGCATGCTCTCTCTGGGTATGGAGGTGGAGTTTTTAAGAGAGAGAGGGGGAGGAGGAAGGAGAAAGTAATATAAAGAGGGAGAGCGAAAAAAGAGAGAACTTTAAAGGCAAGATAGAACAGGGAAGGTGGTCCTGTGCTTAAAATAGAAAGAGACAAAAGGAATATGAGCAGGAGGCTGAAACCAAAGGGGGGTTTTAACAAGTTTGGTGATCTGGTTGACCTCACCTTGCTCTCCTGGTTCAAAATACTGTACGTTGAGTTTCAGAAGCTGTGGTGGTTGCAGAGCTGTGAGCAAGAACGAATCTCTGCTGTCATGAGATTGGAGAGAGATCACAGCAGAGAAAGGGCATCAATGGAGAGGGAGAGGGAGAGAGAGATGTATAGATGCCAGCTCCTTCACTGAATTGCTCACGTGTGAATCCTTAAATGTTTTTGACTTTTTAGAATCAGCCGGCCTCTTGGGTTTTGTTTTGCTTCCATTTCTTGCATTTGCTTTTTCCTTCTTGCATGTGGTCCTGCT
This sequence comes from Eucalyptus decipiens, assembly GCA_014182575.1. Classification (NCBI taxonomy): domain Eukaryota; kingdom Viridiplantae; phylum Streptophyta; class Magnoliopsida; order Myrtales; family Myrtaceae; genus Eucalyptus; species Eucalyptus decipiens. Next base: position 56,965,189 of record CM024615.1, read on the forward strand.
TCTTCCCTTTGCACTGACTATATTTAAACCTTTTGAGACGTAGATTCCATACGTTAGCAATTTTAAAGTTGAATTTTTCTAAAATTGAGTTTTTAAACTATTAACTAATCTAAAATAATTTTTCTGTGTATTAGTAAATCTTCAAACGAGGAAAATCTATGAGCAATATAGTTAATCCACTTGCATAATTTTGAGATGCGTCCTAGTAACTAATCTTTAGTAAAATTCTATACTAACTACAGCATCACATCTATGGGTCTCTGTTATCTATACTGCCTACATAAAGTTTAGCTTACCCAAATTGGTTTTTTATGTACGTCCATGTGTATCATGCAATCTACCTTTAAAAGTGGGATTGGTTATTTTCAATATTATAGCATCCATTCAAAAATCTAAACACATATGATGTATGTCCTAGCAATCATATCATATGTAGCTGTGATAAGACAGAAGCTTACCTAATCACGCACATGCTTTTGTCATTGTAACTTCAAAGGCACCAATGGCTTTAAGGAAAAAAGTGATCGTCTCTTTGGAGGTTAATCCCGAGAATTGTGTGTGCCTCCTTAGACAAAAGACTTGCAAGAAACAAAGGTCTCCTTATATAAAATACTACAAAAATTAACTCTATGCATTGCGCAGTAGGCAAAATCACTCACGCTGTACCATTACAAAATGTCTTTAGACTTTACCCTTTTTTTCCCTCAAATGAGATCGATTTCTTTCGATCCATTAAATTTCGGCGCAGACAATAGTGACTTTGGTTAAGTGGTGAGATAGAAGAAAAACGAGGATGTATGAAAATAGGACAAAAAAGAATTATTAGCATCTCCCTGACATTATTTACGCTTTTAAGTCCTTACCATATAAAAGCTGTACTCTCTGTGGGGGGAGAGACACCGGGCATGTTAGTTTCTTGTCAAAATCAGGAACCCACCACTCTTTCATTGAAATGACCATATCTGGGGATCAAGTCCCGAAAACGAAATTTATTTCTACATCACCGTGTAGAAACCGCAATCGTGTCTATATTTTGAAAGGTTGGCTCAATTTTAATTGTAGACATCATCTATTCTACCTATTAGACGATCAGTCGGAGAAACCAAACACATGGAGAACCAAACACATGGCGGGCGGGGGGATGGGGGCGGTGGTGAGTGAGAGAGAGCTCATTAATAAAAAGATCACCTTTGCAAGCACTCATTCCTTTGCTCTAACATCAGTAAAGAGACAGCTTGACCAGCGTCATTAGCTTTCGTAATTACTTCCCTTTAACTGTAATCTGACTGTTACGGTTGATCAATTTCATTGCCACTTGATCTTGTTCTGACTTCTGAGCAAGAGCTTGCAATTCTGAGTAAGTCCACAGAAAAAGATTGGACACCTTTCAAGATAAGGGTGAGTTTTCTTTTCTTGTTAAGGAACTCAACGCACCACAGCCTCATAAAGGAATGACTCGAAGGTACATGTGATGATATATGAGACATCTCACCTACAACATTATCATATGCGGACAGCTCTGATGTTCGGGGAATTGCTGTCAGTGTCACTTTAACAGTGTTTAAGCCGGCATAGTTAGGTTTTCTGCTTATATGTATAGATCGGGTGTCGTCTTTAACAGATTAACTGCTCGGAAGATAAGGAGGAACACCAAATTTCTTCTGGATTGAGTGCTGGTAACATTGTGCACCAGCAGGCTCAACATGTTGCAGACCATCTTGCATCAAACCTTAATAATTTTTGCAAAATCATCAGCCCTAAAGAAGATGAAATTTAAAATTAATATATATATATATATATTATAATGATCACGTCAAGTACTAAATGGATGAAATGCACAAATACCTTCCGCTCCTAAAATCTCTATTCGATCAAGTACAATCCCACCAAACTGAATTTCAGACAAACCCTAGAATTAGTATGGCCAACGTGTGTTTTTGCATACCTGCTATATGTCCCACCGCAATAAGCGTATGATCACAAGAGAGTATGGCGTAGATGAATTTATGTGTCCCGTTCAAGAGTACAGCTTTATATTGTTATGATTAGTCATGTCCACCACATCATTCATAAAGTAATTAAAGGCTAATACGATCACATATTCCTTAAGTGCGTTCACAATATTAAGGGTTATGACATGATAATGGTTGTCTTTCAAGAGTGCTAAATATCTTTGTCAAAACTATCATTAAGGACCATCCATTATCACGAACACCCTTAAACTAAACATAACCATACTAATATCGAATCATCTGCGATGCTGACAAAATAGGAAATGAGATGGGGAATTGTCTTGGCAGTGATATCTGAAGGATGTTTATATCAAGGGTGGGTGGTGAAAGGGAGGGAAGGGGTAGGAAAAGGGTAAAGAAAAGGAGGGAACTGGGTTTGATAACATTAAATTATGACTTAAATTTATCTTCTACTTTATTCTTTTTCTCTTTTTTTTTTTTTTTTTTGCTTAGATTGCAAGAAATTGCCCACCACCTGTTCTTGTTTGACCCGTATTTTAAGCCTAACAAGTCGCCCCATTGTTCTCTCATCTCCAACCAAGGATTTCTTACCATTTCTTGATCTCTCTCTCTCTCCCTGTCACACACGCATACACACGCACCACCTCCAGTCCTTTGCACCCAAACCCAGAACCCAAAAAGAAAGGGAAATGACAACTGTAAAGAGGCATCGCATGGCAGTCAATACCTTGACCTCCCTCTTGATTTTCAATTCAACACTTTCTTAATCTAATCAGAACGGTCATGGTCACCCAATGAGATCCGAGTCTTGGATCCGCAAGTCATGTCGCCTCTCTCTCTCTCTCTCTCTCTCTCTCTCCCTCTCCCTCTCCCTCTTCCTCCCTCCCTCTCCCTCTCTTTCAACTTTATAATACCAAACAAACATTCGTTTCAAACCCTCGGCTAATTTTGGTCAACACACATATACATGGGGAGAGCTAGCGCACATCTACGAACGAGCGAGCATGTGTTTTTCCTCCCTAGTTCATGAACTTGGCCCTGCGGTGTAGCTATCAAGCCATCTATCATTTCAGAATCCACGTTCGTGTTTTATCTTTTTCTGGTCAACAAGAAAGAGAATCTGGTATTCTCTCGATGGCTGAATGTCAATGGTTAGATGCCGGTCGAGTCAGGAATTCCTATCTAATAACATCTCCACTCACGACTTTTTCTTCTTAAGAATATTACTGTCACACGTTACTAGGTTATTATAATATCCTTTGATGAGGCCGTCTCGTCAAATTTTTTTTTTCTTTTATTATGTACAGTACTCGCTGTGCTACTAACTCTTACCTGCATTCTGTTTCTCTCTGTTGAACTAGGCGTGTTAGACTGAAATTCGGCGATGTGGTTAATAACGATTAATCGAAAGTACAATGCTATACTTGTGTTAGAAAAGAAAACCTTAGAAGAGATTTAACAATTTCGAAAGAAAACGCTCCGCAGTACGTTTCCGATCAAATTGAAAGTGCTGTAGTTAATGAAATCGTCTGACAATGTGGTCCTCTGTGACGACCATTGCCATGTTCAATTAATGACTATAACTACCTTCAGGTAACCTTAAAAAATTGACGTAATAATACTTGATAGAAAATATAACCTTAATAGGTTTTTCATATCATGCAATCCTTACAATTGAAGAGTTCACATAAAAAATCAAATGTAGCTACCAACAATCGAAGTAAACTCGATTGTGGTGCTGTTGGACAAATTAAAATTCTAAAAAATACTGCAAGTTAAAGTGCATCAATTTTGCATTATTCTAAATGGTACATTAATTATTTTCGCTAAAAACTTTTTAAAAAAAAAAAAAAAAAAACTAAATAGATTCTAAAGTATTATGAAAAGTTCAAATTGCAGGAATCGCAAGATTGGTAACCGGTATTTCATGCAAGCAGAGAAGCTCATTTGGAGAATACAAGTTGCCTTTGCTGTCTTCCTAATGGGCTTTCAGGCCGTCAGTGGGCCAAGTGTCTCCCTAAATGGGTCATCTAATTTCGGAAAATCATGACTATCCTTTGGGCCTAGGGCCCTAAGCTTTCTTTGATTCAACCTCTCAAGAAAGTTAATATGAAACAATCAAAATCCAGTAGTGGGTACTAATGGCACCAAACCACACAAAAAAATCCAAAATTATAATATGAAAATTTTCCTAAAGGATTAAGTTTAGATCCGCATGTTTATAAAAATGTTTCCTACCTTAAAATTTGTTCGGAAATAAATTTGTCGTTCTAATGAATTTGACCAACATCAATGAACAAAATGTTTGATGCGCGTCTAGTATTATGAACAAGAGTAATGAGACCAATCTTACATCAACCGTAGCACACAAAAGTTAGGATCGATCCATTAAGCCAAGGACAACAGAGTGATTAGAATTAGATTAGGAAAAATAATGAATTTAAGTGATTTGGATTTTTGGACCGATCACTAGAAAACAGTCGATGATTCGTACTATTGTATAGGTCAAAGCATAAGTCATGACTAAAAAGGTCAAGCCTAAAATAGCAAACAAAACTTTGTGACTATTGTTGATTGCACGACATGCATAAACAAAATCGAATTGTGTCTGCAAAGATTTATAGATATCATTGTCTCAATATATGAATTGATTACATTATCCATTTGAGCAAAATGAAGGTATAAATCTACATAATTTAGTCCCTTTCAGATTTGCTTTCCAACAATGGGGTCCATCTGATATTTGGCAGCCACTTCCACCATAGCAGTTGACTAAAGAATTGCGGGAAATAAAAAAATAAAAAAAAATCTTAAATCTATTGTATTAGTATTGATTCAATCTTAAATATTTCAGTTGAACTAATTTAGTCTTTAATATTTTTACATTTTGTCGGTTGAGTCCATTTGACTAATTTAGGTTGGAAATAACTGACATGAACACTTACCATCTTATGAGGCACAACCGACGCTAACGTGAATATTTTTTAATAATTTTTTCCTTTCCTTTTTTTTTTTTAATTGTTTCTTTTCCTTTCCCTTCTCTTTTTGCTGATGGCCGGCACAAGCCATGGCTAGCGAGGGTGAGCACCAACAAGGCCACCCTCACTAGATCTAGTGAGGTGGACCCTTGCCCAAGAGACGCTCGACGAGGTTGCCCAGACCTAGGCAAGGGCTGGCCTCGTCAGCACTCACCCTTGCTCAGGCAAAGCCGACACTTGCCACTCAGCCTATGCCAACCATCGGCGGAAATAGAAGGGAAAGGAAAAGAAAGGAAAAAAGAAAAAAATATATATTAAAAAAATGTTCAAGTCAATGCTTGTCGTATGCTAGCCGTGCTACGTTAAATGGCCAATGTCCACGAAAGCAATTTCTAGTCTAAATTGGTCAAATGACTCAATTGGTAAAATGTGAAAATATTTAGAATTAAATCAGTCCAATTAAAAAGTTAAGAATTGCATCTATTTAGGACCTTTTTTTTTATCCAAATGTCTTCTCCAACCAATGACTCGCGTGCACAATATACAATTTAGCAATTTAGCAACATTGTCCTTATATGTCACAAAAGGAATACAGAATCATGATCATACTTTAGGTACGCTTGTGTTTATATTATGTTGATAAACGTACAACTATAACCTCTTCCTCGCCTTTACAACCGATTATCTTTTTTATGTTCGTGTTGATCGGGAACAAACCTGCCTTTGTGTTCAAGCGAGAGCGATTAGTCAATTTGAAATATTTTTGTTCGGGATTTTCGAGCTGCGATGTAATTAAATCAGAGTATTCACTAATAAAGAGTTAAAGAAAAACATAAAATGAAATATTATGTATATAAGTCAAAAACCTCAATTGACTCACTTTTTTTCCTTTATGTGTATCTCAAGTTATCTTCACATGCAACGATTCTACAAATTTGTCAAAGTATTAACTGCTCTCACACTCTTCCAAAATCACTTTTTTAAGCATGCTATAAATTTATGCTTGCTGTTTTAATTTTTTGATGTTAGCGAAGATGACAATTCAAATCACTTAAAACAAAGAGTCGGAGTCCAGAAATGTATAAATTAGCAGGCTACGTATGTATGGCTTTCTACATAAGTCCCATGTGATCAGCATTATTTAAATTGAAAATTGAATCCAACACAATAATTAATCAGCGCCAGAGCCACTACAAAACAGTTCCAACATGCTTAATATTTTACCACATTCGACCTATAAATTCGGAAGTTTCCGCTTGCCTCCCCCAAGATTAGTCGTTGTAGCTAATGCAATAAAATGCAAACCAATAATTTTCTATTTAGCCTCTCGGCCATTACTTATTTGCTTGGCCATGTTCGAGCAAACTAGAAGAGAAGTGCCCGACAAGATCGCTGACAACCGAACTGAGATCATCTTATGTTGAGTGACGAATTTTCCTTCTTCATTTCTCATTTTCTTCTGTTAGGATAAACGCTGAACGACAAAGTTTTGATATTGATGGTGTCATGTCAAAAGATGAGGGCGTCGGTGCAATTGCTTCTTCACCTTGTTCGGGTGGATACATATATTCTAGCCCAAAAAAAGAAAGGTATAGATGCAAATAAAATAAATTATTTCAGACTCAGATGAAAGTGGGCGGTAACGAATTCCCTAATTAATGCGCCCATGTTCTGGAAACCACCCGCGGTACCGACGAATAAAGGAAAGGAAGAGAAGAAGAAGAGTGTAACAAAATAGACAAGTTGGCATGGTATGTATAAACGACACAGCGAATATCCGTAACTTATTACAAAACACTGTGGATTGACGTCGTACATATCTGCTGAGTTGTAGCTGTCATAAAGAAGAAGAAGAAGAAGAGGAGGAGGAGGAGGAGGAGGAGGAGGAGGAGGCTTAGATTCATGGTTGACAGTTTGAAGAAAAGAAAGAGAACGAGACGTTCCATGAGTTCCAACCGTCCATACCATCGTCAGATGCGTAAAAATCCAAGAAGAAAATGCACAAACTTGAACTCGTGCCAATGAACACCAATGCAGGATGATATTAACGGCTCGCGCCGACATAAAGGAAATCCTACGACTTCAATAAGTACCTTGCCTTTGCCCTAAGATGGACAAGAACCTCTTCTTCACGTTCCCCATTGAATAGCAACCCCTGAACTTGTCTGAGTATTCCCTCCTCTCCCCGAAGCTCAGCGTCAAATCCGGAGATCCGTAGCCATCTTCTTTCTCGTCGCCAATCTCTTCATTGTCGTCGTTCGACCCATAAAGCATAGAAGATCCCGAGCAAGAGAAAAAATGGCGATGGATACGGAACCTCGAAGTGGATGGGGAAGAGTTATAAGATGACCAAGACGACGACGATGTCGACCCTGAAGAAACCGATGATGACGGTGATGCACGATGGGACCTTTTAGAGGTGAACCTTGAGAAAGCGGCGCTCATGGACAAGTTCCGCTTGCGATGATGGCCCTGCGAGGATGAGCTGGAACCGGTGAGCACAGGGGTGGAAATGGAAGGAGGAGGCGTGAGGGGACGGCGAGAGGCGTCGGAGAAGGCGTGCTTCGGTGTCCCCGGCTGGGACTCCCAAGTGAAGGGCACCGAGCGGGCGGCCCCGCCATAGTAGAGGAGGCGGGAGGAGGTGTTCGCGACGGAGCCTTCCCTAGACAAGAGCCTAGAGAAGAACTTGCCATCTTGCTTGATTTGGAAGGTCTCTGGATGGTCCCGAGGGTTAAGGCTGCGATTCATCATTTTCTTGTTTTCCTTTTCGGGAAGGTGAAGAAGGGGCTCTTCTTCTCAGGTGTATGGGGGTGGCTCTCAGGCTCTTGCAAGATCTGAAGATTCAAGATCCGAAGAAGAAGCTGATCGGGAGAGAAAAGAATGGAATAGAATAGAATAAATCTTGATGAGAGTGTGGTCGAGGGTCATGGGAATTTAGCAATTTGCGGCAATAATTTAAGCTGCTTCTCTCCCCTCAAAGGCTAATGTCATTAAATTGCTTCCCCTTTTTATGCGGCAATTAAATAAGGCGTTTTCATTGACTATGCACGTTTTCATATGGGGATTTTTTTCTCAAGTTGGAAAGTGGCAAAGTTTAGTGTTGATGCTGTATGTCCTTGCCCGATGAACATTTATTTGTGGACCGATTGATTATGTCATCACGAACTGTTAGAAAAAGACTATTTTATAGGCTTGCCATATGAATCGAGACATATAGATTGGTGCGACCATTAGTGCTGAAATATTTTATGGCAGCGAACATAGGATCTGGACCACCGCTGGGAAATGAATGATTGATGTGTAGCATTTTTTTTTTTTTTGAACAGTTTGATGTGTAGCATTTGAACCATCCATTTTAATTCTGTAACGTGTGTGTGTGGCGGGGCGGGGGGAGAAGTTGGGAAGCAAAACAGATATATGAGAAGGCTGTGTAATCTCTTAGGTTGGGCTATGTATATATAGCATTACCTCAAAAGTAAACAATCTCCCTTCGAAACTTCCGCCTCTAAACCAAGCTTTTGTCTCGTATTTTGAATTTCTAATGATGATATGATCAGGTAATTTCTCTATTATAGCATGTGCGAGTAAATTAAGATTAGGAAATAGATGGGTCCAACACTGTCGTACAAACCCTCCTCATAATTATGTGTTTGCTCAAAAAAGCAAAATCAAAATTACGCAATAGTTCCATATTAACTAAAACATTTGAGAGGATATAAAAGTTTCAATTTTTTTCCTCTATTTAATAGAACTCGCAATGCATACATTAATTCAATTATATAAAATGGGATAATCGTCAATGCAAGGAATAAAACTTTAAGAAAATTACTAGTTAAGAATAATAAAGCAAAAGAAATATATGAGGAATTTTTGTATATTTTAATATTTATAATGAAGAATACATCAACCTATTTATAGGTTTTATAAGATAACTATTGAAGTTAAAGTATATAAATCAAAATATACATGACCAAAAGAAGAATTTACGCACGATATTGAAAAATACATAAAATTAATAAAATTATCAAATGAAATCCCTAATTATTTTTAACATCATCTCTCAAACTCAATGTGGCTAAGTCGGCTTAAGTTTGAAATCAAGTCAAACGATGTTAATTAGGTGTGAGGCAATGTCCGGTTGCTATTCATGGCTAAACTTTAAAATCTAGCTAGTTTGAGGGTGGCGAGTTTAGTGATAACTTTGGCCTCTTGAAACAAAAGGGATAAGGTTGAGAATCGGAGGGGAAACAGCAAGCGGCAAATGCGACTAGCTTGCAAAACAATAACTAAGCAACGTTGCTCATATGACTAGTGTCGTAGTATTAAGCGACCTATATGGCAAGCTTGGGAAAATAGTTATTAAGCGATGCGGCTTGTGCAATTGATATCAATAGAAAGCCAACTGGGCTCGATTGGGTAACGCGTTCAATGCGATTGGTGTCGAAATATGACCATCATGGAATTGACTCGACTAAGTACTTCCTCATATGAGAGTTGTGCAATCTTCTGAAAACTTAAGAGAATGAATATAGCCCCACGATGGATACGTGTGTATATATTCTCATATCATTTCGAGAACTATATAAAAGATCGTCGTTACTTATATTTATCATTCTAAAAAAATGTATGAATCAATATAATTTGTGCGATGCTATAAGTCTTTACATTTTCCCTTGGCCTTCCGGGTGAGTTGATACTAGTTTAAATATATAAGATTTCCAATTAAAACTAGGGAAAATGAAATCACCACTCCCCAGTAAACGTAAAATTAGGGTGCGTTTGGTAACGTTTCGTTCAAAACCATTCGAGGGGAACAAAAATAGAAAAAAGTGTTTTAGGGAAACAATTTGTGACCAAAAAGATGCGTTTGGTAAACTTGTTTTAGGAATAAAATATGAATAGAAACACGTTTGGTAAATTTATGTTCTTTTTTTTTTTTTTTTTTTTAATTTTTTAATATTTTTATTTTATTTTTTATTTTTTTCTTTATTTTTATTTTTTTTCTTCTTTCGGCCGGCAACCTCGCCGGGGGCCGGCGACACTTGGCCTCGCTCCAACGCCCGGCAAGGTCGCCGACCCTCGACAGCGTCGCCGGCCCTCAACGGCCGGTCGCTGGCCATGGCCGAGGCCGGCGACCGGCCAAAGAGAAAAGAAGAAGAAAAGAGAAGAGAGAGAAGAAGAAGAAGAAGAAACAAGAAACAATTTTATTTTTTTTCATTTCTGCTCTTTTTGTGTTCCGGAAACAAAAAAAAAAAAAGAATAGTAATGCAACCAAACGCGTTTATTATTTTTTTTTGTTCTTAACAAAAAATCAAAAATCTGTTTATAAACAAATTCTAAAAATAAAAACATGCAGGCCCTTAAACTCCCGCATTTCAAAAATATAAAAATATCAAATCATGCATTTACCTGACAGTTTAAATTTTTAGGGTTGAACTTTCTTAATACCATATATGGTATTAGAGTTGGTATTATCCATTTCATGTATGTACTTCTAACCCCATCTCCTAATCTGGCTTGCACGTGAAAGGAGGGAGATGTTGAAATATTCTCAAATACTGCTTAACAATGGGTTCTATATTATTTTTATATTCATATAATTTCATTTTATATTTTTAGAACTGCTGACTGTAATATGGTAGATCAAATTTCAATCTAAAGTTGGCGTGATAAGTATTAATACTCTCAGCTGTTCAAAAACAAAAGAAGAATACTATGATTCCTTCTTTCAGTGTAAGATTGACCGAGGAATGTCACTAGTAGCTCTTACGCCCTGAGCATTAGGTGTCAATTTGTGCTGCAACGAGGATCCGCATTCAAGACTAATTCGTCACGCAACCGTACACGAGAATGAACCGACGAATCGTCCAACTAACCAATCAATTGCACCAGTTCCTGTGGGCACAGATTGGAAGCCCTAGTTTTAAATGCTTCGTCTGACTCCATTACGGCTGAATTATTTGTTCCTTTTACTTTATTCCTCTCGCATTAAATCGCACGAATAAGGTCATGCCTGCCATGGTAGGTAGTTGCACGATACTAGATCCCATGGTGGTTGCGTTCGATGCAGCGCCACGATGGACTTCAGAAGTGAGAGAGGGTCCTTGATAAAACAGTCATTTTCTAATTGAATATATTGTATGGCATAACGATACTTCCTGACTAATATACTTGCATGGATTTGTGCAGCTCTAAGCTACCGTGATTATATCGTAAGGTAGCAGAATCCTATTGTTCAGTCTTGAAAAATAGAAATTCATTTTTCACGGTGATGAATTCGATCAATATTTTTTTTAGAGTGACAAAACTTTTGATACGATAACTTTTGTCTAATGAATATGTTGATAACTTACCTATACTTAAATGTAATTGACAATTTTTTTAAATGGTTTACAAATTACCAATTTCATGCTAAATTACTGACTTTTATTTGCATAACCCAGCCAGCAAATGAAATCCCCGTAGGACGAGGTATATGATCCTTACCCCATATTTGATCCACAGGATGTGTCGGTCAAAAGCTTTAAGTCATCAAATGCTCCATCAGGATTAAGAATAATTATCGGACTCATCAAGTAACGATATAGCAATACGGTCCCCTCTAAAGCATTAATTAAAGCATGCCCGTAAAGTACGTACGTCTCATTAATGCTTTTAGCCAAGGCGTTGATCAAAGTCGTGGAGAGCGCATTTAATTTTTGAGCGAGAAACAATTTAGTGGCCGGGTCTGCGTGCGGATTAGACGGGGCAACATGACTGCAGATCACGTGCAAGCTCCTCAAATCTCGATATCTCCTTCCTCTCAACTTAATTAATCACGATTAGGGTACTTGATTCTGTATTTAATTTCGCACGCTTGTACTTCCTCATTTATAAAAGGATTCACGCGGAAAATAATATTAGGAATGATGGGGAAGGTTCGGTTCTCTTTCTGCCCCCACTACTATTTATTATGGTCCCGTGTACGAATGAGCAACAACTTAGATAGATCCTAAAATCAGACTGGACCAATCCTACCAAGCTTATTCTGGTTTCAAATTTTTGGAAGTGGCTATTATTGGTCTGGTCCTGCTTCTGGGTGCTAAACCAGACTGGACAATGGACATGACCGGAGGACTGGCCAAGAAACCTCAATTCTCTCCTTTAAGTTTTATCTTGCATCTTATGTTCTTGTTGTTGCTGACTCTATTTTGTTATAGCTGCTATTTATCTTGATTGTAAATGAAAGGATGTTTTACTAGAGTTTGTCATTTCAAGGAATTAAAAAATGAGATAAAAAAAGAAAAGGAATTGGTTAGCTCCCGTCTAGATCTTGAAACCGAATCAGACAAATAGAGTTGGTTCCAAAGTCGATTCCAGAATTTACAAGATAGATTTCAAATAGTAAATGTATGCTTACTGGCTTTTTTGTTTCCCCTTTTTGGTCTAAGTCAGCATGCTGAATTGACTTAATTATAAATAAATATTAAACTACGGTCCATTTGGTAGGGTTTCCACCGACGTCATCAGATACAAGAGATAGGCACAGGCCACGGAGGTCTTGTTGCATAAGCTTGAGAGGATTGATTCAATCGGTCACATGGGACTTATGCTAGATGTTGGGAATACTCTCATAGCAATAGGTCGACCCTCGACTCAATTCATATTGATCGAAAGTTGAAGTTCACACAATTTTCTTTACATTTTTCTATCCTAAATTAGTGGAGTGCAGACTTTGAAGTAGTCAATTTGGTTCGGATTATTTACATAAAGAAAAGTCAGACCCAAATTGTATTGCTAATTCCCTCTTGATCATCCGCCTTTTTGGTGAATCCCACCTCCATTGAATTCAGGTATAATGATCTAAAGAGTAAAATGAGATTCAAACCAGCGAACATGGGTCCTCAATTATGTAAGAATAGGCAATACTATACTATACAGCAAATAATAGTCTCTCTATTTCATGATACACAAAATTAGGTTATTTGTATGTGCATCACTTAGATAATGTGGTATATGAAATCAAGAGATGAGTATAGTGGAAGTTTTAAATCATAAAATTTGTCACTAAAGTGCAATTGAGTTTTAAATATTTTAAAAATTGTCAATGTTAACGTCAATCGTACTATATAAGATGATCGGTGTCCATATCAATAATTTTTTAACAAAGTTGGTCGAGAGGACTAAATTGTCAAAAGTTTAAGACTTTACCAACACAATTGAAAATGTTTTGGATTGAATTGACACTAAGGTAAAACAAAACAGAGGTTCTCATCCTTGACAACTATAGAAAGCTTCTATTTCTAGTTAGCTTCATTATGAATCCAATTACGTGAGCGACTTGTTATTATTGAACTGACTAATTCTTTTCTTTCGCATTTAAAAGTTCAAAATACAATTAAGAAGAGTTTGTATTTTTCAATTGGCACCATTATGGATCTAATTGAGCGGCTGGCCATCATTGAACCGACGGATTATTCTCATTCCTATCTAAAAGTTCAAAAAAATGCAACTCAAAGCGGAAACTCACCTCGCTTAACCAAGCTGAAATGTCATTAGCCGCGACAGATCGGGGGGGCGCTCTGATTGAAAGCCCGGCCCATCATCATCGGGAAAAGAAAAAGGCGATAAAGTTTTTAAGCAAAGTTCCGGAATTTCTTACCGCAATCCCCGTTATACGAAAAAGGGGAGAAAAAAAAGGAAAAGACTCGTCAACAACCTCCAACAACCAAAAGGAAAAGCAAAAGAAAGATCCCCGCAATCTCTCTCTCCCTCTCTCTCTCGCTGCCGGCACGTTTCAAGAAATCGATTCTTGGAACATTCTCTCGTTTGACTTCTGGGCGTCATCGACCAATCCGGAACCGCGTACCCGCATCGCCATCCAAGCTCACGATCCTCGTCGCCCCCTCAAATCGCCCCCCGCCCTGGCCTTTAATAAATTAGAACCCCGGAAAAAGTTCCCTCCTTTATCTTCTTTCCTTTTCCCCTGTTTTGCCCTGTTTCTCTCTTTAATCAGTGCACTCATCCCGTGTGGACCATCTTCTTTTGCCTCTCGAATTCTTCACTCCCCACTCTGATTTTCACCTTTTCCTCTCTCTCTCTCCCCTCTCATTTTTACCTTTTCCTTTCTCTCTCTACCCCAGTACCCCCCTTCTCTCTCTGCAACGCCAGCAGCGGCACAATCATGACGGTCCATTATTGTTCTTGGTAATTCAAAAGTTGCTCCGCCAGAGATCGCTTTTTTCTGGTTTTTCGTTTCCATGATGGGTTCTTTTTCTTCGGGTTCTTTAAAGGGTCTTGATCCCGCGCGAGAAGATCCACCTCTGCTTCGGCAATGGCGGAGAACCCGAATGGTGTTCCGGACAACTGTTGCTCCAAGGAGTACTACCCGAGCCCGGAAGGCGATTTCGGGCCCGGCGGCACCGAGATAGCGGGCGCGAAGAAGGTGAATTTGAGGGTCGAGATTGATACTTCGCCGCCGTTCGGGTCGGTGAAGGAGGCGGTGACCCATTTCGAAGGGAGCGGATCTTGGCTCTCGCTCCACGGCCTTGGACTTAGACATTCTTATGTAAGTTCGATTTGAGCGCGCTGTTTTTATGTAATGACTGATTAATTCTTTGGTTAAGTACGTGTTTAGTCTATAGATTGCTTTGCTCAGTTGGAGTTTAATCAGTCTACTGTTTTTGTTTCTTTCTTGTGGGAAGTGTTTACTTTGTTTCGAATTGGCATTAATTCCAAAGAAACTTCTCTGCTTTTTTTAGAGATAAATTTCCAAAAAAATTATTGTGCAATTGCTACATATGAAACAAAACCAGTGAGTTGCAGGTCCCGTAGTTCCTGGATACTTCAATTTCATGCATGTTCTGGTCGGATATCTTTCTTAGGGAGTTGATAAGCAATGAGAACTCAATGACATAGTGTGGACTTGGAAGTAAGTTGCGGTCTTTCGTCTTACAGATTAGTTCCATTAAATTATGCTTTTATGGACGTGGATAATGTGTTGTAAATGCGTTATCAGAAGCGATTTGTCATTTCCTTTAATTGGATTCACAATACACAATTGTTTACGAGGAATTTCTTGTGTGCATTTTCTTATTTTTAAGCAGCAACTTCGTTGAGCAGAACTGGAATTCTTAAGATAACACATTAATACAGGCATCTTGATTATATTTATCTGTATTGGTCCATTCATATGGGGTTAGTGGGGGAAGCCAAGCCGAGCAGAGTGCTCGTCATTTCCCCGTATGTTCGACTTCAACGAGTGTTAATACCTATGAGCATTTTGTTGGCTCTTAAGTGGGAGAGCTAGCCATAGCCAGAACTTAGTTGCTTTTATGCTCATGGTGGGCCGCAAATGCTTGTGGTGTTTTTTCTAGAAAACAAGATAATGACAAGACAAATTGAACTTTAGGAGAAGATTAAGGACACAGGACTGTAGTTTCCCCACTTATAGTTAAGGACCCTGTATAAGAGCTAACCAGTTACGTAACTTGCATGTGAAGATCTATATGAATCTCTCGCCCTCTGCATTCTCGTACGTGATAATCATCTGCTAATGATATGAGCCTAAAGGACAGAGTCAGCACCCAGATGAATTCAGTTCTTTCAGTTTTCAACCAAAGAAACAGACTGTTATAAGCAAGATAGCTGTGGGAGCCTCTGCATGTATGAGGCCTTTTGTAAGCTAAAATTTGCTTTTGGATGAAAAATCTAAGTTTCTTGTCCTGCTGTCTGCAAGAGACCAAGCCTCCAATCTTTCATTTCATCGGCGCGCAAACACCCCTAGCATGAAAATCTATCATAAAGTATATTCACTAGTGAGTTGGAGATCTCACCTTCTAGTGCTACTTGCATAAAAGACTTCTGCATATTGGACACTCTTTTACCATTCAAAATCATTTTTAAGCATAATGGAGATCATGATTGAAAGTTCTTATGCCTCAAGTCGGTCGCTTGTTGTGAAATTGTTTCTCATGATGCTGAGATGGTGTGTGCCTGACACGTGCAAATAATTTTCTTTTCATGTTGATTTTATGCTTATAATTATCTTCTCATATTACTTTGGAATGACCATCTCTGTGGATCTCCATAAAGTGGTGATAAACAGTTACATGGTGACTCTAGAAGGTTATTTCCATGGAAGTGAGGAGTGATCTCTGGAACCTCTTAATGCAGTATGCCTTTTTGCTATCTCCATTCCTATATGAAAGAAAACCCATCACATTCAAGAGTCATGAATATAATATTGACAAGCCACTCTTTTTTTGTTTTCTTATGAACATACATAATCCATTCAATTTCAACATATAGAAAGAGAATCCAGTTTTCTTCGTTTTCTTTCCGCTTATCTACCCACTGCACGTGCTTTGCCTACACAATTGTGCAGTGAAACGACACTACTGGATCTTTCTGACTTTTCATTGTGTATTGCCTTTTCTCAGCTTCAGGGAATTGGAGGAGTTGACTTAAAGAAAGTGGAAGAACAGACACTAGAATTGGAGAAGAATCTGATTGTGAAAGAACTGGAAACGCTTGATGTATTAGAAGAACTGGGAACAACCAAAAGGATTGTGGAAGATTTGAAGTGGCAGCTCCAGCATGAAGCGCTGAAATCCATGACAGTCCCTGAACCACAAGAACGGATGCCAACTCCTATGAATGAGGACATAAAAAGGGAAAATCGTAAGTATATTCTGAGCAATCACGAGCAAGCCGTGGGAACTTCCAGCCTGTGCCCTTCTCCATCTCCTGATTTGATCCTGATGGAGTTGAATCAAGCGAAGTTGAACCTGGGTAAAACCATACATGAGCTTGGTCTGATTCAAACATCCGTTGAGTCTCTCAATAAGAAAATAAAGAAAGAGAAAGCCTCACTTGAGAAAACCCGCCAGAGGCTGACATCAAAGCCCACAGGCGCGTCATATCTGAAAGAAGAACCAGAACGGCAAAGGACGAAGCCGCTATTGGTGGACGATTCTGACCTCTTTGGGAACTGCAAAAACATCATGGAATTACTTCCAGATGGGAATTACAGGCCTGAGCAATATAGTGAGGTGGATGAAGCTAGAAACTTTGGAGTATCTAGAGCTGTTCCATCAGTCCAGCAGATGAATGCTAGCAAGAAGACTGCTGAGATGAGATTAATTGCAGCCAGGAAGATGGAGGAAGCAGCTAGGGCTGCAGAGGCAGTTGCACTTGCCGAGATAAAGGCTTTATCAAGCAATGAAGAGTCATTTCAATTCCTCCTTCCTGAGCCAGATAATGCAATCTCATTCTTGGAAAGGCCATCCCCATCTCCATTCAACGCTAAGGCTCAGAATGGAGTGAAGGCGCAAAAGAAAAATATAGGAGAGGCCCTGTCCCAAAATGATGTGGCCAATACTCCTAAGGTTTCTATTCTAAAGAAGTTAGAGGATGCAACAGAAGAAGTCAAATTCAGTCAGCAAGCCCTGGAAGAGGCTCTAAACAGAGTGGAGATTGCAAATAAGAAGCAACTCGCAGCTGGTGAGGCCTTGCGCAAATGGACACCGAAGCATGATCACAGGGGAGCGGGACCTGCTAAGAGAGTGAATCTCTCCAATCCATCTGATCATCCACTAAATTCACCGCTCGTAGATATGCGCAGGCCGGATCTTGCTGATGAGGAACAGAAACCTGTTTTGAGGCCCACGGTTTCGATGCGGGACGTGCTGAGCAGGAAGCAAGCGCTGCCGGAAGAATTTGTGGCAAGAAGACAGACCGAAGGTCGACGGGTTGCTCTAAGTCAGATGCTTAATGAACTGAGAGAAGATCTAACATTCCCAGCCAAGGCTGAAGGGAACCGTCAAAAGCAGTTCCTCGCGCAGCGCAAGAAGTTCGGTTTCATACACATCTCGCTGCCCTTGACAAAACACAATAAGAAAAACGTGCGACCTTCGGACTTATGATGATTTTCTTAGTTGGTCCATAGATTCTGCTCTCTGCTCCGTGTGTTCTAGTGTGCGATTGTCCTCCTTCTGGACGCATGGTCCTTTGCCATGTTTGTTAGTGTTGATTGTTTGAATCCGGGGTCTTAATTCGTCATTCAGATTTCTGGAATGTGTTGGGATGATTTTTCATTGATGTGTTGGGCTTTCAGAGAGACTGCATATAGTGTGTAATCTTATTATCAGATTCAGTATAGTGAAGATTAAGCTTTATTAATTCGGTGAAGTGTAGTGCTGTAGCTGCTTGAGAAGATGCTTGGGGCCAGTTTTAACTGATATGAAACTGTGGCTCTGTTTTTCCCAAAACAAAGGGTCGTCTCATGGTGTATCCTGGCATCAATTCGCAAACTAGATGACGAAATATCATTTTTTAACAAAACCTTGCCACAAGTAAAAGCAATAATAATATAAATGATCCATAAATTTTGAGTTAATATTGAATGTGATCATTGAATTTTTCATTTATTCAATGTGTTCTGAATTTTATTCTAATGTATAATGTGACCTCTAAACTTTTAATCCGTTCAATATTGTCTCTGAACTTTTGATATACGTTAAATTTAGTCTCTGAACTATACGAAAATGTTTAATGTTGTTTTTTATTAATTCAAATTCGGGAATAATATAATATTAAGAAAATAATTTGAATATTTAGTCTATAAACTAAATTGATTGGACAATATAAAAGTTGAGGGATCTCATTGAATAATTTAAAAATTCATGAATTATGTTGCAAATTAAGTTATAATTTAAAGACCATATTAAATAGATTAAATATTCAAGGATTATATTATACATTAAGTCAAAGTTAATGAATGATCGGTATTAAAAACAAAAGGCGAGAGAATAAATCCATACCAAAATTTGCCATCGTTCCTCGAACTCTTGATGATGCGGGCCATATTTTTCCCAGCAAATGCAGAAGCGCCACGCATCGACCACTCGCTTCCCATGGTGCTTACGTGTCTTGTGCTGGTTAGCCAGGTGGAACTTCGCCAAAAGTAAGCAAGAGAACATCCCACCGCGCGAAAAACATTTTCACTCTTTTCAAATTAACTTTTTTGCAGTCCCGCGCAAGACTGTAGCTCGCGAGTTTCTATTCTTCGGGCATTTTCTTTGGAATTTTGCCCATTCGCCTCGCCTGGTTGGGGAGAACAGAGATTTCGTCCGTGGCCCACGGAGTAATATAAATTAATTTGATCATTCCTTTGTTTAGATCATCATTTCGTCGAGACCCATTTGTTGGGATCAGCGCGAAGTGCCACCATTGATCATAAAGAAAAGCAAGAGTTCGAAAGGCTTTTGGGTAGAGGAGCACCAAAAAGCTCGATTGAGCACGTCAATGGCGAGGGCCAGGAAAAGGGTCCGCGCGACTCGTCGTGCTGCTGATGGAAGCGCATTCCAGAAATGGTATTCGCAGAGCCCGAGTCATTCTGGGCGTACATTATTTTTTTACTCTTTCTTTCTTTCTATTTTTGTGTTGTTTTTGAGTGTTTGTGTGTCGATGCAGCGATACTTGTGGGGAATCGATGGCAATCGCTTTGGCCGACATGCACGAGTGCGAAGAACCCAAGAAGGAAGTGAAGAGATTCAGAGGGTTCTGTGGCGTTCTAAAGAGTAACTACGTTGGGGAAGAGAGTGCCGCCGATCAGCCCAGATCGGCCTTTTGCTTCTTCATGTAATGTCTCGGGCCTCTGTTTGCTTCCACGCTCTGAGTTCTTAAGCAATGCCTGTGTTCTTAGTTTGGGCTATCGAATGTTTTGCTTTGAGCATCTTGTTACCTTGCTGAAGTTATTCAGAACGATCGAAGAGGGCATGAGCATTTATGGTTTTGCCTTTTGCTCTATTTGCACGTGGATACTAGGCATATTTGCTTGCAATTTATTAGGGCCGGACGCAGATGTTTGTCGAACAAATAAATTCATATTTTTTGGTGTGATGGTTCTTCAGGGAGAGCTTTCTTCGGAACAGAGAGGGTGCACATTCGATTGATGTCGAAAGAAAGGGATTTGAAACATGGAAGAATATGTCCGTCGAGGTAGCTGCAAATGATACCTTCTTTTAGTCCTATCAATTGGTCTGCATTTTCGATCAACTGGGTTTGTGTTTTTGATTCAGGAGAGGCAACCGTACATCATCCAGGAGCGAAAGATAGACTCAGTTTACCGGGAAGCTTTGCTTCGAGAGATAAATGATGCATCTGAGGTAACGTATGATTCTTAATCGATTCTGTTCATCGCTACATCATTTGGCTTCCGCTTTGCTGGTCGACATTTGATCCTCCATACATTTTTGCACCTATTGGTGATAAGTCGTAATATTCAGCTGAAAGATTAAGATTTTTAGTTCTCGGAGTAAATGGTATTGTAAAGGAAGAAGTACGGTGTAGTTCCGAGTCATTTTTTTAGAGAGACGGCGCAATTTTGAGGCGACTTGATTTTCCCAAAGTTTAGTGAACTGTTGTCTTTCTTTACAACTCCGACAAATGCGAGGAAGTGTTATCACGACCGGTATGTCGTGCTTTTCGGCGTCAGTGGACTTACCTGATCCTTGAGATGATGAGACATTGTGACTGGTCACTCTAAAATCTCCACTTCCATGATTAACATACACTTATTGAGGTTTCTACGAGCTCCCAAATGCTGCTTAAATGTTCTGCAGATGGAAGATGAGGCGGACTCTGCTATGGTTGGGAAATTCGATCTGGTTCGTGAATTTTCTTATGCTAACTTGCGCACAGAACTCCTCTTCTTTCCCAAGCATGTGCCTTTACAACATCCTCTTCGTAATCAGTCGCAGTTCTATGAAGACTATGAAGGTGGTGGCGACGATGACGACGACTCCGGTTGCTTCGAAGCATTCCCTAGCTTCGACACCTATGAATGGTAATTCTTCACTATGTTCACTGGCATGAAGCCAACACGTGTGAATCTTCAGATTTCTCCCCAAGGGCACTACGTACATTCTCTTTAATCAGCTACTAACTTCATGAAACTCTCTTCAACACTAGGCGAATGGTCCGCTCCTGGGTCGTTAAGAAAGCTGAAGCTGAAGGTTGATGGCTTTTTCAAAGGTTATCGATCTGGTCGACTTACTAATGACGGTGCTATGAAACGTGGACGCTGCGGAATTTTGGTGAACTCGCTGTGTTCAGAGAAGGATGAGTCATTTCGGCTATTGTAAAGAAACATGGATGTGCATAAATTTTGTCAGTCAGGAAATTCTTCCACTCAAACTTGAAGTCGCTGATCCAATCCTAGAATGATCAAGCTCAGTGCTAAATCTGTGCTTTATCCCAATATCCTACTGTCAAAGTTTGCAGATAAGGTGCATCTTAGTGGGTGAGGTTCATTGTGTTTCGGTTCGGGTTACAAACCCGAGTAGAATCGTCACAATACCTAATTTTTTGGCTATTACCCGAACCAGAATAAGGCCTAATCCGAAAAGACTCGAGATTTTCGGTAATGTTCGGATCCGATTGGTTCGTTTGGGGCCAGGTGTTTTTTCGACAGCCCCACATATTAAGAAAAGAACGCGTTCGTGCATTTTCGAAGCTAGTTTATGAAATTGATCTGCGCATTTGGACCGAAAGCATCATTGAACCGAAGATGCTGAGTCAAATGATTATCCATAACGAGATGAGCTTCAGCTCAGTGACATGCATATTCAGTTACGTGTTCATTTTCTTTTGCCCTTCGTCCATCAAGTTAGAGTTCAACTTAGAATTTGCCAGAGAAAAAGTGTTCAATGCACCAATTGACAACGCATAATGTGTTGATTATAATGCTTGCATGATATGCATCTCATTTAATTTTACATGCAATGTGATCGCTCTAATTAATATATATTCTTATTGTGCACTATCATCACTAAAACTTAAATGTGTTAATGCCTCTATGATATGTATTCAAATTTTTACTTGCATTGTTTAAGAAAAAAAATGGCATAAATCATTCATGAACTTTGATCCAATATATAATATCGTTGTCGAATTTTTAATTTATATAGTGTTATCCTTAAATTTTTAATCAATATGTAATGCCATTTATAATTTTGGTACACATTCGATTTAGTCCCTATATTTATATGAAAGTGTTCAATAATGTTCATAAACTTGAATTAATGTAACATTTGATATTTTTATGTAGTTCTAGGATTAAATTGAACATTGTGTATTAAGCTAAAGATCATAGACCAAATTAAAAGTTCATAAAAATATTATATATCGGATCAAAATTTAGAGATCATTTTAGTAATTATCTCTTGGAAGAAATTTCCGTTATAGTTTAATTGCGTGTATTTGTTGCGCTATCCATTCACAAAATATCTGAAAGGGAAAAAAACAAGGAAGAAAAATAATGAAAGAGGGAGCCGCATCACGTGAGCGGCGAGTGACCGGGCCGGGAAAAGAAGAAAATCAAACCCGTCACGTCACGTGTTATCCACACGTACGGTCGCAATTAAAAATAACCCAATCTACTTTCTTTTCTCTCCCTTTTTTTGTTTTTCTGTTTTTTTCCTTTTCAAGGAAAAACAGAGAGAGAAAATATTCGAAGCATCAGGCATCGTCACGTAGAGCAGGAGAGAGCCTCCTCCTGATGATGATGATGAAATCCTGAAACTCGCTCGCTCGCTCGCTCGCTCTGCCGCCGCCACCACCACCATCGTCGCCGCCTCTCGCGATCGCCAATGGAGTCGTGCTCCTGCAATTTCGCGAGCTCTTCTTCCCTGTTGCTCCCTCCGAAGCTCCCGCAGCGCAAGCCGCCCCAGTTCGAGCTCAATCTATCCGTGCGCGTTCCCCTCTCCCTTCTCCTTTTTCGAAACAGAATCGCGTCTTGCCGAGTCCGATTTTTTTCTGCTCCGTCCGTATTTCGATTCGTTCGTTCGTCAGTTTTGCTCCTCGTTTTGTTCGCGGCAGAAATGGAAGCCGAAGGGTCGGTGTCGGCGGCACCGCCCGGGGATTCGCAGCGCCTGCAGCGGCTCCGAAGATAGCGCCTCCGTCAATGGATTCCCGATCACGCCTAACAAGTTCTTCATGCAGGAGGTGAGCTAGTTGGTTTAATTTCTTTGCGCTTTTCGAACTGCGTCCGTTCTTGAGCTGCGCGATTTGTTTCAATGGAGGAACTGAGCTCGTTCTAGTCATTTGGAAAGAAGAAAGACTCTTGAGGTCGTACTATGCTGTGCTTATGGTTCTGGTGTATTCTTTTCCTAAGGAGGAAATAGAAAAAAAGATTCCGAGGCTGCTTCTGTGTTATGCTTATGATGGTGCTGTGTTTGTTTGTTTGTTTGTCCGGGGAAAATTCACACAATAGGTCGTCCTTTTATGTGCTTGGATTAGCTTGTAATGAATTGATGGTTAACTTGAATAATCTTAGTTCTTCATTGTTAGTGCTCATGGGCTTAGAGACATTTTATTGGTCAGCACAAAGTTGGTGGATTTTTAGGTGCTCAGAGTATTGTTCTTGATTTTCGGTGTGCAGACGTGCTGGTAAATGTGTTTTGATTTGTTTGTTTGATTGATTTTGGGGTTGTCAGGCAATTGGAGCGGAATATGGGGAGGGTTTCGAGACATTTAGAGCAGATGGCCCTCTGAAGATGGATGTGGTAGCATTCTCTTGCTTCTTGTATAAATTTATGTCTCTATTTTGGGACTGTTTTGGGTTTTGATGAGCTTTCTCTATGTTTTAATTGCTGTCTTCCTGTGATAGGATTTCCTGAACGACAGACTACAAGAAGGGTTTCTTCAACGTATACGATATGCGATGAAACCAGACGAAGCATACGGGCTTATTTTTCCTGGGACAATGTGGTGGTAACGCTTTTGACTCCAGCCTCATACATCTATTATATTGTTGAGATGCTAAATTGATTTGACTAGGGGTTTGATTGGTCAGAATCAGATATGTAAAGCTTTTCAGTTCATCATTGACTCCAGAATGAATGCTTACTTGTTACTTTCAAACTACTGAATTCAGTATTGGCAATTCTTCTTTATGATAAAGGTCCCAAAGTTGAAGGTAAACAGATGGAGTCTATATCAAACATTAAAAACTGAGGAGTTCATATATTTGCATTCCTTAGGTGATTAACATCTCAATAGTTAAGGTTGTAAGTTATAATTTTCTCCAATACTTGTTCAAGTTCTCACATATTAAACTTCAATATCAGGTAGATACCCAGTCTCTGAAGTTGAAAGCATTGGAGCAGCTGGCCATTGAAGAGGGTATATAATACTTCCCCACCAGTATGCCCTAAATATCGTTGGTAGAATAACTCCAGTGTAGGCATTAAGCATCTCTTGGTCATAAATTTGGAGTACCATTGGTTAATCATGAGGACTTATGCTTCATGCCTGAAATGGAAGTTCTTAACAAGTTTAAGCAGCATGTTTGAGGACCATGGTCTAACTTCATGGTTGTTCTCTTTCCTTATGTATATATCGAGAAATATGCGTAAGTAAGGCTTTGGGATGGATTCTGTTAGATTGCCAACCTGTCAATGAGAACTTTCACTGCTTCTAGAATCATGGAATCGGTATTTTTGGATGATAGGATTTACTGCAAAATCTGAGTGTGATATTTTTGTGGTATCTTTTACTCTTACAAGCAATTGATAGAAATCAAAGTCTTCGATTATATATGTATATTTTTTTTTTCTAGAATGCAAGATGCTGCTTTTGAGAATTTTATGAAGCAGGTGAAATGAAAATTTCAACATATAGTTCATTGGCCTTCGTTTTGCAGGCAAGGAATTACCTGAGGACATCCGATTACAAAAGCTCATGCTTCATGCAGGTGCTGATCACCTTCTACATAAGGTTTGCAATCATGGTCTCCTTTGAAATTTTTTTATTTTCTTGTTGCGTTGGATGACGTGCATCGTTGCCCTCTACTTATCTACATTAGTATGGAACAAGAAGGAGAAAGGAGAACAAATATATCTTATGTGGTTGTGCTTGAAGAAATTGCTGAACTTTGCTCTTTTCTCCACTCATGGCAAAATGGAGCATCTATTCATCTAGTTAAAATAGGTTGAAACCTTGAAGGTATGTTGTCGTGGCAGTCTGTTGAATTTTGTGATCACACGAGATAAATGATTGAACATGTTAAAATATGCCAGCTCCCTTTATAAATGCGATGCCATTTGGATTTGGAAACTTTCCACTTTTTAGCAAGTGCAATCTTTGATCAAATCATGATTACCTTTGACAACTCCCGTGCAAAGTCCTTTGCTTTTGAAGCTGGTGTTTATAGAGGAATTTTATGTTTTATATTCCAAGATGGTGGTGCATAACAAGCCTTGACAAATTTTCAGGTTTTGCTGTGGGATGGAGAAAGTGAGGAAGATAGATTAAAGTCAAGGCTTGCCCAGTTATATTATGATAATCTTCTTGAAGTGAGAGCAAGCTATTGATTTTATTGACACGTTTGTCTCCATGACAATGAGTTAATTGTGATACGATTGATATGTTTTGGCATCCAGCTCACAGAACCCATGGAGGGACTGAAAGAATGGATGGATGCAGTACATACGGCTCGTGTCCCTTGTGCTGTTGTTTCTAGTCTGGATCGGAAAACTATGATTGAGGCGCTCGACCACTTGAAGCTTACCAAGTATTTTCAGGTAGGCAATGGCCTTGCAGCATTTGTTTCTTTTCCTGGTGCCATAAGTGTGATAATCATGAACTTGAGCTTGAACTACAAAATTGTCATTTTTCTCATGAGCTTCAAAGGCTGAGCAACATTCAATTGCTTTCACTAGCTTCTTTATTATCTATCCGCTGAAAGCCCCAGTACGGGAGCACTATAGAAAAGGTGAAAAAGAAGAAGGAAAGAGCAACATTCTCATTCCAAAGCAGGAAAACTCAATGCTGGATTTATCATTGTTACAGCAATTATTCTCTGTGTCATCTACAGGCAGTAATTTCAGAAGAAGATGGCATGGAGTCGATAGCTCATAGATTTCTTTCAGCTGCTTTGAAGGTGCGTTAAGACATCTGCAGTCTACTTTTACAGCATTTGGTTGATTCCAGCTATATAACTCATGGTGTTTTCAGCTCTGGGTGAGCTGTTGTGAGATTGTTGAATTACTCATCAGAATTGTTAAAAAGCCAACTAAAAAGTTTAAATTAATAGATTTGAGGGAGAAACAACATAAATTTAAGATCCCACCTCTTTGACATGCAAACCCGATTAAGAGCTGCGCAACAGGGAGACTGCGCATGCAGTGTAAATTATTGAGGAATCTTACTCTGATGCCTAATTGGAACATACAATGTAAAAGCTTAAACCAACAGGTGGATGAGTATGAGACCCATCAAAATCTATAAACAACAGAATGGGATATTTTAACAATAACAATGGACTTCTAAATGGGTTTCCGTGGAACTTTAGGAAGTAAATCTTCCTTACAATCCATTTTATTTGTTGCAGCTGGACCGCAAACCATCAAAGTGTATAGTATTCGAAGATGACCCCAGAGGCGTAACTGCCGCTCACAACTGTACGATGATGGCCATTGCCTTGATAGGCTCTCACCCAGCGTATGTATCTATTCTATTTCCTAGCCATTTCTCCACTTCATTTCTCTTCCCGATTCTATCTTTAGATTGGACATAACATAAACAGAACACTATTGAGTTTCGGAAGTTGATAGCTGTGAGGCTGTGCAGGTATGATTTAGAGCAGGCAGATCTTACCGTCGCAAGCTTCAATGAGCTTTCAGTGATTAACCTCCGCAGATTATTCGCCAACAAGGGGTCCACTTTCATGGACTTACAAAAGCAAATTGCAGAGAGAGAACTTCCCAAAAGGAAACTTACCGTGGAGGATCCAATTTTTTGATTCGTTAGTCCAGATAATTTTCGGTAATTAAGCTACTTATATCCTCTATTTGCCCACTTCAACGTTGAAATTTCTTTAATTTTTCTTTGTCAGATGAAAAAATATGTAGCCTCTACTCTTTCCGGTTCATGTATCTCAAAGTTCAGCCAACAGTTACAGCGCATTTGCTTCTGTAACAGTATAGGGATTCTCATCAGTGTATGTAGATCAAAATTGGGTCACGATTCCTCTTGGTTGATTCGAACTCAAACCATAGACGTGAAGAGCATTCTTGATATCACGGTGTTGGTGGGATTAACTTTTCGCCAGATCTGTGGATTTCATATTTGCTGATAATCCTTGCCTAAGCAGCATTCCGTAATAAGTTCGATTGCCGTAGACTCTCCGATAACTTTTCTGGTGAGGCAGATTGAGGAAAGCTTGAAAATGACCTCGAGATTGTCCTGTTTTACTCCACGAAATCAATTGGTAAATCAGTGTGAGTAAACACTGAAATTTGAAAATTTCGTGGGGACCGTGTCTTCCTTGACATATGGAGTGGTTAACTTATCAAGCTGTTTTTTTAATTGGTAAAATGAAGATGAGAGGGCAAATGGTGCCAACTATCCCCTAAGCGTTACTATAAGGCTGCCACATTTGCTAATTACTCTGCACCATCCTCGATCTATAATGCCCAGATTGGCGAACACCACGCTTACTAAGAAAATGCAACTTTAGTTAATAAACTTTAAATGAAGATAATTTGCTAAAAAGACTTCATCACATGGTCATCAGTAGTCATTAGTTTGATTCATGTCGTGAGCAAATCTCTCTAAACAAATCATGCCACCTTACTTAATTATACAATATTGAGTATGGAGAGACAGGTGTATGAGGAGTCTACAAATACTACTTCTCTCTCTTGATTCTTTTTTTCAAGCGCAAACAAATGGTCATTATTTTATACATATATTTTAATGTATGTAAGTACATTTAGTTATGATTTTCTTCAATTTAATTGTTATTTTATTTATGATATAAAAAATACTCTTATTCTCATGCGATAATCAGAAAAGTTAACATAACTAAAAAGATCATATAAAATATATCTTTTACACATCAAGTAATCGAAACTCGGATTATTAAGAAATTGCCAAAGAAATCTATGGATAATTCAGAGACAATGGTGGCTTCATGCCTGATTAGCCTATAGCAGATATTTTGCCTAATTATTCATCTATTAACTTCTAAATGGACAAGAGCCGAGGAACTCCATGCAATATGCATCCTCCCGGTTAAAACGCACTTTCCGATCTCCCCAAAAATAGGAGACAATCGCTTCTTTTCTGAGGCGAGGAGAGGGAGGAGTGGAAGCTAGTGGGACCCACCCCGAAGATGTCCGGATATACCCCCTTATCTTATCGTCCTCGATCCCTCCATTCCATTCCCGACGAAGCTGACGATGATGGCGGCGGCGGCGGCAATGAACTCCGCACTCGGGTCCTGCTGATTCTTCTGCGCGGTCAAACATGTCTTCCTCCCATTGCTACAGCTCCTCAACGATGGCTTCTTTGTCGGCCGTCTCCACCGCCCAAGCAAGATCCTCATCTCCTTCCTTCGCCTTCGTCCCCAATTCAAAACCCAGGAGCAGAGTCGCCTGCGCTCTCGGAGGTAACACCCCTTTGATTTCCTCTCTCTCTCTCTCTCTCTCTCTCTCTTTTCCCATAATTGCGCTGTAATTCAGATGGAACTCTTCTTTTGGTATGATGGCCGAAACCTATCTATGAGATATGAAGATGAAGAAGAAGAAGCGAAATTTCAAGTCTTTTCGTCTACCCCGAGAGCCCCAGCTCTGATCTTGGTGGCAGAAATCTAAAACCTCCTTTTGGGTTGCCGGTGAGCTGATAAAGATTGATTTTGGGTAATGTGATGTCAATGCCAGAAGTGGTACGCTTTCAAGAAAGTCAATGGATGGATGCCTATTCGGATAACTCAGTTTGCATTTCATGGGACCTGCGGAGATAATTTTACGGGAATGGGATTTGTGGATTGGATTTTAGTACACTGGTAGATTCTTCTAGGTTGAGATAGAAATGCTAGATGCCTGAGCATTTTAATGATTCTTAGGAATAGTTATGTCTGATGCGCAATGATATGGAATTACTTGCAGGGGTTGTGGCGGAACCAATGGCAGCTACATGCGTTTCCGAGCCGTTGTTGCTTAATGCTGTTCGTGGAAAAGAGGTGGAAAGACCTCCAGTTTGGCTCATGAGACAAGCAGGGAGGTATATGAAGGCAGGTCTATCTTTACTCGAATTGCTGTTTCTGCAGCAGTTTTGTTTTTTGGAGTCTACTGATTCTGTCTCTGTTTGTAACTTTTGGGGTTCGCTCTAGTTCCCATTTCTTGGTATTTCGTGCATTTAGTTAGTGAAATTTGTTTGAGCAGCATTTGGCAGTAGCAACCTAAATTTTAGCAAACTTCTGACCAAGAAATGCTGATGAATTCTCAGAGGAGAATGAGATAGTCATAAAACTGTATGCTTCAACCGAGTGAGTTAGTGAACAGTTGTAATGACTTCGGTGTCTCTTTGTTCTGCTCAGAATTGCATCACTGGATGTGTTATCAGAGAGCACTGCTAAGCGGTGTGTTTACTTTAATATGGTTTTCTGTGTCACTGTTGGCAATTCTCTTGGATTGCTGGTTCTCTTGTATGTATCAGATATTTGCTCCTACCGGTTCTATATTTTTTCCTAGTTTCTAACTTGTTTCACTTTGTTGAAAATTTCTTGTTACAGAGTTACCAAGATATCTGTGAAAGGCATCCTTCCTTTCGTGAAAGATCTGAGAATGTTGACCTTGTAGTGGAAATATCCTTGCAGCCATGGAATGTATTTAAGCCCGATGGGGTAAGTATCTCCAAAGAATGTTTCCCTACATTTTCTACATAGTATTATTCAGGTCATAAGTGTGTATGCGACATTTTTCTTCTGGTCAGAAACATCCTTCTTAAGTACCGTTTGGCTATTGAGCTTAGATTAGATGAGCTCTATCAGAAAGAAATACTTTCATGCTTGGCCATGCTATTGAAATTTAAACCACATATATGTAATTTGGTCAAGATAACCTTGAAAATGAGATGCAACCTCATTGAACTGTAAATGACAATATTTTCAGTGAATCACAATCCTTCAACTCAAAAGGAAAGTTGTGACGCGCTTAAGTTGACAACTTAGCCCAATGCAAAGCTAACTTTCAGCATCAAAATTGTCTTTCATAACAAGAACTTATACTGTCTTGTGATGTCTTGTTTCTCTATCTTCCTATAACGGCATACTGATGTATATTCATTTGTGCAGGTTATTTTGTTCTCAGACATTCTCACCCCCCTTACAGGAATGAATATACCATTTGACATTGTCAAGGGTAAGGGTCCTGTCATCTTCAATCCGGTACAGACAATTGCTGATGTTGATCAAGTGAGAGAATTTACTCCTGAAGATTCAGTGCCCTATGTGGGAGAAGCATTGAAGATTTTGCGAAAAGAGGTCTTTCTCTGCATATCTTAGAATTTGTCTGCATCTTTGTGATCTATCTTTGTGCTTGTTTACCTATTTGAAGATTGTCACTCCATTATGGTGCTATGCACTAGATATAGGTGCCCCATGTTTTATGCACGAGACCTAATTGTTCGACAGTAATGCAAGAGTTGGTTTTAAAAAGTTCAATCTTTAACAAAGACTATGCTATTCTGGCCCTGAATACTTAGTCACATTATTTACTACCAAAATGATCACGGTAACCAAAGAGATATTCCTAACTGTGTATGCATATATCGAGGGAAAAAAGCCTTCAGCAAAATGCCAGTAGAATTACTGGTGTTGGCTGTTAAGTTTGCTCAAACTGTTTCATTCGCGATACCATTTCTCTTCATGATAAATTCTATGTGCATGTGACAACCGAACTACAGACTATAATATAACAAAATATATGTGTTAGACTAAACTGATTCACCAATCCGCATTGGAATTGTTGGGCTATGGTAACAAAGTGTATGATTTACAGGTGGATAATGAAGCAGCAGTCTTGGGTTTTGTCGGTGCTCCTTTTACTTTAGCATCTTATGTGATTGAAGGTGGTTCATCAAAGAACTTCACAAAGATAAAGAAATTAGCTTTCTCGCAACCCAAGGTAGTCACGGAATATTTCTTTTATCTTTATAATTTACTTTAGCTTTGTGCTTCGCAATACGGCTGCATTTGCAATACCACCACACTCCCAGTTTACTGAGATCCCTGGCACTGGCGATCAGATTGACAGAATTTTGTGTCAGGTACTACATGCATTGCTCGAGAAATTCGCAACCTCCATGGAAAAGTACATTAAGTACCAAGCTGACAGTGGAGCTCAGGTTGTTCAGATCTTTGATTCATGGGCCACAGAGCTCAGTCCCGAAGATTTTGAGGTGTTCAGCTTGCCTTATCTGAAGCAAATTGTGGATTCTGTGAAGCAAAGCCATCCAAATCTCCCTCTAATTCTTTATGCTAGTGGATCTGGTGGCTTGCTCGAGAGGTTAGCCTTGACAGGCGTTGACGTTGTCAGCTTGGATTGGACAGTCGACATGGCAGAAGGTAGGAGGCGACTGGGAGCTGACGTGGCTGTCCAAGGTAATGTGGACCCGGGAGTCCTTTTTGGCTCAAAGGAGTTCATTACCAAGCGGATACATGATACTGTGAGGAAAGCTGGTAAAGGGAAACATATCTTGAATCTTGGTCATGGCATTAAAGTAGGTACACCGGAGGAAAATGTTGCTCATTTTTTCGACGTTGCGAAAGATATTCGATATTAGCAGCCAATGTCAAATAGCAAACCTTCTTACTGATCATGGTGCTGTTCTGCTTTTCATTTTCAACCTTCTTTCTTTGGTGTGGTCTGTAATCTCTAGCTGTCCATTTAGGGAAACGATAATCATATTGAGGACGAATGCAATTTGCACAGTTCTTTTTGAGGGAAAAAGTAGATGAATTGCATAAGTAAGATCCCATCTGCCACAAGAACTTATTTTTGCAAACAATTGTTTTAACGCTTGAGCTTTGAAAGAGCTTCCAAAAGACATTCAGGTCAGTCGAATGGTTGTATGAAGATTGCCTTCTTGCCTTCTTGTGTGAAGATATGTTTTGCCTTCGACGTCCTGCTGAAAGTGAATGTGCATGCCTACGGTCCAAAAATCTCCTTCGTTATTTCTTTCTGGATAATTGCTGTCCAAAAGTTCTATATATATGTATGAACTCGCCTCACGAGATTCGAGAACACATGTACCACCGTGTTAATCGTTGGCCATTTCCTTAACTCTCTTTTGAGAATGTTTCCTAGTGTGTACTAGTCCAAGCGAGAAACTGGTGGAGTTGATTAGTATATTACAGAGGGTATTTCTTACACAACATATACCATCCCAACCTCAAGGAGAGACACTGGAGGCACTTTCAGTGCCACATCTTGTCCCCTACAATTTCTCCTCAGAAAGTTGTAGCCGAAATTGAGGGCCAGCCTTTTCAGAACGGATGATCCTTGTTTCGCTCGTACATGCGACTGTCCAAGTATGAATGCAGTCCCTGATTGCTGAGCTGCTAACAGATCGTGCAGTTCTTCTCGCATCTGCTTCTCTATCTCGGTCCTTGAATCGGCCTCGTATGCATCATCCTGGGCAAACCTCACTGTCTTTTTCACAGCACCCACGGGTTCCATTTCTATGACATCAGCTAAACTTTCTACGCTTGGAAAGCCAAGAGATACACTTACACAGCCCGGGCTTTCTCCAATCTCATAAGCCGGGACTCCGGTGATAGAGACTCTCCTTATGACTGTCAATCTATGCTCGCTTGACGAAGATCCATTGGAACTGGGACAATCATCCTCGACACAAGAACCGATTGCGTCTCTTTGAGTCCAGTTCAAGTGTATGAACTCAGCAAGTCTGTTGACTAGCTCGGCTTCAAAAGAATCCACATCCTGGTGGACATCTCGGTAGCCATACCGAATGATGCATCGGTAGGAACGGTGCGATGACGGCCCCACACGGCCCACAAGATACCGCTCTTCAGGTGGCACATGAGGCACGGGGACTGACTTTAGGCATACGAAGACGAGAATGCGGTGGAATGCGGGGAGGTTGGTGACAAAGCGGGAGAAGTTGGCGGGAATTCCTGAGATGAGATCGGTGAAAACTACACCTATTCCAGGGACTCGAATGATTCCCAAGCTTGGACCCAAGTCTAGAAGCCACTCCAGTGAAACCTTGTTGTGGAGGTCAAATTCATACTTTTTAATGGAGGCATAATGCCAAACAAACATGACGGTCATGAGGAAGAGCGCTAAGAGGATGGGAAGCCATGCGCCCTCGGCAAACTTGGTCAGTGATGCTGAGAAGTAGAGCAGCTCGATTGAGCCGAAAAAGAGTAGAAAGCAGAGAGACAGAATAGGAGGTTTGTGCCAACAGAGAATTATCACCAAGGATGTGAGGCATGTGGTTACCAGCATTACTGTCATTACTGCCAGACCTGCATCGTGGAGAAAGTAGTTCAACACAATTTGAACCAAGGAATTAGCTCGCGTCAGGTTTAACTTTTGGCAGGGCCTAAACAATAGGATGAAGTGATTTTCAGTACGGATGGAGGCATACAAGCCATGATTTACCTGAAGCATTTCCCATGTGTTTTATGTCTCTGAATCCGATGGTCACAGCAATGCAGAGGATCATGAGCATCCAGTTGATCTCAGGGATATAAACCTGCCCATGGATCTTGTCCGAAGTGTGGACGACTTTGACTCTCGGAAAACAACCGAGTGATTGACTTTGGTTTATTATGGAGAATGTCCCACTGATGATCGCTTGGCTTCCCACCACAGAGGCAAGAATGGCTACTATAAGAACAGGCCATCTCACAATTTCTGCAGATAAAATTGTGTCATTTAATCCATACATCTTTTAACAGTAGAATGGATGGTCTAAATTGATCAATATGGCGAGCATTCACACCACTTTCCCAACAGAATCATGACTAGTTTGATAACAAATGAAAAATATGTTTGTTTGAATCAAGTATCTGTATACAAGCATAGTCTACATTCTGGTAAATAATGGACGGTGATTTGATTTCTTGCATCAAACTCTAGTTTGGAAGAAGAGGGAGGGAGGGCTATACTTGGAACTGAGAGGTAGAAACTGATTTGGTTTCGGTTGTCATGATGCTTGGAGAGGTAAGCAGCCTGACCCATGTATGCCAATATGAGAGCTGGATAAACTAGAAAGGTGAAAGCAATCTGTGGCCAGAATAAACATGAACTGTGACTTCATTGGCAAATCAAACATTTCCCAAACAAAAGATTGATATGGACTGAGAATAGCTGAGGAGAACCTGAATTGCTGTGCACGAGAAGTGGCCAAGATCGGCAAACATAGCTTCAGATCCTGCATAAAATGAACCAATTTCTGTCATCTGATGGCTATGAACATGAAGTGAATCGAGCATTTTAGTCCCTGGATACTAGATAACCAGGAGTTCAATGTCAACTACGAGGAACATCAAATCAAACTGTCCAGAGATCGACAACTGAGGATGCCAATATCATGAAATAACTATTAAGAATCGAAACCGTTTTCTTACCAGTGAAATCACATGTTCTATCTGGGCCAAAAAAATAAAAATAAATACCTGTTATGCACAGTAGGACTCCTCCCAGAGACAACCACCCGCCCATCCTGGTCTTCCTCAAGAACTTGAACATATAATAAGGAGAAAGCGCCTTATAGACGTGCGGGTTCCAGTGCAGTATGTTGTACAAGCCAAGGGCACTGATGCATAGCAACCAGGTCAACACGACAGGTGCAAATAAGAATCCAATTCGATGTGTGCCATAGTGTTGAAGAGCAAATAGACAGACCAGTATGAAACACGTAATAGGAACAACGGCATCTGCAATAAGGGGAAACTGAATTACAAAACCAGACACAAAAATGTAACCAATAAATCCTCTTCCTAAAGTATACAACATCAGCTGACTATCAAAAGAGGAGAGAGAATGGAACAATTGAGAATTATCTGCAGATGCTTGCTCCATTAAGAGGATTATTTGTAGGGAAGTTTTCTCAGATCAGAATCCAGAATATGAAAACTGGAGAAGACCTTGCCATGGAATCATTAAGAAACAACTTCCGAGGTAAATTGTCAGTGGTCACACAATTGCATTTCCATGGAAAGAGGTTTCCTTTTTTTTCAGCGGAGAACTCATGCAGACAAGCCAAGAACGTATGTAGTCAAAACAATGCTGGGGGTGTTCATATCATAAAACTACAAGTATACTTTTACAAATTTCCCAGAAGATGTACGTTCTGCTTAATTAATGTTTGAGGAAGACGTTGTATTCTGATGCTTGCACATGTTATGTAGCTTGTAATATGCATATCCATTTTATTATGGCATACCATAAGTTTAAATTTCCTTTGGCCTCCTATTAGAGACGAAAATTCATTAAGGATCTTCTGGACTGAGGATTAAGACAGATGACTAAACAGAGGAGAGAATATGAGCAGTCTGGTCCCCAACTTGGGAACGGTCCCAACCGTTCATACCAGATAGGCCTTTTTCCCCTCATCATCTAGGATAGAGCAACATGATCCAGTCATCACCTTCAAGAATCAGAGATACAAACTCTATTGCTTATAATATATTATCCACGAAAGCTACAGAAAGATGCGATGAAAATACGTAGACTCAAACTAGATGACTTGACCCCAATCAAACACTCAATTTTCAGCAACTGACATCAAGCGGCTTTTGCTCATTACAAACAATTAATCGGACATTTCAGTAAAGAAGATACAAGCTGAGAATGCCTTACACTGATGGTGCTCCTTGGACATGGATAACTCAAGGCCAGAAACAGCAGAGAAGACTACACCGAAAAGCAAGATGGTAAGAAAAGAGAAAAGGATTCGAGTCTTATTCATGTGTGGAGAATGAAATTTTATCGACAGAAATAAGAAATAGCTGACCGGAGATGGCTGGAGTGAGTAGCCCGTCTCCAATGACCATACAAGTTCCAAGGAGGACCAAGATCAATAAAGCCGTGTGTAAGCGTCTGTGCCTCTCCAGCAAAGTCTTCAATTTCGAGCTGTTCTTATTCTCTGGAGGATGCTCTAGTTTATAAGTAGAGAGCTCTTCATCAGCAACCTGTCTGTTTGGCAGAAGGCTCACCTTGGCATGTCTACATATCAGTGAATACAATGCAAAAGTACCACCTAGAAGACACACCATTGCCAACACAACATATAAGAAATCCGGAAAGATTGGCTGAATGAAACTTATTGCAATGTCCTAAGTGCTTACCCTCGCCATTATCATCAGCTTGAAGAACTATGAACACGTACTTGGACAAGGGAACTAAAGTGAGCGTCCAGAAGACGAATGAAAGAACGCCGTATATCTCTTCATTGGTATCCGAGTGTTGAATGTCTTCTGCAAACGTGCTCGCGTAGACATACAATGGGGATATGCTCAGGTCACCATACACCACACCAAGGCTTTGATAAGCTAACAGCATTATTGTCTTCCAGGACTCCTGAAATTTCACTCAGAAAGCAGCAATATCAGAACTCTCCAACCAATATTCATGATAAACTAAAGAACTAAAGAGCTCTTACTGTACTTTGCAAGTTTCACTGAATCAACATGGCATTACAGCATTCGAAATTAATAGTCGACCCCCCATGTCATTTGCAAGAAAAAAGTGAACTGACCAACCTTAGAAGGTTTCCAGCATCTCCCATAACCAAGATCCATGCTTTTCAAGGTCGAGCTCTTCAATCTTCAGTTTGCAATGCTTTGTGTGGACCAGGAAACTTAGCAGCAGATCTGCACTAGATCTTCCTGGAGGATGATGTGCTCATCCAGAATGCGAGCTTCTCAGAGTAAGACCCTGCGGATGAAATGCAGAAGCCATTCATATCTCGCCCATCTTTCCTCTCACAGTAGAGGCCAAAAATGCAGAGGCAGATCAAATTCGTTCACCTATAAAGAGACCCACACGAAGCTCATAAACAGCGCAAATTAAAAAAACCAAACCAACCCACCTGTCACTGAACGATGTTAAACTGAAAAACCCATAAAATAAACAGAAAAACGAATCTCACCTGCATTAGAAACACTCAGTGCAAGTCTCATAAATGCGATAGGGGCCTCCCAAAGCTCATGGAAACCGACGTGACCCATCTAGACCCATCCACATGAGCTACCCTTTGTGGGACAAGAAAGGCGAAGGTAACAAGAAAAAGGAAAGCAAGCTTCAAATTTTGACAGTCCAGTGAATGCTTCTTCCCTTTCTTTTTTTTTTCTTGTCCTTTTCGCAGAGTCAAAACTGTTCACGGGCACAACAGGACGATTTGGATGAAAATGAAGGGGGAATGGACCCGGAAACGCAGTATCATATAGTGATGTGACTTTAAACTATAACTCCATTTTTAAGAAGTATAATCAATCACCACCAACCGGAGGCCAGCCCACCCCACTTTCTCACTCCGTGCACATTATTTTTTTTTGTTATCTTGTTTCATATTTACTTTATTGACTTTCCATATATTCTAGCCGGCCGATTATCGAGATCTTCCTCTTTTCTATAAGCACGCATGACCATTCAATCCCCACCAACCGATAGGCCATTTTCATTTTCATTTTCGGTTGCCAAAAACGAGTTAAGTGTGACTGCTGACTGGCGGTTTTTGGTGGCGGGGTTTGGTCAATCACTTGAGCAGGAGCAAAGCAAACGCGGCCAAAATAAATAAGATGAAAACGAGAGCAAAATTTGATTTCAGGCTAAGCAAAAGATCAAAGATCACAGCTTTGAGGGCATAGCAAGACGAGTGTCCGAGGGGAAGCAGACCCCAATACGGATTAAAGCTCCTGAAGCAAAGAATTAGGCAGAAAAATTGGGAATTTTCAATTGATGGGTACTGTTGCATGGACAGAACCATGTGATTTGGAGTGCAATTCAGAAAGCCCGTGACCACAGAACATGATGTTTATTCCGCCAAAAGTTGTAGGGACAGACTTCATTCAAGTCCTTTGGACGTGGACATTGCTTCTGTTCCCGGCCATGTTGTCCTTTTTCGATTTTCGATAAGCTGTCTTTTCATTGCCTCGTCTTCCATCACATGGCCTTGATCTCCAAGATGGCGACATTCGTTCCGATCCCATTTGCGACTTTTGTCTAGGAATTCAATACCCTGATGAGCCAAAGAGACTAATGAAAAGGATTTTAAGTTCCATCCGTCTGATTTATAGTAAGCTAATGGATGATGCTGAGGTGTAAAAAACTAGTCGTGCCATTCTTCAGCCGCTCAAGAGTTAGATCTGCACCGCGGTGACAGCTTTCACTGAGTTCATCAAGCTAAAATATATGTACAAGATTCCATAATCTCCTGCACATTGCATGCTATTAACCTCTTGAATTTTATAGTATTGCTCTTTTCAACAGGGTACTGTGAGAAGATAAACTCAGGAGGATGTTGCAGTAACACAGAGTCTTGTTGCTTCTACTTCGATTTGCGCAAGATATTGAAGCAAGAGCTAGTTATTTTACTGGGATCCAAAAATATTCCAAGAGCCCATCGTGGATCTTTATGTAACATTGGACTTGAGCAGGTCCTTAAAAGGCTTTCTCGCTCAATCAGATTCCTCCGTAGGAGGGTATCCTGTGCAGGCTTACCCGCCACAACCCCCTTCGGGGGTAGGGAAGTGGCCTTCCCCGGTGAAACATCCGAGGCGAAGCGCAAAAAAGAAAGGGGGTGCCCCGAAAGGGACACTGTGGCGGTTTGTTGCTTCTACTTTGATTTGCGCAAGATATTGAAGCAAGCGATAGTTATTTTACCAGGATCTAAAAAGATTCCAAGAGCCCATCGCGGATCTTCATGCAACATGAGTCGGCTTGTACTCACTTCTCGGAAAACAGACTGGAATAAAGAAATGTTATGGGTGCCATCAAAACATGAGCACAAAGAAAAGGAGATTTCTCTGGATGAACTTCAAGATGAAAAGAATGATCGAGAGAAGAGCACGAGACACGCGTACTTATATATTATCTTGTGGGTAGTGCACATCTCTCTCTTGAAAAAAGGAGAAAAAGCTGAGAATTTGTGGCTGCAGAAGAGAACGTGGAGAAGATCCCGATTTGGATTCGAGCGGAGGAGGAGGATTCGGGGTGACGGGAGCTTGATCGAGCAAGACTTTAGCCATTTTCTTTAGTCATAAATATAATACTGTGGGATTGATTCTAGCAAAGCAGATTCAGAGGAATAATGGAGCTATAAAATAAGGCGCTGATGGGCAGTATAGCTTTCTGATTCTGACATTGCTTTCCTTGTCAGCTTATATACGTGGATGTGATTATCTCCCTCTTAAAGAAAGGGTAAAATAGGGTTTGACCTATTGATATGTAATTGATGCTTCACATCATTTTCTAGCTAAGATGACCTGTAAAACTTGAGCTTGCATCCATTCTACATCAAATACTCATTTTATCGGCCGGAATTTGTTATACTTAGCAATTACTCGTGTATCTTACTGTTGGGTCATTGCAACCTTGGGCCAAGATATCATGCTTAACACTTAACATAATACGAATATCCTGCAAATCCAGAATACCATACTCATCTAAAATGTGATCTCATCTATTTTTCTTTCTTCTTTCGTAATCATGAGATGTAAACAGTTCATATAGAACCACAAACTCATGGAAACCAGCTAGAGTATCTGTGTAGCCTATCCCAAACCACACCGACTGAGATTAGCAGAGCACTGTGACGAGGAATCGAACCTTGCACTCGATGAATCAAAATTAGAGCGACTTCCATACCGCTCATAGTAGCTTTTCATACATATATGAAAGTGCTCTTTGTCCAAATGCTTCTGCAAATGGAAATTAGCCCCCATCGAACGAGGCCTATAAAACGCGGATCAAGTGGGCCTTTTATGTCGGGCCTGGTCCAATTAAGTCGCGGCCCATAATTTTTGGGAAGTCTAAGACCCTCGTACATTGGGTGAACCACGAGAACCGTTTGACTGGTGGTGGTGACAGTGTGACGTCAGCGAATTCGAGTCCCTCTTTTGATGAAAATTGGAATTGGGTTTCCAAATTCAAGTATCATTTTAACCTGTTTATGAAGTATGGGATACCTATGAAATTACCTAGGAACAAGATTATGCTAATGTGCACAGTATTTAACATGGTCGCACCATGACAGTAACATAGGTTCAAGTAGTAATTATTTGAATATTTGTGAGGTCTGAACTAATTATGTAATGCTTAATTGAATGACTTTTTGATTGCTTATTTCATCTAAGCGGCGAAAATTTTATAAAAGTCTTTACACCTATATAAAGAAAGGTTTCAATGTACACATATGGCGACATGTGTCAATAGAATGAACAATTTTCATGGACTTTTTTATCCTTGAATAATTGCTCTAATAGGGTGAAAATGGTTTTCCATTTGGAAGGGATCAATCTGGTCATGATATTTATCGTTTACCAACCACACTCTTCTCCAACAGCATCCGAAAAAATTAAAATGGGCCAAGATGTCTATTTTTTTTTAATAAGTATAGATTACGTCTTTGAAATTTTATATTTTCAGCTAACTCAAATTCTCTCCCTCACCACTTTCTTCTTGACACCACTTATTATTCTTTCCTAACTCACTAAATTCTTCATATAATCATAATTTGCAAGTGCTTTTTCACTTTCTTGATCTTGCTTTCTCACCCAAAGTTAGAGAAAAATTATCTCTCCCAGTTAAGACTCAATTTTGCTTGCAAGAACCACGTATGACCTCTCCTCATTGTGTCCATCGTTCTATAGCGTAAGTACTCAGTTACATCATTTAATGCAAATGTGAACATGAAATCATTGTAGCATAAGATCCATTCATCAATCACTACGAAATTAAAATGTTTAAATTTTATAAATGAAGTTATATTAAAGTAATAAGAATATGGGCATTTTGTTTTAAAAAGGACCTTTTCTTCTCGACTAGTAGTAATTATAAAGATGGTTCCTCCCTCTAAGTGAGTGATGAGTGACCTCTACGCGACGTACTCCTTTTATTAACGAGAATAAATTAGCCTGTGAAAATAAACAAAAGAAGGAATGGAC
Source organism: Eucalyptus decipiens (assembly GCA_014182575.1). Classification (NCBI taxonomy): domain Eukaryota; kingdom Viridiplantae; phylum Streptophyta; class Magnoliopsida; order Myrtales; family Myrtaceae; genus Eucalyptus; species Eucalyptus decipiens. The sequence continues at coordinate 57,006,108 of CM024615.1, forward strand.
CAGTCAATGCTAGTGGTTAAAAACAGCAGGGAAATAAGGATGGGCCATGTTCTCCTTCAGTCCGAGTTTGAGTCCCAATAAACTTAATTCATTGAAAAGTTTATCTAAAAAGTCCCAAATGTATTATATAGGGGCCAATTCCACTCAAAACATTTTAATTTTACCAACTCAGTCCTAAATTTTTTGATAACTTGTTATTTTAGTAATAAATCTTTCAATTATGCCAATACGATTTACCAATTTAGTTTTAAACCTTTTAACAAGTTATCAACATTGTCATTTTGTCTCATTTTGATCGAAAATCACCAACGTAACAGTCTAATCGGAGCCAGCCACTTTACATAGTGCAGCTGGCATTTACATAGATTATTTTTTTTATTTTTTTAAAAGCAAGTTTATTACTTTGTTATTTTTTTTCTTTTTTTATTCATTAAGTCGACAAGGTTGCTAGCCACTAACGAGGGTTGACCAAGGTCGTCAACCCTTGGGTGAGGGCTCGTGATGCCCTCATCAACCACAATGAGGACTCGTGAGCCCTTACCTAGATCCAAATAGGTTTATGTGGCCCTACCAGCTTAATGAAGAAGAGAAGGACCAAATAACAAAAATTAAATACAAAAATATCCACATTAGTATTGGTCATATAAGACAACGCAATTATAAAGTTTATAATTGAATTGGTAAGTTACTAGAAAAATTTGTATTGGATTAATCAAATTAAAATATTTAGGACTAAATTGACTATTATACAATAAATTTAAGACTTTTTAAACAAAATTTCCTTGGACTAGACGAGATTCTAGATTTAAATATTTTGACATCACGGTAAGGCCATAGTGTCAAGCTTCTCATCATTCTTGGACAAGCGAAAAAACAAAATGTAAAAGGACGAGTGAAAGCAATCGAAGTCGTTATCTATTTAGGCATTTAACATAAGTGGCTGTTACGTATACGAATTGTTCGATTCGAGTCGTAGCCACTCAAATTGTCCCATGCGCACGTGTCTAAGATTGAGGCGCTCGCCGTCACTGCACCTTCCTGAAGTACAAGTTAGTTAGATATTCATTCGTGACGTGATTTGAATCGGCGATTTGAAAAAACGAAAAACAAACAAACAAGAAAGGGTCATTTTCTCTTTCCGATCGCTAATATCCCGGGGGCCAATGGGCATGTTGATGCATGAGTGGTGGGGGTGTGTGCTTGACCTGGTTTGGCGCGGGAGGTCCGCAACGAAGGCGCCGTTCGGTGGCACGAGTCCAACGTGGGCTCCCACCCCCCCCAAACCCCGCCTGTCCTCATCCTTCGGAAGAGTCAAATTTCTTGACGCCTTACGCCTCTCTTCCTTCATTCCCCCACTCCCGCTCCTCCCACGCGCCCCTCTTTTCGCTTTTTCTCAATTTTGAAAAATGCAATTAAAGTTCTAAAAATCAAGTGATATGTTCTTCAAAATGTAGGGCATATGTTACGACTTTCGATGCTTTATGATGTGTAAAAGCGTACTGTACTCATCCCCTGTATCTTGTAAATGCATGTTAATGAGCGTCTTAGTATCGTTTGAGGATATCTTTTAATAACATTCAACTTGGTGATAATTTTGGATTCTTCCTTATTTATGTCTATATTAATGAACTACACATAAATTTTTCTACATTTAGTGGCCCATATTTAAACTTGGATATGATAACATATTATCCTCGGACACATCCAAACACCAAATAGGATACTATGTTATCCTATATGGTATTTAGACACGTTTCCTAGACTAGACGAAATGCCCACCACCAAGAAAAACCCCTGTTAAGGAGAGACTCACCATCCTTTGACATTTCTCACCATGCGGTACCCCACCACCACTTTGGCAGGCGTCCATTGTGACCGTCCCTTACTCTGGCATTCTTGAGTATCCTTGCCAATGCCCTTGTTCACGGCTCATTTGGAGTGCCAAGGCTTTCATCCATGACTCCCCCTCTTTCTCATATTTCCAAGCTTTTCCACAATTACTTAATCATATATGAGTTCATCTCTCTACTTCACATCCGATTACCCATTATCGGCCTTCATTGTTCCATGATTTCTCTCTTGGTTGACTTTGAACTAGGTACGTACCAAATATTCGATGAAGCGCCAGAGATATCCTCCTGGTCTTCAGTTCAATTTTTTAATTTCTTTTTATTAAATGGAAAAGGTGGCTCTCCTCCGTTTCCTCGGTAGCTCACCTTCTTCCATCACCTCCTCTAGTAGCTCCACCTTGAAGTCCACTTGGTTGGACAATTTTCTTGAGAGATAGAAAACTGAGCATTTGAATTGTTGTCGGGAAAACAAATCGTGGGAGCTTGAGAAGGCTTGTTGAAGATGATGGGATATCTCACATGTTGAAGATTTTCAAAAATTTCAAATTTTATAGTAAATTGCACCAAATATATAATAGGATAATTCCATAATCCGAAAGATATTTGGAGAATTTTAAATTTTATTTATCCTATTTTATCTCAATTTGAACCAACTAAACACAAGATGACTAGCTATCTTGAAGTCAAAATAAAACCGTAGAATTTGAATCCAGCCAACTGAATACAAGATGATTAATTGTCTTGAAGTCAAAATAAAACCATAGTACATATTAAAGTCAAAAGATGAATAAATAAAACGAATAACGTTAAACCCACGCTTATAATTCTTTTCTAGAAGGTGGGGATTCATACAAATAATAAAAAAAAATTGAGGCTTCAATGTTTAATAAGAACTCGAATGACAAAATCAAAAGTTGAAAAAAGAGTCGGAAATATGACGTGAAAATGAGACGAGAGGCATCATTAAGATCGACGAAAAATTATCCGCACATTTCTATCGCCACACGAGGGTCCCTGGTCCCACGCGCAATTTGCTTAGGTCCCCGCGCCACCGCCGAGAGCGCGTGAGATGGCGCATGTGTCCTTGTCCACTGTTGACATCTTCTTCTCTTCCTTCGCGAGGACGGTTTCTCACTCTCTCCTGCTTTAAAAAAGACCAAACCTTCTTCCTCAGTGCAAAGCAAAAACTTCACTCCCCCCATCTTCATCAGATCTCTCTCTCTCGCTCTCGCAGATTTCACTTCTTCGTGCATGTGCAAACCAAGAGCTTTACAATGGCGGTCTCATGCAAACCCCACATCCTCCTCATGATCGTGCTCGCCGTGTGGCAACCTCTTTCCGTTGCATCCGCCGCCAGGCCTTTGACCCGCGTCGTTCAGCTGCCGCCGACTTCATCCGATCGCGAGGCCGCCTCCGCCTTGAATCTCGCTCTTCCCCGCCGCGGCGGCACGGTCGAGGTCGTCGTGATCCCTGCCGACCGCGCGACTGAGCTCGGCACAATCGTCTCTTGCGAGGAGACGGGTTTGAGGTCGAGCTCCGGTTCCACAGCTTCGTTTCGTTCAAGAAGAGGAAGGCGGTCGAGAACATTCGGACCAATGTTCTTGAATTTCCTTCCTAAAGGGTCTGCGCCGCCTTCCGGACCCAGTAAAGGAACCAACAGCGCCCACAACTAGCGCTCCTCTGTTACAGAACAGTGAACGCCACCCTCAAATAAATTGATTTTTTCTTCTTTCTTTCCTCTTTTTTGCTTTCCATTTTAATTGTACATAATGACGCGAGCAGAGACAGATGGTTTTGCCGATGTAGAGGTTGGCTTGTGTGTCTTGGTCGATGCAGTAGAATGGTTATAGAATAAAGCAGCTTGTTCGGGAGATTATCAGTTTTTAGCTCTACTTCTCGGGTGTTCTTCTCAGTACTGATTCTTTCCTTGTGCCTCTATGGTTTCGGTCTTGTCTCCCTCTGAAGAGTAGACATGACATGTTCAGTTCTCGACGACTAACGAGGCGAGGCGTGTTGTTTTCTTGCAAGGACTTCTGCTTCTGCATGACGCTCCTCGCATTTCAAAGATTTCGGTCTTGCAGTTAATGTCTTGCGATAGCTCTGACATGTCAAAAGGCAAATCGGCCCGTCATGTCTGGAAATTGGTTTTTTTTCTACTGGAGGGCCCTTTTCATTTCTTGGATCTACATCTCAAAACGATCGAGAACGTATTACATGATCCATATATCATGGGATGGGACTGATATCGACCAAACTATTAATTAGGTGGATTCACCTATAGGGCCTACATGACCAATCGTCTACATGGACTTAGTCTATATGAACAATGGATCACTATGATATCTATAAATACATTCATACTAAGTTATTAGTGATTTGAAAAATTGATGTCCCTAATGAAATTTACCAATCGCAGTCACTTTTAAGTCCAAGATTCATATTACAGGTTTTATGGTGCTGCTAAATTGATTTATTGAGTAAAAATGCATTGATGACAGTTTGGATGATGCTAAAAATATAAACTTTTTTTTTAACTGTATCATTTGTTAAAAGGCTCTCTTATGCCCAAGATTTAGGTTACAAGTTCTACGGTTTTTCTAAGCCGATCTATTAAAAAAAGAAAAAAAAACGCATACATTGATAACAATTTGGATAATTTGAAAATATAATATTTTTAACTACCTCATCCAATAAATTTGAAATTTACCGATTGAAAGCTCTCTTAAGTCCGAGATTCAGATCATGAGTTATACGAATTTGCTATAAATATGAAATCTATCAATTGAGGGCTCTCTTAAGTCCAAGATTTGAGTCATAAGTCTTGTGACTATGCCGAATCAATCTATCAAAAGAGAAAATACATACATCGATGACAATTTAGATAATGCCAAAAATAGACTTTTTAATTGTCATATATGACAAATGAGGTTAGCATAATAGCCCACAAATTTAAGGCTTATGTCATAAAGGAAATTCAAATGAGCAATAGTAAGATAATCGAAGCATGTAAACAAGATCAATATAGAGCAAATTACTTCAAATATGTTGATATATGATAGATCATGCACAATGAGGTGATCTTATTTATTATTCTACGGGCAAGTATACCATTGAACTTAATATATATACACTAAACACAATCTAGGCCACCGGAAGACCCACATGGAACCTACCATCATGAACGATCCATATTAGGTTTAATACACCATGCAACTCGCATGCGATAATTTCGCATCATCCTATGGCAATGTACATTAGGTAGCTCTCAGGATTCTCTACGATTATTAGTCGGTCGAATTGTAGAAAAATCATTTGGGTTGACTATATGGCGAGCTCAGATTTTTTTTTCTCCCCATGTGGCGTGCCAATGTAGAATGAGAGGGACATAGTTGGTAGCGTTTATTCTCGCTTTCAATGTCTTGTAGCTCGTGAAGGTTGAGAAATCGATCCCCGTCTTATCTCAGCCGCCGAACTCTTGACTTTTGAGTCTCGACTTGAGCATAAGATCAATCTCTCGTGCAAAGAGGAAACGAGGTTAAAGGTGCGTTTCTTTCGAGAAAATTACTGATAAAGAATAATTTTTTTCAAAATATTTTTTCTAGAAAATTCGGTTCTCATTTTCAAGTTAGGAAATTCAGTTTCATAACTTTGAGCATGTGTAATTTCATTGACTTTACATGAAATTTCGGTTGACCTTTCATTTTTTATAGATAAAATGAGTGGAAGTCCGGCAAATTAATTTACGAAAGTTTTATTCACTCCAACAAACACGCCAGATATCTAATATGGTATGAAACTTTATCTAGATATATGGTTAATCTCCCAATTCAAGTATCTAGGCCATAAAGAAGAATCTTGGAGGGAGGTGAGTCATTTAAAGTTAACTTCCTGACGTAAAGATTCAATAAGGAATATACATGATCCTTATTGCTTCCGTGTTTTGACGAACTTTTGGATTGCGAAGGGAATTGCCACCACTGATCATTCTTTTGCGTCCGTTAACATCCAAAATTGACAAAGTTTTGGATATAATTGACAGGTGAGAGATTTAGTCAATTGTAGCAAAATTTGGTGACTGCATAAGTCATTGATGAAAAGAATAGTCGACAACTTAAAAAGCATCGACGACCAAAGAAGTTATTTATCACAAAAATTAGTTAAGGGGTGGTAAGTACCAGTAGTTTGAGATTTATAAGCTCTTTTGACAACTTGAAGAGCATTGACCACTCGCCAAGGAAGTTATAGATGGGCATATATCAGTTGTCTAGGTGAAGTTATTGATATCGACTTGTAATTGTTGAGATAGTTTCAGATATTTAAGCTCTTTTAGATAAGTGTTGCTTGACAATAAGAAATTACAGAGCAACTTCATGAATAATGTAACAATTAGTAATTACTGGGAAGTTATTTATCTATTTGATTTTGTGTAACCTTAATTTTTAACCGTTGAGTGCAGGCTTTAAAATAGCCACATTGTCCTCTTTGAAAAGCCCTCGACATTCATGACAAAAATCCGTTATCTCTTACCACTGTGTGATCTTTCAATTTTGGTACCTTTCAATTATCTTTCATTCTTGTACTTTAGTCGTAATTTCATACATTTGGTCGTTGATTATATTACGACATGTATCTCAATTGCATTTTTCAAATATTCATCACCACTTAAATTTTGTCTTTATATTTTTATCAGGATATAGATTGTTTAAATTCTGACATTATAGTTTTGTTATCACACTTTATCATCGATTAAATTCCGGCATAAATTTTTTATGTCATTGAGCTTCATCATTGATTAAATCCCGTTGAAGTATACTTTGTCCTTATGCTCCATTGATAAGACTTCTATCCGGAAACCCCACTAAATCTGTCTCTTCTTAATAAAAAAGAAAAGAAAAGAATTTTGATAAAATGTTTTTTATTATCAATTAAATTCTGGCGAAACCAATACGTCTGGAAAAGTGAGAAGTAAGGGTAGTAAACAAAAGCTAAAATTCAGATATAATCAATTATCAAACCACAAATCATATTGTGTCCCATGCGTGTGTGGTAGGTTCCCAAGAATGGGCCATTTTTCTTCTTTCACGTGTATCCTCGAGTTTGGATTATGCTTTGCTGTCTTTTGTCCTACTGGCGGGTCGGCCATTTCTTAATCTTGTGGGACCTACCATACCCATCACTCATAGCCCTAATCTCAACAATTAGTCACCAATTAGCGGGGCTTAATCCTCTCCCCCTTCTGCATCATCCTTGTCAAATTGTGGGCAATAAGCAAAAGCAGAAAAAGAATTGGTCATTTGACAAAGTGAGGCCACGTCAATATCGTTTACCTAACCTTTGGATTTTAATCTCAACACCTCCTTTTTTAACCTACTAGTCAAAAGACAACCAAAAAATATAAAAATTAAAACAATAAAAGTGGTGGCGAAATCACTATTTCTACATCAGCACTTTCCCCAGCACATCCATGAGATATTTATGAAATTTGATTAAATTACGCTCTTGCTTGCACCGTAAGGTTTGCTTTCCCTTGAACTTCGTATTAAATTTACCTTTCTTTAGGTGTTAAATTTTAAATCTCAAACAAACTTTAAATTTATGATGTTTTATCTCGAGAAATTTTGTGAAATCTTAAGCGAATCTTAAATTTATGATGTTTTATTTCAAGAAATTTTACCAACCTTCACATTCATATTATTAAATCCATTCCAATTAATCAAAAAAGGAGTTATCATAACCAAATATGTTAAAAATAATATCCAAATTCCAAATATGTCGATACAAAAGAATGGACGCATAGTTGCATGGCACCTGAAAATTGTTTCCTTTCCCAATAGAAATAAATAAATAAAAATACAGTGTCCTACTAATTTCAGGTACATGTTTGCAAATTTCAGAAATCACAATCAAGAAGATTAAAAATTAATTCCGGCGATGCAACTGTAGCTGGGATAATGATGATCCGGTCATTTAAGACAAAATGACGAGAAAAATAACGCTGCTGACCTGTCAATCAGGAAACCGGGCTAACTTTGAAAACAAAACTTTACTTTATCATCTTCTCTTCGAGAAAATATTGGGTGGTCCGGGACCTCCACGTCAGCGTGGTCCCCGGCCACTCACGAGATGCCATGTGGAGGGGTGGGCCCCACTTGTGTCTTCTGCCTTCTTCCCCTCTCTCTCCTCTTCCTAGCCTGCCGATGCCCTCTCTCCTCCTAGCCTGCACGCTCTCTCTCTCTCCTGTCAGAGCATTTATTGCGGACGTTTTTCTCTTTCCTTCGTTTGAGAAAGAAAACGCCGTTCGGACGCACGTCCCTCTCCATTTCTTTCCTTTCGAATTTTTGAATCTGAAATTCTCTCTCCGCGCTCGTTCCCCTGCCGTCGCCGACGAACCACATTACGGCCGCTGCTACTCCGGTGCTCGCTCGCTTCTCTCTTCGGGCTCGTTGCTGCTCCGTCGTTCGTTCCGGCGTTCCCGGGATCGCAGATGCAGCACGCGGAGGAGAAGCAGGCCTCTTCGAGCTCCCCTTAACGTCGGCGAGCGTCGCCCGCTGAGCGAGACCCCCACACACCGGAAGGCTCGGAGGCGAGGTTGCTGGAGAAGCTGGTGCCGTACGCGAAACGCGAAGCCGACGGCCCTCCACCTCCGCCGGTTGCCTCCGTCGGCGTCGAAGTCCGTCGCCCCCGACTCCGACGCCGACGCCCCTTCGCCTCCCTCTCGCGACCTCCGCTCCGCTCTCTCCCTCTTTCCTCTGCGGAGCGCCCTTACTGGCCAACCCCGCGAGCAACCTCTCTCCGAGTCTCCGTCTCCTTCGCGGCCAGGTAGACGTCGTCCATCTCTCTCTCTCTCTCTTTCTGGTGTCACGGATTCTTCTTTCTTATTTCTGTTCCATGTTGATGAGCAAGTGTACTCTAGCTTGATGATGCATCATGGGTAGGTTCGTTTCATGAGATTGAGATTAAGCTACACTGGTGCGGAGGTTGTTCGTAATGGGATGTGCGTCTCTTGTGCCGAATAGAGTGTTCGGTCGTGCCTTGGAAGCTGAAAAGATGAACTTTAGTTGTTTCCTTGTTCTGATTATGCTATTAGTCTGTGATATCACAAGTTCATTCGATGTTGTGATTGAAGTTTCGGTGTCGGGTTATGTTAATATTGGGAAGGTTCAATGCTCTGTGTTAGTTTTTGTTCACACACTGGATTCTCTCTGTGGTGGGTTTGCAGCTTTGGTTTGACCAATCGGCTGGGGCGTGCTCGAGGGGCTTTGATCAACTCGATTCTTGCTCTGCTGGCCATCCTCTTAGAAAAAAGGCGGCTCGTGATTAGTTGTTTCTTGGCTTTGTAATGGACCAAGAGTCCCGAGTGGATGAGGACTTCCCCCTCTTCCAGAAATGCTCCACACAACCTAAAGCGCCACCATCATCGCCAAAAGTAGACAAACCATCCTGTTTTCGTAAATAATACTGATCAAAATGAAATTGGATTTGTGATGCAGGTGGGCTTGGATGGAGAGAAGTTCCGAGTGTACACACAGTCAGGGTCGCACCGAGTGCAATGGACGGAAGCTACTAAGGGAGTTGGGCGTGCTCTTACATGGTACAAGGTAAGGCATAAATGATCTCTCTTTAACAACATACCATGATATGGCATCCTGAATTTTTGCACTTCAGGTCATCGTGAGATTGGAATTTACTAGTAAAATGCAGAGAATATGACAATAGATCCAACATTAGCATCCCATCAACACTTGGCTAGTTTCGAATTCGAGGAGAAGCCCCATGAGAATTCAGTGTAAATTTGATTAGCTACATCTTTTCGAATCGTCTGAAAACTCGATTGTCATGTATAAGACTGTCTAAATGCAATCGCCTACTGATCATTGCTTTTGCAGACATACTTCGATGCTCCAGAAGGAGATCAACCCGTCGCCATTCGCTTGCCTCAAATGACCAAGGGAATGGTTTGGGTCAATGGCAAGAGCATTGGCCGCTACTGGTACACTTACCTTTCCCCCAACTCAGTCGGAGTAAGTACCTGCAAAAGTTCACCCAAGAAAGATACCGCCAAGTAAAATGTAACGCAATTTTGATTTATCCGGTTTTCCCTTCGCTTTATCAGGTACCATATCCCAAGATCCTTCATAAAGTCAACCGACAATCTACTCGTTGTGCTGGACGAAGACGGAGGCAACCCTGAATCAATAGAGATCCTCAGTGTCGACAGGGACACGATCTGCAGTTACATCACCGAGAACCATCCCCCCAGTGTGAAGTCATGGGCAAGAAAGAACAGCCACTTACGCACGGTCTTGGGACGAAGTGAAAACGGCAGCACACCTGAGATGCGCCAACCACAAGAAGATTGTGGCCATTGAGTTTGCAAGCTTTGGCGACCCTTACGGCATCTGCGGGAACTTCAACTACGGAAAGTGCACATCACCCATTTCCAAGGACATCGTCGAGAAACATTGCCTGTGAAAAACTAGCTGCACGGTTCCGATTGAGCAAGGGCTCTTCGACAAGGGCAATGATGGTTGTCCCAGTATCATGAAGAGATTAGCTATCCAGGCCAAGTGCTCCCACTAGAAGCACAGGGTGGCCTATAATTTTCCTCTACAGATGGTTTTAAAAGCATTACTTAGCTAACATTTGTAATTCTTCACGACACATGAATAAATTTTCATCCTCTACAGGGTGACCTTCCTTCAAAGGCCTACCATCTACGATGAACTTATGAACCCTATGCCGACAATATCCTAATGCGAACATGTTCAAGCACAACATCACAAAGTCCCTTTAAAGACTAGGTCTTCTGGCTCATCGGAGGGGTTACGAGCAGCTTATATTCTCTTCATTACCATGAAAGCATCTCGGAAAAGAACAGTCGGCACAAGGATCAAACTCGTCCACAGTACATTTTTTGAACATGAATTGGCAAAACATCCAACATAATTAGCACGGATGGTTCCACCAAACTAGATATTCTTTCTGCATTAGAAACCACAAATGCAGACGCCACACATCCACGAGCAAACCAATTGAACGAAATCGCTTCCATTCGATTATGCAATAATAGAATAAACATCGAAAGTAGGTATAGAAGAGGATAAAGCTATTTTTGTCATTTCTTATTCCCTTCAAATCCATCTTTTATGACATACATGTATGATAGTTAAATAGAGCAAGTTGAAATGGAAAGGGGGCAAAAACAAATGGTAGGCTTCAAATTCTCTCTCCTTACAGCTCCAGGCTTCCTGAATAAAATCCAATCAAAATCTGAAAGAAGAAGATGCAAAGACTTAGCAACAGTTGTCAAGAAAAACAGAAGCTGCCAACAAACCAAGACTGCAAAACCTTACATGGGATGACAGAGCTGACATTTGGATTGCCTCTATTTAGGACAAAAAATGATGCCATTTCTTGGGAAAACTGCAGAACATGATGCTACTTCCAACACCAAGATCATCAAAGACCAGATATTGACCCCATGTTCTAATATACACAGACCTTTTTGTTAGTCTTAAAATCTCACGATAAATCAAAAGATCCTTGCCCTTCATTGATAGCGTAAAGCAATTTCTTGTACATAATCTCCTGTTTAAGTTGCAGCAAATAGTTAGCGATAGATGCAAATGACTAATGACAGTGAACAGACAGAATAATGAACTTCTACAATTATATATGGTACCTTTGAAGAATATGGGGGAAGTTTTAAGTAATTAGCACAAGTCATCATGCTTGGCAAGTCGTCATCTGCCGACTCTGAAGGACCAGTTCCATTAGTTGGTACAGTACTGGCAGTAGAAGAATGCTGCACAAATGAGAACAAAATTATTACGGCTTGTATTACTTTGGTGATCCACAACTAAATCAGCACATGCAGCTAGATCTTCATAAAAATGAGTGATCGAAAAAGCATGCACATAAAATTCCAAATGACACTGTATCCACATGAGCTAGGAGCCTAATTACACCAAATGCTACAGTGTACTTGTAAATCCATATCTGATGCTACTTGGCAAGTTCACGAAGTAATGCAAAGATCAAGAGTGCCCCTTCGATATGGATCCATGTTATCTAATCATTTCATACCTTCCACACAATTGTCAGCTTTGGATTCAGTACAGCCAGACCACCTGGAGGAAGTCTTGGAGCCCCGGTAACAAACTGGCAGAAGGCCCGCTGCTGCTCAGGTGTGAACTATCCCATGATCTCAAGTAACTATTGTTAAAAACAAAAAAAAAAAAATCTGTGAGCTTTTAAGAAGCCAATAACCACAACCAAAACAGAGCTCCAGATCTACTGAAGAAACACACATATAAAATTGCTGGGCTCTTAGCAGTGTAGCCATGATCAAATTTTATGTGCTCCGCAAGTGTCTCTGCCTGGGAAAATTTCTATGTACAACTAAAATACATTTGTCGAGTGTCTGTTAAAGCTTGATGACAATGCCAATGCCAAATTTACCTCCCACATCTCTACAGCCACAGGGCAGATAGTCCAGTTCATGTGGAGTAAATATTTGTAGAGATGAGATGTCAAAAACCTGACCAACATATACCGCAAATCAGGTACAATTCTAAAGCGAGAAAAGAGAATCACGCTCACCATTATATTTTTAGTTTTAAAGCATGAGTTAACTGAGTTGCCATGCAAGAATAAAGCCATGACAGAATCATCAAATCAAGATGTTTGGTATAACTGCACAATACTTTATGCCATTCTTATCAAAGCTGTAGGGCCTAAAGCCCTCTTGTTTTCATATCACACATTTTTTAATAGAGGATTATCCCTTTCAGGCAACAAAGTTGGTGAAGTTATCACAATGGTTTCATTGCACACGAACTTATTTCATCAAAGACCATGAAGGCACTTAACCTGATTGAACCCTGCTCTGAATGCCTCCCATCTGTCGAGCAATTCCCGTTTTGACAGTCGCATCAACCAAGGATAAGTATTCCTCCAGGTTATTTATGTCAACCTGAAAAATAACAAGGAAATAAATTCCAAATAAAAAACAAAAGCTCTAGACGCAATTAGTAATGTAAGTCACAAAGCCATACAGTTTCGTCCCCTGACTTCAGGACATAGTCCGGATAACCAGGAAGTGTAAAATCGAAACAGAGATCTTCCATTCGGGCCCCGCGAAAATGTAAATCAGCAATTGCATCACGATTGTCGTCACTGCTTGATTCCAGAAATCGTTTACGGCAAACAAGAGCATGCAACTCTTCCTATACCTTCCCAACCTCGGCATCAAAAGAGATGATATCACGCAAATCAAGCTCCTGGATCAAATGAAGTAGAGTTATATCACTTTATGCAAAATGCAGCTTTCACAAAAGAGATCATGAGGAAGGTGCCTACTTGTCCAAGCACAAGCTTATAGAACGTTGGAGACATTGGCAGGTCCAAAAGCCGTCCATCTTGAAGAGCTTTAGCCATTACACGTCCCACCAACCGGAAATACTCAACTACCTTGGAGAACTTACTGCTATCGGAAACATCAGCATTTGGAGGCCAAGGGCGAGGGAACAAGAAGAAAAGGGGACTAGAGGTCGCGAGAGGGAGGCGGAGGGGCGTCGGCGTCAGAGTCGGGTTCAGGGGAGGAGGCGGCGTCGGAGTCGAGGGCGACGGAGTGAACCGGCGGAGGCGGAGGTGGAGGGCCGTTGGCGTCGCGTTTCGCTGGAAGAGAGGCACGACTTCGCGGAGGGGAGAGAGAGAGCAGAGCGGACGTCGCGAGAGTGAGGCGGAGGAGCGTCGGCGGCGTCGGCGTCAGGGTGGGGGGCGATGGAATCAACCAGCGGAGGCGGAGGGGCTCAACCTTTTTTCTCCAGCAACCTCGCCTCCGAGCCTTCCGGTGTGTGGGGGTCTCGCTCGGCGGGCGACGCTCGCCGACGTTGAGGGGAGCTCGAAGAGGCCTGCTTCTCCTCCGCGTGCTGCATCTGCGATCCCGGGAACGCCGGAACGAACGACGGAGCAGCAACGAGCCCGAAGAGAGAAGCGAGCGAGCACCGGAGTTGGGGCGGCCGTAATGTGGTTCGTCGGCGACGGCAGGAGAACGGCCGCTTGATGCACGGCGGAGCAGAAACGAGCGCGGAGAGAGAAATTTTCAGATTCAAATTTTCGAAAGGAAAAAAATGGAGAGGGGCAGAGGAACGAACGGGGCTTCTATTTCCTTCGTTTGAGAAAGAAAGACAAAAGCTTAAACCGCAATAAATGCTCTGACAGGAGAGAGAGTGTGCAGGCTAGGAGGAGAGAGGGCTCGGCAAGCTAGGAAGAGGAGAGAGAGAGGGGAAGAAGGCAGAAGACACAAGTGAGGCCCACCCCTCCACATGGCACCTCGTGAGTGGCCGGGGACCACGCTGACGTGGAGGTCCCGGACCACCTAATATTTCCTCCTCACGGCACTTCTCGCCTCTCACGGCACCTTGCTCCTTACATAAGTTTGACGATCCTCGTTGATAAAAAATAAAAATAAAAAGAACAGAAGTTTCAGGAGCTTGAGCACAGAGCATCAATGGCGAGGAGTGGCGCCCTGTCCGTACACCTCCTCCTGGTCATCTCCCTATCGGCGATCGTCGTCGCGGCCGGCGGGAGAGCGCTGCCTCTGAATCTGCTGCGGGGATTCGAGAGAGCAGGGTTCAGCAGGTCGTTTCATCGGATTTACGACACGTCCAAGTACGGAATTTTCCAGCTCAACAATGGCCTGGCCCGGACTCCTCAGATGGGGCAAGTCTCTTTTCCCTTTGGTCCTTTTCTATCCTATGATCCCTCGATCGGGGGTGTTCTGTAAGATTCGTTAGTAATCCGTTTGCTGATGCGTGGGAAATTGTTGTGTCTGGGCAGGTGGAATAGCTGGAATTTTTTCGCCTGCAATATCAGCGAAACGGTCATCAAGGAAACAGGTATCGCTCTCCGTTCTCGTCGAATCTTTTGTTTAGTTGGGCAATCGTCGATGCATTGCATGTAATGACTGGCAGGGTTACCATTTAAGAACAAAGAAGAAACATTTTATTGAGGGATAGAGGTTCAGGAAATATTTGAGTGTGTTTGATAAAAGGCAGGGATTGAAATTACGTGTTTGATGGACTTAGAAGTGACTAGTTTATCTGAATTTCTTGAGTTTACATGCCGAATGAGTCAACTGCGGAAATGACAGATTGAGAATAAGAAGTAGGATTGTATGATCCGGCGAAGTGCATACGGAGATATATCTTTATGTCAGTGGTACAGGCATGCATTTATCATGAGGATCGTATTCGCAGTGTTGTGATTGATGGGAATGATAGTTAGGGTGTGGTTTGAGTGAAGACCGTGGAATGGAACGAGTAGTGGGCATATATTTCATTGTTAAGAGAGGTGAAGTTCTTATTTAATTCACTCTTCTGTCAATTGGGTACTGATGAGTGTTTCTCCCATTTGCAGCTGACGCACTTGTTTCGACTGGGCTGGCTAAATTAGGTTATGTGTATGTCAATATAGGTATGCTTCTACAATGTCTTAAATCTCAGAATAGCATTTCATGTTACTGGTTTATGTACTTATTTATTTCAATGGACTACAGATGACTGCTGGTCTACTCCCAAACGAAATGCTGAGGTTAGTTTTAGTTCCTTTGGTTTTGCTCAGTTCCCAATACCATCTCAAGTTTTCAAAGTGCAGAACTCTACTTTTGCAATCTTTAATTTTTGAAGTGAGCATGACACAATTAGTTAACAGGCTCAACTTTTCTCCTTTCTAAAATTTTTTTTTCATCTTTTAGTGAGTTACGTGAATTGGCACATTAACATTGTGTCTCGGTCTCACACTTTTCCTCTAGACATCTGTACTATTCTGAGCAGTTATAATCATTTCATTCATCTTGGGGAGACAATTTATATTGTTTTAGTATGCCATACAGTTCTTGCGTTGTTGCTTCTCTCTTCTTGATTTTACATTGATGGCTGTGCAGGGTGAATTGGTAGCTGATCCGAAAACCTTTCCATCAGGAATTAAAGCCCTTGCAGACTACGTCCATAAGCAAGGCCTCAAGCTTGGGATATATTCTGATGCTGGGTAGGATGTTTATCCTCTGAAGCTGTATCGGTAATAACATTCTTTCTATACTTTTGACTGCGTACTAACTCCAGTGGTTCCTTGTCCACTTGACCATCTCTTTCAGAATATATACATGTCAAGTTCGACCAGGATCACTTTACCATGAAGAAAATGATGCAAAACAGTTTGCTTCTTGGGTGAGTCTCTAATTTCTTCAAGGGAATTAACTAGTGTTTCCCCATGAATCACTAAGTTGGTATGCTAGCATTGATAAGAATATTTGTTCCTCTTTTGTGCTTCTTATGGCATACAAATAGTTGGTTTTAGCTTTACCAAAAACTGCTGAAACCCTTTTGATTGATTAGTTATGTTAAATGTTTCAACATTAATGTGAAGCACTCTCAGAATTTTTCTTCCATCACTTAGATTAGTCTGGTAATTTACCATTTGCAGTTGCAGCAGCCGTTCTCCTGGCTAGACTTTCCTCTAATAGTTTCATCTGTTGGTGTCTCAGGGTGTCGATTATTTGAAATACGACAACTGCTATAATCTGGGCATCAAACCAAAAGACAGGTCTTGCTCACTCTAAATTCTGTTTAAGCTGTGAAGAGACTTATGTAGATATTTAATCTGACCTTGATTGGTTCCATTACAGGTATCCACCAATGCTCAAGGCGCTAAATGCAACAAGACGACAAATTCTGTACTCTATGTGTGAATGGTAGTTCACCTTTTTCAGATCATCTCTGTCAGTTTCCAATACTCATCTGTTTGATGAGACTTGAGAGTGATACTTGATCTTCTGGTTTTGTGGGCAGGGGGGTTGATAATCCTGCCTTGTGGGCAGGCAAGATTGGGAATAGTTGGCGTACGACTGATGATATTAGTGATACATGGGCAAGGTAACCTTCTTTTCTTTCTAGGTCAGATAAACACAATACCATGCTACTAGAGAAAGAGAGCAAAGCATATATCTCTCTCTGCGATATCCTGGAACTTACAGTCTTCAAGTGCATAGCAGGAATCCTTTGCCCTCTCAACCTTATCCTGGAAGATGTTTATTTAATACAACCTTATCCTCACTCTATAACCGTTGCAACATATTTAAAATTCATTTATGCAATGAAGTCCATGCCTTTAGGTTTACCAGAACACTTTACCAGTAGAAATTGCGTTCTTGTGCATTTGTTTGTGGGACATTCACTTTGCCATTAGTATGAATGCAATCGTGAACAAGCCCTATCTTAATGGTGAGTTTGGGTTTGGATACTGGATCCTGTCAAAGTCAGTTTATGCTGCTGTCCATGAAGTGGGGCGTATTTCAAGAGCTGCTATTAGCAAGTACTATGTTGACTATGGGAAAAGTATTCCCAATGCGATTTATGTCTATTCTAATGCTACACTTAAAGAGTCTAGTGGGTTTTTATTTGAACGAAGTTAGAAACTGAGTGCAGCATGACCTGCCTCTAATTCGAGTACTAATTCTTATGGTGACTTGCAGCATCTGAAGCATTGGCTAGCTGCATTTATTTGCATCGAATCAAATCAGTTTGAATGCAAGTATTGATCCGCATAGAGCATAAAACATCTATATTTACTTCTCCCGTGGTTTGTCTGACTCTGATCTCCTTCATTTTGCTTCAGCATGACTACAATTGCAGATCTGAATGACAAGTGGGCAGCCTATGCAGGACCCGGAGGATGGAATGGTAGCAATCAAACTCGTGCCTTGTAGCATTAGTGCTTCTTACACTTCTGACACTCAACTTCATGTCTCTGACAGATCCAGACATGTTGGAAGTTGGGAACGGAGGCATGAGTTACCAAGAATACCGTGCACATTTCAGCATATGGGCTTTGATGAAGGTTTCCCTCTCATTCTGAACAGTTCATTACTTTTTAGCAATTTTTTTTCTCGTTTTATTTGTTCTTCTTTAAAAGATAGCAGTTATATTATGTTAAAAAGTTCAAAAAATAGTTCCAATGACAAGGATTTTGAGAGCTTAGAGACGTAACTTCTTATGTCTTTTGCAAGTTTTAGAAGTTTTAGCCATGAAACTACATTGCATTGGCTCAAAATTAAATACAACTTAAAATGTGAGGACATATAATTGCCATTCCATGTTTGCTGTCCCTTGCAAACCATTTGGTACAGTTCCTTACTGCAGTGTGTGCTTGAATAACAGAGTGAGCCATTTATGCCTCTGCAGTTCTGAGCATGGGCCAAAATCTCTGCTAGTGTTCTCTGGTTCCCTTTTAATTCTTTTACTCACCTATTCCCACTTCTCTGCCCTGCTAGAATTTTGAGTTGGAAATTCACAGCTCATGTTTATGATCTCTAACATCAATAATTCAAGCCAAGCGTAGATTCCATCGGTTGTTGTAGAAAGGATAGGGAGTAAATGTTGGCTGTACCTTAATCTCTGAGTTGGAAATTCACAGCTCATGCTTAATCATGCAGGCTCCTCTTTTAGTTGGTTGCGATGTTAGAAATATGACTGCAGAAACTTATCAGCTAGTGAGCAATGAAGAGGTCATTGCTGTCAACCAAGGTGATTTCTGACATGGATGGATATATGCTTTTACATGTTTGTTGGTAGCCATAATCTTTGGTGATGAAAGATGACATTTTTTGATGCACTAAATATGCAAGCTTTTCTGTCTGTTGCAGATTCCCTTGGGGTTCAGGGGAGGAAGGTTAATGTCTCAGGAACTGGTGGTTGCTCTCAGGTTTATACCTCATTGCAGCATCATATACTTTACCAAGTCTTTTTTTGCTAATCAAGACTTATGAGCTTTATATACGACCTCCAAGGTTATTGCTTTAACCTCTGGTGTTCACCTACCAGCAAGGATTTTAGGCTTCTGATGGGGTCGATTTTCACCAGAGATACTTACAAATCACTATCTCATTTTCATGTAAAACCTGAAAACAGAAAAACCAATCTTTTGCGGTTAAACAGCAAATTTTCTAAGTTACTTATTTTATGGTGTATTTTAAGTAAATGGGTTTATTAACTGGTAGAAGTTTGAGTGAAAAAGATTACAGACTCGTTTGCTTTCATGTCTTATCATGATTTTAACAATGGTACTGGCAGTCACTTGGTTATGACATATTATGTATTGAAAAGTTATCGGATTTTGAGTGTATGACGTTCATGCACTTAAATCAGTGAACCTGATTCTTTTCTGTTTTCAGAAGCTGGTAAATTATTTTGCAGGGTTCTATCTCACATCTTTGGAGTTGAAGAGATTATTTTGTCAGATCAAATACTGATATATTCTGCTAATTTGGGTAGCTGCGGATGCTTTCCAGGTTTGGGCTGGACCGTTGTCACGACAGCGCTTGGTTGTTGCTCTCTGGAATCGATGCTCAAAAGCTGTGAGTATAACGGCCGCATGGGAAGCACTGGGGCTTGACTCCAGCACAAGTGTGTCTATAAGAGACTTGTGGCAGGTAAGAATGTAAGATACAGAATTAGTAATTCACTTTTACACCAATAAGGTCGGTACGCGACCAAGTTACGGCAGTTTTTAATGTTACATGCGACATCGATCTGACTTTATGAAGCTATAGTCGAACATTTTGGAGTTTTTGACAATGCATTTACAGAGATTACCGGAGATGAAGGTCGAAAATGATCAAATTCTCTTGGCGAGCAATGTATTCTGATGGCCAGTCCACAGAACAAATTCATATAGCTAAACCGTGTCTGATATGTCCCTGATTATTGTTGTCCTACATTCTTGCAGCACAAGGATGTCGCAGAAGATGTTGCGTCCTCGTTCTCTGCACAGGTAGATGCACACGACTGTCATATGTATATACTCACGCCTCAGACAGGGTCACGCGCTGAGATGTAGCTTGTCGCTGGTCACGCTATTCCACTGAATGGTTGCCTTTTTATGCAACCGGTTGGATCCCCCGGAAGACATCGAAGGTGTTGCATACATTTCTCGAGGCATGGCCTTCACTGTCCAGAAATTGAATGACTGCTGCTTTGAATGACTGCTGGAAACTCTGTACATTTGTGTAATGTATATGAGATGGACTGTAAACTGAAGCATAAAGTGTCAATATTCTGTGTCGTCGGTGTGGTTTGTGACCATACTTTGTCGGTGAATTCATGTGCGAAAACGGCTGATCTATCATGATCATAGTTTACATAATATTCAAATAATTATCGTCTAATAAATAAAAGGGTTAATATTACGAAAAACTTTTGTATATCCGTGAAAAAATTACTCTATACAAATTGTGAAAATTTACTCTATTAGTTTTTGCTAAATTAGATTAATATTATGAAAAATTATAAATTGGTATACTTGTAATCAATGGAGGGTAAAATCTTAAATCGGTATAACTGTTGATTGTCGCGTGTCATTTAATTCAATAATTTAACAGGAAAATTTAACGAAGTGATTGAATTAGTAGCTCTACAAATTAATGGATGGGATTGAATTGCAAAATGAAAAGATTCGTACAAATTAGATTTTTTTTTTTTTTGATGATTCAAAGAAGTCCTGTACATTGCGAGCGGCTGGAGTAAACCCTGGGGCCCTACGGGAGGACCCACCACCCTCGTGGAATGGGTAAGACGCCAAGCGTCTCCTCGGTGAGTCGAACTCTTGCCCTCCGAGAAGGGGTCATGGGTCCCCCCACAATGGGGAAGACTTGCCAGCAAAGCTACCGCGACCGGTGGTTACAAATTAGATCTTTTGTCACTACTTTGTGGAAAATTCTTAGGAATAAATATGTTAGATACTTGTGACTTGATTGGTAAAATAATATCTCTCTCCAAAAAGCGCATTTTTTTTTTACCGCCTCACAAAGAAAATATTTTGTTTTGAATGGACAAAATATGGAGGAAGTGTTATATGTAAAATCATAATTATTGATATGGGTCATTTTCTAAAAAAAAAGGGAATTTTTTTGTTACAATAGAAGTATAAGTGATGTCAATCATTCAAGAATCAAAGTCGATTTGCTTTGTAAAAAGGTGACATCAATGAACTTTTATGGTTTCATAGGATTCAGCCAATTGTCTTGGGATATCATTGAGAAATAGAAATCAGTGTTATCAAAAGATTTTTTACAATTGTTTCTAATCATCTGCTTTGGTATTTTATTGAAAAAAAAAAAGAGTTTATAAATTAATCATAAGTATACTAATTTGGTATTTTTGAGGTTATAATATTAGTTTGGATAAATTTGTCACGTTTATATTAGTTTGATATTTTTCATGATATTAATCCTAAATAAAATTAAATGAGAATTGTAATAAAATCTGCTTTTAGGATTTTTTTTAATGAAGGTCCAATGTTTTTATAAGAAAAATTATAAAGACGCTGTGAAAAAATTCGATTACATAAAAAGACGGATTGAGTTCGAGACCTCCAACAGCTTCCCGCCATGTTAATCCTATCCCGTCCTCTTCCTCCTCCTCCTCCTCCTCTTCTCTCCAGTTTCTCTCCAAACCCTAGAATCGCATCCCCCGCCTTCCACCGTCTCTCGTCCCCGAGCTCCGACCTCCTCCCGCCGCGCTGCGCCGCCGAGGGCCGAGCCGCCGAGCGCGGCCACGAGTTCGAGACCGGCGGCACCTTCTACCGCCGCGAGAGCGCCGTCGGCCGCGACCTCGGCGTCCTCGCCGCCTCCCTGCAGAGGCGGTCCGGCCACCAGCTCCGCGTCCTCGACGCCATGTGCGGCTGCGGGATCCGGTCCCTCCGGTACCTTGTCGAGGCCGGGGCCGATTTCGTGCTGGCGAACGACGCGAACGACGATAACCGTGGCGTGATCGCGAGGAACCTGGCGAGGGTGAGCGGCGAGGGGAGGTGGACGGTCTCCAGCAACGAAGCGAATCGAGAGATGGTGGAGTGTTATCTGAAGAGGGATTTCTATGACTTGGTGGACGTGGACTCCTTTGGGAGCGAGTCGTCGTACTTGAGGTCCGCGATGAACTGCTTGAAGCTGGGAGGGTTGCTGTATGTCACGTCGACGGATGGCTACACCTCTGGTGGTCATAGGCCTCACCAGTGAGTTCCTTCTCTTGTTTTCTTCGCTTCTTTCTTGCGTTCCTCCTTTCTTCGTTGTTAGTGCGTTGTGATTGTGATCGTGATTGCTGGAAAATGGAAACCAGTGTCTACTCTTAGTATCTGCGAGATTACTTCATTTTCGTCGTTTCAATATGTAGTACTGCTGAATAGTGCTAGTTCTTCTGGGCAAAACCGCTTGATATATTGCGGTTCAGTCATTTAGTCCTCTCTGTCAAGTTTCGATGCCATATCTCGTTCTTTTGAATGGTTTGCGTTGCCTGTTATATTTGGTAGCATCAGAAGTCTCGGTTTTTTAAAGTCAATTAAACTTCTCTTAGCCGATTGTCTTTTGTGGAGATACGTTTTTGTGCACCTAGTGAGACGTACTTGTTGCTGATTCTTGCTCTAGTTCGTTAGCTGCATATGGAGCATATGTGCGCCCTATGCCATATTCAAATGAGGTTGGTTTGCGGATGCTTATAGGTGGTGCAATGCGTGAAGCTTCTGTTCTGGGATATCGTGTTACTCCACTATTTTCTTATTATTCGTACCATGGACCTGTCTTCCGCGTTATGTTGAGGCTAAACAGAGGAAAACTTCTTACTAACAGGTAAATTTATTTTTAGTCTGCTCGGTTGCTTTTCCCACAAGATGAAGCTTTCTTTCTAGGTCGCTAATTATTGTTACTGTCATCTTTTGGCACTGCAGGCATTATGAATTTATCAGTTACTGTACCAAGTGTGGACATTCCCAATCACATTCATGGGATGAACTTAGTAAATTAAGTTGCACCTGCAATAAGGTGAAGGCATCATTTTATTCTTTTTAACAAGATTCTGTTGGTATGCTCTTTCATGTTCCTATGGTTAAGGAATAATTATGTGGGCTAAAACACCATCATGCTTTTCATCTGGATAGAATTGTGTGAAACTCATTTCCAGATTTTTTATTGATACCATGACTAAAACCCCGTTACGTCATTCCTTAAGTGCGGTAATGATTAGCAGTCTCTGAGTCGAAGTCCACCAGCTAACCACACTGTTCTCTATGAGAAAGGGAAGGTGAGGGGTTCAAACCCTAACTCGGGTGCGTTTTGGGGTAGGGACATCTTTCAGTTTTACCAACCATTAAAAAGAAGGAGACGTCCCCCAGCCAAAGCAAGCTACTCCTTCCTCTCAACTGTCTTATACAAATGCTATTACTCTGGTTTAAAAAGCAGATTTCATCAGATTGCACCAAATCTCTTTTTTTCCAATGCTCGTGGTCAAGTCAGCTTGAGTTATCATCCACCTTGTGACCAGTTTCTATCCAGTGTCTTGTCTTGTAAGTACATTTCTTTTTTTACCTTTCCATTATTTCTCAAGTTTGGACTTTTCCTTGGAAGTGCGACTATCTCTGTCTATTGGGGGAACTGCCATTTGTGATTTTGGGGCCACCAACAGTGCTTTTGGCCTTCCTATGCGCTGAAGATGAAATATAATTCTTATTGCTGTGCTCTATTTTCTTCAATGATATATTCTGGTTAAGATCTTCATTCTCTGTCGGTTTTGGACTAACTCTGTGTGGTGTGTGTCATCTGTGTGTGCGCATGCCTGCGTGTGTACATGATTAGCTTGGGTGTAACACTAGGATTATGGTATCTTGAGTTGCATACAGCATGTCTTTGCTCGGCGATCATTTGGGACTTGTCAAGACCTATTATTTGCAAAAACTAGTTAGAAAAAATATCGACCAAATTATAAACAAATTGAGTTGGTAATTAGTATAAGCTGACTGAATTGGGTTAAATATACGAGCTTAGTTTAATGCTGCGTGGTAGTGACCGACATGGTGAAATGAGTATTGCAACCATATTGAAATGCCCATGCCTACATATTTTCCCCCTTAGAGGAGTTTAGGAACAAATCATTTTTGTATGCATTTGGGATATCAAACAAATATCTTGTACTTCTTTTCAGGAGGGAAGGTCGCTTGTTGTGTCCGGGCCTCTTTGGACTGGACCTCTGCACAGCACATCCTACCTCACAGAAATGTTAAATATGGCCGAGCAATTGGGATGGATGAGCAATGGCTCAGGAGCTGACCTTCAAAAACTTTTGCAGCTGATGGTGGACGAGAGTGACCCTAAGCTACCATTTGGTTACATCAAATTGGATGAGGTCTCTTTCAGTTATGTTCTTCACATACATACATACGTACGTACGTACGTACATGTGTGTGTGTTATATATATTTATTCCTTCGGTCTTTGGTAGATGTTTGAATCATCAAATATTAGAATGCGAGGTGCCTAGGAGATAACGATATGCTCTTGGGAATATCTTAGGTTGCCAGCCGTGCCAAAATCAACTCCCCTCCACTTAGGACCATGATGAGTGCCTTGCAGAAGGTAACTTTGATCCTCTTGAACATAGCATTTAAGTTTTGCATGTTACCTATCAGGTAAATGTCCTGTTTATTATATGAAAGGTTATTTAGAGGAAAGGGCTTTTTGTTTCTATGAGCAACGAAAATGATTAGCAGTAAATTTACAAAAGAAAGGCAAATGCAGTTTTGTGAGTCAGAATACTCTCATTCCATATGCATACTTTTCTGGAGAAGATACTGCTGTGAATGAAGAGCCTGCCTTTTTTCTTTTTCTTTTTTTCCTTCAAATTTTTCAATCGGAATTTATTGACCTGTATGCTTCAGGGGGGCATTCTTTATTTGCCTCTTTTAGAAAATGTAGCTGGAAATAGGGCAATATTTGGTGGCATCTCACTATTTCCCATATGGGCTTTTTTGTTTGGTTGCAGGAGGGATATGCAGTTAGTAGGTCACACATTGCAACCAATGCCATTAAGACAGACTGTCCTATGGCTACATGCATTAGAATTGCCAAGGAGGTTTAGCATTGTTACCTCATCATGGTGCAAAGTTGCAGTGTCATCGACGCTTAAAGTGCGCCCGTACCGGATGCATCAGTGGAGGAGCAACCTGTACTTCCAGGGCAAAGCGAGTTTTTTTATATGAAAGCTGAAATGTGCGTTAAGAGTTTGGCAAGTGCGATTTTTTGATGCGTGCAGATCGAATAGGCCATGGAAAGCAGACCCTCGAGTGCATACCGAGCAGTCCCCTGATCTGGCAGCTGGTAACATTAATTTGGAGCCATCACACGAGAAACCCTGCCTAAATTTTAGTGTTCACATGAGCCTTCTCGTATCTTTCGTAGTACCAACTTAAGAGAAATTTAGCATTTGCGGAACAGTGATAATTTTACATGCCCGATCCTTGCGTATAGGGCGGGTTTACTGTTTTGTTCGAGTAGTTGCTAGAAATGTGTTTGGACTGCTTCAAATACCCAAGAGCCTTCTACCATCACTAGTTGAGAAATGCGTATGAGCAATCGAATGTAATGTTCCGTCACCAGTTAGAAAATGGAAAATTTAATGACGGAATCTTTAATTGACGAGTAAATAGTAAGGTGAATAGCTTAGCGGATTGATGTCTATTAGAATTCCGCCTCGATGCTGGCAGAAGTAGCATGGGTACAAGGATGGGCCATAATACCGACATATTGGCCCAGAAGAAGCTAATAACTGGCCCATGAGCGCGACCCTTTCTGGGCATTTAGAGGGCCGGGGCCTTTCTACTTGGCAGTGGGTCTTAATGCGTGAAGGCTCACGTGGAAGGGCCATGGGTTGGTTATCTGGGTCCTAACCTTAATGGGCCGAAAGAATACATCATTTAAGCTCATTTTGAGGCCTATACGTCAGTTAATTTAGGCTTAACTTGGGCCCACCAAGGCCTACTTAGGGTGCATCCACAATGGGCCGAAAGGGAACATTGTAAGTCCAAATCCGGGGGATTTTAGGCCGAACTTACCCACGAAGTCCAGAAGAGGCCCATCTTATGGGCTGGAAGGCATTTTAAAACCCAGATAGAGGCCCAATTTTAGGCCCATGGTCCAATATTGTTCCTAAATTGGGCCCACCTAGGCTAAACAGGGTCCATTCATACTGGGCAGAAAAACGATATTTGCCCATGGGCCGGAATTGGGCCCTCAAAGTCCAAAACAGTGCCTTTTATGGGCGGCAACGCCCAAACAGGGACAATCCTTAATGGTGCGAAAAAGGCTGCAGCTTAGTCAGTTCGATACCCATTTAAGGCCATGGGCCGCAATTGGGCCCAAGAAGCCCAAAACAGAGCCCTTTTATGGGCCATAAAGCACAGCCCAGATCGAGGCCCACGGGCCGATTACTTAATTTAGGCCCAAACAGTGACAAACCCTATGGGCCGAAAATGCCGTAGACCCATTTAAGGCCCATGGGCAGGAATTGAGCCCTTCAGAACAGAGCCCTTTATGGGCCAAATGGCACATAGAGGCCCATGGGCCGTTATTTTAATCTAGACCCAAATAGGGACAATTCTTATGGCCCAAAAGTCTTCAGTTTAGTCGGTTCAAGACCCAATTAAGGCCCATGGGCGGATCTGGCCTAGATGTGGCCCATGTAGATCAAACCAGGGGTAATCCTCGGCCGAAAAGGCAAATCAAACATGTTCAGTTCGAGGCCATCTAAGGCCTAGGAACCGATTATTTTAGGCCTCAATGGACCGATTAATTTGGGCCTGACTGAAGCCCACGAAGGTTGGAAGCAAGATCAATGTAATGGGCAGAAAAATTACACAGCTCAAGCCCAGTTAGAGGCCCACCACAGGCCCATGGACCAAAAGTACCATGGCGTGGGTATACCGTCTACGCAATTTTTGGCGGTGGCGTCAAGGCTGAAATCATGCTTTACCCAATATGCGTCAGCAGCGTCACCTTGCAGATTCAAACTATCATAGGAAAGGCGCGAATTGCGGCGATACTTAGCCAAAGCTAATTTAATGGTATCTAGCCTATAGCCGACAGTTGCAGTGAATGCAGGCTACGTTAACCCAATAATCTCTGATCCTTAATTCTACCGCATCATCTAACACCCCGCATACACAAGAAAGTATATTCCATGGACACCGAGTCCTGTTCAAGGCGCTGCCATGCATGCCCCCAATTCAGAAGCGCCTCAAATTTCCATGTAGGGCAAAGGTATAGTCGCCTATACTATGAATTTTAGACTAATCCCCTGGTCTAGATGCTCACATTGATTAAATAAGGTATCTAGCATCTGAACAGTGACTTTGAAAGAAGAGCCATATAATCCTTATGCAGTACAGACGGGCAGCCGCAATCAAACATCAAAACTTTCAAACGGAAAAAAAATTGGTCCTAGAAAGTCATCCATGCAATCAAGAGCACTTGGGATGATGCGATAATAGGCTCGGTTTGCCTTAGGTCCGAGCAGGAGGGCCTCCAACACGAGGCGCCTGACCAGGCTGACCAGGCTGACCAGGCTTCGGCTGATCATCCTGCAAAAGACAATCTCATAAATGAAAAAACCCAGCATACCAGAAGCATCACTATAGGCAAAAACAATAAAATACCAAATGAGTCCAATAGGTATACTATATTTGCCAAAAAAGAATAATCAAGCAAGGAAGAGAAAACTGTCGAGTTAACAAATTTTCATTTCCAATTTTGGCCAAATCATGCAGACGCTGTTGGTGTACAGAAAATCATTTACAATTGAAGAGTTGACGAAGATAAATTTATCAAACCAGAAACATACTACAATATCATCTTATGCTAAAGGCCTATTACCTACCAAGCTTAAAACTAAAGAACACTCCATAGGATGATAATTACCAAAAAAATACTTTCATATTAGAGCATAAGCACCAGCAAACATTGTTGCCATCAGCAAGAATATCAATAGCTGGTGCTTATAAACCAATCAAAAGCTGTAAAACCTTTGTTCAGAAAAAAAACACATTGTGCCCAAAATATCGCACTATGAAAACTCCATCAAGCAATAATTTAACAAACAGATAAGACATATTGGATAGATATTTCCAAGGAAAAAGCTATGGGCACGGCTTTATTTGAACGGTAAACAACAGGTCCATGTTAAAAAAATTGATGTTCTGATGAAGAGAAAGGGCAAGAGCTAAATCTATTCAAAACTCAATATTATTAAAGGACAAGATCATTTCCTCCTACCAGCCAACAGACTAAGCTCTTTTCTGTGTTATTCCTATTTTATCAGACATCACGCTAAACCATCAGTCAACAGACTAAACAACAGAAAAGCAAAATAAAAGCTAGCAGTATTTGCAAGGTACAGGAAAGGAACAATGTAAGAGATGAAGGCGAAGCAAATGACATTCAAACTAAAATTAGGAAAACAGCACGAGACACACAACGCACAAGAAAAAGAATAGGTCGACAAGAATAGCAGTAAACAGTATTGGAGAGCATACACGACGTCTGATGTAGCGTGGCGGAGGCTGACGGTTCCTCCTATTCGTGCGAGATCGAACCCTCACAACATGGGAGTGGATGGCACAGGACACGCAATACTGCATCTTGGCATACAGCTTTGGAAGAGTATAATCTACAAGAGAATGCCGCATTTTATTCATAGAAAACTAAAAATGAAAAATGACAAATCCTGACAGAATTTCAACAACAAGCGGCAAGAGAAGCATGTGCTTACTGTCATAGACACAAGCTTCTTGGACATCTCTGACAGCAGCTTGCTCGACAATGTTCCTCACGAGAAACCTCTTGATTGCCTTATCCTAGATTGCAACGATCAGGAAACACAAGTGAATAAACCACGAAGTCGAGAAACGACGCATCCTTCACACTTCATTACCAAAACCACCTACGGATCTAAGCGAAACCATCCAATTGACACTTTGACGTATCGTCGCTACATCAGAACGAACGATACTACGAAGAAACACCAGATACAAACTCCGCAAACAGAAACGCAATCAAAATATAAAAGATCGCACTGATTGAGCTACTCGAACAAAGAAAAAACTAGCGAGCGAACGGACAGATTCATGCACTCCGACGCCGAAGAAGCCGCAAACGGCAGAGACAGACCGAACGCATCGAAGTCAACGGAGCGGCGATTACCTTGGGGCAGCACTTGCCGCAGTTGGAGCAGCGGATGAACTTGACGTGGCCACGGCCGTGCTTGTTGCGGCCGCCGTTCCTGCGCTTGAAAGTCTGCGTTCACAGAGAGGGAATCGTCAGCCAAAAAGCACACGGCGGAGTAAAAGCACCTTCGGATGCCGGAGACGGCGGCGGACTGCGGATCGTACCATTTTGGGAGTGGCGGTCGCTCCGGCGGATGATCTCGAAGCTCTGGCTTCGCCGGCTCGGTGTCGCTAGGGTTTGTGTTTGTTATCCCAGCGAAGCGTCTGGGCTGAGGGAGGTTTTTCGGTTTTATATGGATGCGAGGGCGAAACCCTAGGCCGTTGTGAATTGTCAGATTTGCCCTCCTTAGGAAAAGAAGGGAAAAACGGAAATTAGAGAAAGAAAACCAAAGCTAGCAATTCCCCAAAAATTGAAGTAAAATGTAGTATATAGAGAGGAATGAAAAATATATATGCTCCCAATTTGAGATTCTGGCGATATTAGATTCAATTTATTTTGTGACAAATGAGCAATGTGAATTTTTATAAGTGATATGAACGATGGTTTTTAAAAGAAAATTTTCCAAATCATTTACAAATTCACATGTGATTTTTCATTATGTTCCAAAAGTTAATGATATTTCAGATTTGTCATAATAATTAACAAATTCAATTCTTTTTGGGGAAATTAATGGATAGTCCCGAGGTTGTCTTCACCCAAAAGTAAGATGTTGTGCAATTTTTATTTTTTTTTTTGTGGTCGGAAGATGTTATCCAATTGCAACTGCCAAAGCCATATGGAACAGCCAAAACTTCTTCATAAATCAAGAGACCAGATGAACGCAGAGGTCTTCTGTGACCCTTTATAAGAACAGGGGAGAAATACAAGGTTCCAAAACAGACAAGACAGAGAATTCACATCAGTTCAACTTATTCCATGGTCAAGGGTACATATTTGCAAATGAAAACACCTTCCCAGGCCTAACATCGCGTCATATTATTTCTTTCTTTGCCGAATCGACGGGACAACTCAGTAAGCTCTCTCCCAGATTTCCATCAAGGATTCTGGGAATGGAAGAGTTCAAGGGCATTCTTTCTCATACACTTCGCTGGCATATTTCCAGTCGATGATTTTCCATATGTTCTTCAGGTAATCTGGTCTCACATTCTTGTACTGCAGAAAGAAACAGAGGGGGATCAGGAATGTCTGATTAATGCCACTGGTCAAATCGAGTACAAGTTCCATGAAAGGAGAGACCCCCAAGAAAAAGTGCACTATCACTGGCATGAACAAGCATCAGAGATCCGACTAAACTGAATTTGCTATTTCCAACCCAATGGGGTCCAAAAAAGTTCCACATGACTACAAGTGACATGTAAATACAATGTTTCATCTTGACATTTATAACTGCTATCAAGCATGCTTTCATTCAATTCTCAAACCATGTATCTCAGGTTAAGACCCAGCTGTCCAATAAGCTGAAAAACTACAAATCCCCTCCCCCCCACCAACTTTCTCTCTTCCCCTTTCCTTCCTCCTCTCCCCTTTTCTAACGTGTAACTGCATCAGAGATATGTGTAGATATATCACTTGCTATAGTCATAAACAACCTAGTGAATCCCTCATATGGTCATGCACACGTTACTATCCAATAAAATTCACAACTTCAGCTTTCTCATGCTCAGTAAATGCTTAAAACTAATCACAAGTCATAATAAAAGTTTGATATTTCATGGAAGCATGAAGAGTAGTACGATAATTAAACAGACTAAAATGTCCAAACAAATGAAAGTGTTCCATGCTAATGAAATGAGTAAATCCAGAGCAACCAGAGGTGAAGACATACCTGCAAATAATATGCATGCTCCCACACATCTATGCCAATCAAAGGAACCAAACTTGGTCCCTTGGTCACCAAGGGATCCTGTTAAAACATAGTAAATGCTTTATTCTTCTGAAGGTCGGAGAAAAGATAAAACTTAAAAAAGAAAAAACACCGGAGTTTAACCCATTATCATCGATAGAAGAGATTTGACTCAAAATGGCACCCCCAGGGGGGCCTACCTGCATATGCTGTTATATAAACAAGATGGAGTATTAATCTAGTAAGTCATCTACATCAAGACTAGGGTGTCTAGACCATCATGATTTCATAACAGAATCCAAGTGACTTCTCTTTCGAAAAAATCTCATATTTTCTCCCTCCTAATAAGCCAACAAAATGCTTGAGGGATCATATTTAACTTCCTCATACCTTGTAATTAGATGTTTGCAATCATAGCATAAATCATAGCAAGTGAATGACTGCAAATCTAACAATGTCGAGCATTTTACTGGGCAGTTGTGTCACTGTAATCTCATGTTACAGAGTTCAGGAAGGAAAAACGAATCATTATTTTCCCTGGAAATCTACCATTAGAAGACTAGAAGTTTGTGTTAATTAACGATTTAACCTATTATAGCACATTCCCTCTATTTAACAGTATAAGAACATCGCTTGCACAAAAATCAAATAAATTCGTGTACAGGCTGGTAATGTTGATGCAGATGCCATTGCTCCATGGTCTGGGAAAGCCATACATTCATAGTGAACCTCATTTTACAAGACCTTAGTGATGAGAAAACAACCACAGACATCCAGGACCCACACAAATCTTTCAATGCTAGGGAGAAGATGAATCCATAAAAATCAAGTAGCTTCTAATAACATTGACGAAACATTTGTGAATTAAAAAGTGATGGAGCTAACCTGATTGGATGTGGTTTCAACAACCAACTTCTTCAGCTCTTTGTCCACACCAAGCCACTGCATAGATAATAAAGTGCCAAAGAAGTGAATTAGCTTGGCAAAGGGGACATCAATTGGATTAGTAAGTACTAAAAGAACATGCAAAGCAAATAAGTCAGGATTTACAACTACAAGATGAGAACCTTACCACCCATCCAGAGCCCTGTAAAGCGGCACCTTCAGCATTCATTTTCTGCACGAGTGCGTCTAAAGAGCCAAAATCATTGTCAATGGCCCAACCTAGGGAACCTTTTGGTGGCTCACCACCTCCTGCCTGCATTACCCAACATATGAGGTCAGAGAGTCCTAAAGCAACCGCATGGATCAATTTGTTAAAAATGCATTTACCTGAATTGGAGCAAGATTTTTCCAGAATATGGAATGATTAACATGACCTGAACATAGGTTACATCCACAAAATCATAAGAGAAGCAAAATCAAAAGGATAATAACAGGCTAAAAGGCAAAAGCTAATTTTTAATAGTTGAATATGTACATGGAGAAAATAAAAAGAGAATTTAAGATTGTTGAATTATTTAGCCATCAGTGCTCTTTTAGAAAAACACAAAATTTCTGCAAATTGTTTTCAAACAGTAGACCTGTATGAAGCATGTTTCAAATGTGATAAAGTGCTGTAAGAAACTTCAATCACAGGCATTCATCAACATGCCTTTGCAAAACTGCGTGAAGTACCACCACAATGCCTACGATGCTCACTTAAATGAGTTGATTGTATCTGATACAAGATTTCACAATTGTTCCTCACATGCTGTAAATTATCCATATGAAACAAAAAGAAACTCAGAAACCCTAATTCCACCTCTTTTCCCCTTTCATTTAACTGGTAGCAACTGCAATAAGAATGTGATAACAAATAAAACCTAACGATACAGTGACTAATCTAAGCAAC
The DNA here is from genome assembly GCA_014182575.1 of Eucalyptus decipiens. Lineage (NCBI taxonomy): Eukaryota > Viridiplantae > Streptophyta > Magnoliopsida > Myrtales > Myrtaceae > Eucalyptus > Eucalyptus decipiens. Next base: position 57,038,731 of record CM024615.1, read on the forward strand.
TGCCTTCAGGATGGAAAGACAATTGTCAACAAAATTTTCCTCCTAGTCAGTGAGCACAACACAATCTGAATGCAGTCACATTTGAATGGCAGCCATCCTCACTAGTGTCGTATAGATCCAAAACTTGTCACTCTATACATTCTATAGTACCATGGTTCATCAGGAGCACCAGTGCACTATTCACATCAATATGGAAAAAGCTATTGACAACCAATCAGACAATGGTGAGCTATGGCAGACAAATACTACAAAACCAGGAACTCTGGCTCTGGAGGGTAGCTAACCCATCAAGGATTTGACATAAGTCGCAACGGCAGATAATAAATTAATCTTACTCAGCGCCGTCCAAGCCAGATTAGTCACTTTATATACACTACAAGTTTCCTCGCAAAGAATAGCTTATCTTTGAAGCGTGCCGCTTATTATATTCTTTTGTCCATGATTTGAATTACCGACCACCATTCACTCTTAATTTCATTGAATCGTGAGAAGCTTTGATCACAAATAACACCTTCCTTCAGCGCTGTACCTTTGAATGGAACAAAGTCGAGACCATTTTTCCTGGTCATCTGTTTCACTGAAAAAACAGACTATATGCTAATCGTGTTCAGTTACCCTGACCGCAACCTTAGCAGGTCTGCCTAGTCCCCATCATTTCTAGGGTAAACACTTTAAATCACTAAGCGTTGACTCCAAATGAGAAGTTAAGCACCTCCTCAACAAATTTGACTCTGGAAATTCGTTATGGTCCTTATCCTATGCAACGGCAGGCGACATTCAAGAACAATCTGAACACTGGTCGAGTCCGTGTGAGACAAGAGAGTGCCCGATCAAACTCACTCCGACAAATATCCCGCTCATTTCCACATCGAATCGAAGTTATTCTCAGAAACCAAACAAACAAGAAACTAATCCCAGACAGAAACGAACAGGGAAAAAAGAAGCACAAAACAGAAAGAATCGAACCTCCGCCATTGAACTTGATGGCGCTCTGCAGCTTAACGACGGCCGGGGCGTCGCCCTTGCTCATGGCGTCGTGGAGCTGCTCGAGCGCCTTGTTGTAGTTGGTGACGTAGGCCTGGTGGTGCTTCTGGTGGTGCAGCTGCATGATCTCGCCGCTGATTGCCGGCTGGAGGGCGCCGTAGTCGTAGGGCAGATCGGGGAGGGAGAAGGTCTGGAGGCCGCGGAAGCTGGTGGCGACGCCGCCATTGGCGCCGAGGCCCGAGGCGGCGGCTAGGGTTTTCCTGGTCAGCAGCGCGCGGAAAGCCATCGGAGCTGATTTTGCAGAGCGAAGATGAAATGCGGGCAGACGACTCCGAGAGGGTTGGGCGCTCGAAGATGGGGGAACTCGGGGCCACTCAGCGAGTGACTCAGTGAGGAGGACACGTGTCGCGTAAGCCAAGCCCGAACGTGAAATGGGTTTTTCCGTTCACCAGAGATTTCAAGTATACACTTATTGAGCAATCCTTTGAGAAGATTTTGAAGATTGAGTAGGCAGATTATTACATGTGAAATCAAGGTTTTGAAGCTTGATCATTGCAAATTAAGCATACGAGAGAACTCTTATTAACATGATTAAATAAAAATTAATTTAATAAATGAGAGAGTTATCCAGCTATCTCGCATTATCATTTCTTATAAAAATAAAAATAAAATAAAAAAGCAATATCAAGGCAGTGTTATTCTCCACCTTCTTCTCTTTCTATTTTCTCTCACCTTTCAACATCCGATACTTTTATGATCGGTACGTCACTTTAATGATACATCATTAATCATCTTACTCTTTATCTAAAAAATTGGGATTAGCACGTGTTTTCATACAAATTTTCATTCACGTCGTTATTCCCACTAGCGAAAGGGCTTTTATCTCATCATTTAAAGTGAGATTGGAACACCTAAACTTATCCGATATCAATTCAAAAGGTCTTCCACTTGACCTTAACATAGACTCAATCATGGGCAGCAAAGGAACTTATCTTGCAGACAAGAAGTACATCATCATCTATCATCTCCATCATTTTTGCAATCAATGTTCCAAAAAATGAGAGAGAAACAATCTCAATTTGTCTCCTCAAGCACAATATTTCGGCTCGTGACACTTTCATGTTAGCTTGGACAATCCAATCTAGAGAAATGATGGCGCACTTATCAACCAACTAGTTAAAAGATCACAGCTTTATATCAATTCAATTGAATCACGCATTCAACACCGTGCACTCAAATTTCCTTCATTTCACCATCATCTCCACGCAATCTTTCGGCATCTGCAACGAAATTCTGGGCTAGAAAAGGAAGATCAGGATGCGATGGTAAATGAAGATTCCATCTTCACCAGAATTCAGACACAACGATCGATCATCAATCCGACTAGATACCATAAAAAATCCAAACCTAAACCAAACTTTTGGAATTACAATCTGCAGAACCTCAGAGTGGTATCCATGGCCTTCCACTCAATCCAAAGGCAACTAAGAATACCCCCCTCTGTTCTTTTCTTGATTGTGATAACCCTTCTTCCCTATATCTATCTGTATATATAAATCATTACATATAAGTAAAGTAAAATGCCTAGCGGGTGCACAAGGCCACCTCAGCAATAGACAGCCAAAAGTGGCCAAAACGTTGAATTTATTCTCCTAACCCTGCTCCTGGCTCCACCATGTTCCCATCTGGACGCCAAGTTTATCTCGGTTTTCAGAACTGGCTCCCTTCGAAAGTCTGGCCGAATTGCCAGTTGGAGGGCACGACGTTGTAGCTGGTGATGGTCTTGCCGTCGCTGGTGGTGACCTGGAAGGAGAGGGACTGGCCGTTGAGGTAGGAGTTGCTCTGCCAGTTCTGGCCCCAGTTCCGGGACATGGTCTGCCACCCGGTCTTCGAGCCCTTGATCGACACCGAGTGCACGTCTCCCGCCCCGGCCACGTTCGAGATCAGCACCAGGTTGAAGTAGGAGTGGCCGTTGATCGTGAACCTTACGCCTCCTTTCTTCACACAGGGGACCCTGCAGCGTCAACGCCCATGACCATATATATACAAATCAGCAAATCTAACTTCCTAAAACTTTTGTGATTGGTTGATCGATTTTGGAGGGAAGGGAAGGGAAGGGAAGGGAAGGGAAGGGCTCGGGTTCGAGTTGTGTTACCTCCTGAAGGAGATGGGGACGATCCCGGCTTTGTACTGGGCGATTTGGAGGAATGCCGGCTCGGCCATATCGAAGTGCTGGAGCGGGGGGTTGCACCAGCCGCCGTTGTCGTTGGCGAGGGCGTAGTTGGGAGGGCAGAAGTTGGTGGCGGTGACGGTGATGCTGCCGGGGAGGCACCACTTGGGGTCGGCGTTGCACTTCATCTCGTAGCAGGACCCGCAGCTCAGGCCGTCGTTGAACAGGGCGGTGCTGAGGGCGGCGGTGTTGGTTCCGTAGCCTTGGCTGTACAAGTTGCCGTACCCACAGGCGCCCCCTGCATAAAAATAGAATAAAAGATAATTAATTTAGTGGATTAAAATGCAAAAATTCCTTACTTTAGCGTGCAAAAGTCAATTCAGAAGAGGTGAGGGTACAAGCGTAAATTCATCGTAACCACTCCTTAGACAATTATCTTCCTTAATCAGTGGATTTGTGGGGAGGCGGCAAATTTGGCACATTAGGCGAGCTCTTCAGTAAAGACAAGCGGGGAATATTGAGCGATGATAAGCGAAGGGCATATGGGCTTGTAAGATAGACGTACCCATGGTGCCGGATGCATCGCCACCGCCGTAGAAGGTGGCGTGAGCGCTTTGCCACCCGCCGGAGTCGGCATAAGCACCTCGGAGGCACAAACCGACCACCACCGACATGAGGAGAGAGAATGCCGAGAGCGCCGTGACGGCCATTGCCTCTCTTTGCTACTCAAAACTAGAATCGTAAGGAGGGAGGGGGGGAGGGAGAGAAAAAGAGAGAGAGAGAGAGAGAGAGGCTTCTTTGTTGCTTGGGGGCTTGGTGGGTGCTTTGGTACACAAAGCAACACGGCTATATATAGGACTTCATGCAGGTGCGCGACTATTGCAGGTTCGACAATTAAAAAAAAAAAGAAGAAAGAAAGAGATATTGCCATACAGGGAATGCCCCAAAATTCCAAAAGATAGAAAATAAGAAAATACGTAGATAAATTAAATGAGAAGAAGAAGAGACAAAGGGGGTCGTTTGTAGGTGGTCTGCAACTTCGCGATGAATGGAAGAGCACATGCAAATGTTTCCAACTGCCGAACTCCGTTGGGACCCACCTGCACATGCTCTACCGTCAACCGTTTCCATTTCGTCATCCTCCTCTTCTTCTCTTTTGTATTTTCCTTTTAATTTTTTCTTGCGACATTCACGTTGGATGGCTCCTTCTTCCTGTCATGAGGTCAATCCTTTGTTTATTAGTCTTCTTAAGTCTTTGGTCTTTTTTGTCTGAGACTTGCCGCAAATGAGCAACGATTTCAGGCGTCCATTCGGGGCGGCTTGTCTTTCCTTGAAGTCCAACTTTTGTGCTGTGTGATATTTACGGCCATGGCGCAGCCTATACTCCAAGGCAAGAGAGAAACTTCACCTTGCGAATTGACATTGGAGCATGTAGAAACTCAGCTCCATCCTCGAGACTAAACGAGTCTTGGCACAGCTATTGTCCGTAGGTATGTTCTCGAGAATTCCAAGGCGCTAGCTAGCTAGTCAATGGGTCACCAATAAGAAAAAAAGATGCTAATCCTTTTGTTTCACTAACGTTGACCAGCTTATCGGATTACCAATTGAAAAATAATTATTTTTCTTACTCGGGTCCAAATTTTTAGTAGGTTACCATCCTTTTTGGTACATAAGAAAGAAAGTTTGATGCAAATGAACTGCGAGGCACGATTTCGCATTTGGAATTATCCACCTAAACTTTTGACCATCTACGCATGAGGAGACCCAAGACTCACCTTATGCTACAAAGTCCAATGCTCAACGGCGCTAGCTAGCTAGTCGATGGGTCGCCGATGAGAAAGAAGATGCTAATTCTTTTGTTTCACTAACGTTGACCAGCTCATCGGATCACAAATTGAAAAATAATTATTTTTCTTACTCGGGTCCAAATTTTTAGTAGGTTACCATCCTTTTTGGTACATAAGAAAGAAAATTTCATGCAAATGTACCGCGAGGCACGGTTTCGCATTTGGAATTGTCCACCTAAACTTTTGACCATCTACACACATGGGGAGACCCAAGACTCCCTTATGCTACAAAGTCCAATGCTCAACTGCTAAATTGTCAAATTGAGCCAACCAACGTACGGTACTCGGAAGCGGGAAACATGGTAGATAGTAATCAAACGACACTGTTCTTGATCTTGTCGTGTTACTTTTGGAGAATTCTCAGATCCGATGTGTGAACAGCTCCCATGCTGTTGTTACTATTGCCAGTCAAAAGTTTAGACAGTGAGAATCTGAAGTCAAATTTATTGAAATTGCCACTCCCTTTTCTTTTTTCTTCGTTCTATTTGGGTGTACAAATTTTAAACAAATGGACAAGATCAGCTTGATGTGCCCACCATAACTGTTGGCGGAACCAACCCTCAGAGTCAACACCGATATCAAATATTCAAAAATCTCTCCTTTACTAACCAGATTTCGGAATTAGAGATTATACATACAGACCCCCGCAGAGGAAAAAGAAAAAGCAAAAAGAAGAAGAGACAAGAGCCGCGGATACAGTTGATTGCGACGTCAAGAATTGTTCCTCAATCTATTTTAATCAATCACGCTTTCATCGGGCTTATTTGATAATCATTATCAACGACTTAATGACCACCCTAAGTATAGAGAACAAATTCTAACTTGTGAATTTACGCAAGATCAATTTGCGTCACACATGTCATCATGATTATAGAGAGACACGTGGCTGCGTTTAATAATATTAAATAATAAATTTTGATTCTGATTTAAAAGAGATTTGACAAAGGAGATTAGTAGCCAATGATTGGCTTCGTGCGGGCGGTCTAATCTCATAACCCGAGGCCGAACATTTTTCTTGGAATTATTTAGTCAAATTATTTATATAATTTTTTAGTGTCGTGTGCAGAAAATAGTTGATCGGGAGGGTCCAGTGGAAACGAGAAGGGGATTTGGGTAACGGGCCTACCACGTTCGGGAGCACATGCACGTCCCGGTCTTTGCGGTTCCTCAAATTTCATGCGTCGTTTTCGTACATACGTATAGGAGGCTCTCCGGCCAGACAAAATACCAATAAGAAAAATATATACATAAACTAATTAAAAAATATGCTAAGAAATTAACTTGATGCAATAAATAAATATCAGAATCTACGGCTGAAAGCTAGCTCTTTTGTTTGCTCTGTAGTCATTTTTGTGTCTTTCTTGTTTAATAGACTTTCTACGTTCTTTAGTTCGTATAAGTTCGTATAAGATCATTTTTCTTTTCTTTTCTTTTTTTGTCCTTTTGTTGGGTTCTTTCATGAAAATGTTTAATTTTATTATTTTCCAAGGAGGGGGGGTGTGTTTCCTGTGTTTCCTCAAGTGAATTTGACTTTTAGTGCTAGATGTTTTTCTATGCTTTTGATTAGGTCGTGCATGTCCTATAAGATCTGTGCCGACCAATGTGATCAGGATGCACCGAACTGGCATCCTAAGTCAGAAGTTGTGGCTCTACGTTAACCATTCTATTATCTTGTCTTTCCTCTTGCCCTTTGAGACAAGGAAATGCTCGCGGTAAGTAGTTGCTCAGCTGATCAGAATTCTTCTCTCGTGAAAAGCCCAGCTTTGACTCTTGCCTTGAGAAAGAATTTGGGGATAGAGAAAAGAAAAATCATACAATTGATCCATGAAATTTTAGCTCAATATGCAACACGGTCATTGAACTTTAACCTCATGTACAATGTAATCCCTAAACTTTTAATCTATTCAATGAAGTCTCTGAATTTTTGTACATATTTTATTTAGTCCATGGACTATATAAAAATATTCATTGTCTTCCCTAAACTTGAATTAATAGAATGACTACTTTGAACATTTTCAGATAATTCAGGAGTTACATTAAACATGTATCAAAAGTCCGCTGAATATATTGAACAAATTGATAGTTCATGAATCACATTGAACATTATATTAAAGCTTATGGATCATATTACATATTGGATCAAAGTTCAAAGGCTATTTATATAATTATCCCATAAAAAATAAAAAAAAAAAGATTATATAGGAAGGCTGAAAGTTATAAACAGAATCAATCATATAGTGTAAAAGCACGAAGCTAAGAAAAAGACTAAAAAGAGATAATACTCATTTGATTTATATGAATGTGTCAAGGATTACAATCAAGTGAGGAGGATAGAAGCGCGCTCTCTCTCTTGGATCGTCAAACGGAGCAACATTTGCAAGCACACCGCTCATGTGAACTCAACGACATGCAAAGCCATCAGATCGTCGTCATAGGCGTCTTGTGGGGGCCTATCAGATGTGACGATTCGCGTGCATTTGGCTCACATGGGTTCTAAGTACTCGCTTGTCACCGTTCTCGATCAATGGAATTTTGGTAGGGTGATGGGGGTATTATGCAAAAATGCGCATGGCAAGATGATGGGACTCGAAAGTAACAACAAGGATTCTCCCTCGCAAGATGATAAACGGTGCGATATCTGACGAGGGGGCATCTTCATCTGAACCCACATGGGGGTAGATATCATCCTTTCTGAAATCAAGTGCGGCTGTCTCAGCCCTTTATGTTCCTGGCTCCCATTTTCCCTCGCCGAAAAGGAACTAAAGTACAAGATTTCATACCTAAATAACCAAAAAAATAAACATATTATCCATGACGGAAAGAGGGGTTTCGGACCAGAGACCAGATCCACAAAAGGTAATGTGGGTTCTATCCGAATCCTTGCTGGTCGGCAACAAGCGTGAGTAAAGTGCGAAAGAGAGAGCGCCCCTTGGAACTTTTGCCTGGCGGTAGCCCCACATCTCGTGCGAGGACTCGTTCGCAGGAGGAGCGGACACCCAACATGGGAATGGACCCTCACCTCAGGAACAGGGTCTCATGCGTGAGGTTACTTTCTCTCTCTCTTTCAAGCGGGCAGCTGTAGTTCTGGTGGACAACTTGGCAAATTTGCCATCAGCTCGAAACAGTCTCGCGCGAGTTCTTGAGCTGAGGCGAGCATGCACCCGAAACGGTAGAGGATCCAAAACAAAGCTCCTTCTTCTCATGTGCACATTAAATGTTGGTGGGGGTGTTCAGGAAAATGGGTGATTCTTGATCCTTTATTAGGTGACAAGCGAGAAGGCATGTTTTGGAGACCTTACGTTGTTCGGGTTTGATTATAACTGGTTAAAACATGGGGTTCGCGAGGTCAAGAGGGTCGCCCCATCGGCATGAGGGTGTTTTAGCAATTTTTGCAGACATGAAGCTGAGCGCTTTAACACGACTTCTTGCGTTTGGGTAGGTGTTGCAGGTTAAGATGATTGACAATCGAGGTTTCTCTGGACAAAAATATTAGGTTTAGCGTTTCATTTCCCATGAAAGGATCGACAATTTTTAGTTGAATCGGCAAGAAGATTGATAGCGTTAAAGTAATACAAGACACAAAAATGATATTTTGAAAAGGCCTTGTCAAAAGATTTAGGGATGTATATGATATCGGATGGTAATAAATCTGCATATTTGGCCTTTACTAGCACTTAATTATAGTTTTAAACCAAATATCATTTATATGATTCTATTCTTTTCGATTGCATAGTCCTATTTTCATTCGATATGCACTACGTTATCTTTCTTATTTTCATTTGATTTGCACAACGTCGTCTTTCGATCATTTGGTGTCACTTTCTCTATCGAGATTGTAACGTGGCATTACCTCTTGTAGTGCCAACGTGGCTATTCATGTATTTCTTGGGGCATATGACTTAAAAACTCCTCTGAACGTTGTGGGTGGTATATATTTGCCTCTAAACTTTCAACCGACTTTATATTTTTCGTTAGCATGTACATTATTTTCAACGGGTAAAGGTGTATTTTCATCTCATCTTTGGAAGAAAATATCTCTTTTACCCACTTATTTCTAAAAAAATGAAAAAGGCGAGGTTGCTTGATGCTGCTAGAGACTTTCTTCTCATATGTACTTGTCGCTGAACATTAAAGCAACCGTAACTTATTCTAGAACCATGCTATTTTTAATAGTAGATGCAAGAAGGAACATAACGAGAGAGAGAGAATGAATGCAATGGAATTTCAAAACCATCATTTGTTTAAGAAGGAAAAAGCAGCCTAACTACAAGATTAACTTTTTTTTTTTTTTTTTGGTGAAATAAGATGAACTGATTTGCTAATACGCAAGTTCATTCAATGTCTAACATGGGGTGCAATGATCACATACCAGAACTTTTGAATGTATCTAAATATACAGGAGAGATAGAGAGCTATTGTTAGAACAGCACAAGAAGTCATTAATACAAAGTGAAGGGATGTTCTGCGGTGAAATGAGTGAATATAGTAACCTGACATGTTGAATGTCGCAGTATTGGCATCCCTACATAAAGGAATTGGGAAAGAATTTGTATCTGACACTTGAAAAGGGAAAAGAAAGGTAAAAGACAGTCAATTGGGAGCTTTTAAGTGGTGAAGAAGATTACTGCTGCATTGCCTCTGAGAGAGAGGAGAGACAGAGAGTAGAGACAGAAAGTACAACTAAAATCAAGCATGGAGCCTTTCTCTTCCACCCAACAGATATAATTCAAAAAGAATACTTGAGTCACGAGTTAGTACAAGGAGGGAAGACACCGATAACCTAGCTTTTGAACAAAGTTTCTTCTGAAAGCATCATCAGCTCCTAAACATAAATCTAGGCTGAAAATAGACAGGTCACAAAAAATTACAGCAATGGAACAGATGAAGCTACACGAAACCAAAAACTCCAATCAAATCAAAAGAATTGGATAACAACAAACAATACCTTCTGGCAGTCAACAAGTTAGTCTATTAACAATCCAACAAAAGCGGGGTGGTCATCAGTGGGTTGGCAGGGGTTGCATTAAAATGTGCTGCTGCTTTCACTGGCTGAAATGGAGGGGGCTTCGGATTTTACTATTTGAGAGCCTTTGTTACTAATATCTAATCCTTGGAATCGACCGAGAGACTCTTGCTGCATCATATCAGAAAAGGCATTAGAATGGGCTGCAGCAACCAGAGGTTGATGAGCCATATTAGGCTGAAACATATGGAACTGTGTCATCTGCAAGTTCTGGGGATCGACATGGCCAGATTGTGGCTGGTGTGGGAAGTAGGAAGGTTTGGCGTATGGAAAGTGGTGCAGCCCCAAATTGTAGGTATCTGATGGGGTCATTGCTTCTCCAGTAGCAACTTTGAGCCTCTCTACTTCCTTCTTAAGTGCTTCGTTCAGCGCTAACAAACAATCAGGACACAAAAATTAGCTAAAAATCTTGATGAATTGATACAAACATGCACCCAAAAGAAAATGATGCAGGGTTACACATGTTTGAGTGGCTTCACTGATGAACTGGTAGACCAGAAAAGTGGTTCCCAATGATAAGTACCCTAATGTGAGATTGTGGATACCCAAATACATCCATAGTTTGGGGAATACTCCAAATGGAATGCTATGTCTTCCAGAATGGCTCCCAAAGATAGGTTCTTTGAGACAATTACAATAAGAGAGGGCTTGATAATGAATGCTCATATGCCACAAACCAAAGAATAAGAAACTTTACTCATCCTTTTTCCCTTTGTGGGAATCTGAAACTTTACTCATCCTCTCTCTTTGTGGGCTAAACAAATACCAGAAAGTACTTAACATACTTCCACTAGCCCAAATAAAATGATAGATTGAGACATACCGTCACGTAGCTGAGCTTGTTGTTCCATAGCCTGTAACCGCAGCTTAAGCTCTGTATTTTCAGCTGTCAGGCCAGTTGTATCTCTCTGAAGTAAAACAATATGTAAATGCCAGTGTCACAGACTACCAGTAGGTACTAGGTATAAATGAAAAGAAAGAAAAATGCTCATGCTATTCTTAGAGATAGAGATTGCAAAAGAAACATGTGCCAGCAAATGTTCAATGCAAAATTGCTATAAAGAAAGAACATGGAACCACTAAATTCTCCGAACCAAAAGTTTGTATTGGACCACAACACAATCTAAAGCGGTAGTGGATACCAAAATGCTTAACTTTTGATAGTGGACCTTGTCCAGTTCTCTCCTTCCAAGCAAAAAATCAAAAGATGAAAATCTTATTTTGTCATCAATTTGATGGTGGGATCAGAAAGCAAAAATAAGTTGAGGACTGCGTATTCTTGAAATTATGAGATAATCTTGGATCATAAGTAGTTGCCTGATCTAACTTTTTTAGTAGACATAGAATAACATCTGCAAATCTCTTTCTCCTTGCTATTCAGAAGTTGCAGAACTAAAGGCGCATCAAATAGGTATCAAGCTAGAAACTTAGAAAGTTCATTAAAATCTAGCTTTGCGTAAGTCCTTCAGAGGCCATGTGACGAGCTTGTAGGTAAATAAGTGGCAAGAATATGATGAAATAAGAAGACAGATATAAAGTCTGCAAAGAGTCAATCACTAATATCTTAAGAAGACACAACACAAATGCTTCAGTTATAGAGGAGCGAAGTTCACTGATAAGGGCCCTCAGCAATTAAAAGAACGAAAAAATGGAAGAAAAGAACAGCAAATTTATATTCCAACCAGGATTGGTAGCCTATCAAACACAATCTACTCGTGAGCTGCTAATGTGGGTAAAGACTCATCCAGAACTGGTTCTGGGCTTGGACTTGGGAACTTAATGTGTCTTAGGTCAAGTCCAAATTCCCGGAACCGGGATTCAGACCAACCGGGCTGCTTCTGGTCAAACCAACCCGATTGCACACGCATACATCCTATGTGAGAAAAGGAAGTGGAGAATGCAATTCGTAAAAACACATTCAAAGGCAACATGAATTTTTGTTACATTGGATGGGTGGGATGGACAGGATCCCCACCGCCTTGATGATTGTAAATGTTGGAACAATCCTAGTGCACAAGATAAGATCCAAATTCTCTATCGGCTTTTTGGATTCTACCATTCCAAGATGCAGAATATGGCATCTATGTTCATGTTTCAAAGCTCTCATTAGGTGGTCAAGATAGCAAGCTCCAATTAGAGTGGGACCTACACTAACTGCTCATGCTATGAAGGATCATGCATACCAAGAAGATCAAACGGATAGGTAAGTCTGAAGCTCTTCGAATGAAGCTGGCTTTCCCATAAGTAATTTGCTATTACTGTCCATACCTGGAAAAGTGTGAGCTGTGCAGAGAGTGTAGTTGCTTCTGTTTGAAGGGTCTGCACTTTTCTCTCAAGTTCTGAAATATATCGGGCTTTTCTCTCTTTTGATCGCGCAGCAGACTGCCGGTTTGCAAGAATCCTGCAGAATGAATAAATTGTGAGGTACGAAGATAGAAAGAGCCAAAGCCATCACTTGTACGTCTATAAAAGCAATTTAAACATGTCCATTTATCAAGGCACCTATAGAGAGATGCAGCCAATAAAAGCCCTCAAATCAGTCAAAAGCATGAATCTAGACAGGAGAAAATAATTAATTAATAAATGAAGCACCTTTTGGGAAGATTTTAAAAGAATGAGATGATATACAACTACTCTGTCGAGAGCTCAAAAAATTTAATAGAAAGTTGGTCAAACACAAAAATGGCAGTGGCAGCGGTTTACTGTCCATTTCTAGCTTTCTCAATTGGAAGATATCCAATGGATGGAACTTAGTGATCACAGCTTCATGCATACATGAAGTGTTCGCATGTTGAACCCCCTTCAAGGACAATAAAGTCAGAAATGCTAAGTTTACAAAGTCTTGTTTGGTATGTGACTGAAGCAAGGACAGGCATGAACAATTTCATGTGCAATGTCAGAGTCAGTCACAAGCTCAGCATATGAAGGTAACAGTGATAATGCTTAACTGGTAATTCCACCAAGTGACCCAAAGTTTTGTGTCTCATCCGGTCATGCCCCTAAAGGAAGAATGTGATGTTGACAATGAAGTAGGTCTTGATTAATAAATCACATATTATTCATTGGTGAACTGATTTGCAACCTAAAAATGAAGCCAACATGTATCCACTTCCAATTCTCAGGACTACTAGCGTGACCTATGTGAGCAAAGTCATGGCAGCTACACCTACATGAAGACCACGGACGCACATTCCTCATGCCCTGGCTCAAGAATGCAATTCTCATGAGCCCTTCACAAAGCTGCATCTTGAGGCTTGTGAATTACAATCTCTCTTTTGCAAGTGCAAAAGCAATGGCATGGTCACCTCATGAAACTCCCCAAATTTTACACCTTGCATGTTGCAACATGAACATGAAACTGATATAGCACGTAAGTGGCAGTCAACGCCGTGTCAGAATCAAAATGAGGAACCTTTACAGAGAACACCCCAATATGCCCTCGAATATCAGTTGACTCACGCATCACTCCATTGCCAAAAAATCTCATGATTGAGATCACTAAGCAACTTAACAACTCTTAGAAGCACAACCTCAAATGCCTAATCCGCTGATATCTTGGCCTAAATGGAAGCAACCCGACAAATCACTTTCTCTTGCGAACGGCCATTTGCACAGACCAAATCACAACACTTAGCCACGAGAACTAACAGTAAAAACCAGACCAGCACACTACATTTCGCACTAAGTAACACCAGCTAGCAAATTAATCACTAAATCTTGCATATCAAATCCAGACGATGCGATAGTTCAAAAAAAATCCAGACAATGCGAGACCAGAAAAAAGAAAAAAGAAAAAAGAAGAACCTTTTAGCTCTCTTCGGATCAATCGTCCACAGCTCCGCCAGCTTATCAGGAGCCATAGCCTTCTTCGCCTCTATACTCTCCAAAATGGAAGAACTGTCCACCGAGTTACTATACCGATGCCTCGGCCTCGCGCTCTTCTCCCCGACGTCGCCTCCTCCGCCCGCGTTCTCGGGCTTCGGATCGGACGGCCCCTGCCCGTCGTCGAGCTTGGATCCGAATTTCTCGATGTCCATGTAGGTGCTGAGCAGATCATCCTCCGATCCGAAGTCCTCGAAGCTCCCGGAGGGCCCATTCTCGAACGGATCCGGCCCCAGATCCAGGTCCTCCGGGATCCGGAAATTGACCTCGGAGTGCGCCCGCCGGTGGTGGCCGCCGCGCGGGGCGGCGAGCGGCGGGGCGACGGCGGGGGCGGCGCGGGGGTTCTGGGGAGAGGGAATGTGGGGGCTGTGGCTAGGGTTCGGGGGCGGATCTCGCATCTCCATGGCTCGTCCTTGGGCGTGAGCTTTCTCTGCGCGTCCAGGTGGTTTTCAGTTTCGTTCGTTATTGGAGATGGTGCTCTGGGAGTGTCTTAATCTGTTCGTTTTTTCAGTTTTTTTTTTCCTTTTTTTCTTTTATTGGGTTTTTGTGAGGTTGCGACTTGCGAGACGCATGAAAACGGCGTCGCAGTGGTGGAGTTTGGGTTTCTGGTTTTGTTTTGATCGGCCCCCTTCTTCATCACACGTAAAATTTAGTAGCACATGATATATGTTTCGTGCTATGATCTTAATTCGTTGGAAAATATTTTAATTTTTAACGATAATTTACATCTAAATATTATTGTTCATACCGTAGAATATCAAGTTTCTTAAAATAAGGAGAAATATAATAAAGACGCGAATTATAATATAATATTTACATCTAAATATTATTGTTCGTACCGCAGATTTGCACATTGGGAGATTGATTAGCTTGACGTCAAAGAGCGAGATCAAACACGAGGGGTGTCCTCTACAACATTAACACCAAGGAGTCCAGTGTTGGGCTCATAAATGGTATTTTGCGTTTTACTTTGGATTCCTGTCATTCTCTCTCGTTTGAAGGGATGAGCGGGGTTTCAGTATGATTTTGAGTACAATTTCGGAGGTACTTTGCCTGAATATATAGGTAACTTATCCTCCTAGTTGAGTATAATGTCGATCGAGAATAATCGATTGTCTGGAAATATCCCTTCAAGCATTGGGAACTTGCATGGCCTAGAACTGTTGTACATGGGCAATAAAAAGTTCACGCGCAGCATTCTTGATGCCAGCTACAGGATCGGCCGCTCCTATTTTGTGAAACAGAAGAAGAATCAAGTGCAGACACTCTCAAGAGTGCTTGGTAATCATATTCATATTTGAAATTTGAAGTTGCCTGTTCCACAGAGCTGCCACGAAAGAGAATGAAGATAAGCGATGCGGTGACGAGATTGCGTTTGCTTAAAGAGAAAGTTGACAAAATGGGATTCCGCTAGCAGAGATGGAGAAATATGCGGAACAAGGGAAGGGAAGTAGTCGATTGGTCACTGTTTCCTCAGTTCCTTCCTACTTTGGAACTTTGGAAGTGTGGGTTGGCGACATGTTCCGGTTGATTAGTTGTTGTTTCTTCAGTTTCATGTTTTAGGGGCAGTAGATAGGTTTCGACTTGCTAATCCTGATGAAGGACAGTACTCGGAAAAAACACTTCGAAGGCCCTGTTCTTTTAACAGCTCTAATTGCGTATTCGCTAGTTGTTCATTTACGTCTTTGTCACACGAAAGAGAAGCAAAAAATTCTCATACTGAGGAATCAATGTTGGAAATATGCTTTGATATCATAGGAGATACCTATTCTGATTATGAGTTAATTGATTCAGTCATTTAATAATTGATTCAATTAATCCGTGATTGGCTTGGTATAATGGGCAAATGTAATCGTGTATATATTTTCCTGGGCAAATGTAATCGTGTATATATTTTCCTATCTTGCACTTTTCTTTCTAGCATTACAAATACAGCAGCGTGCACATATAATTTATACAAATCAATATAGATTTACAATTCTTCCCGACTATCTTTCAATTTTTGTCATAGCATCAAAGCGGCTCATCCGGTCCTAGCTTCTACATTCTTAGAATTGCCTTTGGTTCTTTTTTGACTAGTTGTTGCAATCGTAATCTGCGAAACAAGCCAGCGATCAAGTAGGAATTTGAATTTTTCTTTTTTTAATACCATACAATGGAGGACACTCCTAGCTCACCTCAACAAGGTTCCGATCCCACCCATCAACAAGTTTTAAAACTAGTTGAAGAAGAACGTGTTGGGACTAATAATACATCCTAGAGAGGGAGTGAATTGGTTGTTTTAGAAAACTGGACAATCTTTCACGAAAAATAGATGATGCTAAGTAAAGATCAGGTCAAGGTGATGTCTAATGTTTGCTTGTGGAAGTAAAAAGGGTAAAACAATAGCACACAACGAGATATAGTGGTTCGGCTTTATACACAAGCCTACATCCACTTTTAGACTATTAGCCACAAGTCGAACTAGATTCCACTAGTAATATACTCAATAAGTTATAATTGGCAAGCACTTATCCTATTACAAGACATATCACACTATTAGGACTGCTGTTCTTATCACTTAATTTAGAGCACAATCACTTAGACAAGTTGATTGCCAGGAACACTGGGTTGGTAGAATTGATCGATTCAAGGAATTTCAAGTCACTTTGCACTCCACTACCTAGCTAGTTGTCTGAAATACTGATTCATTGCAACCAATTTAGCTTTTCCACAGTAGATACATTTCCATAAAATTTGTTTATCGAGATTGTTAACCGCATTAAGTTAGTGGCATTTGATATGGAAGCAAGAATGAGCCCAATAAATTGATTATCCACGACATTTAAATCGACAAGATTAGGTAGAGTGACTAAATCTGGAGGAAAACTCCCTTCAAGTTGGTTTTTACCACAACCCCCAACTGCTAGATGTTCATTAGAAGCATGGTCATTCCACTTGGAATCCTATTCTTGGCGTGATGCGAAAGACGCAAAGTATGTGAGTCCAATCCCTTGCCAGAAAAAACAAACTTCTTGTGTGGGTTTCAGTTTTAGACTATTGCGTGGTTTTAAGACTCTCAACATGGTCATCACACGCTTATCAGAAGAACAAAAATATGGTCATCTCACTTGGAATCCTACTTTTGGTATGATGCAGAAGACTCTTAAAGCATGAGTCTTAGTCCTTTGTTTTTTATGTTGAAGACTCATGCTTTATGAATCTTTTGCGGAAGACTCATAAAAAGCAAAGGACTCATATGCTTTATGAATCTTCCACATCATGCTAAAAGCATATTACAAGTAGGATGGCTATGTTTCAATCCTCTGATAAGCGTGTGATAACCATGTTGGGCATCCTAAATATACGTAATAATCTAAAAGCACCACTCACCTAGAAATACTAAAACCCAACAATACGTAACTAAAAGAGCCGACAATCTTGCAACCCTATTAATTAAACAAATATCGATGTTAAAACTAAGTAAAATACTACAACAATTATGAATCGGCTAAGTGTCGCCTAAATGCTAATAAAACGACTCCTACGCGCCAACAAATCGCTCACCCGAAACAATTATGCAAACCTAAATGCGATGCAAAACTTAGCCTAAAACTCTAAAATTTCGCCCCGACTAAACTATTGCATCAAAAAACTTACGTCAAAACTCACGGCTCCACGACACTAAAAACCACCATTCCCATAAAGTCCCAAACCTCCACAACTCAAAAAACGGATTACATGACTTAAATTTCTCAAAATTCCGAAATTAAGCACTAAATCTGAAAACTACTCCAATCGGATGAACAGGGGGCGCAATCACTTATCATACGTTGCAATACATAATTGAGTCACGCTCGGCGAGGTGTCCATGGCTTGTGCATGCAAAGCCCTTTCGCTTTTCTCTCCTTCTTCTTCTTTTTCCTTCTTTTCCCGGAAGCCCTCGGTCTCCTCCTCTTAAGCTGAGCGTCCACTTTCTCCTTTTGCTTTCTTTTGTTGACTTTCCAAATTTCTTTTTTTCTTTTGTTTTAAAGTGAGTCCCACCACCTTGTTTTTTGACTTAGTCAAAATCTCAAAAACTATAATATGAGTCTTGGTCGTTTACGAGTCTTCCACTCATCATGCCAAGAGTAGGATTGAGAGTGAGATGACCATATTTAAGTCCTCTGTCAAGCCTAAGTGGCCATGTTGAGCATCTTAAAAGATGCAATGAATCATAGGAGCAAGCAATTGAAGTGTATGTAATTTTTATATTGCTTTGATTCACGAATCTTTCAAAATTTCTTGGCCTAAAAGCAATCGCGATAGCAAGTCTTGGGCACCAAAAGCATTGGTTAGTAATAAGTTTTTTTTTAATAAAAAGATAAGAGTTAATATCAAGAAAAGCCTTAAACTCCTAACTAATTTTTTAACCATCAAAAACCTTAAATCAGTCTATTTGTGATAAATTTATCCTCCGTTAAATTAAATTAATACCATATATTAAAAAAAAATAAACCTGTACACCTATAACAAAAGGAGAGTAAAAACTAGTATTTCCATCAACTATCATATATCATCCAACATTTGACTATAAAATATAACGAAAATAAGCTAATGGTACTTTTGTTGGTGGTGTATTAATTTGAGATTTTTCATGATCAAAAAATCAATTCGGGATAAATTTATCACAGGTAAATTTGTTTGGGGTTTTTCGTGATATTTAACCCAAAAATTAATAGAAATCAATCAAATAGCAACGGCCGACTTATTGCATCAAGCCTGGCCTGCTCAGTTGGGCTTGTTCTACCTTTAAGTAGACCCAAGTTCACTATCATGCTCTTCAACTATGTCCAATCGGGAAATCCAACATTTCGCAAAATGTATAGACGACGGTGAGCACTTACTCGAACTCGCATCCGTCTTCTCCACTGGCCAAGGTTTCATGGCTTGATCTTCGCTCGCTCCTTAAAACTTCGTACTTGGCCTCCATCTTCTCTACCCTCTTTCTCAATTTCGCTCCCTAATTTTGGATGGCCCAAGTTTCTCTTCTCTCTACTTGTTATGACGCTTTTTCAGAAGGCCACCACCCGTTTGATTAAATGAACTTAAGGAAAAAGATATTTTTGAAGTGTTAGACCATCGAAGATGATGGTTCATGAAGGGGTCGAGGACATTCTCAAGATCTAGAAGTTTAGGAGGTTCGTGGGGTACTACTCTGTGCTCTATTGCTTCACTGCTGTCTTGAGCTATGCTTATTACCAACAACGCGTGAGTCTATGCTGTTTTCTTCCAACTCGGTTGAATAATTTTCGCCATTGCTATTTAGATTCCGAGGCTAATTCTTATATTTTCACCATCGTTTTTGCAGTACTAGAGCTGGATATTCTAGGGGAGACCAGTATTATGCGGCTTACCCGGCCGGAACCTAGTTATTGGGTGATTCTGATAAGGTCTGTCGGTTTTGTGTTCATGTGGCACTTTCTACCTTGGGCTGCATTTTCCTTGGTTATTTATGATTTACGACTTATGTCTGATTAATAAATTTAGGCATAGTTGTACAAAGCTGCTCTTGGCAATTGCTTCGAAGCGGAAAAGTGGGGTCCCATCGAGTTCTACATCATGTCCAAGCACTTCGAGTGCCAAGGAAAAGCGTCGTGTGCATATCATGCTATAAGTGACTGACTTCCCAAATGTCAATAGACTCGTTTGGTTTTGCATTCCTCTTGTTTGAGGTTACTCCTGTCACGATGAATGTGCTGTTATCGATGGAGAGGACAATTCAAGGGTGCCTTGTTCTATTATGGACCACATTAAAACCACAATGGTTGACTGTTACAATTGAAAGTAGGAAATTTTTTTTCTCTCTCCTTTTGTATTGTTGTTTATGTTATGGCTAAAAGTATCACCTAGAGCGGAGATGAAAATGTGATTTTGCAGAAATAAAAATATTTTAAGAAAAATTGCAACGAAACACCACTGGCGATAGAAAGAGATGATCAAATCTTATTGGTGTGCAATTCTATCACAAAAAATTAAAGAGAGTTAGAGATAGAGAATTGCACACATAAAATTGAAGTGGTTTGGCTTTTGCAAGCCCGCGCTACAATTTATTAGTTAGAATCCACTAAAGAGAACCAATCAAAGGTTACAAGATCTGAACTATCTAAACTCAAGCTTGTGCGGATCACCCCCACACACTCTCGACCTTTAAATGACTACACAATGATGCTTACAAAAATAAATAGATTTGATCACAGAATACTCTTCAGACTTTGGAATTGCAAGATTTGATTCTCTAAAAGCAATGGTTCTCTCAACTTCAAGACCTCCTCTTATATTCCTTCAAGTCTAAGCTAACCGTTGGACATATCTTCAAAGGGATAATCAATCTAATCTATCCGTTGGTTTGGATCTCGTCAAGAAAGTCTGATGGCTTTAAGATTGCCGACGATGAGGCTTCCCATAGATTATGCCGCCCATACAACAGTTGGGGTTTCCATAAGTCGAGTGCATCAAATTGGAAAGGATAAAGCGTCTCAATAAGATTGTTCCAGGAAGGTTTAATCTCTGATGGATAGTTTGAAGAGTTTTCTTTTGGAACGCCTTATAAAAATGGCAGAAAATCCATCCAATTGTTACTAGCCGTTGCACGAGAATATCATGTCCTTCCTAGCCATTTGAAAGAATACATAAGGAAGGAAATTGTAGCCACGACTCTGGATTTGATTGAAATCGTCTGATCATATCCTATTAGACTTTCCACCTGAAAATGGTTGTCATTAGAAACAAAGTATTTACCACGGATAAGTTTTGTCAGTCTTCAAAATCTTTTCGGGAATGTCTTCTCAATAATTTATGTATGGATTAGAAAAAACCAAGCATTTGGAGATGGAGAAAACAATAATTTTCCCCTTCTTTGCTAATTTAAAAGAAAAAAGGTTTTCGTTTCTCATCTTAGTCGTCCTCACCATGCGGGCCTTTGTTTTGTGGCCTGGTGGCTTGACTGATGTTCAAGGACAAAAACAGTTGCCCCCAGCGAAATGCTTTGACATCACTGTGATTGCCAAACTGAGTCATATTAGAAGTCAAGAACTGAGAGGAAAAGAATAATTGCTCATTCATTACTGGGCGTTCTCTGTCATCTTCTCTTATCCTAATGGTGCAATGAAACTCTTAGCAACCTTCATGAAAGATTTGACATTGAAACTGCATCTTGACATTACACATTTAAGTTGCTGGTGCGTGGCAGGGTTGCGCAGATCAGGATCCTTAGTTGGTTCTGATTCTTTCGTCTGCAAAGATAGGACTCTAGTACGGATCAAGGATCTAAGATCTTGAAAATTTGTATTACTGAAGCTTGTGATGCCAATAAACATTGTTATACATAATTACCTACATATAAACCTTTAAAAGGAGGAATGAAGATCAAAGAGTGTGTTCTTATTCGAGAGGTCAAGGTTTTAGTCCCTGTATTTGCAAATTCCAACTTAAGCACACTCTTGCATTTGTAGTGTCAATTTCGCAATGCAAAGTTTGTTGCTTCTCATATTTGGCCTCTGTTTTTCTTTGCTGCAGCAATATGTGGCACAGCTTCTCTCCCCTGGACAACTAGATGGATCTAGATAGAGGGAAAATGCTGATACTGCGAGATTTATTTGTTGGACTGTGCAAAGATGGAAATTGCAGGATAGAGGGAACATCTCCTGTTTGGATTTGTTAAAAATTGTGAAACCAAGAGCCCATGGCTAATTTTTATGATTAAGATGCTGTATGGTATTAGTTTTATCATATACTAGTTCCGAAAATTAATTTTTAAATAAAGAGTATGATTTTATCGTGCTGTTGAGGGATTTTATCATTGCTTCTGATCAATTTATGTTGCCCTGTTTTTGATTGGTATTCATTCCGCATCCTTTTTTCTCTTATTTGCTTTCATTGTGCATCCAAAAGGCATAGGATAAATTTCAGTGGTGGTCATTAGTCATTTTTTGAGTAGTTTACTGAACTTTGATTGGAAATTTTTTTTTAATATGTTGAACTGTAATGATATGCCAGCTCAAGGCTTGAACTTGCTCGCCTAGCCATGGCGAGGTCCTCGCTTCTAGCCTCGGCAACCAACTATAGGAAGAAGGGATAAAAGAGAGAAAGAGAAAGGAAAAAGAAAAAAGATAAAAGATAAAAAAAAGATAAGATAAAAAAATTGAAAAATAAATTAAAATATTATTTAAAATTGTCCAAGTCAACATTAGACAAGCTATTTACCAAAGCCAGTGTTCATGTCAGCAATTTCTAGCCAAAATTACTTGGATAGACTGAATCAAAATTTTATGACTCAATTGACCAAAAAAAAAAAATAGACCTAAATTAACACAATTACAATAGATTTAGAATTTTTTTGGTAATTCTCCTGATACTAAATATAAGTGTATGATGTTTCTTTCTTACAGGTCACCTTAACCATTTCCAATCCAATTTAAATGGCATGGCATGTCCGTGTGCTATCAACATGTGACTTTTTTTAACAGGACAGGACTCGTTTTTCTCTAATTTAGATACACAACTTTCTTTTTTATTGAGGGAACTTTTCGCGAGGAATTGCAAATGGTGCTTTTAGATTCTCCATGAAAACGGGGATGATGTTCATCATGCACAACGGACCAGCTTTCTGTTGGGGCTATTGATCCCAAAAGGCACGTCACCTGGAGAAGCATGGCTATTAAGATCAAGATGAACGTGCACCCGCGTGGATGCCGCTGCGTATGGTCGGAGTCTAGCTTGCTAGTGTGCTCCTGAATTTCTCGCTGCTCTAGCCGCTCTCTAGGGATCCAGCACCCGATATGGCGAGGGCCGACCGGGAGCTATTCTCCACTGAAATCGTGAACCGGGGCATCGAGGACTCCGGTCCTTACGCCGGTTCTGTCAACTTCTCCGTGAGGGTGAGGAGAGCGCTGCCAGATTTCCTCAGCTCCGTGGACTTGAAGTATGTGAAACTCGGATATCATTACCTTATCAGCAGCGGCTTCTATTATGTAGCAGCTCCTGTTTTGTGCGGCATTCTGGGTGAGGAGATTGGGAAGGTGATAGTATGGAAGGATTCGAGTCCCGAAAGTTGCTTGTTCGACACGGTTTCGGTCGGGGTTCTGCTGGGACTAGTCTTATATGTCCATCTCGGACTCGTACCCCGTTCGACCTACCTGGTTGATTTCGCTTGTTTTCGTCCCCCGGATGAGTTCAAGGTACACGTTTTGTTCCTAATATCAATCAATCTAATTCTCCATTAACATTGATTTGGCAATAATTGGGTACTTAATTGAATGTGCTGTTACTGTGCAGGTATCGAAAGAAGAATTCATACAGCTCGCCAGAAAATCTGGTAAGTACAGCGACGGAGCAATCGTCTTTCAGGAGGGGGTTCTGAAGAGATCAGGCATTGGAGACGAGACATACTTGCCGAGAGCTGTGTTTCGTCCCGAGCCTAAAATAACACTCAAGGACGGGCGAGAAGAGGCTTCCATGGTGATTCTTGGCGTTGTGGATGAGCTACTCAGTGCTACTAAAGTGCAGCCACAGGACATCGGCATCCTTGTCGTGAATTGCGGGTTCCTAAGTCCAACTCCGTCGCTCTCCGCCATGCTCATCAACCATTACAAGCTCAGGCAGGACATCCACAGCTTTAACCTGGGCGGGATGGGTTGTGCTGCAGGAGTCATAGCAGTGGATCTGGCTAGGGACCTTCTGGCTGCCCATCCTGGCCGGTACGCGCTCGTGGTCAGCACCGAAGCAGTGAGCTACACCTGGTACGACGGCAATGACTTCGACATGCTCCTTCCGAATTGCTTCTTTCGGATGGGTGCTGCTGCCGTGTTGCTTTCTGGCCGCCACCTCGATAGGTGGCGCTCCAAGTATGAACTCAAGCAGGTCTTCCATACTTCTCCCCTAGTACTCACAAACAGATAGCTTAACAAGAGCTGATCTCCTTCTCATGTAACAAAAGGAGTTCTTTATGCAGTTCCTTCACTTGTTTGCAGCTTGTCCGTACTCATAAAGGCGCAGAAGAAAGGAGCTTCAGATGCATACATATGAAGGAAGACACCCGAGGTGCCCGAGGACTTTCCGTGAGCAAGGACGTGGTTGGAATAGGAGGGAATGCGCTCAAGGACAACATCACGACACTCGGCCCCCTCGTGCTCCCCGTTTCCGAACAGCTTCACTTCTTCAACAACTTCCTCTTCAAGAAGGAGACCTCCAAGCCTTACCTTCCCAACTATAAGCTCGCTTTGAGCATGTCTGCATCCTGGCAACCAGCAGAAAGGTCCTTGACGAGATACAGAAGAACCTCGACCTCACCGACGAATACATGGAAGCATCACGGAGGACGTTGGAGCGATTCGGCAACACGTCAAGCAGCAGCATCTGGTATGAACTCGCTTACCTGGAAGCGAACTCTAGGATAAGGAAAGGCGACCGGGTTTGGCAGATAGCATTCGGCTCCGGATTCAAATGCAATAGCGTTGTCTGGAAGGCTCTCAAGAGCACGAGGCAGCACTCCCATAACCCTTGGATCGACACTCTTCGTGTAGAGGCTCGAATCTAAACAGAGGGACTGCCAATAAGACAGCTCCAAAGATGCACACACGGACACTGCTATCCTATTAGTAAACCCAAGGTTGTTGTTTTCAGTCTGTTCGCAGAATAAACTGATTTTGGCATGAGATTCCTAGTTGATATGTTAACGAATTGTTTCCTTGCTATATAGCATACGAACTTGTTGATAACATCTCCAGCACATGAGGAGAATACAATCAATTCCCAAACTTAAAGTGTGACGTCTACATGGCAGATCAAGGCGGGTGCTTGACCATGTATGATCTGCCTGAACGGCCTGACGGGACTTGATCGAGTGTCCTGCAAAGAGAAGCTTGTGGGAATCCTTCCACAAATCTATTGATTCCCTAGCACATGCAAAATATCATCGTGAAATGGTGCAGTCCATTCATCGATGGTGGATTTGTAGAATTTCCAAGCTTCCAAAGAAGGAGCAATATGAGCTGAACTGGCCTAAAGCGAATGTAGGCCAAGGCAAAAACAGGAAAAACAAAGATGGCACGATTCGAACTTGAAGTCTCACTTCAGTTTTTCAGCAGGAGCATAGTCACTTATTACATAAACCCATTGCTAATACAAACCCAGCAAATATCACTCTCTCTCTCTCTCTCTCTCTCTCTCTCTCTCTCATTTGGACAACTTCTCTGAGAGGGTGTTGGCAAGACTCTTGATGGTGGTCTCAGACACTCCTCTGGTCCCTCCCAAGTACCACTTCTTGATCATGTGGGCCACGTTCCCGTTTTCCACCACCATCTTCGAGTCCTCCTTCCCTTCGGTGCTGAAGGTAATCTGTTCATAAGCACAAATGCACCACAAAAGCGCATATCAGTCGGCCAAGCATGAATGGCTATGGAGATAGGCTAATGACTCAATTTCATGGCAGTGTGTACCTCAGCAGTATTGGAAGTTGCTGGGAAGTGGAATGTGATGACCGATTTACTCTTGCAGTACTTGGACTGGAAGAACTCGACTACTTTCTCGAGGGCCGCTTCCTCCTCCTCCTCGTACTTGTCTTCAGCCGCGAGCCTGTCCCTGATGGCACCCTCCAAAAGTCCCCCATACTGAGAGCCTTTGATCTCTTTGATCACGACAATTCTGAAGAATTTCTCCACAGGGGCTGCATAATTTGATAGTCAACAAATCAGCGAGAAATATGAACTAACAACAGTCAAGATCATGTAAATTGCACTTGCTTCAGCAGGAAGCAATCACAACGTCAATGACCAAATTCTCGTGCAGGGTTCTGCCACTGATGAGTCAATCATCGAGCATCTATGAACCATATAATGCTAAGAGGCACAAATTTCATCCACATTACCAGAAGCTACAGCATCGAAGAAGTCGTCATCCTCGGCCAACACGTTTCCTGGCTTTCCCTTCCATTGCTTTAGATGTACGACAATTTCAGGATCCAAGTACACTCCAATAGCAGTGAATTTGATTTGTAGGAAATGTATCTCCATATCCGTGATTCCTGTCGCAGCACAAAGATCCAACGAGTGGTGAAACACAAGATTTAGCCCTTGGCACTCAGAAAATAGGATATGAAATATTAGTGATGAGCAAGATTTTCAGCTGCTTTGATTTTTTTCACAGGCAAGATTTTATTGAGCAACCCGTTACAAGCTCAACCCATTACAAGTCAAATGTGTCCCCAGTTATTACACAATTCCTTCTGCCTACCGGATGCAATCTGTCTAACAACATCAGGGAAATGAACGAGTCTACCCTGTACAGACCTCTTAATTCTTGAAACAAGAGGATCAACAGGAACAGCATCGGAAGCACCTAATCAAGCATTTTTAGCATTCCACATGATGTAAATAGAAGCCCACCATGACCATTTAAAAACCAGTTGGTGCAAAGCTTCCCTTTTAAGTGAGTTTGGGGGTCCGTATCATGTACGATGCATACTATCGATTATCATCCAATCTCAATTCCAAGATTTTAACTCTAAAAGGAACAGGTCACTTTAGTCTATTGCAACTCACGATCGCTCTACCAAGTAGTCCTTGATACGTATGCTTCATGGAGAAAATGGAGTCATCGATCAAAACCATTTTTTCACACATCGCTACATCACTCGTCAGCACTCTTCCTTCACTCCTCTAATTCCTAAAATATTTCACATCAGCTTCAAAACATGAGGAAAGTGCTAGCCAGGAAAATCCAGAGACAAGACATAGGAGGAGCGAGGACAACACAGCTGACAACAATCTGAATCTACTGGGATGAAGATACTTCAATCGGCAGCAGTAAAATAGCAGTTCATCGACTGTGGAGACATGAGAAAAGAAAGGAAAGCTCACCATGACCCAACAGTGAGAGAGGCTTGGTAGTGGTGATCTGCGAAGGGAAAGGGAATTCGTCCACCATAACCATTTCAGACCCCACTGCACCCACAGAGGCAAGACAAACAATCTCTTCAGCCACACAGAAACTTACAAATCAAGAAAGAGAACCATAAAGAAGAGACCCTTGACATGAATTAAGGTTCCGGGAGCACTTGCAAGAACCAAGAACACGCAGGACTCAACTAAATCAGCACGAAGCGGAGCCCATGCATGAACCAAGAACAAGGCGCACTTACTGGGAGATGTTGCAGGCCTTTTCCCAGGAAGGAATCTGTGGCAGAGAGCCTGAGGAGAACGAAGCAGAGGAGGAAATGGAGCTGCTCGGAGTGGAAGAAAGACACTTGAGCGATTGAGATTAGCACAACAATGTGCAAGAATTTATTGTGGCGTCAGCTGTGGTAGCTACCACCCCACGCCCCCCCACTCCCTCTCGTCCCCATCACTGTTACATCGCAATTGGTGGTAGGTGGCGGAAGCTGTTAGCTCCGTGATTTCACCGCACTTTCAGTCTTGCCTTACTGAACTTCAAGAGGCTTTTTGTATAGGCGTGTCCTTATCTAGTATGGAATCTCCTCACTCCCGATCCCGACGCCGGCTATCTAAGGAAGTGGGTGAATTCTATGTTGCATGTCACTTCAAGATCATGGGCGCGACTCCATTAGGAAATTTGCCCTTTGAATGACCGAGAATTTTGGCCGAGAATTTTGGCGTAGGTTCGATGTAGTTAGTTCAGTTGCAAAGTAAACTCGATGAAGGGATTTTAAATGCGGTTAATCTTTATTTACTATCTAATGAGATAGGCGATCAAATTCACTTTGTCTGTCTAGTACACACTAATTATCATTTCTCATTCATTAGACAAACACCCAACATGGTGAAGCAAGTACTTTCCCCCCAGGCATCATAACAAAGAACTGTGCTAATCCGAGCAAGTCTTGAAATTGAATTTTGGCTTCCTGCATATTGTCAAGTCGATCTTAAAATCAGGTATTCTCGCACGGAGCCAAGTTGGATGGATATAAATGGATAGTTAACTGAGCCACGAGAAGATGAAACGCATTTACTTTATTTGTTACGTACACGTTTCAATTGCATGCTACTTGTGTACTTTGGTTCGTAATAATTCATGGTGACAGACATAGTTATAGGTAAAATAAGAAGTTCAATGTTTAATATTCTTTTTCTTTTTTGGGCATTTAAGATATAGAGTAGAGAAAATAAGGGTGGGGGTAGTGGGTAACTAATGCGGGAGAGGAGGGCGATTTGCGTTCAACTACCCACGAGGCCACGTGCGTGCAATTCTCTAACCACCACGCAATTCCCACCTAACCTCGCCCCCTCCCTAATTTCGACCCCCGCCTCTACGGGTTTGTTGGTGGAGTCCTCGCATGGTCGGAACCACTTAAAAAGAGCGCCCGCCCTACGTATAATCGAAAAACATCTACCCCTAATGAACGACTTGTACTGTTAGAACCGAAAGAAAAAAAGGAAACCCAATTAATTGCAAAAGAGGGGGGGAGCTTCTGATTTCATCATCAGAATGTGGGGGCGATTATATTCAATCGGGACAGAGAGTGATAATCGAGATGAGAATGTCCAGGCGGGCCTAGACAAATTAATGACTCTCGTCAGGTATTTGGGATGACAAAGGACACATGAATAAATCATGCTTAAAGTCAGCTGATCCAATGGTGTCGTCAAGCCTACTCCTTTTTCCATTAGCATATTGTAGACCTCGAAAGCGAAAATCAGGGATGTTCAGGGTCATCGTTTGGGCTCGGGCCCGACAACCGCAGCACTCGGCCCGGTCTTCTTCTCGCCCTCTTGGGCCTGATGGGTCGGACTTGGTCTGCGCCGACCGATGTTTTGGGCTGCAACGACGCTCCACCGTGATGTACGAGATGGGCCCCCCCGTTCATGACAGGCTTGACAGCATCTTGCACGTTCTTTCTTCCTGGCTTCGGGCCACCCACGCTAAGAATCTTGCACCGGAAAGATTCCGTGAATAATGTAATAGAAGTTAGTCCAGCTCGATTCTCTAATTCAATTAATCTTTCTCTTTGGAATTGATGCGACTTTTGGTTTTCGCATAGAATCTCTCATATCACCGTACATCCCATCAATGCCAATAGTCCAATTTGTACCGACATATCGAATGGAAAACAGCATTTCTATCTCCTCATGCCTATAAAAAGAAATGTCAGAGTGTCTCTCTATTTTCTTTTTTCTTTTTTTGGTGAGAGATTACTCATAATCTATAGCAATTATGTCGAATTTATGAGGCACAAAATTGTCTCGATAACAAACTCTTATTTGAATTTTGAGCGAAAATTTATCTCAATAAACAACACCAACCGAAAGTGAGGAACCAAAAAGCACAAAAATCAATAGTAGTAATTTCAATAAAAAAAAATAGATGATAAAATTTTGAATCAATAATTGTAAAGGGATAGGCACATTGGAAGTTTTAAAACTTATTACGAAATTACAATTAAATCCTAAAACTTTCAAAAAATTCAAAATCAAGAAACTTTCAAAAAGTACAATCAAATCTTAATCAAATTCTAAAATTTTAAAAAATTGTAATACATTGAATGATATAATTGAATCAATTTGATAATTTTTAGGACTCGATTACGCTTTCTCAATAAATTTTAAAACTCGATTATACTTTTCTCGACAAGTTTTATGACTTAATTATACATTTTTTAAAGTTTTATGACTTAATTATATTTTCGTAACAAGTTTCAAAACTTTTAATATATAAATTCTATTAAAAAAGAAAGAAGGAGAACGTCATATGAGGCATGCTGGTCTCTTTTTTTTGGGTTTTTTTTTTTTCCGGGGGGACGGCAGGCATGTTGGTTGTTTCGATACGGGAGAAAAGAAGGCATGGCGTTAATCCCACTCCAACGCTGCGGCCTTTGCAAAGACGGGGGCGTTACACAGAGGCGGCTAAACAACTCTCCTCTCTCTCTTCTCTCTCTCTCTCTTCAGCATTGACTAACGAATTCTCAATTCGAACCAAGACCCATAAGTCTCCTCCGCGTGAACTTTGATGGGTATGTCATGATTCTCTGTCCCGAGCTCTTGTCTCCCTCCGATCTCCCCAGATCGAGACATCCCCCAGAATGTCGAAAAATCGAGTCTTTCTGATCCTCCTCCTGGTTTCGATCCCGTGTCGCCACCGCCAATCCGGCGCGTTCCCCGTTTGGGAGTACGGGAAGCCCTCTCGACTCCTGGAGGCGACGAAATCTAAAGAGGTAATCCCCCCGTTGTCGTTGTTGTTGTTTTTTCTTTTGGGTGAATTTTCGTGGTGTCGGGTTGTTTGATTCGATCGGCGGTGGTTCGTGGTTGTAGAGCTCGCCCGCACCCAGTCCGGGTTTGGACTCGGGCCAGAAAAGCCCGAAGAACAAATCGGACCCCGGAAGCTCCCCGGATCCGACTATTGCTTCCGCCGGCGGCGACGGCGATGGCGGCAAGTGTTCGATTCCGGCCGAGACGTGCCAAGCTGGGGAGAATCTGACTGCTTGCCTGCACCATCCTGAGAATGGTAAAGATTCTCTCCTTTTCTCTGTTTTATTATCTGTTTTGATGGAGGTATGATTGGTTAGAGGTTTTGTGTTTTCATGGGATGTTCAGAATTTGGAGGGTGGGGTTGGTCAATGGGGGGGTTCATGGCCTCCTTCTCGAGACTGGATGAATTGGTTTCTATGCTGCTTTCGTTTACTTCGATTTTATGAAGATGGAATCGCAGCTTTCGTTTTGAATAGTCAATATGTATAATGTCAAATCGTTGGCATTGCTGTGGTATTCCTATCGACTGGCCACCTATGGAATTGACTTAATTCTCATCTCGCAGTTTTGGGATGATAATAGACTAAGTGAATAAACTTTATCGTTGAGTGTAGACCCACTCGAGTACACCTAAGTTTGAGCTTTTTTCGTTTTTCTTTCGCTGAGAAGCACACTTCATTGATTCAAGTGAGGCTGTGAGAACGAGTGTGTCCATGATGCATTACTTACTGGTGAGCTGGCAGCTTGGCACTGGTGTGAGAGGTTCCTGTGTCATAGTTAGTCGAATGTTGTAGCATATCGATACTAGTTTAGTCATTCTGCCCGAGTTGGTGGGAGAATCAGATTTTTTGCATATGGCAAGTGCCACTCATCACCGTTGGGGTTGACACTCTTCCTATGCAAGATTTGGCTCGTCTTGCAGGTTCTTGTTCATTCATTTAATTGCTGTCTATACATGCTTCATTAGCAAACTTGAATGGCAATCTTCCTTTTCAAGATTTGGCTCCCCTCAGAGGTTCTTATTCACCATCTAATTGGTTTCTATTTATGCTTCATTTGCGAAGTTGACAAGAGGATTTATAGAGTTTGGCTAATTTTTCTAATTTAAGGTAATTATATGAATTGCAATCTTAGGAGTCAGTCTTGAGGGGGTAAAATACAGAAGTAAGGACTATGAGTTCTGCAACTGATGCCTTTCTAGGTTTCAAAAGGCTCGAATTTGTGAGATGTCTACTGGGGAAGGAGGTGACATTCATAGATGAATTTTGTGTTGGAATCAGGTGTGATGATAGAAGTGAAGATAGCGATCTTGAATCTATGGGGGTGTTTGTGAAATAATGATTCCTTTTAGGGACATGAGGATGAGAAGGTTTGGATGCTATCCTGTACAGAGACAGATCTTTTGGTCACCAGAGGATTCTACCGCCATTTGAGATTAGGATTGGGTACATGCACGAGATAATACAGCATTGAATGGGCCTTATGTATTGCCGATCTTTGGGGATGACCGGAGAACACATGGATAGAAAGTGGACATTCAGCATTTATTTTGGAACTTCATATCGAGATAATTAAAAACTATGTGACATGCTTATTCTAGACTTCCATTTTAGTCATGTAATATTCTTCAGAAAGGCTTAGGAACCTGTCAGAAACTACAAACAAGCAGCACCATGAGGATGCTGAAGACTGAAGAGGAAGTTAGGAAAATGATAAGAAGCAGGTTGTGAATGCTGAACAAGACATTCACCTTAATAAGATGGCAGAGAAAGCTGTCTTAAGACCATTGTAGATGACAGCCTAGAGGCTTTACATTTGATGGTAGAAGCCTCCTTTGACATTATGTGCCTGGAATCAATTTTAGATGGTCCTTTTTCGTTTCTAACATTAAGCCCCACAACTAACACTAACATCTGTCTTACATTTCTCATTCCACACCAATTCCGTAATTGCAAATTAAATTGCTGTGAAGCTCTCTCTCTCTCTCTCTCTCTCTCTCTCTCTCTTGGAGAGTTTTACTATGTGCATCATAGAAAGCTTGACATATTAACTGTGCTCTCTTCTCATTGATAAAAGATGTGAGAATTCTGTCGTATGCGGTCACTTTGGCAATCATCTAGTCATGATATTCTCTAGTCTAGTGTACATCTGAAAGGCTTTAGAAAGTTGGGAAAGTGTAGGCAGAGAACCTAAGACAGAAGATTATTACAAAATAAAGTAACAACTTAAAAATTTTTATTAGCATCTATAGAATCTCAAATGCGAGAGTAGCAGAAAAAGATTTCAACAATAATATCTTCAAGAATCAAGAGTATCTTTACTTAAAGAGTTTTTTTTTTTTTTTTTTTTTTTTTTTTTTTTTTTTTTTTTTTTTTTTTTTTTATAACTTAAAGAGTTTGATCTCCTTGAATTGTAGCACTTTTCATCTTGAATGGAATGTTGGTCTCTAAGTGCCAGACTGTCTTTATAGCCAAAAATTTGGTAGACTGTTTCATCTCCTTGAACTTTTGAAGTACATTGTGTGATGATGTAAGACTGTTTCTTGAGCTAGGAAATATTCACCATTGCTCAATGTAAGGATTAGTGCCGTTAGACTAAGAAAGGTGAAAAATGCCAAGAGGAACCGGTGGCCAGGGAAATTTAATCTTCTTATTCACCTACAGTGCATGTACCTAATCCTGATCTCAAATGTTTTTTTTAACTCAATACTATCGGCTGTGTCGGTATGAGCAGCTAGACTTATGAATAATATCTTTGAAGAAGCCTCACTAGACTATGGCCAAACGAAGAATCTTGAAACCTTAATAGACCCTCATGATGTCTCCATTTTGCTGGAGAACCTTGCAAAGAGTTCAATGTTGTGAACCTGCAGGTTAAAGGGAAAAGGGCCACCAAAAATCCTAAACTATATCCATTGTGACACATTTACCCTAAATCTTTTTCATGACACAAAAAAAAAAAAAAAAAAAAAAATCTCAGACTTGTGCTTGGGTGACACATTTATCATTTGTCAAGGATTCGTTAAAGAGCACTTTAAAAAATCTGCCTACAAGGACAACAGAAAACGAACGATGTTGACGCAGTGCCCACATGGCTTAGGTGAAATAAAAATGATATCGTTTTGATTGAAAAATTATTTAACGGAACTCTAATGGAAGAAAAATGTGTCACATGGATACAAGTTTGGAGTTACTTATAGGGCCTGAGGCTTCTTCTTCGAGTCCTTGCTTTTATCTCAGGAGTAGTCAAAGGAAGGGTCAAAGCAGTCGACGCAGGAAATCCAGTCACGATAGGAAGCCAGTCTTTACTTAAGTCATCCTTTCCTTTCGAGACAGAGAAAGAAAGGGGATTTGGGGTAAATGCGTTGCAGTGGGCATAGTTGAGAGTTTTTGATGCCACAAAAAAATGTCCGAGGTAAATTTGTCATAGTGGACATAGTTTAGGTTTGGGGTGGCTTTTTCCCTATGTTAAATATGCACCATACACCTCAGAAAGGCAAAGTTATGTTTCTGTCCATCTCATAGTATGGTATCTGTATAACCTATCCGTGCACCTCTAGTGAGTAAATGCGCTCATCGCCTTATCCAACTTTTGATGGCAGTCTATGTTTTAATTTGGAGCCTCAGTGTCTAAGATCCATCTACTTTGATTCTCTGTTGCTGGTTTTGGTCTTTTACACTAGCTTTTACTGTTTTCCATTGCTTTTAACACTTTGTCTGTAAAGGTAAAACAGTGCAGTTTTCTTTGGGCCTACATTCTCGATGGGTTGAGAATTTATTAGATTTATTTACGATTGAATTATCGTTACTTTTGCCTTTGGTATGAAAGAACTGTTGTCTTTTCCTGTAGACTCCAAGGGGACATTTGTTCTTCTCAAGAATGGTGGAGAGGTTCAACTCGAAGGGAAGGTTATTTGCTTACCTGCAAATAATACCAAAACGTTTGAACTAACAAAACAGAAAACCACAGTGGTGAGCCCACTATTCTCTATTGTTCTGGAACTTTTTATAATTACCATAAAGTAAGGAGGATCTTTATATTAAAGTTTTGAGAGATGAGCTGAAAATGAGAATTTTCAAAACAGTTCAAGCTTAGTCGAACCATATAATTCGTGCCTAAATTTGAGAGCTAAAAGGTTGCTACTTTAATTAGATTTAGGTTGGCTTGGGCTCAACTTTATTGCCTCTCATAGCAATGGTGTTTTTCAGGTTAACGTCACAGCTGAAGTCGGAGTATGTTCGTCCATAACAGTAGATGCTGGAAATGAGCACTGCACCATTCCTATTTTTGCAAGAGTACCAGCATCAGAAGGTAACTTTTTTAAACAATTTCCTTATGACACTCAGGTCACCCCCATTCATGGACTCTACCTTCTATTGGGAATGGTTGTCACAATTGGAGGGGTGTGGGCATGCTGCAAATTTGGGAAACCAGAAAGACGGGTCGATGGGATTCCATATCAAGAGCTTGAAATGGGGCAAGCGGATTCAGCTTCGGTTAATGTTGTGGAAGCAGCAGCAGAAGGTTGGGATGAAAGTTGGGATGATGATTGGGGTGATGAGATTAGGGAAGTTAAATCACCGAGCCGAGGGCCAGAGGGTAATGCAGCTAAGGCAAATGGATTCGCATCTCGGTCTTCTGATAGAAATGGCTGGGAAGACAACTGGGATGTTTAGGAACTGGATAGAGTCTGTGGTCCCTTTTAATGTCTTGGAATCGGTGGAAAAATCAAGAACCTCGAGAATAGAGGAAGAGATTATACATGTAGAAAATTAGGTTTAGCATTGTGAAAAGGCAGGAAATGTGCTGCCTTTTCTGTTTTTGGCTTTCCAGTACTTGTGAATTTTTACTTTTTTCACAATTTTGGCCCTTAATTTCCGTCCTGAAATCATTCAGGGTAAGTTTTGGTTTGTAATTTTTTTTTTTTTTTTGGGGGCCTTTCCTCCTGTAAGTAACTGTCAACAGAAATCCAAGTTACTTGAAGATCCACTGGGTAGTAGTTTTTGTTCTGTCTGTGTTTTGGAAACTATTATCTGGTTGAAACATGTGGTGGTTACTGTTGTATGTGGAGATTACTGCTTCAATTTCTTGCATTAGGAGCCTCTCATAGTCTTTGCGTGCTGGAGAATCAGCGACTTGGAATTATACTTTACATGCTTTTAAATTCTAGGCCGAACTCTTGCGTTTGTTCATTCAGAACACCGATGATTCACGACCTTGAAAGTGACTGAGAAGCCTTCGAAACATACATGAAGAGGTCGCAGTCTCAAAGTACTTCAAGTTAAAAAAGGCACTCAGAGAGATCATTATTCGCTTCAATCACTCTATACCATGCTAATTACATTGTAATCCTCGAACCCCCGGAAAAAAAAAAAAAAAAAAAAAAAAGAAGCACATTGTAATCCCAAAAAGAAAACTAATAATGCTGAGTAGGTGGGTGATGTTGCCGTTGCAGCAACACTCCGTAAATACTCAAATAATGAATATTGAGAGGTACATCATAAAAGGTTAGTTATCCCAATGTTTACGTGCTCAACAAAAGCTAAAAAAAGTATTATTTTGTCTCACAGCAGGAGCAAAGGAAAGATCAGAAGTGCAAGTTCTCTCCGCAGATAACTTCAAAGAAGAATGAGGCCATGTCTGCTTATTTTATCTTTTCTACTTTTTCTTTTCTTTTCTTTTCTTTTTTCTTTTGAGAAAAAGATGAGGCCAGACTCTACCCAATTCAAATAACATTTTTTTTATATTATTACAAAATACAAGGACCATCGATCCATGACAAAGAAAAGAAGGTATTCTAAGTGGGAAATCCCAGTGGACCGTGCAGAGTGACTGGAATGCTACAAAAAAAGTAGGTAGCTTCCTCTGTCAATTCCAGTGACCAGAAATTTTTAATGTTTAATGTTATTTCAAAAAAATAACGAAGCTAATCTTAGGAGCCATGTGCTGTTCATGATGGGATTGACATAGCCAAATCCATTAGGTGACATTGGGCCCAACAGCATTTATCTTAATTTATAGGCTCAAGGCTAGGGACACCTCATTTCTTGTAACCTATGCACATGCTCATGGAAATATAATTACATGTCCTTTTGACTCCCCATTGAACTTGGCCACACAGCTTTGGAAAGAGTGCTTGACGAAGAAAACACTGGGAAAAGATGCCAAATGGAGAATGTACCTAGTGTCAATTTGGGAAACAGAATAACAGGGAAAGCAAGAATTATTATATCAGAAACTGATAATTTTCAAGACCTAACTCATTGAAGAACTTTTACCTAGCTATAAGAAACTCGTGGACTCTTCAGAGTTATCGAGTACCTCTGGGTTGGAAGCAAATGAGGTGTCCTAAATAAGCAGATCATTAATATCGAGCTAAGCAGCAATAATTGTGCATGATGGACAGGCAAAGTTTCTCTCCATAATTGAGAGGGATTTCTTTTGCACGTCATAACAGCTAATGCATTATAGAATTCTTGGTGAGGCGCATCATATCCACTACTCCTCCAAATGAGTCAGATCCAAGCCATAAGCTTCAGTCAGTCTGCAATATGACCATTTTACTTGCCCAAATACCAGATGTACATTAGAAATTATAGTGGTACTCAAGCCAAAAACAAAGGGACAAAGAAGTAAGAAAAATACATTTGGTGGGGTGACTGGGCTTCTATTCTATTCCGACAGCTGTACGCATGAGACTGCGTGAGATCCTGTTTCCATACTTTCACTTTTGTCATTTGTTTCTCTCTAGGCCATTAACCCATGCTTTTTTTCCACGACCTTTCTCTTCTGTCGATGAGTCCTCAGTGGACCATTTTCACTTTCCCGCTATTTTATTCGCCACTTATGTTTCATATACTTTGTTTACTTGGAAGTGGGTGCAAGAATCTTGAGACTACAAAATAGGCTCACTTTTGACTTGTACAAACACTAGTTTAATGCCAAAATCATCGAGACAGGATTCTGTTTTACAGCACCATGATTACTATATTATTGGAAGCTGAGACATGCCCTCCTTGGTCCATACTACGAGCAGGCTCGGCGCTAAAAGCTGATTCAACTTCTTAGCATTATTCATGTTTTGTCCTGTGTTTCTGCTTCCACTGTTGGCTCAGCAAACATTAGCTACTATTTGCAAGATATCCATTCATACATCCTCCAAGGTTGGCAATGTAAATTTTGTAAATTTGATGGAGTCAAACGAAAGGCTCAGTAACCATTAGCTCATTCATTACAAGCAAAATCACCAGACAAAGATGAATTCCCGATAGATCAGTAACTTAAGAAACAATATCCTTAGCGGGGTCCCAAATACGAACCCGGTGAAAAGGAATCCGGTACTGTAATTGAACATTTTGAAGAAACTAAAATCCTGATCAAGAAAACACATACAACAACAAGAAAAGACATCAGAATTCCCAAGGATCTGATTGTTCTTCTCCCAGATTAGACAAACAGTCCCGGATTCCACTTCGCCGGCAAAGTAAATATCCCCACAAATTTTTTTTTTTTCCCTTGAAGTATCAGTTAAACTCATGAGGATTCATCTTGGCCTTCTGAAGGGCATCTGATTAGCTCCAATATGTTAACTACCTCTGCCATGTCCGGACGGTTTGATGGAACTTGCGACGTGCATATCAAACCCAGTTTCATCACCGGGATCGCTTCTTCTGACGGGAAGTTCCCTTGTAGCCTCCCATCAATACATTCCTCGACCCTGCCTTCTTCAAGAGCCCCTCTCACCATATCACAAAGAACCACCACATCATCTTCCATGTACTCAACAGGCCTTTTCCCCGTGACAATTTCAAGAGCTAAAACCCCGAAACCATAAACATCACATTTCTCCGTTATTTTCACGGTTCTACAAGCAAACTCTGGTGCCATGTAACCAAGCGCACTCTGAATCTTGCTGCTTAAGACGTAACGGTCCAGCATTGGCAAAAGTCTTGCCAGCCCAAAATCCGCCACTTTAGGCTCACCAGAACTCTCTATCAGAATGTTGCTCGATTTTATGTTGTAGTGAATGATGCTCATGTGGTGCAAATGAGCCAAGCCTCTTGCCGTCCCGAGTATAATATTAAAGCGCTCATTCCATGAGAGTAAGTTCCCACCTGATCCTTCATGGAGATGCTTATACAAATTCCCACCAGATACAAATTCGGATATCAGGAGTTGCAAAGATGGAGTCCAGTAGTAACCTTCAAGTGCCACGAGGTTAGAGTGCCTGATATTTCCAAGCTTCTTCACTTCTTTTTCGAACTCGTCTTGCGACTTCACCAGGCTTGAGACAGTGAGCTTCTTAATGGCAACCGCTCGCCCATCTCGAAGCACGGTTCTATAGACAGCTCCAAACCCACCACGTCCAAGTTCACAATCCTTGCTGAGAAGAGCATGTGTCCCCGTGCTGAAGTCAGGGTCGCCGGAGAACATGACAAGCTTCCCAGAATTGGCATCAGTAGTAGGCGACTGGCTGAAGTCATCCCCAGCAGATAATGCGAGGGCTGCAGCAGATCTGGAGGTGGAAGCTCGGACTCGAAGATTGAGGACAGTGATGGCAATGACACCAATAACAATCACTGCAGCAGCACCAATAGCGATGAGCGCGGATATACTGAGGATTATTCGTTTATGACCCGGAGTCGCAGGTAAGGA
Source organism: Eucalyptus decipiens (assembly GCA_014182575.1). NCBI lineage: Eukaryota > Viridiplantae > Streptophyta > Magnoliopsida > Myrtales > Myrtaceae > Eucalyptus > Eucalyptus decipiens. The sequence continues at coordinate 57,077,509 of CM024615.1, forward strand.
ATCAGAAGGGGAGTCGGAGGAGGAGTTTGGATTGAGGACAATGGGCTTTGGAAGGACGGCAGGGCATGACTTGTTTACAGCTGCACCGCAAAGAGCCGGGTTATCAGACACAGAGGATGGTAATATTGTGTTGAAAAAGCCACCGAGAGGGAGTTCCCCTTGAAAATGGTTATGGGAAATGTTAAACAAGAGGAGGTGGGGGAGATTGGCTAGTTGCTTGGGTAGTGTTCCCGTAAAATTGTTAAATGACAAGTCCACCATCTGTAAGTTCGCAAGCTTTGACAAGGAGGCAGGTATCAGACCATTAAAGTTGTTCTGTGATAGGATCCTGCACCATTTCAAACATAACTCGTGATAATTCATTCGAATAGTTCTAAATATTCAATCATAGTTAGATTTTCTGTTCTTGCTTGCGTCTATAGAACCACAATGGTATTTTGCATTGAAAGCAATTAAAATCGCATATGCCAAGATTTTACAAGAGAAATGCATTGAACAGAGACGCTACAGTTACACCTTAAATGGCTAAAAACATGCAAGCGATGTAGTGGACACTATCAAGCTCACAATAAGTCAGTACAGTGAAGTTCCTGGTAACTAAAATAACTTTTATTTTCAAGTAGAAGGGTGGTCTAAGAGACTGATACTCTAAAGAAGTCCAAAACTATTTACCTGAATCCACAGATTATGATTTTAGTTTGGAGAATCAACTAAAGGAAAAGAAAATTTGCATCTTTTGATGACAAAAGTTGGAAAACTTACTGGTCTCAGCCACCTATATCAGATTTAGTGCATACAGAAATGAGAGTCAAGAGGTAGACACAAAGGACGACTTACAGAGTCGTTAGAGCAGAACACTTCACAATTGAATCCGGAATAATCCCCACGAGTTTATTCCCTCCAAGCCTCAGTTCTTTCAAAGAATTGGCGTCACCAATTTCAGAAGGAATACTGCCGCTCAGCTCATTTGCAGTCAAATCAAGAACATCCAATGCCTTGAGTTTTCCAATGGTCACCGGAATAGAACCTTTGAGGGAGTTATTTGACAAATTCAAGGACTGCAAGCCAGTAAGATCCCCCATATCAGATGATATTTCGCCTGCGAATGAATTAGAGGACAAATCCAAGATTTGGAGCTTTTGGAGTGAGCCCTCTGCCGGTGAAGCAATGGGACTCGCATATTTGGCAGCGACTTCTTCTTTATCTAACAGTGAACTTTTCAACGAGTTAGGCCCCATAATCCAACTTGGAATATGTCCCGAATATGCATTGTTGCTTAAATCCAAAGATTGAAGATTCTTGCAACTGGACAGAGCCTGAGGAAGTGCCCCTGTAAACCCATTTCTCGAAAAATTTGCCACTTGCAGTGACTGCAAATTCCCCAATGAAATTGGAAGCTCCCCAGAAAGCCCATTACCTGAAAGATCCAATCTTTCAAGAGCTTCAATTTTTCCAATCCAATCTCCAACACCCCCTGTCAACAAATTCCCATGTAAATCCAGAGAAGTACACAATGTAAGCTTCTGCAATGTGTCCGGTATGCTCCCAGAAAGAGCATTTTCACTCAAATCAATCGACCTCAAAAGCAAACAGCTGCCTAAGCCATCTGGAATCAAACCAGAGAACCGATTCTTTCTCAAGCTGACACCTCTGAGATTCTTCATTCCTGCAATGCCCTCCGGAATCCCACCCTCCAACAGGTTATCAGACAAATCCAGAGATCTAAGTCCACTCACGGTCCAAATATTGTCAGGCAAAACACCAGAAAGCATATTTGAAGAGAGATCAATCGATGCAAGCATAGAACAAGAACCTAAAGTTTCAGGTATCTTGCCAGAGAACTTATTGCTAGCCAAAGAAACTGACCTCAAAGACCCACATTGCCTGAAAAATTCATCAGAAATAGTCCCTGAGAGACTGTTCCCACTCAAATCAAGGACTCTCAAGTTATCAATCCTAGCGATGCTGGAGCTTATGCTACCGGTAAGATTGTTCTTAGCCAAGGACAATTTCCTCAGGAACTGCAACTGCAAAAGCCCACGGCCTAAGTGACCCGACAAGGAAAACCCATCAAGATTGAGCTCCACGACCCGATTGGATCTGGGGTTGCATTTGCAACCGACCCAGTTGCAAGGATTGTCATCATCTTCATCCCAAGATGCAAGCTTTCCTTTTGGATCTTGGACGTCAGCTTTGAAGACAATCAGCCCCAAAACGTCATCATTCAGAGAAGGGTTCACTGATGTCACCAAAACCAGTTCTAATGACAACACCATTGAGCACAAAATTAGCAACATTCTCATCATTTTCGGCACCTCCTGCTCTCAACTCTGTGGCGACGAGAAAAACGCGAGAGCAACTACAGACTCATCCCAGAATTTACAACAAGCAAAAAGAAAAAGGAGCAAACTGAAGCTCTCTGAGGTGCGTTTGTAAGAACAAGAAGGCCAGGCACCAAACTTTCGCCACTCGCCAACCAAAGGGATTCGAAAAAAATAAGAGATGAGTATGGAAACAACAATGTCGAAGGAGGGCAAGACACTTGAATTAGCTGAAGGGGGAAAGAAAAGGCTAAACTTTTGCAGGCGCTCAAAAGCTTGGAGCTGGAAATAGCAGAACTCTTTCAGAACAGAAGGCGAGGAGTTCCGGAACAGTGGTTTCGCGCTTTGAAGCCAAAGGGTGGAAGAAAACGCGAAGCTTCGAGTTTGAAACGACCGGTACGGGAGTCACGGAGTACAGAGCGCATCGTCTTGCGGGACATTGTACGAGCAGAAACTCGACGAGACTCGCCGGCCCAAAAGAAAAGATGGAGGACTCCACGCAGCCGCCGCCGGCGGAGGTAGCTAGGGTTCCGGCGAGATCTTCCGGGGAAATGCGGCGTTGCAGAGACAGAGGTGGTCTCAGCAGAGAGAGAGAGAGAGAGAGAGAAGGAGGGAGGGAGACACTGCTTTCTTGGTTGTCTGAAAGCGCTTTGTCGTCCTGAGGGGGTCTCTCGTTCTTTTGCTTTTTAACGGCATAAAGATAAAGAAAGGAAAAAAAAGGGGCTCAGCAAGAGGACCAATTCGTTAGGTGGGGCAATTTATTTGCCCCCGGACACGTGTCGTCACACTGTAGGACGGCTCGCCTCCGACGTGGCAGAAACGCAGTCGCTGTCGGGCGGAACTGTGTCGACGTGGACGCGGAACTGGCGCCGAGCGCTCGCGCCGCGGCTTGGGGGGGTGGGAATTCAGTTTTGCCAAATCGCCCCCGTGATTACGCGTAATTACGATTGGGCCACTGGACAGTGAACGTTCGTTCCCTCTTTTTGGCGTCGAGGGTCGGACTCCATTTTTTAAATTTTTTTCTTTCTGCTTTTGACGTTTCTGATGTTGGCTTGCTCTTGAGCGGATTATCGAGAAAAGGCTGAAAAGAATGGTACGTTATGCGGAAAATTAGATCACGCATGACTTTCGTTTCAATCCCATTGCTCTATAAATCATCTTTCGGCTTTATTCGTAGTCATAACATTGGAGAAAACGACAAAAGAGGACTGCAACGCTGCAGGCACGCTGTCCCAAAGCACTTGTTTCGTGCATGGAAGATAATTGTTCGAAAAGCCTTCAATTTATTGTACATGGATCAAAAGACAATTTATCAGTATATCCTTCTAGTAAATTTTTGCTGAAAATCATAGCACTAACATGAACCAATTTTGTCTTTTTCTTTATTATTTAATTTTTTTATTTTTTTTTTCCTTTCGTTTTCTATCTATTTTCTTTTTTTTTTCCTTTTTTTCTATTTCCCTTCAGTAGTGGTTGGAACCTTGGCAATGTCCAACGCCGAAGGTCCAAAGACTGATGATGGAGGGAAATAGGGGAAAAAAAGGATAGAAAAGTTCGGAAAAATTTTTAAAAAATCCTGCAAAAATTATCAATATCGGTGATTTTCGGTCAAAATTGGTTATAATTATTATATTGATAAATCATCAAAAGGTTTGAATTAAATTGGTTTAATTAAATATTTATGATTAAATTTTTCGTCGTACAATAGGTTTAATAACTCTTTTGACAATTTTCCCAAATTAACATAGAAAAATAATATCGTGATAGGAGAATTGCACATTTTCTCATTTTCGTACAAGTCTTACTAACAAGTGCGTTTGAGGATTTGCTAAACATATTTTACTTGGAATAGTTTGATTTTAATGGTCACAATTACACGATTATGCATGACACGAGAGTAATCAGCATATTGAAAACTATAGAATTTTCTCGATTAGTTGCCTAACAAATGCCCTTGAGACACTCTTTAAAAATATATCTTTCATATTTTCATTGAAGTTTGCACGATGGCAATAAAATTATTGAGTTATTTGCTAGAATTTATTGGCACAAGTGACTTGTCCATATGATCAGGTATTATGCAATCTTATTCAAAAGAAGAGGATTTTTAATGACTCAACAGGGTACAATGTTAGCTAGAAACAAAAGATGACTAACATAGAATGCAGATGCACCATAACAACTCCGATTAATCATAATTATTCCAATAAGCTTCGAGGGTAATTGTGCTTTTTTATTAGAATAAAAGGTACAAACAAATAGATTCAATGGAATAGCCTGCACACCTCATAAATCGGTTAAGTTTATCATTTTCAACAACCTATAAAAATCATAAATTAACTAAGATTGCGTCTTTTGATCTATGTCGATGGCCTTAATCCATAGTAAGAATTTCCTCTGATTTTTTCAATTTGTAGCGAGTTTTCTTCTTCTTTTTTTCTTTTTTGGTCGCTAGTGTAAGAGAATTGATCTTAATTGCGGGGTCTTACTCAGGATAGAATTTCTGATATTCTTCCAATCAAACAGAAGAATGACCAGTAATGGAACTGCGTCAGCATTGATTAACCCCAACTTGTCTTAACAGTTGCGTCAAGATAGAAATTCCGAGTCAAAGCACTCCCTTTGACGACAGAAGGATGAGGCAGGCGATGGCCTTAATTAGCAATGATCAACGGGTTCTTTGCCATCTGGTTTAGGATGATATGCCGACCAAGAATCGAGATTTGAATTTTCGCATTTTTGTTGGACGCGAGAAATTCTATATAAGTACAAAAATGGAGGCAGAAAAACACCGGACTTTGTAGAATTACAGGAAAAGGGACACGGACGGCAAACTTGGGATGATCTAAGAGAGTAGACAGGACGAAAGTGAAAGGGCGAGGAAGGCCATAAAGGCAAGTAGGTGGGTGGGTGGTGTAATAAAGCAAAAGGGTCTGGTGAAAAGACTTGGAGAGAGAGAGAGAGAGATGTGCAGAACAGCAGTGAGAGGGACACCTCCTCCATCCCTCTTTTTCACTTTCTCTTTCTGGATCTCTGTTTTCCAAAAGCACCCGGTTAAAAACCACTAAAACCGAGATCATTGAAGCATATGTCAGTACGCTTTGAGAATTTACCCGCTCCGGATGGAAATACATGTCCGTCCAAAACACAATCGATAACCCTTTAACAAGCACCTTCCCTTGGCCCCTCTGCTTCTTGAATTCCGACTGAATTGAATCCAGAGTTTGAAAAAAAAAACAAAAAAAAGGAAAGAGCAAAGAAGGAGAGGAGGAGGAGGAGGTCCCCTTCCTGGATTCTCGGTTGCTCCGAGAATTCAAATTGAATGCAACCTCTTCCTCTGCGACTTCGCATTAAATGCAATGGCAGACAGGGGAGTTAAATCCCAGGCCACCCTCTGTCTCGGGGCCTCGGTAATTAATGGGTTGGGAATCTTCTCTTCTGTTCACTTGTGGGGGTCAAGAAACCGTACTGGTAATTGCCAATGGGGTGCATTATTAAAGTAGTACTTACTTGTTGAGACCACAAAATGGGACCTCAAAAAGCAATAGAGTAGATTCAGAACCACAATTGAGAATAGTCAAAAATGTTTTAAACCTATATTATATAAATACCAATTCAGTTTTAAATATTTCATTTAAATCAATTTAATCTTGATCATCAATAATGTGGATGTCGGCTATTTATACGACTAGTATTGATATCAACTATTTTTTTGCATTTTTTGTAATTTTTTATTTTTTATTTTTATTTTTTTTCATCTTCCTCCATTAGCCTCTAGTGAGGCTCGGTCTAGCCAGATCTGGCAAGGTTTGCCCTTGCTTGTGGCCAATCACCGAAGAAGAAAAAAAAAAAAAATTAGAAAATTTGTAAAAATGATAAAAATTACCTACGGTAGCATTAGTCATTCACATAGTACACTCTTCTCAACATCAACGATTGTGAGAAAAAAAATGATCGAAAGAATCACATCGACAAATTATTAAAAGATTCATAACTAATTTGATCAAATTAAAAGATTTATGGTTGAATTGATAAATGTACAATAGATTTTAGTACTTTTTTGGTAATCTTACCATTGAAAGTCTTTCCATTGTTAGGGGGAGGTAAGGTGAGATGTACATGTGTCTGTATAAGGATCGGAATATTTTATCAACTATTGAGTTTATTTATGAGAAAGCTTGTTCTTTTATAGTATCTTTCATTTCAAGAGTAAAACAAAGTCATCGTTCATTCATTAGTAAAGCTCCACATTATTTGATGAGCTACGTTCATTTTGGATAAATAAATAGATTCATAGTCAATGTTGCACTTATGTTAGAAATCTTCATGTTTCAAGCATAAGTTCAGCCGTTAGCTCCTATCAGAGACTTTTACATAACAAACCACGCTTCCAGCTATCGGTCGTAGCACTTCTAAAAGACTATATCATGAGAAAATGACGCGCATCATTTTCAAGTTAACCCTACAGTGTTGCATTAATTGTTTTGTTTGGCGGGAAAAAGATCAATACGAGAAAAAATTACTTCCTAAGTTAGGAGTAGGGATTAAATTGTTGATCAATACAGAAATCTGGTGGATAAACGTGATAGCCGTTATTAAAAAAGAAAAAAAAAGGCGATAGCAAGTTGTGCATGAGCAGGACACGACGCTAGCTGAGACTAGACGTTCCTCCACCATCATTTTGTAGACTTGGCTCTTGATCTGTGTTTGTCCTATTTCTGTTTTTCTACAAACCACATCGGCATTGCTTTGATTTGCTCGGTGCTGACTTTTGATTTGATTTGCCGTTATTGATTTTCAAATGTACGTAGACAAATGGAGCCAAGTTCTCGCGTCGATGATGTGAAACTTAGCTACCTTTCAAACTCCATACCCTTCTTCCCCCTTTTTTTTTTATTCGCCCTTCTTTATTTCGGATGTATAGGTTTTGTCAAATCTTACATAGTCCTCTGGTGGGTCTGGCCCGATATCTTTTGCTGTACCGCATTTCGGAATGGGGATGGGGATGGTGAGGCCCGTGAGCTTCAGAGTCAAAGCAACATGTCGTGGTTGTCTTCTTACGCAATTCTAAGAATCTCTCTCTCTCTCTCTCTCTCGAGTCTCGGGGCGAATTTATCTACATTCTTTCAAAGGATTCTTGGTAAGAATGAAGATGGCGACGACTGTTTATGGATATGGGAGTTGCTGACGTCTTGTCTGGCGAGTTTGGTAGCGTGCCCGAACATGTTTGGAGGCTCTCTCTTTCTTGGCTTAGAACTCACTCATTTCGGGTAGATAGAAGAAATTAAGAATGAATGAAAGCGACGACGATAAGTACTCTGTTTCTCTCCCCCCAAGCCATCAACGGAAGCTTTTCAACTCTCCATGGTCACGTGCTCCACATTTACACATCCTCTCAAAAAGTCAACATTTTTAATTTGGTATAATAAACTTCATTATTCATGTATTTTGATTCGATATTTAATATGACCCAGAACTTTATTTCAACGTGCAAAGTCGTATTTAGGCTTTAATTTATTCAACGTGGCTGATGACTTTTGATTTATTTTTAATTTAGTCCCTAAAATATATGAAAATGTTCAATTTTGTCCCTCAACTTAAGTTAATGAAAAGACAACATTAAACATTATCATATAATTTATAAAATAAATTGAAACTATACAAAAGTTTAGGGATTACATTAAACAAATTTAAAATTTGAGGATGATATTTCATTTTAGAATAAAATTCAGGGGCCGCATTGAATAAATTTAAAGTTTAAAGACAACATAATATATGGGAAAATTATCAAAAAAGTGTTAAACCGATTATAATTGTACCGATTCAATCATAAACTTATTTTTTTAGTCATTTGAGTCATAAATCTTTTTGTAATCTTGCTAATTTAGTCTATTTGGCCAAATTTAGTCAGCCAAAGATTGATGTGGACGCCAAAAGATAATTTTTGAATGTTATTATATTTTATTCAATTTTTTAATTAATTTTTTAATATTTTCTCTATTTTTTCCTCTCTCTCTCTCTCTTCTCCTTCTAGCGACCGGCTAGAGGGGAGGGCTAGTCACCAAACTAAGGCGGCTAGCCAAACTAGAGTGAGGGTGAGCTTGTCTCTTATCATTGCCAGGCGAGGGTCGCCAGCCACCATTGAGGCAAGCCCTCATTAGATCAACCGGTTAGGAATTGGCAAGCCAGGGTTTGCCTCATCGTTGCTAGGTGAGCTCGCCCATGCCCAGCAACCCGTTGAGCTCACTAAGTCACTAGCGAGGGTCACCCTCATTAGATTTGATGAGGGCTTGCCTTGCCAGTGGTTGGGTGGCTCTCGTCCAGTGACGTAAGGCGAGCTCACCCTCAATCTGACCTAGCCAGTCGCCTCAGTCCGATGACCAGCCCTCTCATGTGTTCGGTAGCCAGGAGAAGGAGGGAGGAGAGAGAAAAAGAGAGAGAGAGAAAAAAAAGATTAAAAATTCTAAAAATAAAACAACATTAAAAAAATGGTTCGCTGGTGCCCATGTCAATACCGGTAAACCAAATTTGATTAGATGTATTGAATTCGACACGATTATAAAAGGTTCAAGATTCAATTGACAAAAAAAAAAGTTTAAGATCGAATCGGTATAATTTAAGAATTTTCTGATAATTTTCCTCGTAGATACAAGATTCACAAATCATTTAAGTCATTTTTCCTTCAGATATTTAGGATAATTAATCACCGTACGGATGATTTTTATTCTAAAAAAAGGGATAAAAAGGGGGACGAGATATCGTGCAGAGAGATTTCTCGGGTTCCCATGCAGCGCAAGCGAAGGAACCAGACCAGACAACATGACGACAAGCGGTCGATGCTCCTTTTGTTTTTTGTCTTGTTTAAACTTTAGGTCACGTTTCCGATGGCGCTCTCTCCGTGTCCAATTCTCCTTTCTCGATGCCTTTCTTCGTCAAACAAAGAGCATCATCTTCCATGTCACAGCTGGCAACTATATTGACCAAAGACTATTCTCAGACAAACTTATAAACGTCAAATTCGAGAGTTAATTTACAAGTAAGGCCAGATCGAAAAAATCATATCCAAATTGATTATTTAATCCATTCTAATTGCATAAAATAAATTTGCGGTTCATATTCAATTAGACACATATTGGACCAAGTTATATTGCCAAAACACTATCATAATTAATCAAATCTAAGAAAATTCATACCCAAATTGAAGTAAGAGTTCAGAGTAAAAGAACTTGATTGAGTGAAGATGAAAAAAGTTATAGATGTAAGTTAGATATAGGTAATTTGTGAACTCATTAAACACATATATTATTTTCAGTTTTACTGTTCTAAACTAATTTATAATTCATTTACTGAATATAATTAATCTATATAATAACTACACTCATCAAATATGAGTTAAGAAATTAGTAATCGACCATTTAGATAGGTCTAATTAGGGCTTACATTTCATGAATTTTTCTCAATCGCATCATTTATAAGTCTCGACGCCCCATGCGAAACGACAAAGCAATACGTTCACCAATTGGCTTCTTGCTTATTAACGTCGGATTTTGATCATTCATTTGGATGTGATGCAGGCAAAAGGACGTCCTTCTTGGGCTTACCCGTAAAGCGCGACATTGCGAAGCTTGGAGAATGAACTCTGGATTTAAATTTGGGCTCAGGCCCAAAAACACTGCACGAGAGCCCATTTAGAAAGGCCCGAGTCCAGATCCAGAGAGACATGGTTCGAGAGACGGCATTAAATGCCCATAATTGCCACTGCCATCCCCTTCGGAACCCCACCCCCACAAGATCAGAATCTTACGAAGATCGCAAAACATTAAATGTAATGAATTTAGGGTCGCTTTACATCCATTAATGCACGTTCGGCTTGTCGTCCTGGAAGTTTTTCGGTACCAGATTCGTGCCTTCCCGGACTAGTATCCATCAATGGCTCACGAAAATCATTTTGCCCTTTCTTGAAAGATAGACCATAACCATACCCCTGCATTAACAATCTAAGCAAAATTGAACCAAAGATGATTCCGAGAACGTTGCCTCAAAAAACGGCTAAGCAAATTCTTCAGAGGAACTAATTCAAATCAGAGAAGCACCCATCCGATTGAACGAGGTGCTTATGAAATAAACACACAAAATCATGTCATTCTTAACGGTTGATTGAATGCGCTCGATAACGTGAAAAGCATGAGAGGGTTGGTACGAGATTTTTGTCATAGCTCCGTCTAAATCTAGCCTCGCGGACCTCTTCTTTAGGGGTGGGGATATGGATATGGATATGGATGAGGGAGCAGGAGATTTGACGTCTCCCAACCGGTTTTTGGCTTTGCTCAATTCCCGATATTAGTCACTTTGACCGAATCTGGAACGTGAAATTGGATCCGAGGAGTAGAAATTCGGTCGCAAGATGACACGGGATCGCTAGAGTCCAGTTTCTCGCACCAACCCACATGAGAGGGGGAGAGCGAAGATCTTCCCGGTTTCTCCAAACCACGTGTCGTATTCTGGAGAAAAAGAAGCCATCTTGAAGTTAGAGAAGATCTCCGAATCTGATTCTTTCGAGTCATGTCAAGATCTTCCGGGGCCGAAAGACAGTTTGGAGCTGCTAAACCAAACCAAACCAAACCTCGGATTTGTAATTTGGCAGTCCGATGGTGCTCAGGGCCCGATGTTGTTCCGTGCGTTGCATCAGTAGCAAAGCACGACCCTCGACAGGGAGAGGAGATCTGCACGGTTGGCAAAAATCCAAGAAGGGAAACTTATGAATCCTACACGTAACGAAATGTGGATTTTCATCAGCACCATGCGTATGGAATTTGGCTACCGGTTCACTGTTTCACACGGAAAACATGCTGAGCGACCGAGACCTTCTCGTTTCGATGTTCTTATTATGCTTCGGCCGAATGATATCGGGTCGATGCAGGGGACTGAATGCCTTGCGAATTCGTAGATAAGATTTGACGAGAAGGTTATGTTATGCCGAATGCATGCGCAAAATCCTGTCTTTAATTTCTAAAAATGATGGGTGTGCGTAGCGTAGTTCCGTAACGAGAGAATAACTTTTGATTTGAGAAAAGAGCGGTTCTCCTGAGGAGAACCAGAGAGGGAGGGAGTTCGAATAATTAAAAATGAAAGGAGGTGGTCCTAAAAACCACACACATAGCAGTGGCCGCCTGCAGCAGCAGCAGCAGCGGCAGAGCAGCGGCAGAGCATCAGCTCAAGTGAGGATCTTTGCCCAGACAGCAAGCACAAATGCCATGCTGATTCTGATTCTCTCTTCTCTCTCTAGAGATCTAGAGAGAGGGAGAGGGAGAGGGAGAGGACATGATATGGTGAGGACGAAAGAGAGAGAGAGAGAGAGGACTGAATCAAATCAAAGATACAGCCCCCAAAAGGATCACGATGTATCTGTGACTTCCTTCATTCATCTTCATTCATATCAACCTTTTCTCTCTCTCTCTCTCTCTCTCTCTCTGCCTGCGCGTGTATAAATACCGAGGAGTAACTAATGACAGTACCCTCATACAAATCCTGTGAGCAATGTTCTTGTGTGTTGTTCACGTCCCCTCCTTCCCGCTCATTTATTGCCATTCCTGGTCAGAGGAAAACCTTCATTGGATCTCTTGCATTTATTGTTCTCCGCAAACCCCACTCCTTTAATACCTCCCCTCATTCCTTCTCAATCTTTCATCCCCTCCCCTGTTTTCGTTTCCCGTAAAAGATACTTTCTTCTATTTCTCCTTCGTCTTCTTCTTCAATGGCGGACTACGGAGACGAACCCCACGTCCTGGCCGTGGATGACAACCTCGTCGACCGCAAGATGATCGAGGCCTTGCTCAAGAACTCATCCTGCAGAGGTACTGTCATTTCAAGTCGTTCCAGAACAATGCACTCTCTCTTTTGACTTATCCTCGTTCGATCAGATAACTTTTCCAAGGAAAAGAAAAAATGCCAACTTCTTTTTCCTGTCTTCCATTTGATATGGACTTGTGTTTTTGGGTTTCCCCTCACGCATCATTATCTGTGATTTCATGAATGGATTTCATAACCTTTCTTGATTTTGTAATAGCTGTCCTTATTTTGTGAATGGTCTTCTTTAGCAGTAACTCCTCCTTTGTTAAACTTGCGAAATCATAGAAATGGTCTTTTTTGATAGTCTGGAGATTGCCCTCTGTTTCGCTGGAGTTTGACACCTATGTTTCAAGAATGTACAACAGGCTCCGACATTCGAAAATGGAGTCAGTAGACTTCGCATAAATTAATAGAATCCCTCTTATTAACAACATCTGCAAAAACTTTGTTAAAAAATTTCAAGTGAGATGTACTTCTACTGACTTCTTCTATTGTTTTGGCTTTACATCACAAGGGACGAATATCTTAATTGAATTTGGAAGACCCTCACTTTTGAAACCACACGGTAGACAGTTAGCGAGTTGAAAGTGAATATATTCGAAAGGTTTGTCCTTGCGAAGTGCATGAACGGGAATAATTCAACGTACAACGGAATAGGACAATTATGCGATTGTCCTTGCGAGCTTTGTTCATGCAACACAAAACTTCAAGAGCATTGATGGTTGAGGAGTACTTTTACGGCTCCTCCACCTACCCAGATTTTATTCCAGACGGAGAATCTTTACTTACTTCATAGCATGCAAGTACACTGTAAAACTGAAACCATAGAACTCAAAAGATCCCTTTTATTTGTGGGCCCTAGGGGGTTGATTTTCCTTTTTCTTTTACCGTCGGCTCTCTGCATTAACTGACACTGTAAGTGCTCAACCTAGACAAACAGCTGCACTCACTTCCTTGGAAGCTAGACACTTCGACAGGACATTGAATTCCGAAAGATACTTCCTGTAGCTTAACCTCTTCAGATTTGGTATCCGTGAAGAGCTTTTATCGTGCCCTCTTGTGAATGGCTTTTGGCACCTCTTTGCACAGTGACAACGTACAAGATCCTATTGGGCGAGACATTTGAAATATAAAGAGTTCTGGTATCCTGTAGATTAATTGTGTGATGATAACTGATAAACTGATTATGTATGGTTCTGACAATATGGCGAGCAGCCACAGTGAATCTGACCGACGGCTTCAAAAAGGGGCAGTGCAAGTGCATTTAGATAGACTTAACTTAAGGTTTAATTGATCTTTGTCCAATGTATGTTATTTAATTGATCTTTAGCCATTGTGCATGCTGAAGGATACCTGGTTGCTAATGGTTTATGCATGGGTGCAGTGACAACTGCAGAAAATGGGATGCGAGCCTTAGAATATCTGGGTATAAGAGATGATCAGCCTGGCGAATCTTCAGTCTCTGCAACTGTAAGTAGCTCGTTTTGTTGGGCATGAAAGAAAAACAGTACTGCTATGGAGGCAGAAATAATTATGCAAGTTACCAGTGCATGTGGTTGTGCATAATAACTAAAGGAAACTTAACAATATGATCGTTTAGTCATCTGATAGTTCTTGATGATGCTCTGCTGCAGACATCGAAGGTCAATCTGATAATTACAGATTATTGCATGCCGGGAATGACAGGGTTTGAGTTGCTGAAAAAAGTTAAGGTAAATCGGCTCACTCATCAGATTAGGGATAAGATTGTTTTTAAGTAAGTTTCACTTATATTTCTTATGTTCTGTACGATATCATAGTAGGCTGACTGACATACATAAGTTCTACCTAGCAGGGATCGTCGATCTTGAAGGAAGTTCCTGTTGTAATCGTGTCGTCCGAGAATGTTCCAACTCGGATTAACAAGTGTTTGGCCGAAGGAGCTCAGATGTTCATGCTCAAGCCTCTCAAAGCGTCAGATGTAAAGAAACTCAGGTGTCATCTAATGAATTGCAGAACATAGACAGACAAGGGGGAAATTTCTTTGACCTTGTTTTTGTGAGTTAGATTAGGGAAGAGAAAAATCTAACCCAAACCAAGATGTAAGCTCGTTGCGTACCAATCAGGCCTTACGGAGTCAAATTGGATGCACCCAGTGTGCTTTGATCTTGTACTTCTCTGGAAAATCATCCTCTGTGTTAGCTAGTTCCTTTCGAATGATAGTTTTGTCAGGATTCCAAGGAAAGGCGGTGTCTTGTGTAAAGTTTTGGGAAAATTAAATTCACTTTTTGTCCTCTTTGTTTTGTTTGGAGAAAGAATTGGAAATGAAATTTCTGAAATAGTCAAATTTAAGCCAAAATTAAAAAGCAGAAGTAATAAAAGTAAGCGTTCCTCAAGAATAAAAGCAGGGGATGACGAATTTTACACCACCTGTCCAAAGAACTTTTTCCCTTTTGTCTTCTTTTGTGAATTGAAAATGGACGACAGACTTACAAATAACGAACCAAGCAACGTCAGAAGTTCCATCCCAACTCTAGAAAGAATTGGAAAAGCTCATCAGTAAAAGTGCCTGTGATGGTGATGGTGCCTCGTCTCATCCCATCCGAAGCACTGAATCACAGGATAACAAGTGACAAATAGACATCTCCCAAATCCCCTAGCCACAGAGGAAGCTACAAGACAAGGGTAACCGCAACATGCCCTGATTCTGCCTTTGCCACCGCCTTGCGGGCTCTTCTTGCTGGAGCCATGCTTGTGGTGGTGGTGATTCTTGCCCTTCCTTTTCTTCACCATATTACCTGCTAGAAAGCAAGACCCACAAAGAACTGATCAATACCTGGACAACCCAGATGCTCAAAATCGAATCTTGAACTCATTCACATATATATATATATATATATAGAGAGAGAGAGAGAGAGAGAGAGAGAGAGAGGCTTCCAGATGATTGACAGGCTGTATTTTTTTCCGCTACCTTCTACTTTTCTGGGAACGAAGCTATTGCAGCTGAAAACACAAGGGCATCAAGCTCATGGATGGAGAAAGTTGTGGGAATCGATACAATGAGGTTTGGTGGGTGTTGGTGGATGGATGGGAGATAGAATAGTCCATCAAAAGGACGGACTTTTTCTGGTTGAGGAAGCAACGAATGAGAGCAAAATTTGGCCTTTTGGCCCGGTTGAACAAACAGTACGCTTCGAGTCGTCGACAGCGTGCGGCCAGGATATTGTATATATAATATTATTTCGTGTTACTTGTTCAGCTCGCAATCCAAACTATAATAGCAGTTGACAGAGCAAGGGACGGCACGTTATTCGTCTTCCCTGAGAAATGGAGAAAGTTTAAGGATATAATATTACCTTTTCAGGTCATTCTCAGGCGGTATGCTGCATATTGCCTAAACTTCGGCAAAATCAATTGACATCCCCTTCTCGCTTCGCCAACGCTTACCATAATAATGTCAAAAATCATTACAGTTTGCCAGAAATTTGCGTTCCTCTTATTCAGCTCAACACATCCCACGAGTCAATTTATCAATCATCCCGATTCCACACTTTTAAAATTTAATATGATATATTCTACGAATTTAAAGTACTTAGCCCATCTTATTGTATATTGCCAATGCTTTCGTCTCTCAACAAATTGCTCACATCACAATCTAGTTATGCAGCCTTGATCCCCCATCCGGCCAATAAGATCGAGTATTTCAATGCTGGTGGTATACAACTAATTGACTTTATCGAGCAACTTAAAATGTCTTTATAAACAATGTAAGATAAGAAATTATAGCCATACATTCTCAACTATCTACTAAGCAAATACTTAGATAGACTGAATTAATCTCAATAATAGATCAACAACTCAAAATTCCATAAGCGTACCTAAATTGATGCACCGAAACACCTGTAAATAAACAAGGCAGGAATTTCCTCTAACCACCAAGCAAGCCAAGCGCCAGTATTGGGATAAACCTTAAAGAAAAAAAAAAAGAAAAAAAAATTGCACTGCAAGGATCAAGCCTCGCATGCCGCTTGCCACGTCTCTCTCTCTCTCTCTCTGAATGGCGGCGTTAATGGAGCCAGCGTCCTTGAACGGCTTCTACGCAACCTCCAACCCGTCTCCATCCTTCGGATTCCGGCGCACCCCCCTGAAGCGGCGCTCGAGACCCACCGTCATTTTCCAATTTCACCCTCCCCTTAATCCCATCTCCACCTCCCGTTCTTGCTCTTCCGAGAGCACTTCGCCGCCGCCGTTACCGGCGGAAGACGACGGCCGTCGATCCTCCGCTTCTGAAACTAATGCTCCGGCCGAGCGCTCGAGAGACAGCAGAAAAGCGGTCCGGGTAGCGTGGGAGAAGCTGGTCCGGTGGTCCAGGTCCTGGCGGTCCAAGGCCAAGACCGATGTTCTTGAACGTACGAACAAGGTTACTTTCTGCATCAAGATTTCGCTTTTAGTAACTGGTTGGGCATTTGGAGAGTTGGGTTTGTCTTGATTGATCGAATCATCTTGATTTTTGTCTGCGGGTTTCTCAATTTTCCTGTGTAGAGGTATTCTAGACTTTGCCATTTCTAATTGTTTAAAAAACAATCCTTGCGTTTTTCTTTTCTATTCGCTGCTAAGAAGTTTCTGAATGCAAATGGATGTTGGGTTCTTTCTTTTACTTGGTCGCCGTACGTAAGTAGAATTGGACTGTACTTGTGCTTCTTTCACAAATGAGCAATGACGTTCTTGAACTCTTTGGGATTGCCTTTTAGTTCTTTTGTGCTGTTGTTCGATTTCCTGGAGATGTTGCTGCTTGGAGATTATCACTGTACTTCGCCACACTTTACGATATCTCCTTTCAATTCGGAACTGGCGTTGTAGCACTTGACTAGAATAATAGTTTTGTTCTACATTCTAAATACGCAACTCGTTTTGGCAATTTGGACAATATCTGCATAATTGGAGAAGGGATTATTTGTATATCTGCTAATCTGGAAGAACACGGACATCTGATTATTGTACTCCTTTTTACTTCCCGCTTGGAGATCTCTGGTTTCAAGCAGGACTCTCTTACCAGGCCTCTGAATTCAAAACGAATCATCTTAAGTTGGACTCAATACTTCCATTTTTTGATTGAGCTCTAAAGCCTATTCAAAAGTGGCATTTGTCTATTGATTTGTTTTACTCATTTTCAAGTCCGTGGGAGAAGAGATCATTGTATATCAATGTAAACACTTATAAACATGTAAATATAAAAGTTGACTTACTTTTTACTTACCATTTCAGAATGCTTTTATCATTTGTTGGCTTTTAGGTTGTGGTGCTTGGAGGTGGGTCCTTTGGTACTGCAATGGCTGCACACATTGCTAGCAGAAAGGCTCAAATGGAAGTTCATATGCTTGTCAGGGATCCGATTGTTTGTCGTTCTATCAATGACAATCGCTGTAATCAGTAAGTTTTCTGCTGCTTTGGTGTTAATAACTTCCATGGTGCATAATTTCTTTCTTTGTTCACTCTGCTTCACTGATGTTCTTTATGTTCAGCAAGTATTTTCCAGATCACAAACTCCCAAAAAATGTAGTTGCTACAACTGATGCGCAAACAGCTTTGCTTAAGGCAGACTATTGCCTTCATGCAGTACCTGTGCAGGTACTTTCGTTTAATCTGACTATTACTCATCCATGCTAGTTCATATGTTGTTCTTACCAACATGGTGTCTTATCTGTGCAATTTTCTGTGAAGAAGCATATGTGGCAGTCTCCAATTTTCGCAACTGAATTACCTATTAAAGTTGACAAATCTTTTTTGCATAAGCAGTTCAGCTCGGCTTTCCTCGAGGGCATTGCAAGTTATGTTGATCCATCCTTGCCGTTTATATCCCTGAGCAAAGGGTTGGAACTCAACACATTGAGGATGATGTCTCAAATTATTCCTCAAGCATTGAGAAATCCCCGACAACCTTTCATTGCACTGTCAGGACCTTCTTTTGCTTTGGAATTGATGAATAAATTACCGACAGGTATTTGTATGTCCTGGGTTGTCATAATCACCAATATCAGTGAGCAAATGCTGCCTGTGAGATTTTGACCTTTTCTAGTTGTTTGCAGCAATGGTGGTGGCAACTAAGGACAAAAAACTAGCAAACACAGCTCAGCAGCTCCTTGCTTCTAGTTACCTAAGAATTAATACATCAAGGTATGCAGTTTCTGCCGAGTCATAGGGTCAGTAAAGTATGCCTTTGAGGCTTCTACTTTTTCTTTGATTTATTGTACTCATCCAGATTGTCCTTATTCTATTTCTATAGCAGAATGATGTCCATGATCCTTGTCTTCTATTTTTCATGTACTTTGTTTGTTGGCTGTCGATCCATTTGGTTTGTGAATCTTTGTATCACCATTGATCTCTCTTGTCGCCCCACCACTCGATATACAATATGCTTGGCTATAGGAACTGTTTTTTCTGTGCATGTCATCTGATGAGTTCAGTTTGTAACCTCTGATGGCTCCCAGTGATGTTACAGGGGTGGAAATTGCAGGTGCTTTGAAGAATGTACTAGCAATAGCAGCAGGAATTGTGGACGGGATGCATCTTGGTAATAATTCAATGGCAGCTCTAGTTGCCCAAGGTTGTTCTGAGATAAGATGGTTGGCGACGAAGGTTCTCTCTACAAATCATTTTCCTAATGCAGATTTCTGTGCATTGTTGCTATTCGTCATGCTTAATAGCAGTAGCTCTAGAGACTGGAAAATCATAAACTAGAAGTTCCATTAGACAGTGTTGATCACTTGGAACTGGTAGAATATAAGAAAACCCATTGTTGGGAGAGGTTGAGCTTTATCAAACAAGAATATATTGATAGATTTTGCAATGCCTATCATACATATAGTTAATGATTCGTGTGGAATATTAATAGGTTTTGTTTGTTAATGTAAACAGAATGCTCATAGCAGAGACATAGCTTTTCACTGGCCTCTTGATGGATGATGTTTAGATATTATTAGTCAGTGGACTGAACTTTAGGTGAGCTATTAGGAGGGTAGGCAAAAGAAATCTGACTGCTTAATTCTTTTGAAAGTAATCCCGTGGAAATTTTTGACACTGGAACCACTCATTTTCGGTTGAACTCATCACACCCCATACTCTCTCTCTCTCTCTCTCTCGCTGTGTACACACACACACATTTACCTGTTAAAAAGGCTCATTTTGTTTGTGGCAAATCCACCTAATCTTTTCATTGTCATCCTTGTTTCTGGTTTTTTGCTGGTCCTCTCTCACTGATTTTCCTCTATTTAATTCACTCAGATGGGTGCAAAGCCAACCACCATTACTGGTCTGTCGGGAACTGGGGATATAATGCTGACATGCTTTGTAAATCTTTCAAGAAATAGAACGGTTGGAGTGCGTCTAGGATCGGGTGAGAAGCTCGAGGATATACTTGGCTCTATGAATCAGGTGCTCGACAAACTTTCTAAGACAATAATATTTTGTTGGTGACTTCTCTTGTGATGAGATTGATTATCTGAATTTTCCTAATAATACCTTTGTCTGTGTAAGTGCTGTGACTACCCTTTCACTTTTGATGTTCGTATGCGCAGGTGGCTGAGGGCGTCTCAACAGCAGGAGCTGTGATTGCCTTGGCCCAGAAATACAATGTTAAAATGCCCGTGTTGACGGCAGTTGCTCGTATTATTGACAATGAGCTGACCCCAAAGAAAGCTGTATACGAGCTTATGAATCTTCCGCAGGTGTTTACTCAAAATCCTTACGCATAAATGATTTACATAAATGGCCTGCTTGTAACATTTTGTCTGAATTTGGTGACTCTGGGACTGTTCTGGTCCGATAATATTCATGCAAATACTACGAGGCCTGTCTTCCATGTAAATGATCCAAATTGTGATTCTTATAGGTTGAAGAAGTATAAAGGTGGCCGAGCTCTCAAGTTTATGAAATGGCTCCAGGAAGATACAACACGTAGCTTGCTCCTCGAAATTTCTGGCATAGGATTCTTTTTTTTTGCCAATTTGTCGGTATAGGATGTCACCACATACTCGAAATTCTTTTGCTTCTAAATTCTGATAAATTATATTCTTTTGCTAATTGTGGATCACATGACACAATTTTTCGAGCTAAATACATATTTGTAGGAGGATAAATGCTGACAATACAGCAATATTTTTCACCTTTCAGCTACGCTTGAATTTCTATGATTACTCCTTCGCACATTAAGATTCTTGGTTCTTTTCATTAGCTCAATTGTGAGGCCATAGTTTTCACAATCATTAGCACTATAGAAACCAAATAACTCCCGGAGAAGTGTGAATTTGTCAATTATACAGGCAAGTATTAAATTCCTCTTATATTAGAATGCTCGGTTTACTTTGGTGCTACACATAGCTGCTCAACTCAATCTCCTACGTTCAACCTCGCGTTTGCTTCTGTGTTTATGACTTTGACTGCGTTACCTTTTCCCTTTCGGCCATGAAGTTGACTGGTTCAACCCAGGATTTTGACGTCGTTGCATGGTTCCATAACTTAGGTTGATGCCATATATGTAATGTTTTGAACGGCATTCACACTAGATATGGCCAACAACATATGTACAATACTACAATCTAGAAACAATAGTGAGAAATGGGCAAGCCTTTTCTTCAGCTTGGAACTGTTGAACTTGACCAATGGTCAGAATTTTTCTATGTAGTCATGTCAAAATACTTGGGCGTTCTTTAGTGTTGATCCCATGACTCGACAACTAATTGCCGTCTATCGGCGTTGTAGTATTTGGAACTTGCATTGGAACATCAGGAAGGAAAATCAACCACAATTTCTTGAATAAAGAGTCAGATGATGACCGGAGATCAAATTCACTGGTCAAGACCCGTTGAGTGGGGTTAAAAGCCGTACACAAGGCGTTCAACCTTGGCTGAATATCTCCCTCATGGACCTTTGAAGATAGCTACTGGAAACTTACTATACAAAATCTCTATTTGAATTCAAACTCATCAGTCTGAAACAAAAAAGTCAAAAAAGATACCATGTTGGTGATTAAAATAACCATGCTGTTACGCGCAATAAGCAAATTACATGATTTATTAACTTCAAATCATGAAAACGAATCTCTACAAGGCAATGAACACATCCTTATTACCCCTCACTCATCTAATGATCTAATTGATGTGTAAGTCTTGATTGATACAACGAATTAGTTCGTCACAAGCTATTTAATAATTGAAAAGTTAATTTTTCACCATTGTTAATTCATGTACAAAAGTGATAAACTAAAATAGACACTAAAATAGACACTAAACAGGTCAGATGGGAATATTAAAGAAATTAATCACAACAGCAATTAGTAAAAGCTTAGTCAGATTTGAGCTAAAAGCCTTCAAATTTCTCCATGAAACAGGGAAAAAGAAATAAGTGAGAGGAAGCAAAGCTCCCACTAGGCAAGAAAGTTTCATGATTCACACTTCCAAAATGTTAAGGGTCAACCTTGGGTCCAGGTTGAAAAGCAAATGTGGACCTTTGACAAAGTCTTCTTACCCGGGTTTCCTTTCTTTTTCCTCTACCGTGTCCAACGATCAATTTCGTTACTTTCTGAATACTTTCCAGTACATACTAAAATATGAGCACCCACACTAGAAAAAATAAACCAAAAGTATAATCGGGAACATGGAAATCAACACCCCATCAGTTTATATGTCCTCTAGGGCATGCAGTTGTAATAATGTCCAAATGCTCTATTTGTGCTGACCAATAGAATAGAGCAAGACCAACCCCAGAGTCCAACAAAATTATGGAAGATCAGACCAAGTTTTTAATTCTTCAAGGGTGCAAGCTGGCCAGAGACCTCGAATCAAACCTCCCAACCTTGACAAACCAGCCCCAGATAAGTGCAACCGAGACCTGTGAGGAAATCATAAGAATCTTCACATCAGCTTTGGAGAAATTGATGATGGTCATGAACAGTAAGGAATCAACTGAAGGTCATCAAAGTTGCTTTCCCAGGTTATTGCCAGACAATAACTGGGGAAGTGGAAGGCAACTGGGATCAGATCATCAGGTGAGAGCCAAACTGCTCCTTAAAGCTGAGATGGGTCGAGGAAGTTGCGACAGTGAAAGCTGTGCAACATTTAGAGGCCTTGGAGGTGGAATACTGTCCATGGAGGTCTCGTCAGATCTGAACAGATCAGCTTCATCCTCGCAAAGATCTCGAAGGAGGTAACATGTGTTATATAGCAAATTCAAGTGAAGATGTGCTTGTTAACTGTGATCGCTTTTCTTCTAAGTTGCATTGCCTAAGCCATCTATCTTCACCCTTTTATCAATACCAGGCTGAGGAAACAAATCAACTATCAATATCACCCCTTCTTCTTCTTCTTATCATTACTATCAGTACTGTTCTGATTATTACAGAAGCACCTTTCACGGATGACAGTTTTCTGTTTCGCTGTGAAATCAGAATGGGCAGATCTAGGCCTGGATTAACATATGGGTCATGTAGAGAATTGCTTGCCCTAGCGTGCTGTCTGTGTTTTGAATCTCTTAGTTCAGACCATATGGGTTGCATTCAACATCCTATTAGCCCATATCCAATCTTTTTTTGATTTAGGAGAAGAAATAAATAAGGATATTCCTAATATACCTACTCCAAAAGCTGTATATAAAGATCCGTATGATGATTAGATAATGTCTGTGATTTATATATCATCATCGACCCAATGCTTGGGTGATGGAGGAGATAGGTTTTCTTTTTGGTCAAATGGAAGAGATGGGTTAATCATGAAGGGTTTCCACCGCTTTGCATGTGAAACTTGCATGGCTTCAACATTCACACACAGCTAAAATACAAAGTGAAGCTTCCTTGAAACTAAAGGATGACTCTCTCTTGCTGAGCTACATAAACATTCTCTAATCGGTAGTTCAATAACAAACTAGTCCGAGGGGCCTAGTGAAGCAGAAATTCCCCAGGTACTTCCCAAAAACACAGACCCACCAAAGGTCCAAAGGAAGCATATTTCCCAGATTCTACAAGAGTGTCATATAAATGTCCTTTGAGTAGATAGTGTCAATCAGATAGCCTTAGGGTTAAATGTAAAATCTTCATATCCGACACATGC
This sequence comes from Eucalyptus decipiens, assembly GCA_014182575.1. Classification (NCBI taxonomy): domain Eukaryota; kingdom Viridiplantae; phylum Streptophyta; class Magnoliopsida; order Myrtales; family Myrtaceae; genus Eucalyptus; species Eucalyptus decipiens. Next base: position 57,100,757 of record CM024615.1, read on the forward strand.
CAAATAATTAATCTTGGATGGCCTAGAGTTAAATTAGACGTTCATCTGTGATTCCTATTTCATCATCAACCTAGTGCTTGCGTGATGGAGGAGACAGGTTTTCTTTTTGGTCGAATGGAGGAGATGGGTTAAGCATGAAGAGTTTCCACTACTTTACATGTGAAACAACTTGCATGGCTTCAATATGCACACGTAGCTAAAATACAAAGTGTAGTTTCCTTGAAACTACAAGGATGACTCTCTCTCTCACTGAGCCATACAAACATTGTTTAATCAACAGTTCAATAATAAACTAGTTCGAGGGGCCTAGTGAAGCAGAAATTCCCTAGGTATTTCCCAAAAACACAGACCTGCCAAAAGTCCAAAAGAAGCATATCTTCCAAATTTTACAAGAGTGTCATATAAATGTCCTTTGAGCATATAGTGCCAATAAGATGGCTTTGGGGTTCAATGTAAAATCTTCATATCCGGCACACACCAATTAATTAATCTTAGACGTTCATCTCTATTGAGTTTCCGATCGGGCTTAAGTTTGTATTTCACTTTGCCATCCAGACTGATTAATATGTAAATTTATAGTCATTTCTTCAATAATTTGTTAGTTTTATGAATGTTACAAGTAGTGATATTAATCATACATGTACGTGATAGTGAAAACTTATCGAGTATTTATTATAGGAGGGATGAAGGAGAGAAACGGGTAATCAGAGTCGCAGCTCCTCAGATGGGCAACACCGACATTCCTCCGGACGACGGGCACACTTGGAGAAAATATGGTCAGAAAGCAATTCTCGGATCAAACTATCCAAGGTAACTCAGGTTCCTTTGTTCTTCGCGCAGCAGAACTACGCCTCTATTATTCGCCCTGATACTCAAATGATGTTTGATAAATGGCAATCTCTATTTATATCGACGAAGTGGTCCTCTATACGATAAAGACTTTCTAGTTACATCATCATGTGCTAAGGTTTGGGCGACTTCATGTCGAGTTTCGACTTACACAGGTCATGATCAGCGAACATAAATTTATTCGTCCAGAGAAGCAAGTTGGATAGTGATCATACCTGATAGATGCTTTCATTTTTAGCGCTTAACATAATAGAGTTTATTAGCTAATTGGCTGATGCTCATATGCATGTATTTTCTTTGAAGATTCTTGCAAGATCGAAGTAGCATATCTGAATTTCTCCATTTCCAAAACCAGTTTCATACCAAACATTTTTGTTTCGTAATCGCCAAGCTATGTGAAATTAATCAAGTAGAGAAACAACTTACATGTCTGTCGCGTACCTTCTTCGTGGGTCATACGTTCGACCTAAAAAATGGGCTTCTTCAGGGGTTACTATCGTTGCACCCACCAGAAATTATACCAGTGCCCCGCCAAGAAGCAAGTGCAGCGACTCGACGACAATCCTCACTTCTTCGAAGTAATCTACCATGGCGATCACACGTGCCACATGTCCTCGACCGCCCCATTGTTTCCGCCGCTGCCGCCATCAGCGAATGCCATTCCAATGGATTTGCAACTAGGCGGGTTTAGCGGATCGAGCAGCACCAACCCGGTGGTCGTAGGCAGCGGGTCAAGCACTTCAGCTGCCCGATACGACGTCATCGAGTGCCCAGTAGAAGAAATGGCGACTGCGATGTTTAATCCCGGGACCAGCAATGCAGGCACCATAGATATGATTTTCCATAGATCCAAGGAAGGAAAATGATTTAATGGGGGAGTGTCTGAAAGAAAGCTAACACTTCAAAACCCAATTGCAGGAGGAGGAGAAAACAAAGTATGGTTTAATTACTGCTAGTCTTAATCCCCGGTAGCTTTGTAAATAAATTGTTAAATTGCAATTACTGTCTGAACAAGTCAAATGCTGACTGTCTAGACTTACATTCAGTCTGTTGTACTCTAATGCCCGCACCACTTAATGTTTCTATAAAATTAATGTTTATGTACACTTTATTAGGTCGCTTGATGACAGATTTTTTACTTTTCCTCCTTTGCTTGAGTGTTAAATAAGCACTTGGGAGTAACTTCTAGCTGTTATATGATGTAGGTATTAAGCTCTTTATAGATAGATGATAAATTGTATGAGCCCTAGCCCTAAACATGATTTAGAATGTGTGTGTACGTGTTCAAATGAATTGTATCATCTGTATCTATATGCCAATTGCATTGTGAAATTCTTGTACTTCAAAAACAATCATCCAATATTTGAACAAGGCTAGACGTGATCAATGGGTAGGCTTGGACGTGCCATAGGCAAATACTTGACTTTTGAAATTTTTTCATTAAATGACTAGGTCTAAATGGGATTGGAACACATGTGACATGCATAAATTCAAGAAGGAATTTCTTGTTTAGGTGTATTCAAATTATGCTTCAAGCCTTGTTAGGTCGAGGGATCTCGTCCCAATTTAGTTGGCGGGGCTTTGATCACGAGAATGGTAAGTACGAGAAGATCAAGGTTGTTGCAGGGATGAGTTAATATTTCTAAACGACATCTGACAAAAACAAAAATTGAGTGGCAGGACAGGATTTTGCAGAGATCAAGTCCCATCTTTAATTGGGTTAGTTGTACGAAAGATTCCTTCTAAAGATAAATGAGCGTCAAGTTCCTGGAAATTCCTGACGGGTATTTATTGTCGTTTTGTTGTTTAATCTGCTACCAGCTTTGCGTGTTTCAGTGTCGTTTTCCGTGCAAGATCCAGATAAACTCTTCCTTAAATACAATGCAACTTCATGGGAAGATCTTCGTCAACTTCACCGAAGATACTCGAGTCGCTTCTTGTCTCTTTCTCTTTTTCGATTTTTTTTTTTGGGTCTAATCTTTCTCTTTTTCGATTGGATGCTCGAGTCCTGTCAATTTTCTGAGTGTCAGTGTCAGATTGGGACAGCACAGACTCCCTCAATCTTTGAGAGGCTCTAAACAAAAACAAATTCTCAATCTTCTAAATATTTTCAAACATCGTGGCCATCTTTATCTCGAAGGTACCCATAATTTCTCGATTCTAAGTTAGGTAGACATATTCCTTTGAATTGTATCCCGTGACGTCAAAAGTAATATCCTGACATAAGATCTCCTGCTTTTTATTAATATGGACACATGAGGGAGTTGTATTAGAAAGATTTTATATATAAAAATTGATATAATGCAGAGTAATTAACATATTTTAATTTGTTCGCAACTCATCAGATCTAACTAGATATGTTAACGAATTCAGACTTAAGCTCTCTCTTAAAAATCTCTCCAAGTGAATGTATTAAATTTCTACTGCACACTCACAACAAATGGTATTGGAGCAAATGGTTGCGATTGATGCATGCCCATAATAATGAAGTTTGGCAAAAAGAATATATGAATTAAAGAGAAATAGACCTAACAGTAATCTCACGCATGAAGAGGAAATTGTTAGAATGCACATGTGAGTAAGTTATATTACAAAAATCCCACGTCTGAGAATTGATGTAGTGTATAGTTAAATATATAACTCATTGATTTAAGTTTTTGAATGATTGGTATATTGACAAGTTTAAACTTTGTCTCTCTCTTGCAGATCTCTCCAAATGAATGTAGCAGGCTTTTACTGCATACTCTCAACACTTTTTGAGTGTCATAATTTGTACTACCCGTTTGAACAGATCACTTTAATTTCTTCGCTAACGTGCAAAATTTCTAAATGTAATTGGTACTGCTCCAGATTAAAGTGATTCGAAAGGATGAAGAACCTATGGTAGATGACTTGGGCTTTCTTTTTCTGTATGGGGACACGGAGTCATTGTCACCGGCCCGTCCTACCATGTGAATTCTTATGTGAACAGGCTGACTATCTCTCTCTTCTCGGTGACCCAAATTACGTGCCGCGAAATTTCCATCGAAGCGATGAGAAGACCTCCAAGTCAACCCATTGATTTCGTGGAACCTAACTATTGCAGCATTATAATCCATGGCTACTTCGATCCAATTTCCTAGCAGCCAAATGCGACAAAGCCCCTTGCTTTTGCACCACCACCATCCTATTACAGTATTCATTCTCTATGAAAACTGATCTTGATCTTCAATTTTTGTTCTGTTTTCCAAATAAGGACGTGCGAAACTATCTTGTTATACTCTCTTTTGTCGAAACTTGAAAGTCGCAAGAAATGACTACTATCTTGTTGTACTCTCTTTTGTTGAAACTTGAAAGTCACGTGAAATGACCATGTTCGTTTCAATTGTTGTTCCTGATTTTCATAAGCACACTATTCTCATGTACCGCAACAATTCAGTAAAGGCCTGTGTGAGAAAAGGATTACACATCAGAAGTTAACTGCAACATGGAGCAGAATTTATCGAATATGTTGTGGTTGTTTGGTTTGAGACGGTCATGAGAAGGAAACACTGAGATGAGAGCATCATAAAAAGTACACAAATTTTCATTTGCAAGTGTAAAAGGGGTACACGAGGAACAGATCTCTTTACTTAGTGTCCCATTAGGCGTACAAAAGACTAGTCTCAACACAGTCCGAAGTCTCTCACGAGTGCAGAGCGAAAATTTTTCATTCCTAAACTGGTTTTTCCTCAAGACAGCTGACGAATTCGGAGCTAAACAGTACAAACAAAGAGTATACAAGCAAATGCTGACTCGTGTTATCGAGTGCTAGGAAAACTGCAAGTTCTCGTAAAATGGAAACTCTCCATCAAAACCGAATCGTCCCATCGTGTCCATGTCCAGAAAACTCTGCGGACTATCATCCACACCAGACAGGTACATGGCGGTCGGGTCAGATGATTCAAAACCCATCAGTTCTGGGGGCAAAAGTGAATCGAAGGACGAAAGGTTATCCGTCAAGTCGCTTGAGGTTGTTGTGGTGTCTTCCTTAACTAGCGCTAGTTCCTCTTCTTTCTTGATGCTGTTGTTAGCTGAGCAGAGGACAAAACTTTGCTGAGAATTGATCAGAGGCTTTGTGTCCGAATTGTTGCGGGAGGGAGTGTAAGAGGATTCCCAGGGATCAGAATCTGTGATCATCTGTGGGGCCCTCGTGATCTCTCTGCATGTGTGATTGCCAATGTATGTGATTTGGTACATTTTGGGGTCGTCCTCCATTTTCTGGACTTGTTTGGTAGCTCTGCAACCTTGGTCATGCTTGTGGGTGCACCTGAAGTAGCACCTGAGAATACATCACAGTTCGAGGGAATGAGATTGACGATTCCCCAACCTTAAACTTTAATCTCTAAGATTTTGCAGGTGTTTAATGATTCTTTCTTAGTGACCCACTTCTCATTATTTTCCCTAGTTGCCCTCTAGGAAGCAACTGTCTAGTTATTTTAACCAGCTTGATCCAAGAAATGAGGTTCCAAGTTCCAACACAGAACGGTAAGCTTTGGGATGGTAACAAAACTCGGTTGTTAATGCTAGATGCAAGTTTCGAGATGGAAAACTTTGGAATTGAGGTGAAATGAGAAGCAAATGACAAACCTTGGGTACTTGGAATTAAGAATGTCCTTTTGGCCGTACTTTCTCCAAGCATGACCATCATCCTTGGTGGGAGAAATTGTCGTGCGGGTTTCTGACTCCTTTCTGCACTCAATCAAGAACCAAACCGTCAGATAAACCCAGGAACGGAAGCTAACCGACCAATTAGGTGCTCAATTATTTATCTAACTAGAGCCACCAAATGATTACATTGACCGTACAGTGTTATGAACAGAAAGGGCTCGTTTTTAGGAGAAATTGGGCCAATTAAAGGTAAAAAGAATCCTCGACTCCTTCAACAACAAGAAAAACAGAGGACTTTCTATCTCGAGATGGAAGTGAAACAAAGAAGTCACAAGGTACCTTCTCTTGTAGCAACCTCTTCCGTCTTTCAAGCCCGGCCTCTTCCTACTCTCGCCGGAATGTTCAGACCCCTGATCGTCACAACCGGCGCCGAAGCCACCAATCTGGGGCGACATAACCTCACGAACCTCACTCTCTTCACAAGAACTCAAGGCGGAGATACTCTCGGTGAAAGATCTCAAGATCTTCACGACAAGTTCGTCGGCCGGCTGAGACCCATTATTCCCAGAGGGTTTACGGAGAAGGGTCTTAAGCCGCATGGCCGATTCACGGCCATCGACGAGCTCCTCGATCGCTCTTCTCTTGCTACTACTATTAGCCGATAATGATCTCTCGAGCCAAAAAGTTTCCATCTTTCCGTGCAAAAATGGCAGATTCTTATCCGCTCTTGCGGTTCACGGGTGGATTTTTTTCTGGGCGAGTGATGGATGATGGGGTTTTTATTCCCTTGGTGCCGAAGGAGAGAGGAAAGGGGAGAGCAAATCACCGGAAGATGTGAGGAAAGTTGGAAGAAGGATGGCTTGATTTGAAAAAGCGAGAGGCGAGGAGAGCTGAAAAAAATAAAGACAGGAAAATTGCTGATGTGGCATCGATGACGTCGTCTTTTGCGGATAGGATGACGTCAGCGGCTGCTTTGCTTAATGCCACTTGGCAGCCTCGGCCCACGGTATTGGGGAATGTGGGGGGACCATGAATAAAATTAGAAGTTAATGACGCAGTAAAGCATTTGTTTTAAGGCGATGCGGGCTGTCGATTAGGGAGATGGGTTTCCGTGATTACATTTTTTTAATTGCATTTTTCTCTCTTGAACGCCCCCTTATAGTACTTCGGTTCGAATTACTGCATTACATATGCGCGGCTAATTAATCACAATCATCGATTGACAAAATTATTGCAGTGAAGTCGGTGGCAATAAGCAACTTGAATTAATCAAGTGCTCCACTTGATGTGCCACCACCTTTTTTCTTTATGTTTCAATTGTACTATCAAAAGATATTAATTGTTTTCTAATTCTTGTACCTTGATGTAAATAGACACTCCTAAGCTGTTGTTCGATTACGACTTATGAGCAACCATTGATTGGATGAGCTGGCATGGATAGAGGCGAATCTATCCTTTAGAGATTCATGCTTATGTTTCAAAATGAGTGAATTAAAATTGCATTGTAGCAACTTTTATTTTTTGTTTGTGAAACAATTTTCAAATATTTTAACTGCATTAATCTTATTAATCATGTTTATGTTGCTGTGGTTTTTGGCCACATTTCACGGTCGGTACCCTCTTGTGATAATTGTCGGCATATGATTTGGGATTAGTATAGTGAGTAATTGCATTGTGGATATGTATCAAAGATAAATAAATCTGAAAAAAAAAAAAAAAAAAAAAAAAAAAGAGAGAGAAAAAGGAAACGGATATGGAAAGAGGAAATTCAATGTCCTGTCAAATTAAGCAAACCGATATTTGCACGTTTGCTGTTGTCAAGCTTCCAGGAAATATCGCCATTCTCGAAGACAAGGTGGGGCCGCCGAAATTTTTTACTTTTCTTGAATTGACACTACTGTTCTTCTTAGAAATAGGTTCAAATTCTACTTTATTTTTTATTGGCAATTCAATGCTTCTGTCTTAGAGGGCGCCGAATTTGCTGTTGTCAAGCTTCCAGGAAATGTCACCATTCTTGGAGGTAAGGTGGGACTGCCCAAATTTTTGACTAATGCTTCTGGAATTGGCACTACTGTTCTTCTTAGAAGTAGGTTCAAATTCTATTTTTCTTTTTTATTGGCAATTCAATGCTTCCGCTTTACAGGGCGCCAAAAGCAAGGCGTCAATAGATTTTTCTTTTTTTTCAAATAAAAGATTAAAATTAGGTGGGAATATATTAGTAACTAGATATACTTAATTAGTCAAATTTAATTAATTTTTTTAATTTTCAGGACTTGCCCTTAGTTTGTTCTGAGAAAAGGGGAAGAAAAGGACTCTGATAAGTTATGAAAGCAAATGGGGAAAATTAGAACTCAAAAAAAATAAAATGTGGGACTACCATTTCCATAGATTTCTTGATTCATGTATGTCATTTCCACGACATAGAAGTCTTGACTTTGTTTCCTCTTTTGAGGCTTCTCTGAATGTTTTGATTCTTTCTTTCGTTTTCGCCTATGCCTTGTTCTTCAATCATGGCCACTTGCCCCTTTCGTCCACATGGAGTTCTTAAGTATTTTGGTTGACAATGGCCAATAATGGGTTTGAAAATGTTTTCAAACGATGATCTTACTGGATGTTCTCAATCTACCAATTCATAGTCGAGGTGGCGCTTGGTTTGCTCACTAATCATCATTTTCTTTATTTCCTTATTTAATTTTTCAGCTTAGATCTTACGAACATGAATCCACATCATGATATTAATTTGACTTTTGAGTAGCGTCTCGAGAACTTAATTTGTGAAGTGATGTCGTTGCAAATGGTGTTTGAGCATCCGAAGCGAGTCGAACATATTCTAACAAAGAAAAAAGATAAAATATCTTTCACATTCTTTTATGAATTGTTTTTCGTACACCCCAACTAATATTGTAGCAATTTCAATGTCCTTTGAAATATTTTTAGACTTTTTCTGCATGAGAGAAAGTTATTCCAAATTCCATTCATGCCCATCCCCTAAGCGGCCATACTAGAGGAACGACCTGACTTTCCCTTAGTAGCGCCAACCATCACAAGTTGATCGGGTGGGTGGTGGTAGCGTAAGAGATCGATTAATTATAATTTTTTCCACTAATCATATTTTAGGCGACTTGATTAAAATTGAAAATAATTAGGGTTATCGTGAGATAGGAGTCCAAGAAAAGGATTTTTAAATATTGGAGAGAGAGGATGTTGCCCCCATGGACATGTTCCCCATCCTCACGCCAAGTTAGAGTAGTATCATTCACTTAGGATGACAACAACAATGATTAAACAGGTTAATAATAATCTAATTCGGGCAATTTCCTCTTAATCCAGTTTGGGAAAATGACACATATTATTTGAACTTTGATCCAATATATAATATGATCTATAAACTTTTATAATGTTTAATATAATTGGCCAAATGCAAATATCTTTGATAAAGGGGTTTTCGGGAATGCTGGATTGGCAAATTACGCATTGAAAAGTTGCTTGTGCGAAAATACTGTTTGGCAAAATTTATTCCAAATGGGCTTTTGTTAATTTTCTTTTTTAAAAAATCGAAAATCAAATCGCGGCCGGCGATGCCACGACGATCCGGCAGCCTAATATCTAGCGGCCGAGGTCGCGAGACCCTAGGAGTGCGACCTCAATTTTGGAGGCGCGACCTCGGGCGCCTAAGGTCGTAGAGGCTAGATCCTTGTTGACGGCCGGATCTAGCCTCGGACCCCAGGATTGAGGGAACCGGGCGAGCCGCTTGAGGTTTCAAGGTCAACCTAAGGCTAACTTTTTATTTATTTATTATTCCTTAAAAGGGCAAACGTATTATTTCAAATTACATAGTCATCAATAATGTTACATTGGACAATCAAATTATAAATACCAATACATATCAAATATAAACATAAGATAAGACAATAACAAAAATTTACACTTACTAAAATGCAACATAAAAACTAACCAGCAAAGTGAGAGAATAGAGGGAAACAGTGAGGTGAGTGAACAAAGGCAAGCAACAAGGCAAGTGAGGCAAGCAAAGAGAGGCAAGTGATGAGCAAGGTGAATGAGGCCAAGGCGGGCGAGTAAGGCGAGGCAAGTAAAGAGGGTTTCTACTTTACTTTTATTTTAATTTTTTTTAGGTTGAATTTGGTTTAGGTTTCTACTTTCCAATTTACAAGAAAAATTGAACTACGGAGAGAATAGAGGAGGAGATGCTAGAATTTAGAGTAAACAAAAGTATATATTACATAATATATTAGATATTTTCTATATAAATATATATGTGTGTGTGTGTGTGTGTGTGTATATAATATTATGTACAGGGTTGGCAACCCTCTCTTAGGATCAATGACTAATCCACACAATGCAGGATCTAGAGGTCCTAGAACCAAGTCCCCTAAGGATCGGACGGGATCGATCGAGTTGGGCCGGCTAGGGTCTATCTAACCACCAATGCTCACCCTTAATGTAATCCTTGAACTTTTGGTATATATTCAATTTAGTCTATAAATTAGATGATAACATTCAATATTTTCTTGCAGTTCAAGGATCACATTGAGCATATACCAAAAGTTTATGGATCATATTGTGCATTGGGTTAAAGTCAATGACTGCATTAAACATATTAAAAATTTAGGGAGCGCGTTACATATGGGGTCAAAGTTCAGGACCAATTCCGTTGATATCCCATCTAGTTTTGCTCATGCGTTTCGCTGTGGCGCTTTGCCGGGCTTCTTCGGTGGCCCATAAGTACGACGACGGGCTCCAATTAGATGGGCCTGGCGAGTCCACGAAGCCCACCTCCACCACCACCCCCTCTTTGCCAAAACAGGGAGCGCCCACCGGATGAAGAAGAAGAAGAAGAAGAGCGAGCACCGCATGGCTGCTGCGCTGCCCGTGCTCAAGCTCAGAATTCCTCCATTCCAGTTTCTGGGTCTGCTCTCTTCGTCCCTTCCCTTGAATCCCAAGCTCCCCGCTTCGCTTCTGCAGGCTTCACCCAAAGTTCCTCCTCCTCCTCCGCCTCTCACCTCCGTCGTCTTCCTCGGCTCCAAAGCCCCGGAATCCCCACGCGCCGTCGCCGCGGTCCGAGCTCCATGACCCTCCCCGCCAAATGCTTCTCCTCCGGGTCGGCCGCCGACCCGGTTCCTATCGAAGGCGAGACCCAGGTGGACGACCCGGCGGCCCTCGTGGTGGTCTCGTTCTACAAGTTCGCGGATTTCCCCGATCACGCTGAGCTGCGGCAGCCCTTGAAGGATCTCTGCGAGCAACTGGTTGGTTGACTAGTAGCTCGTGCTTTCGTTTTAATCTGCTCATTCTTCTCGTTCTTGCTCTTCGCTTCCTCTTGAATGTTGCATTTTCCGATGGAGAAAGCTTTGTGCCTGTGCCGAGGTTGCTTTGCTGAAGCCTCTAGCTGCGTGCCGTTTTCAGTCGGTCGGTATTGATATCTTAGCTAGTGCAAAATGGGGATTGGTCCTTTGGCCTTTCGTGGTTGCAAGTATGAACTATATACGCAGCCGGTGTTTTAGCTGAACGCGTGTATGCTGCATTGAAATGTTTACTCGGGCTTGAAAATAAGGTTGTCCAAGCACCGCAATCTGGACTCTGTCAAACGGCTATAGGTGCGTCCATGCGGTTTACGAATTTTACCATCACTAGCAGCATGGTTTCTAGGATTCTAGAGCTAGAGCGGCTTTCTGGTTTAAGCATCTAACAATGGGGATTTCTTGGGGAAAATGTGGCTGACCACATCCAAAGATTGGAAGTTTTGAGAAAATGCCTGATTTCAGGAATCACGGCCACTTTATTTACTGGCTAAGCTTTTGGATTGATCTATCTTTGAAGTCAAAGCTGATACATTAGGCGCAATTTATTATGTAACACTCAAACATTCCCTCCCACATGTGGTATGTTGTATTGGCCCCATCCCAATCATGAAAATATGTATCATTGTAGAAAGCATTAAGGGTATGATTTCCTTTTTAATTTTTATAGAACATGAGAAGGTCTGCTCCGTTACCAATTCAAATTCATCCAGAAGCTTAGTCTCAGTAGCCGCCTTATTGTCCGTTTTGGTGGATATTTCTGTAGCCTGTTCTTTAACTAGTCATCTCTCTCTTTTCTATTGCCTGTCTTGTTCTTCATTCATTTACAATCTGGAACTGGCCTATTGTATATTCAGCGCGTCTCAGGTGGTATTATCCTTGCGCCAGAAGGGATCAATGGGAGCATATGTGGAACCCGTGAATCAGTTGAAAGAGTTCTTGGGTTCATCCAGAGTGATGAACGTTTAAAAGGGCTTAGACGAATAGAATCTCCTGTGAGTCCTGAAGATGAAGCTCTCCACCATGGACATAGTAGCAGTTCTCCTCTTGCAGCTGGGGAAGATGCCCCCTTCCGTTGGGATCACGTCAGAGTCAAATTAAAAAGAGAGGTGAGGGGACTCTTCACATTGTACTAGACACATGCATTGTACATGCTTTCTGAGTTAATGGGATTTGATACTTTCTGTACAAGACAATGATTCTGCGTTCCCTTGTGTTTAACCAGATCGTTTCTCTTGGAATGCCTAGTGTCTCACCTATTGAGAGGGTTGGGAAGTATGTAAATCCGAGGGATTGGAACATGCTGATTAGCGATCCAGATACAGTGAGTAGCTGACATGTTAATGTCTTCATTTCAGACATCTCATGTTTCCTCTTTTGCAAAATTATACTTTGTTTGTCTTTGGGTGCCTTAAAATTTGCCTAACAAATTCTGCATTTTTTTTTCCTACCTCTCATCCAAAGTGGCAACATTGCTTATTTGGTCTCTTAGCCATTATTGTTCACCGTCCAGTTGGGGGAACCTATTTTTGATTGACTACTTTATGTCGAATGAGGTTCCTCAATTTCAAAAAAACGTGCTTTGAGATGCATTAAATCTTCAACATGTGTTCATATCATCTGCAAATATTTACTTGAATGCTAAAATATTTCATTCTGTCCTTAATTTAGTTGAATTATCTAAATCAGATGGAACATGATATCAGATAGAGTCACACATCAAGTGGTTAAATTTCAAGTTGGAGCTTTTGGCATCTCAAGATTCAGGCCTCGAAACCTGTCACGGGGCATAAATAAGCATTGGGAATGCATTTTGGCCAGTCACTTAATTATTATTTGCTTGAATTGCTTTTAGGTAGTGATCGATGTGCGGAATAACTATGAGACGAGAATTGGGAAGTTCAAAGGAGCAGTTGACCCATGCACCACTGCTTTCCGAGAGTTTCCAGCTTGGGTGGAGAATCAGTTCCAACCTCCTGAAATGGATGCGGAGCATTTGAAATTGGCCGAAGAACATGGTTCTAGTGCAAATACTGATCAGCAAGCAGACAGTCCAAAAGAAAGAATGCCTCGGGTGGCAATGTATTGTACAGGAGGAATTCGATGTGAGAAAGCTTCAAGTTTCCTCCTGAGTAAGGGTTTCAAAGAGGTCTGTATGCATGACCTTTGAGTTTCATATCCAAAACATGGTCCATCGCATGCTCCACATAAATAGATCAGCGAAATTTTCCAATGCAGCACCATTTCTTCTTCTTCTTCTTCTTCTTCTTCTTTTTGTGGTTTCCTAGCCATGCATAGGAGTCCCCTGCTTTTCAATTTCATTTTTCTTGAAAACCTGATAGGTTCCAATTGGCTGTGCTCTGTGATTTCAATGAAGAACTCCCCTTTGATCTGAATATTTGCAGGTCTATCATCTGAAAGGTGGAATACTGAAATATCTTGAGGAGGTTCCAAAGAGTGAGAGCCTCTGGGAAGGTGAGTGTTTTGTGTTCGACAAGAGAGTTTCAGTTGAGCATGGTTTGGCACAGGGAACTTTTGATCTTTGCTACGGGTGCAAAAAACCAGTGAGTGATGCTGATATGGAGTCACCGGAGTGGGAGTATGGTGTTTCTTGCCCATACTGTTACTCTTCCAAGTCGGAAGAAGAAAAGGAAAGGGCGAGAGCTCGGCAAAGGCAGTTTGAGATGTGGGGCATCATTGGAGGTCCTCACAAGGGTCGACGGCCAATCACAAGCCCCGATGACAATAAGAGCACCATCGACAGACAGTGAAGTTCAGTTTAGTCGGTGACTGAATTCGAAAGGGAATTTGCTAAACAAATTTTTTTGGGGGAGAACACTCCAAAGCAGTAGCTCTGGGCTTCTTATGTTTTGCGAAGCTGGTAACTACAGGGGGAGCTCAATGAAGAGAGCAATCTTTTGGCGGGGCATCTTCGGTTTTGGACAACGGTTGCCGACTGACATTGGATGTGTTACTTTTGATCGATGACTTACATCTTGATTGTATTAGAAGAGTCAGATATATAATCTGTTCTGGGAAAGATGTAGTAGGCCATCAAAGCGATGCAAGCATTAGGTGTATCTTATTGGAGAAAGAACTACTTCTCAGCATCTTTTTTAGTCAATCCCAGTGCCGTCATGAGTATGAAACCATGCATGCAAATGCAAGATAGAATCTCCAATGGTAGTTTAAATATTTTGGATGCTTCTCCATTTGTTTCCTAACAATAGGGATGGGCACGGATCACCATTACATTGGTCGGTACAGCTCGACCCATATAATGGCTCGTTTGAGTTTGGCCAGAGAAACCCGCATTGTTGATCTTAGGCATGTCTAATTCCTCAGAATCTCAAACAGGGCGGTGTGGATATGAGCTCCTAGTTCACAGCTCTTTCGTATTCTCTTATGATCTCTACAAGTTACAGCTTTTGTTCTCTACGAGCGACGTCTAATACTCAACTCCAACTACTGCATAGATTAGTGCATGACCTCGTGAGGACCCTGGTGATAACAAATTTAATAAAGGCCCCAATCCTCGGCTAGCACGGAAAAGGCCCGGCGCATCGTCATGTGTCGCACGAGTGTGGCCCGATGCTGTCATGGGCCGAGCTCATTGAAATTTTTCACAAACGTTGTAGGGTCCCAGATTTGGTAAAATTGGAAAGAGTTATCGGGCTAAAATTGCTTCCCGCGAGTGTTTAATTAGTAATTTATAATTACAAAATAAACCCTATTTCTCAAATGGAATTACTTAAGTATTTAAGCTTTTCGGGCACGATTCAACGTGAACTCAATTCCTTTTCTCTCCCCCTACCTTCAGCTCGCAGCCCCGCCGCAGCTCGCTCCTCAACCTCGCCGTCGACGGCGCTCACTTCTCGTCGCGGAGCCAAAGCTCGGGCCTTTAGCCTTTTGAATCGCTACCCACCGAGCCAAATTCATAGAAGCTCGAACCAGCGCTTCAGGTTTTCGCGGGGCCTCTTTCTTGGTGCGGCGATTCGCACTGCAATACGTTTCCCTTTCGTTGTACTAGCAGTAGGCGGCGGATGCTGACGTCGTTCCTGGCCGTGCTTTTGTGGTTAGGGAATCGTTCTTCGGAATTGCAGGGATGAAAGGAGGGCGGAAGAACCTGAAGTGGGCTGCAGAGGAACGAGAGGTTACGCTGCAAGATGGGCAAAGCATCGTGCAAGCCGTTTCCCACCGGGGTTCCAATCTCGTCGAGGTCATCGTCGCTAGTAGCTACTGCCCTTTTGCTCTCTCTTCATCTCTCAATGCCCACTTATGTTTACTTTAATGAACATGTTGATTCTCGTTTTGTGAGTAACTGATTTACGTGGAAATGGTGTTTTCCTATGAATAGTTTTGGTGATAATCAGTTTGTTGAATTACTACTTGGTAAAGGGAGGATTTGTTGAATGACTTTTTTTGGGTTGATATCTTTTGCTTCAAAAAGGGCTTTTTCATACAATTCTTCCAGGTTGGTAGTTAGCCGCCGCACGGGCAGCGGCAACTGTCATTTTATTAACGTTGAGGCGGATCTTAGGAACCGACTTACAAAGTATCAAAACAGAAGTTGTTTTGGAGAGTTCGACGGAATGGTTGTCGAGGCATCTGCTGTATGCGAAAGTGTGGCTTTCTCGTGTAAGAGTGCTTTTAAGTTTTGGTTTGTCCAGTGTTATCTGTTGAGTTTATGGGTTTCACATGTAAGGGTACATGTACCAATTTCTCTAGTGCTTTTTTATCTGGCCCTTTTTTTTTTTCTCTGTCATTCTGTCCTCTATTCCTCTCTTTTTCCTTTCCTCTTTAAATGTCCAAATTACTGATTATGCTGTCATTTTTTCTCTTAAGGTGATGGATGCACAAGGCAGCAAACTTTTGGCGCTAATCCCAGCTAAAATCCAAAAGAAATATTGGATTGGACGAGGTTTGTTCTCATGAAGCCATCTCAAATATGTCCTACAACTGTAGTTGAGATTGGAAGGAGGATGTAAATTAGCAAACTTTCCTGGGTGCCACTTCTGCTTGGTTTATGGTCATGGTTGGTGATCATGTCACTGCACTTTGAGGACTGAAATGATATCATACATCCAAAATGCACTTTCTTGAACTTTGTTTTTACTTCTTTCAGCTACTTGATTGTGCCTTTGCTGTCATAGCTGGAGCCTTGACAGTTCTACTATTTCAGTGTATAGCATCTCCCCCCACACACACACTTCTATTCGTGCTAAATTTTGGTTTATTCTGGTTGTAATAGCATGTTGAAGAATATTTGAGCTGAAATCTTGAGCTACATGAAGCAGAGACCATATATGTATGTAGATAACTCGATGTGTGTCCAGGTCACTATTTTTATGAAATGTGAACATTGCATTAATGACTTTAGACTGATATGCTCTTGCGCATCTAACTTTCCTACATTTTTTACAAGTTAGAAGTACATTAAATGTTCTATTGATTTAATTTGATTGCTGAATTAAGAAGATACTTGATCTATATCACAGGGACATTCATTGTGGTTGATGACAGTGGCAAGGAAAAGGCACTTGAATCAGGTAGCAAAGTAGGATGTATCGTTTCCAGAGTTCTGTTCTATGAGCAAGTGCGGGAGCTGAAGAAGTCTCCAGATTGGTAAGTTTTTTTCCCTTTGCCTTTGAATTTACAGTTTGACTCTGCCTCTTCTCCCCTCCCCCCCAACTTATGTTGCCATCTATGAGATTCAAGCCTTCATCTATTTCTCTTTATAACTTAAGAGCTAGTAAATAGCATCAACTTCAAAATTTAAGATGATTGAAAAGTCTCAGGATCTGAACAGCCTTGAGCACGTTACTGGCTTTGGCAGTTCATCCCTTGTTTGGTTTTTGTCCTGCTCCTGATGTTTGTGTTTACATCACATGATGCAGGCCTGAAGCTTTCAAATCCTCCATGGACTCATCGAGTGAGAAGGTGCTTGCAGTTAATAACTCTAGCAAACAAAAAAATGATCCTGACTCAAATGATGGCGATAACGATAATGATGATGAAGAAGATGAGGAGGAGGAGGAGGAGGAGGAGGAGGATGGACTTCCACCATTAGAGCCAAATACTAATAGGGTAGGACCGGTGGAGTTGCAGCATGAAAAATCAGATTCTGATTCGGGTTCCAATTCAGATTCAGATTCTTGACATATATACCTCAGCCCTTGTGGGTGTATTGTCAGGACGGAAGTCATTTCTATTGTGTCGTGACGTGGATGAAGCATTTGATATTTTGCTGGTGGAGCCTTCCAGGATTATCAAAATTCTGAAGACTAGGTAGATACTGCAGTGAGGGTTCTCTCCTCGAGGAGCTTGTAATCAGGCTTTTGGCAGCCATTGATCTTGTCTATGTTAGGCTAAATTCAGCCATTTATATATAAATGAAAAGCAAACACTGCGTTCCTGGCTGTTCAAGGTTACGATCTTATGGCCCGTATCATTTTCCGTATGTTTGCCCATCATTGTACAATCATGGTAGTAAGTTCAGCATCCCATATTTGAGAAACACGGGTGCGATTCTCATAACGCGAGGGACCATTTGGACTTCTGGCAAAGCATCGAAATTAGCCAAATTGATGGCTGACTTTGGTGAAATCTACAATGGCGACAAGAGGACACAAGTACATCAACCGTCACTTAACTAATCGGACATTAGCTACGAGCTTGGCGGATGGAACGCCACGTGGCATCATCGTTTTCACTCTGTTGAAGTGCACTAGAGATTTTTGCCTTTCCTTACTACCGCATATCGCAAGGCCATGGCGACAGACACAGAAAAATTTCTCTTGTCATTCTCTCCGAAATAAAAAAGGATTCTTTTTTTTTTTTTCTTTTTTGGAGTAAGGCCATGATTTTCTCATTGCTCGACATACAATTCCACATTTTTAGCCCCCAGATACAAGACGTCCCGTCTTCTAGTACCAGTCCAAGACGAAAACAGGACAGCGGATACACAAGCGCACACAAATTCTCTTATTTTAGGACGTTGTTTTCGTTTGTAGCTGGTGGGAATTACAGTCCGCGTACGAGCAGAGACAAGAAATGGCGGTCTCTGCGATTAGGGGTGTCGCGTGTGGGCGTCTGCCTCAATTTCACTTGCATCATTCTCGGGTTCGGTCTCTATAGAATTGTCACTCGATTTTCAGTCTCAAGATTGGATTTTTATTTCTTCTTCCTTTTTTATGTTCTTGAATCATCAGTTGCAGAGTTCAAGCTTATCTCCGCGTTCAAAGAGGCTGCTGAACGACCGCTCAAAGGGGTTCACCCTCTTTGCTCAGTACTCCCAAGCGCAGGATCTTTTCTCTTCTTCACGCCTTCAGGGTACTTGGTTTCTTTTCCTTTTCAGTCTTCGAAGATTCTTGGTTCAATATGTTTTAATTTTTCAGATGGTAGCTGTTGGTTATTTAGTGGGCTCGGGTTTTACCCTGTGAGTGAGTGAGTGAAGATTACCTGAGCACACAGAAGGTGGTTGAATTTTGGTGAACTGGATTAAATTCTTGGACGAAATGGATTTCTTTATTTGATGAGATATTTAGTGGCACTTGGGGATTTGATTTGTGGATTTAGTGGATTTCTTCGGTAGTGATTTAGTTGTTGCATAGTGCCAACTGCCAAGTGGTACATTGACCTGAAATTTTGTTGGTGCCAGTGGTTTGGTTAGTGTTCAGGCTTGGTTTTGTGGTGTTATAGACTGCTGGATCGATCTTTTTTATGGGTCTTGTCATGATGATGAACTTGCTGGTCCTGTAGTGTTTTGGTGCTCACATGAGCATAGGTTCTTTGATTTGGTTTTTCTTTCAGAAAACATTCAAAACTTGCCCAAGTTGGTGGAAGACATTGTCCAGACATCTATCAATACTGGCCCACGCGGAGCCTTGAGGCTTGCACAAGGTATTCAAGCAGTGATTGGAGTCGGCAGTGAGTGGCTAGCAGATGTATCCAAGGTGGGAGCTTTTTGATTTTATTATCACAATGAGTGATGCCTTGCGTGCATGTTTCATCCTAGCTCCACTCTACATGACTCCCTCCTGTGGTTGTTTCCACGGACAATAGTCCAAAGTCAGGAATGTTTGACATGAGATCGAGTAGGATTCTTCTTTGTTATTTCACACATGTGGACTTATAAAGAGTAATCAAGCAGTGGATACAAGAGCAGCTCTATATATTCTTGCAGGCAAGAATGGCTTTCTTCTGAAAGATGTTGATGAAGTAATCTCCTCTCCTGTCATGATTGCCGTGGACCTAAGTCCATCAGCCTTTTTCCCTTACAGAAGTCATAATCCATAATGCTTTACACTTTTAAGGAAGCATTTTCAAATTTTAAGTTAAAAGTAGTTAATGGTAATTTGTTAGAATTAAATTTTGCAGCAGAAAGCCATTGTTAAATTGGAGTTATAGATAGGTGGAATCATCCTAAGGCTTTAGGTTGAAGATAGAGAGAACTTATATAATTAAGCATGGAAGTGGCCTTTAGTGTCTCCAGCATCTCTTTTAGCCGTCTTTTCAAGGTTACAACTGTAGTTGCATGCCTGTATTTGCTCAAGAAAATGTCTGTCTCTCATGTCTTGTACATGACTTATATGTGGGCTGCCTCTTCTCCACATTACTGCTTCATGACAAGAACCTTCTTTTTAATGTAGTTTCTCATCCATATTTAAGAAAAAAACTTTGATTTGGTGGTTAGAGTTTATTTATGGTGATGCTATTATATTATTCTCACAGAAATTGTAATAATCCTGTTTTGTAGTCCGCAAATTCATCGGCTGGATTACCCACTGAGTTGCAGCTTGGGTTACTGTCCCCTGTTTATCTGAGGAAATTGTTTGAACGCATGGGAGCAACTTATATTAAATTGGGTCAGGTTAGCTCTGATACCTGAAGTGGTGTATTCAGAGTGTATATTTGACATGGGGGAAAACAAGTTCACTATGCCAATTCACTTTCGTTTTTTGGTTATTTTAGCGTTTCTTTGACAGGGTTTTGAAATAATTTTAATGGTTCTTCTTTTTCATTTATAGTTCATTGCATCTGCTCCCACTTTGTTCCCTCAAGAATATGTTGAGGAATTTCAGAAGTGCTTCGACAGAGCCCCTCCAGTTCCATTTCAGGAGATCCAAGCTATCTTGCGTGAGGAACTTGGGAGACCAATAGATAGTGTTTATGAATATGTTGACCCAACACCACTTGCCTCAGCCTCAATAGCACAGGTTTTACTCATCTCTTCATTCCACTTCTGTCTCTTAATTACAACCTTTCGCCTTTGCACCAAAATTTGCATCATATGGCTAATGATATATGCGGTTGGAAATGATACATGTAGGTCCACGGTGCAAAGCTCAAAGGCTCTAGGGAGGATGTAGTGATAAAGGTTTTGAAACCGGGAATGGAGGATCTACTGGTGGCTGACATGAACTTTGTGTATATTGTGGCACGCATACTGGAATTTCTCAACCCGGAATTCAGCCGTACATCGCTGGTATTACTAAGACTTGACTTTTGAAATTTGGAACATAGGGCTTCAATACTGCCTATGATATACATTAGCTATACATTGCCTGATTTTTGTTTTCGGATATTCTGCTGCATTTTTTGCTTGATAACTGCATCTTCGTTCAGTAGGTGGGTGTTGTCAAAGACATTCGTGAATCAATGCTAGAAGAAGTAGACTTCTATAAGGAGGCTGTAAACATTGAAAGCTTCAGGAAATATTTGGAAGTAATGGGGCTCACTAGACAGGCTACAGCACCGAAGGTTTATGAATATTGCAGCAGCAAACGGGTTTTGACTATGGAGAGGCTATATGGTGTTCCGCTTACTGATCTTGATTCCATCAGTTCGCTCGTTCCTAGTCCAGAAAATAGTCTTATAACTGCCCTTAATGTGTGGTGCGACTATCGTCTACAAACTCATGTGTGCCTGTTGTCACATCTTTTCTTGAAACATGCAATGCTATGTGAGGTTTGATTATGTAATTTGTTGCAATACTGTGTAGGTTTGGGAGTCTGCTTGCCTGTGAGACCTTCCATGCAGATGTGCATGCAGGCAATCTTTGGCTGTTGCAGGATGGTCGTATTGGGTTTCTTGATTTTGGTATGCATCTTCTTGTTTGTTTCTGCTGATGTTTCCTCTTCATCCCTTTGTCGATAAAGTCTGTGAGTACAGGTTTCCGTGAGTTGGCAGTTTATATGTCACATGCGCCATGTAATGAAACTCCAGCAGCTTTAGTCTGGCAGTCTGGTTGATAATGCCAACATGGAAGAATGTCATCCTGTTTGTCTGTGTTAGCCACCTGGGGTTCCGCCCTTCACACATAACTGTCTTTTGCTTCATTGTACTTGGTTGTTCTTTCCCTTTTACTTTTTCCAAGTGAGGGATGTTGACCTGTTAAGATAGCAGTGTAGTTGCCTTGCTTGCTGCATGTCTCCCACCTAAACATTATGTACACAGTTCGTCAGGTGAATTTGATGTGAGAGCAGTTTTGCATCAATGCTAGCAACTTATTGTGAAAGGTCCTAGTTGGAGGATGTTTCCTGTGAAATATGATGTCAAAAGCAAAATATTTGTGCAATACTGTTATAATATTGCCCATTAACATGAGTTGAGCTAACTCTTCCGGGTTTTGCCATTATATGTTAAAGAATGAAAAAAAGGATATAGATAATGCCTGCTCGTTTGACTAAATCTAAGTTTATTATTCTTTTGCCAGTGTTCTTTTCTCAGACGTGTCTCTGATGTACACCATGAATATAAGCTGGATTTAAGTCTTGACATTGACATTTGTTTCTTTATATGCTGTATCAATATGAATTATCCTGATAGCTTGCGGGCATGATTTGGAATAAGACAGGACCAACTTTTCCAATTATTTTATTGTTGACCATTGGAGCAAGGTGAAGGCAAATCATGTATGTTTGAGAAGATATCAAAGAGATATAGGGTTTGCCATGTTTACTGTTCTGAAAAAGGTTAACGACTGTCTCTGTAATTCTTACTTGAGGCAGCAATTGACCATGAGAGAACGATAGTGGTGCCTATCTGTCTCTGTAACCTTGAGTGGGTGATGCCTTGCTGTGTATTTTTTCTTGTTATGTCATCAAAATCCTTTAAATTTGGCAGGAATTGTTGGACGCATATCTCCAAAGACCTGGGCTGCCATGGAAGTGTTTCTGACATCAATAGCTACTGAAGAATATGAGTCGATGGCATCTGCTTTAATTGAAATGGGAGCCACAAACAGAGACATTGACACACAGGCATTTGCTAAGGACTTGGAAAAGATATTTTCATCAATTCAGGCAAGATATTCATGTTCACAGATTTGCTCTTGCTCCATACTTCATAGATTTTGAAAGCGAAGAACTATTGTTCCTTTGGACCATTTTAATTAGAAACTCAAAGAAGTTTCTCTCATCACATTTGTTGCATTGATAATATAGCCTGTCGTACACTGTTATAGAATGTGGTTTTTTGTCAAAAAACTTTATCTGTCAACTGTGCACAAAGTTATAGTCGCTTATTTCATCGGACTACATTTTCTGGTTCTTTTTGAAGATGAACTTATTTTGTTTATCCATTGCAGGATTTAGATACAGAAATCGTCGTCGCAACAGCACGGGAAAGATCTACAAATGCCACTGCTGTCTCAGCAAATCTGGTAGTTGATGAGAGGCAGATGAATGCACTCTTTCTCGATGTGGTAATGATTTTATTTCAAGTGTTGCTGAAAAAGATTCGTAAGTAGGTGTAGACGTCATCATATTTGGCAGCAATTAGTTACTGGATATGCTGCTAAATCTTAAATGTTAAATGGGAACATGTTAATGGTACTTGACAAGTATACTTTGAGACCTATTTTTGGATCTTATTTGATGGCACTCGAATGAAGCAACTGGACTGATAAACAATTTCTCTGCCTCAGGTGCGGGTTAGTCAATCATACGGGCTAAGATTTCCTCGGGAATTTGCACTACTCTTGAAGCAGCTTCTTTATTTTGACCGTTATACGCGTTTGTTGGCACCTAACCTCAACATGCTGCAAGACCAGAGGATATCCATCGTCTCAAATCGCAGAAGCAACTACAGAGACCGTTTTAATTAATTCTGGGTTCGACGTGACATGAGAAAGCTTTTGTTTCTTCCTTACCATATTCAGTATACAGTAGTAAACCAGATTTTTCACTTAATGCTCGAAGCAACACTCCAAAGCTGTTTTGTCTACAGCTGTGCTCCTCATGTACATTGTTCTTGTTTTTTGGGGCCAGGTGTGGCGATAAAACATTCTCGTATACTTTATAGTACTTGCTAAATAATATGTCTTCATTTGTTAAGTAAAAATGGCTGGACGTGGCTATTTTCCATGATGGGAAGCTAGTCGCCCGATCTGCAACTGTGTTTTTACCATTACTTGGCTCATCCTACAGGGTGCGGATTGTATTTATGTTTATGATGTCTTTTCAGTTGGATCAAGGGTATGATCAATTTAATCAAATCATCGTTTTATATGATCTGGAGAATGCGCCACCGAAGTCGTGTAGCTGCGATCAGACAGATCCATCTCGAGGCAATCAAGGGGAAGAAACCTCCCAATTCTGTTTCTTGACGCTATGTCGCCTGTCCCCCAAGTCTCTCAGGATTATGAAAATGTGAATCCCAAGTCAATCGTTCGAAGTTGCTTACCATCAAGATGGACAAATGCATGCATGAGATTGAGAAAGCCAGTAACCTTCCAGATTCACTCATATGAAAGCATAAGAATGAAAATCAGTGGCTTCAGCCAAAGAAAATATGCTCAGAACGGAAAATCTGTAAACTTCAGGCCAATTCTCTGAAAGAAAAGAATGAAGAAGACCAAGCTCTCCGACTGTGTACACAATTCAAATACATTGTCATGAATAAAAAAATTTGTATTTCTATCGGTTCTTTAAATCACAGAAGACTACCAAACACATCAGCATCTGCATTCCTGAGAATAGAAATGCTTCAGCCTCAAAAAATTAAGTCCCGCGAATAACTCAACTATGGAGAAGCACCTATTGAACGCCATGTTTTACAGACCAATGTGATGTGCGACGTCCACTAAATTTGCAATAATGATGGACCCTAACCTTATAATGTGGACAAAGAGCATGTAGTTACCTCAGCCGGCACGTTATTATTTGTATCTCTCACATTCTCACATAAACATGACTCGGGGGATGACAACATAACGGGTGACAAACACCTAAGGTTTTCTAAAAATTCGTAAATGCCTGCCAAAAAGCTTTGAGAATCGATAAATAAACGCTCTTCATTCCTTTAGCTTAGGATTTACTTGAGGTGGAAGGGCTCGCCCCACTGGCTGACTGCCTTGATCCAGTGATCAACTGGCTAATTGAAGAATAGCCCATTAGCTGATGAAGTGCTGAACTGGTTTTGCCAGGAACTTCCTCGGTCTCTGAGGGCATTGCACACTTGCTCTCTGCAGAAGTTCCAAAAGAAGAAACATGAGAATAAATCTTCCCATGGCGCCCT
The DNA here is from genome assembly GCA_014182575.1 of Eucalyptus decipiens. Classification (NCBI taxonomy): domain Eukaryota; kingdom Viridiplantae; phylum Streptophyta; class Magnoliopsida; order Myrtales; family Myrtaceae; genus Eucalyptus; species Eucalyptus decipiens. The sequence goes on from CM024615.1 coordinate 57,125,071, forward strand.
TTAACTTGTGAGAGGATATGTGATGGTGTCAATGAAGCAGGATTACCTTCTTCTGAACATCCACGGTTGAGGTGAACGCCATTATTAGCGGAGCAAGAACCGTGCATGACCTCAGAGCAACCTGAAAGACCTCTGGAGGAGCTTCCATTGCACATGGAGTATACCGAATTAGGTGTGTTCCTTCCTGAATTGAGAACTCCAACACCGTCGAACAAGAGCCACACCTCAGCCGATGACATCTTCTTCTTGAAAGGACAAAATCCGCAGGTACCAGCAGCAGCTCCAAGCAATGGTAACAAACTATAAGTGGGGCCCCACCTACGATAGGCCGGAAGTGTCTCTTGGAAAATTGACGGTCTTTTCTTAGTTGCTTAAACTTCATTTGGCGATCCAACGAGGGGACTGCATACTGCTGGGAGCTCAAGGGAGAGGAGGCATATTGACTATACATGCTGCGACTTGAATGAACTCTATAGACTCCTTTATCGTGATTGGCGAGTGGAGGCAAGTGTACAGAGTAATGCCTGTCATGTGGGAAGCAATGGGTATAGGAGTAATTAGATTTTCTGCTATTTTCCATGGTTTCTGACGAGAAATGTTTCCCCGAATAACTAAACTGCCGGGACACTCTTTCATTTCTTGTTCCATGGAGATTGTATGTCCTCTTTAGTTTATCCTCCAGCTCAACAACCAACCTCAGCAGTTCCATCTCGTCCTGAGAAGCGAACTCAGGCTTGTCTGGTAAACGACAGCTTGAGCTACGGACCAGATATTTGTGCACCTTGTTCAGGGGAGCCTCATATGTTTCTTGGGGATCCCAATGGAAGTTTGGTGCTCTGCCAGGCTCTAATCCCTCTAATTCTGATCTATTTCGGTATAGAGCAGGAAGACCTTGTCTTGCATGTCTAATTATTTCACCTCGATCCCGCCTGCTAACTCTAATTGGGTCGGTCCCTCCATCCCTATGGTAAAATGACTTAGAACTCCTTAGGGGATGCTTCGTTCTAAAATTACCGTACGTCTTGTGATTCTCCAAGAAATTCTGCCTAGTGACCTGTTCTTTAGAAACGGCAAAATTCGCTTCTTTCCTTAGGGGATGCTTTGTTCTAAAATTAGGATCTGTCTTGTGATTCTCCAGGAACTTCTGTCTAGCGACCTGTCCTTCAGAAACAGCAAAATTCGCTTCTTTTGTATGATGAACGTACCCGCCAGCGCGTTGATTCTCAACATGAGTAGGAGATGGGTAAACATGATCATCCGATCCTTTGGCTGATGTGGAGATAGGTGCTTCTCCAGGTTCACCTCTCAGCATCGAGCTTGGGTGACCGTATTCTCCACTTGCAGAAATTAGAGAATCCCTCCGATTTACAATGTCAGGTGAAACGCTCTCATCAGGTTGCTCTGGCAGCTTTTCAGACATTGAGCTTTCTTCACTTCCGTCTATATTTACTCTTGGAGTCTCGACAAGCAAAGTCTGTCCATTATCAAGAGAAGCAGGCTGAGTCGACGACTGAACATCCCTTGCTCCTTCATGTCCTTCTTCATTGGACTCACCAGACACATCTTGCCTGCTTCGGTCTTTTTTAGCTACATTGGATGAGAATGACTCGCAAGGCTGATCAGGTTCAGCATTGCCATTGTCAGATATGTGACAGCTGTCCACATTGCTCCGATCAGGCGAACGGAGTGTCGAGGAAGGAAGAACCGTTCCATGTCCTGATTCTTTTGAACCGTCATCCACAGAAGTCAATTCAGGTTTATATTTCTGAGCATCAGCTGCCTCAAGTAGTTCCGATACTGCACTCCCAGCTTCAGTTCTGCGATTTTTTGCTGCTTGCATGGAAAAACAATTAGATTTAAAATGCTAAGCCAGATACATATACTGCTATATCTACACACAAAGCAAGAGGAAAAAATCGCAAGAGTGGATCCCATATCAGGAGTGAAAGTTACAATTGACCAAAGTTGATGATCTCTTCTATTCAAAATGAAATAAACGGAAGAAATTCTGAAGAAAATTATCAAACACACAGTCATTAAAGTTATCAGGTAAATTACCTCGAAGGACAGCGCTGCATCCACCACATTGGTACACAGAAACCTCAGCTGGCTCTGGAAGAAGCTGCCAACATTTTGGACACTTGACTAGCCGAACTTTACGAGTCAGTCCAGTGGTCATGTTTCTCCCAACAAACTGGCTAGATTAACCTAAACATTGAAACTTTCCTAGCACGATGGAAAGTCAAATAAGAGAAAGTGAGATTCTAATAAGATTGGCAAAAAAAAGTGGGAGTTGAAGTTTTATGGCACAAAAAGCAAGTTGTTCCCATAACTAGAACAAGAAAACGAAAGTCCATCAAGCTTATGGATTCATGATGTGCAAAGCCATTCCTAGAAACGTACACAAGCTGTTGGGCGATAACAGTTAAGCTGATATATGGTGTCCTTGTGATTAGGAAGGATCAAGACAATGATCATTGTTAGATGCAATCCCACTCTCGCACCATGGCAAAAGAACATCTAGCTCACAGTTTCCTTTTGCTCAAAACTATTGCTAAAATTTTTCTGGAACCAAACAAGAACCCGTGAAAATGCCAGGATTGATTTACAGAAGACATCATGTTAGAGGATTATTCACATCAAGGATTGAACTTCAATCTGTATCATGCCTATCACGATTGTCAACAATCTATCAAAAAGTGGATATGAATCTGATATGACATATCACAGAACACATTGACAATATCATGTCACCATTAGCAGTTATGCTTGCATGGGTCGAATCACTCAACAGCAGGCTTGGCATAATAGAACCCTCAACCCTTCTACGCATGGACATCTGGCTCTGCAATTACATTATGCATTTCCCAACAACAAATTTAAATATTGCAATGTGCCAAAATGACCACATTCCAGCCAATGATTCAGTTATTTTTCTTCTCTCCCCTAAAATCCAACACTTAAAAAGAGTACTTGCTAGAATTGATAACGGATGCCAAAAAAAAGGCCCAGAAATATAAGAAAAGAACAGAGATGACTTGAGACAGATATTATACAATTGCAATTTGCAGCCTCTGATATGATGCATAACTGCGTAAAGAGAGATTTGAGATCAAAAGGTTGACTGTTACTGACAAGTGACAATTCTTCTAGCCACAGCAATTTCCAAGCAAAGAAGAAATTTTTGAACTATCTGCTTATTAAACAGGGAAATCAAGGCAGAAATCAAACTCTTGCTGCATAGAACTGTGGATGTTCATGTCCTAATACAGGCCAACGCAAATATAATGATATGCATACATATCTATCCATTACCTTGGACCTCATTTTGAAACGAACACTCGGGGAAAAAGGAAAATAGAAGAACTGGGCAATCCAGTCATTCAGTTTCCAAAGCAACTGAATCGACAGAAAGTCACTGCCCAGATCGAACTGACCATACTAAAAACAAGAATCATCTACAGCTATGCCAGATCATTTATCAGGATTGGAGAGAACAACAACAACATAATGAAGAAGAAAACATCATGTCAAATTGTCAACCCATGTTTCCGAGGCAAATATTAAATGAGATCGAGTTCATGCACGAATCCAGATGAAGTTAGGAGACCCAACCAACCATGGATGAAACACCAGAAACTCCGCAAGAAAAGAAGTACACGAGACAGAATTGATATTCTACCACATACAGAAATGACCCAAGGAAAATTCTGATGACGCCCGAATCGGAAAAAAATATGTAACTTTCTATTATCAGGTCTAAGGGATGGGAAGTTAAAACAGAGCCGCTGATATTTATAAAACACTTCATGCATTTATATCTTTAATTTTCCTTTTTTGAGGGGGTGAAGAACGACTAACCCTGGGAAGAACATAGAGGAAGCATCTTCTTTCTTTGCTTGAGAAGTTAGTACTTTGCTCGGTGTTCATCGTGGCATTCTCTCTCCTTTTCTTTTGCTGCTGCTTCGTCCTCGTTCTTGCTTTCTATGGAATAAAGAGTGCCCGGCTTCGTAGTTTTTCGAGCTTTTTCAGTCAACCCCAAGAAGGAAAGCTCTCTCTCTCTCTCTCTCTCTCTAAAGAGGATATCACTGCAATGAGGTGAGGCCTGCCCGGATTGCATGTCGGGCGTCAAAGTGGGTAGCCGACTATTTAAAGCCAAAACGGGGTGACGGGTCACTGCTTACCTTTGACTCTCGCCCGTCCTCTGGAAAGATTGTCTTGCGAACAATCAACAGTCCATTGTCGACTTGATTAACTTCCTTGACGTGTTAAGCTGCAATCACAGGACAGGATTGTCGTGAACTGGGTATCCTTTGTTACGAATCTTGTGTTCGGGGGTCTCACATCTTATCGCTCTCTTTAATGAATCTCGAGTTTGTTGACTGGTTTATGCTTATGCGACACTTCATTGCCGTGTTTGGCAGGTAGTGGACTAACTGATGAAAAGGAAATTCAACGGTTAATGTACAGAAATCCACATCGTATGTGGATATATGTAAGAACAAGAAATTAGCAGTTAGCCATTCACTTGCATCTCTGTATGTTTTTGAGCAAAAGAAGATAAAGTTGCATAAAAAATAACATGGGCTTATATGGGAAAACAAATAAATTATACAGAAGGCTGCGTGCCAAGTGCTGAAGAATCGAATTGCCCCACACTGAGGAAACAGGAACAGGTCAAATGATTCTCAAAGATTTCAACAACCCCAACTGGGCCAAACCCAAATCTGAAATCAAGAAAAAGCGAGGACCTTATTTAAACAAATGCTCTCAAATTCAAACACCAATTAACTCTGCCCGCCTGAGATGCCTTCCTCTAACCAGCTTATCTTAATCATAATTCAGAGAAAGACATTTATCAAGACCCAGTCAATCATGATTAAAACTTTCCACTGGGGCCAGGAAATGTCTAATGAGACCAACGACCGCTGAACTTGCAGATAGCTTCCCGTGAAGTTTCTTCGAAGGCAGACTGCGTGAAGAGCAAGACTTTGACTTTGCTCCTTCTGCAGTGAGTAAACAAGATTTGCACAACCTATCAAGCGCTTTAGACTATTACCTTTTGAAGTCAAATTCACCAAATATGTACTGAACATTGATACTCGGTCCACACTTATAAAAAATAAAACTTCATGGAGACAACTTATGACCCAATTTTTTTCATTTTTTCTAAGCTGTGTTTTGCATTGATTGGACATGAGTAGGTCCCCCATCCCCAGGCATTCTAGTGCTTTCCTTTGGTGCTAAAAGAAATCAAAGCTGACACAATTATTTTTTTCCGTCCGAAGGTCAAGTACTTTGACGCTGGCTCCTTGCCGTGTAGAGGACTCAAATTGAAAACTCAGGATTTCATATTGTAAATAGCAGTCCATGTTTCCACGCTTTAGACTAGATAGAGAGTGTTCGCACGTAAAAGAAGTCATAGTTTGGTGTTAGATTGAAACCGTCTTTAGAAGGCGAAATGGGACAATAGCGCGATGAAATCACACAAGGGAAACGAAGGACGCCAAACGCCGAGACGGACTTGGACAGACAGGGCACTGAAAACCATTTAATCTTGAGGAAATGGGAGACAAGACAATCATACGAATTGCAGACCGGTGCCAGGTTGTCCTCCAGTGCTAAAAGAAATGCAGTAGATAAGTGTATAATTTACGTCTCCTTATGTACTCAATGTGCTGGAGGGACACTAACATTCGACAGCAATAGCATGGGCTCATGTGCTACTTTTGCAATGATGACTCATGAATAGATCCTCCGCACGTTGCATCCCACCAATGCTCAACTTAACTAGGTTTCCGGGGTCTCTCGAAATAATGCTGCAACTTTCATTAGCTGAACCAACTTTGGCAGCCCAACTACTAAAAAACCCAGCCCACAAACTACCCACCGGACTGCATACGACAAAAAGCAGAGCATTAGCACCTTTGCACATAGAAAAAGGACTTCCAGTTCAAACTATAGATTGTCACCAACAGAATACAACATACACAGATCATACCATGGACATTGTAATTTCACGGGAAACAAAAAATTAATTGAGGCATGTGCAAAGCAAATCAACTTATGAGGCTTGAACTGCATGTCGTTTGTGTCCAAGAAAAGCTTGACGAAGTTCCTGATATCCGCTCCTGTAATGTTCCAATGAAAAGCAAAGCTGCCGTATGGCCTCCCTCTTCTTCTCAGCTCCATCCGATATCACCACTTTCTGACCATCCACCTCAGTCTCTAGCTGCTCCACTCTTGATCGCAACTCCCCCACAAGCTTCTGTGCGTATGCAGAACCAGCAATCAGTTCCTGGTGCTCCTTTTGCAAATTGCACACATGCTTCTCCATTTGCTGCGCTTGATCATTCTTAGCGCTTGCCTCAGCTAACAGGTTTTGAATCTGAGCAGCCAAACCATCTTTCTCTGCCACCAGCATGTCATATTTCAGTTTGAGCTTATCGAGGTCTTTGTTCAACGCTTCCACTTGGTTATCTTTACTAGCAAGTGATTCCTTCAAGTGATGGATATCGACTTGCATATCGTTCTTTTCAATATCATGCCATTGTTTCATTGCATTCATTTCATTTTCACGAAGCCTCAAGTTCTCTTCCAACAATTTGCCCCTACATTCCCACTCCTTCAATCCCGCCTCAAATGTTTGTTGCCTTTCTTTGCAAGTAGCCATTTGTAGCAGCAGTTGTTCTTTCTCAGTGACCAACTTTTGCTGCGACTCAGATAGTGCAGCTCTTAAATCCACGATCATAAGATCACGATCAGAAACATCAGATTTGTACCCAGAAACCAGTTCCTGAAGTTCCAACACCTGCCTTCTCTCTGAGTCAAACTTGGCGGTTAGCAATGCTGTACCTTCATTTGATTTCTGCATCTTTTTTGAGCTACTTCAAGCTCTTTCATCAGCATTTCAGCCTTTTGGCTGGAGTCTGAAATATGATTTTGAAGTTCGGCAATCTGGTTCTCCAGTTGCGAAGCTCTTGCATTTAAATCTTCGATGCTGGCATCTCTAGCTCTGATCTCATCGTAGGCAGCTTGAAGCTCAACCTGCAAATCACCAGCAACTGTTTGGCCCTTCTCCAGGGCACTATTCAATCTGGCTATTTCATTTTCTGACTGCTGGAGCTTTTGGTTCAAAAGCCTTAGCTCTTCCTCATAACGGATGTTTCTAGCAACCAGTTCCTTGTAGCTTGCATGTTCTTTTATCTTCCTTATACTATCCGGACTGAGCTCACTGTTCTCCTGTTGCTGTCCAATGCCATTCATTTGTGTAACCTTGCTGTTGTAAGTACTCTCAGTGCAGTTGATGGATTCTGATTCAGAGTCCGAGGAAAATGAAGATGACTCATAGTGTTCCTTTGAAATGTCAATGCTGCCGTTACCAGAGCTAAAAGATGCACCTGTACCAGGAGTCAGTTGCGGAGAGCCCTGTTCTAATCCGGATCTCAGAGGTTCGGGATTATGCCTTTCCAACTCCAACTGATCACAGTGTTCAGCTAATGCATGATACATCTTGTAGAATTCCTCAACTAGAGCAATAAGCTGGGGCCTCTTTGGATCATATATATCAACACCATTTGTCAAACCACTGCCTTCATCCATGAGCTTCATAATTTCCTTGAAATTGCGGTTCATATCTGCAGACCACAAAATTTTTCCATACTGTCACAATGCATGATGCAGCCCACAAAATTATGCAAGATGATATTTGTTCAAATATTGATGTTTCATAATTTCTTTGAGAATGAAGGGAGCCATATCTCTATTTATAAAGCATGCTCAATAAAAGATAAATGTTTTCCCTAATGAAAAAGGAAGGTATCTGATAATTAAGGATCTACAATGACAAGTAAACAAGGAGCTGCTAGATCTCAGATGCTTACACTGAAGATTTTCTGAAAGCCATGTGGACTTCATATGATTAAAGTGGGTATCCAACCAACTTGATTGCCGCTTCTCTGAGTCTATTCTCTCCATATCAACCTGGTGACATCAAATAGTACAGCAATGCCATATGAGAACATTAAAATCTCAGGCATTTCTCCCTTAATGGATTTACACTTTCTGAAAGACTAAAACAGAAACAATCGACGAAAAATAAAGATATAAGAGAGATCATTTTAACACAAATAACACCTAGCCATCCTCAATATCAATGGGAAAATAATATGAAGATATCCCCAAACCAAGTAAGCTAAAGCGGTAAAGCAGAAAAAGGCGATCACTCAGATTGAAGTGATTTAAAACAAGAAAGTACTCCGGTAATCAGCTAGGGGGATTTTTTATTTATTTATTTATTTATTAACCTTTGCTACTTTGATAATCAGAAACTTACAATAATTGGGCAGATGATGAACACCATTTCATAGGTTTTAACTTTCGTGGTTATAGCTTTATAATGTGGCATTCGCAGATTTAATCAGCTGTTATCTGACATGGTTTAGGTACTATGTTAGTAGATTATCACTTGATTAACTTATGCAAAAAGCATAGCTTTTACAGCATATGCATGCGAAATTATCATCATGAATGACTAACATATAGACACCATATTTTAGTGTTGAAAAAAGTAAATAAGAGCCAAAGAAAAGGATAGCCGAGTAATATTTCCACAGCTACTTTTGTCCTTCACATCACCAAGCCTTTAGATGCCACAAAATTAAAATTTTCATACTAGGAAAGATATACAAGCACTGGAACTGCAAGAAGTATGAATAGGGAAGAACAACCGTCTAAATTGGTGATGCAGTAATAGAACTAGTGTGGGGATGGGTCTGATGGCAATTAATTTTAAGAATTTCCTATGAATTTGTTCCCACAGTACAACCTCAATACATTCATAACCCATCTTGATGAAGCTTATGGGCTTGTGTTGGGACTATTGCAGCAAAGGTTGGCTAAACGACTCCTTTTCATTTATGACAAAAGAGAACTCTATACAAGCCATGCTTGACCTGGCAAATTAGAAGTAGACATTCCACATGCACAACATGCCCAGATGAAATTTAGGATGAGTCAAACTATGGCTAAAACATATAACAGATCCATCTCCACCCGACCCCTGGGTTCTTGATGCAGGACACTCATGTAAAAGAAAATAAGCAATACATTATAGCTAGCTAGCAGTAACCTTAAAGTAGATCTACCGAGTCATGCAACTCTATCTCCCGAACTGGTTCTGTTTTTGCAACACCGTTCAGTTGTCACGGTTAAATACGAATTAAATTATATTGGAACCAATAATGGGTTTATGTGGAACAAGAAAAATACTACAAGAAAACTTGCATAGACAGCCCAAAAGCAGATTTTCAAGAAAACCACTGATGACCAGAAGCAGGGTCACAAAAACTTGTTCAGTTTTTTTTTTTTTTTTTTTTTCAATGCCACAAAAGCTGCTAGTCTTCACTAATGGAAGAATGCTCTCTTTTAGTCTGGAAAAAAAGTAGGTGAGTACAAATCTATACTTCTTCAACTACCCAAGAAACCGATGTACCCCAGTAAGGACAACCCAGCTCAATTCTCCTCTCCAGACGAAGGCAAAGTGGGCAAAGCACGCGTACACAAAGAAACACGCCGCGCCACCATTTCACTCATCCAACTCCTTCCGTATCGCACCCACGGCTGGAAAGCTAAAATCTTGACCAGGCACAGAGACACGCATTCCAGTAAAAAATGAAGGGCGCAGACAACCATCAACGATCCCCAATTTCTGAAGAAAGAAAATCACGCAGAGCCACGGCTCAAGCAAGCAACACATGCAGCAGCAGCAGCGCCTAACGCTCCAGATCTACGCGCCGAGAGGCGCGAACAGGAAGCACAAGCGACGTTTTTGAGGAGAGCCCAAGTTCACGTACCTCCTGAGAGCTTGAATTGCAGGCGGAATCGAACCTGGTAGAACCCAGAGAGAGAGAGGGAAGAGAGAGAGGGAGTGGAGACAAGGAGAAAGAGGCGGTGAGAGGGAAAAAGGCTCCAACTTTGGGAGGGGTCTCTTCCGGTTTGCCCGCCTTTTTGGGTCCGAATTATTTTTAGCCCATTTCCCCCAAAATACCCTTCCCACCTTCTTTTCCCTCTTAAATTTCCAAATTTCGAATTTCCAGATATACTTTGACCAAAAACAAACCAAAGAAATAAAATTTTCCAGCTACTAGTCTTATGTCGCCGTATTATCTGAAACTCGTATTATCCCCTCGTTGGTTTTTATTTTTTATTTTGATTTACTGTTTAATTCGTTGGATTCAATTATTAAAATGAACTTTTTGGTTTTTCCTTTTTTTTGCATTTACTGATAATGCTCACGTTAATTACTTTCTCTTTCGATGCTACAAAGAAACTCCATGAATAGAATAGGAAGAGAAAGCAAAGAGTGTGCAATCGAGGCAGCATCTCAAATAAAGTTTACATGTACAAACAATCTTCATTTCTTTTTTGGAATTTGATTAATTGATCGACGCTATAATCACTCGGATGCTACTAATCATTATTACTCATTTCTTTGCTGACGTCATGCATGAGGGCGACATGCATCATTGATGACTTTGACATAAGTGATATTTTGAATGCATTTATGATTCTGCATCGATTAAATTGTAACGGTGACGTGACCCTATTTTTGATATTGCAGCGTTGGGCTTATTCTTGATTTAGCTTCACTAAAAGCTTACTTTGCTTAGAGGGAAAAAGAACACAAAACAGCTCTTCTAGAGTATCAATCAAACTTCAAATGCTTATCGCCGACCTCAACACATTTTGAAATCCCCCTTCATTTCTCTGAAATCCAGAATGGAATAAAAAAGAAGAAGTTGAGTAGACATGACCCTCCCTTGATTAGGCCAAACTAAATAAGAAAAATACAATTAGTGTTCGACACACTAGTCGTTCTTATGAAACACGAATCGATGCTTTGGAAATTAAAAATTCCCTCATAAAGCAATCTCGATCAATCTTTCAAGAGTTATCCTTAATAGCACCGATTAAATTTCATCCAATGCCAAGATCGACTCAACCCCAAAACCCTTGGCTTCCAAATCAACTGGAGCTCATTAAGGTAATGTGTAGGATCAAAAGTCATATCTAAAACATTAGTTCACATGTACTAATAACCTCCATTTCTCTTTCGGAATTTAATTGGTCGACCGACGCTATAATCACTCAGATGCCACTAATCACTATTACTCATTTCTTTGCTAAAATCACGTAGAGGGCGAGACGCATCATTAACAATTTTGACATATATGACATTTCAGACGCGTTTTTGACTCAATACCAATTAAAAATTGTAAGGTGATGTGACCTTATGTTGATCTTGGGGCATTCGACTTGCTCATTTGATTTAATTCCACTGAAAGCTTACTTTGCTTAGGGGGGAAAAGGACATAATACGGCTCTTTGGGAGCATCAATCAATCTTCACATGCTTGTTGCCGACCTCAACACATTTCGAGATCCATAAAGGAAGAAAAGACCGAGTTGAGTAGACACGACCCAATCTCAATTAGGCCCAACTAAATAGGAAAACATAATTAGCGCTCAACACACTAATTGTTCTTTGAAACACAAACAGATGCTTTAATTAAAAATTCTCTTTATAAAGTACCCTTTCAATCACTCTTTCGAAAGTTATTGTTAACAATAGCAATTTAAATTCCACCCAGTGCCGAGATCGACACTAACCCCACCACTCTTGGCTTCTAAATCACCTTGAGCTCATTAAGGTAATGTGTTGGATCAAAAGTCACATCTAAATCATTAGTTCACATGTACTAATAAACTCCATTTCTCTTTCAAAATTTGATTGGTCAACTGACACCATAATCACTCAACTGCCACTAATCACATTTCTTTGCTAAAATCACGTGGAGGGCAAGGTGTGTCATTGGCGATTTTGACATATGTGACATTTTGGATGCGGTCATGACCCTGTACCGGTTAAATTATAATGGTGACACGACCCTATTTTGATCTCAGGGCATTTGGCTTCCTCGTTTGATTTAGCTCCACTAAAAGCTTACTTTGCTTAGGGGGGAAAAAAGGGCACAAAACAGCTCTTTTGGAGCATCAATCAATCTTCACATGCTTGTTGCCGACCTCAACACATTTTGAAATCCATAATGAAAGAAAAGACCAATTTGAGTAGATATGACCCAATCTCAATTAGGCCAAACTAAACTAGAAAATATAATTACAATTAGTGTTCGACGCACTAATCCTTCTTTTGAAACTCGAATTAATGCTTTAGAAATTAAAAATTTACTTATAAAGTATACTCGATCAATCATTCGAGAGTTATTGTTAATAATCCTAATTTAAATTTCATCCAATGCTAGATCAACGCTACCCTCAGGACTCTTGGCTTCCAAATCAACTCAAGCTCATTAAGGTGATGTGTAGGATCATTAGTCATGTCTAAAACATCACGCATTTTCCGACCCCCAAACTAAACAAGAAAAGATAATTACAATTAGTGTTTGACGCACTAATCCTTCTTTTGAAATGCGAGTTGATGCTTTAGAAATTAAAAAAATTTACTTATAAAGTATACTCGATCAATCACTCGAGAGTTATTGTTACTAATCCTAATTTAAATTTCATCCAATGCCAAATTGATACCCTCACAACTCTTGGCTTCCTAATCAACTCAAGCTCGTTAAGGTGATGTGTAGGATCATTAGTCATGTCTAAAACATCAGGCATTTTCTTACCCCATCAATCGTTCGAGAGTTATTGTTAATAATCTTAATTTAAATTTCATCCAATGCCGAATCCATACCCTCAGGACTCTTGGCTTCCTAATCAACTCAGGCTCGTTAAGATGATGTGTAGGATCATTAGTCATGTCTAAAACATCAGGCATTTTCCGGCCCCACCAAAACACAAAAAGTCCTGGACACAAACATGCCCACGTCGCCAATTTAGCCAATCCAACATTAATGGTCCTCTGACCCAAAAAAAAAAAAAAATTAATGGTCCACCATTTTAATTATTTTAAAGGCTCAGGATCCTTGAATCTCTTGCCTTTTGGTGGCAGGTGGAACTTCGTTTTCCAATGGCAATAATTTTCCCGTCCGCCAATATTTGGATGCACGGAGACTCTGCAACTTGCAAGGATAAGGATGACCCCCAAAATTGGGCAGTTTGCGTTTGTTCTAGGCTTAGCATCAAGCAGAAACAGGTCGAAAATTCCTCCTTGGATTCTATATCCATCTTACCCAGAAATTATTCTTAATTTTATGAAGGGGATAAATGACGAGACGAGTCGTTCGGGATTTTTCGAACATGGTGTTTGTATGTATGCGAGCGAGGTGTTGGAATTATATTATAATACGAGATATCCATTCCTTTATCGATGTTATACCTTGGATCAAATGCGACATATGACAAAGCGAGTTTTTCCAGCACATGTGTAAGATGAAGTAAATCATGTGGAGGTTTATGGTATCGTGGCAAGTGTTCAAGAGATATTTATCGAGCGATGGCTGTGATTTGCCATGGTTTGATACATATTAACCGAGGTTACTGTAGAAGCACGAGAGTGAAGTTTGCGGGCCTCGTTTAGTGCTACTACTTTTGCATCCCAAAGCTAAGATCACGTTCACTTTGAATAAAGTAATTAGTCGGTGGAGAGACTCGAGATATTGATCATTCGAGGGGGAAAACAAATTAAAGTTGAATATCGTGCGGGGTACTTCAAAATACTTCAATTTGATACAAATCACCGTTTATCCTTTCATCAAATTGCCTAATGAGAATGTTGACATCCACAACCGAAATGCTTGTCTAGATTAAACCGAGGATGCATCATAACGAAATGAGTTTTACATCATAGAGTGAGAGCTCGTGATATTATTCATATGCAAAGACACGTCTCTAAACGATTGTTAGAGTACCAATTTTGCAGATTTGGCTCATGTAGAGGATCAAATAATTGTAACTAGTATCAAAGCATAATATACTTCAATATATGCGTGATTTGATGGTGAACTAGGTTCTTACCCAATATGATAAGGACAAGGCATGTTCGCCCGGGCTGGATTTCATAGACAATATGTGGCTTCTAGCAAATTTATCATAGAAGTCAAAGGGAGCAAGAAATTGGAATGGATCGAATGATTTGATCAGGAAATAAGCAGAGCATGTTTGCCGCAACTCACATAGAGGATCAAACAATTGTAATTAGTGTCAAAGTAGGACATCCTTCAATATCTGTCTGGTTCAATGACGAACTAGGCTCTTAGTCAATATGGTAAGGACAAGGCATGTTTGCCCGGATTGGATTTCTTAGACAATATGTTGCTTCTAGTAAATTTACTATATAAGTCGAAGGGAGCAGGAGATTAGAATGGATTGAATGATTCGATCACGAAATAAGCGGAGCATGTTCGTCGTAACTTACATAAAGGATCAAACAATTGTAACTAGTATCAAAGCAGGATATCCTTTGATAGATGCGTGGTTCAATGATGAACTAGGCTCTTAGCCAATATGATAAGGACAAGGCCTATTCGCTCGGGCTGGATTTCTTAGATAATACGTGGCTTCTAGCAAATTTTCTATAGAAGTCAAAGGGAGCAATAAATTGAATGGATTGAATGATTTGATCACGAAATAAGCGGAGCATGTTGGTCGCAACATGAAGCGTTCTTTTCACGGGCTTAGCCCACATGAGACTGCATAGCCGCTGCACACATATCAAAGTTTTCTCCTTCTTCAAGTTGAACTTTTTCAAGTAGTAAAAAGGTCAAATTGACCTCTTGTTCCTAGTTAGAATCATTGTTAGTGGCAAAATTAACACCTCTATATTTAGGGGTGTCAATTGATCAGTTCGGTTCAGATTTCCACCGACCTGAACGCGAGTGATGGACATACTTAATACCCAAATCGAGACTTGAATCGTACAAAATCCTAACCAAAGGGAAAGTTCGGGTTTTCAGCTTTTGCTTCGCATCCTTCAATTACAGCAAGTTCCAGATACAGAACGATGTGGATGGATCCTGAGATCGCCTGCGACAAGGACAGATCTTGAGAACGCCATGATCGCGAGCTCCATAAGATCCTCGACGTTCAGCGATGATAAGGCGCCTCCAGATCTAGAGACGATGAGGCTCCATGACTCTGAATCTCATCAAGATCTGGTCAGCCAGGGAGAAGAGAAATAGAGCTTGAATATGGACAACCATAGACACATTTGAAGATCTAAACGTCCATGAACGCATCTGCTATGGCTAAGTATGCAACTTAAAAGGAGGTGAATAGATTGATTATCAACACTTGATATATTTTTGCGAAATTATCAAAATTAAGTTTGATATATGCAGCAGTAGTTAGTGTATATGCAAGAACAAATTCGTTATATGGAGTAAGATGCTCTTATCAAACAGATATATTAATATATAGAGAGATAAAAAAAGATATAAGCAAATTTTCATAGTAACTTGGCTTAAAACAAGCTTATGTCCACTCTTATACACTAACAATCATCACTAGATTAGATTTCACTAGTAACCCTTTGACTCATTACAAGTGTAGATCGCTGTTCTTCTTCCCGAAAATGTTAAATCACACTATTACTTTACAAGCTTCACTATAATATTGGTATGCTTTTCAAATGAGATTACAATCAGCTAAAACTCTTGATAGAGTGAAACACATTCAATCTCCTAACTAGTCATTGGAGATCTGCAAGAGGATCAATTAACCGTTGGAATTGAAGGACGCGATTACCGCAAGATTTAGTTATCCATACAATCAAATCTTTGCATAATTGTAAGGGTTCTTCAAGTAGAATTGACCACGCTTGGTAATAAATCATTCCTCTTAATTGGTAATAAAGTAGTTGATTTATTTCCAATCTTCTTTCCATAATTTCAGTCCTTGAAGATAGCCATTGTACCCCTTTTGACACACAACATTAATCAAAGGAATATATGGATCTTCTTATCTAAAGTACTAAAAGTAATATACACGTTATAAGAATATTCTTCACGGTCATTATAATCAGCTGTTTATATCAGCAATTTGAGAGTATATCCAAGCTACTTGTTGGAATTCGACTTACGAACTGCTATCCATTGGTGTTCCTTAGTATCTTAGTGATACGAGACTCTATAAATTGTTCACCTTATTCAGTACTTCCAAGTTTCTTTGAACTTTCCATTCTTCACGATTTGCTCACCTCTATGAAGCTCGATTAGTTATAGCCAATCTTTCACGTCATTTTTCGAATACCTTTGATATTGGCAAAGTATTTCTCATATCAACTTCACTTGAGTCTCTATCTTATGGTCCCTCCAAGTATTTTGACAATTATGACTCTACCTTGCTATTCACCTATACATGATACCTCCAAGTTTTACCGAATTTTTTGTTCTAGGCTTGTTCATTTCAGGTGCATCCAGTCTACAGACTCATCAGCATCTAATACATTGTTCACCCTTGAAGATAACTCCAAAACTTTAGACGATCCTATATCTCATATGATCTTACTCAATTAAAACACATACTAGTAATTTTTAATTATTTCATCATCTTTAAGACATCATTAAAGTTTTTTCCCACGACATCGAGATTCAAACTGTCATGGAAGAGTTGAAAGACCGTGGAAATGAGGAGCTGTTCGTGTTGATCTAGAGGAAGCGCCGCCAAACATGGAAGTCGGGTGGAGTTGGATAAAGGAGATTGACATGTCGAAGGGCTACATGATGGCAAACTTTGCGGAGGTGTTGAAGACTGATGGGTGTTGTCGGATTTGCCGGTGAAGGTGAGGAGTTGGTGGCGGAGATGCTCGGATCATAATAACTGAAATGAAAAATATCATAGACATGTCTTCAACAACCACATAAGGAGGGGGATTAAAAATGGTTATTTTGGGTTGGGTAGATGATGGAACCGAACCATCAAAATACTCATATTCCTTTACCTACGATGCAAACCAAACAAGACCCGACCAGAAAGCACTAAAAATTTCTGATTCAGTTGGGTCAGCTTAGGTATTTTTGACACACCTAGTTATATTCTCGTCAAGTCAATGGAACTATCGCTAAAGACGGTTCAAGACCAAACTAGATAACTCTTTTAGTTCTTGTAGAGTACACTAGCTATTAGAATAAAACCAAAACACAAATGATTTTGAATATGGAGCAAAGTAGCCAAATTCTACTCACTAGCCATAGTAAGGGAAGTTGGTGTGTTGAGGACGTTTAATTTTCAACGTGGGGTTCAATTCCTATGTTTTGCAAATAAGCAAAGAAAAAATCTGAGAGAAAGAGATGAATGAGGGTTATAGTAGGTCAGACAATTAAAAATAAAAAAAGCTGCCAATTTCCATAAGGATTATAAGTAAAAAAGATGAGTCACTATTCACCGGTCTTTGACAAAGTGGGCTGAATGCAAGCTCAGTGCGGACCTTGGGCCGGCAGTACACCACTTCTCAAGCTAGCTAGTGCGGCACTTGAAATGGTCAAATTTTCACCCATTGGTTCTAATTGGCTCGAAGTTTTCGAGAGTCAAAAGTCAAATGCCACCGCACATGAAACCTCGTTGGTCCCTGCGAAATGCTACGTACTTGATTACTTCACTCCAATGTCAACACCTTCCCGATCATTTTTAAAACTCCCTCCAACCACGGTGCCTGATGCAGCTGTCATCTGTCCGTGTCAACGTGGGCTCGAGCTGTCGAGAAAAGGTCGGATTGGAAAATGTTTCGGAGACGCGTTGGGGTCGAGAGGTTTAAGTCCCTTTAGCGGGCAAGAAAACGACGTCTCGTTTCGGACACGACGCTCATGGCGGACAAATCCCTAAGGATTTGCCGTGAATTGTGTGCTAGGGTGGTGGTTGAATTTTGAGGCGGATGGTCAAAATGAATTTTTACGGAGGTTGCTTTTTTGTCGCCTTACAACCGCGTTTTTTGGCATTGATTTACCGTTCGTTCCCGCACAGCACCGTGGATCGGATCATGAATCTATCCCCATTTTTTGCAATTACGTAGATTCTCGATATACTTTAAATTAGGGATAATGACGTCGAGAGTGTTAGAGAACTTATGTTGATTCGGCACTTCAATTCTAAAAAACATTTTTAATTTATTCATTCATGATCTAAAGCTTATCAGTGTTATTCCATGTTAGTCCTTGCATTAACTCTATTGGTCTTTTCCTCACTTGAAAATTTCATGTTGCATTTTTTCATTATTTCTTTAAGTCACGCTCGTGGCATTCAAGTGGCACCAGCATAAAATAAAAATTAAAAATTAAAATAAAAGGACTAAAATTAAAAAATTAAAAACACACACACACACACATACAGAGAGGGGGAGGAAGATATGAGGGCAAGGAGCCAGATGGGAAGAGGGTTGTGGCGGTACCGGTTTTTGACACAAGTATTTCAAATCGAATTGAATATAATCAAGTTGAAAAGATTGAGTATGTTGAGTTTTATATACCTCAAAATCGAGTCAAACTCAAGTATGTCATGTTTTATATCGATTTGAGTTTGAGCAAGAAAAAAGAGGAGGCGGATTTCGAATTCTGAGTTTCTATAATTGATCTTAAGGTTGATAACGTGTCAACTCGACTAAACTTGATTGGACATCTAAATCACGCCTATTGATGGGGGAATGTGGTACCGCACAAATCAGAAAATGTTGCGTTATGCAAAGAAAGACTTCCGTATAGCAAGAAACAAAAAGAATGCGCCGAAGGGAGGACTTTTTATTTATAATCTTTTGAGACATATTTTAAGGGGAACCTAAATCTTCAGCATAGTAAAAAAAAAAAAAAAATGACAGTTCGTCAAAAAAGTATTTTCTTTTAAAAAGGGCGACAGCTGGATCCAATAGAATTAAACCGAAGTACAATTTTTCTCAATTGTCAAATGCATGGCTGGCCGTTGTTATGCTTTTACGGGCAATGACGTCACCACGGCCAGCTGTCCGACTTTTCACCGCTTTGCGGTACATACGCTACGATGATGAAAGATATGCCAATCAAAAGACTGACTGTTCTGTCATACCCACGTGGAGCTTTTTCATCCTTCATTCCCTTTTTCCTAATATTCTCAACCTTTTTTTTTGTTTTTTTTGCGCTGTAATATTCTCAACCTTTGCGTTGAGGATTATTTATACGGCGAGAAATAAATAATTAAAAAATATCTTTTAAATAATCGCTTGTATTATTTATAAAATAAAATAACAAAAAATATTATCATCATTCATGAAAAATTTAGACTTAAATTATTATCATTATCAAACATAATTTTCATTGATAATTTTTTTTATTCCTAATGTTTCATTTTTCATCTAAACTCAAATCTTAAAGAATATTATTAATTATGCCTTCTACCAAAATAGAAAAGTCCTTGTGGCATCACTTTCATCATGACCAAAACAAACATGGAGAACCAAACTCACCCGCTATTTCATCACGTTGCTCTCCTTCCACACCTTTTCTGTCCACCCTCCATTCCAATCTAGTAAATCCAACCGGTCTGAAGGATAAAAAAAACCCTAGCCTCTTTAAACTCCTTACATGGAATCAACGCTTCTACTCCGCCAACCAAGGGTGAAGCTTGCGACGAAGAACATGAAAGGAGAAAGGAGTGATTTGTTGTTGGTGAAGTGGAAATTTTGGATGAAAATTATTCAAAAATTTCTTCTTCCAAGGAAAGATCCTCTATTCTTCAATTGGTCAACACGATCTAGGGGTAGAATCAAAAAAGAATTTGGCAAAATTGCCCCTACTTTAACTATCATAAAAAGTCGGCCTACGAATTCAAGACTTTATTTAGAATTTACTTGGCCATTTTAGCTCCTCGCTGCACTCTCAACAATTTATGAGAAAAATGCTTCCACTTTTGATCCTTTTTTAAGATATTCTCAAAAACTAACTCGCCCCATTTCATGTTTGATTTATTCACGTGACCTCTAAGATTGCGCTGTAAATACAATAACCTTTATTGAATAACTCTTATATAGTAACAGGATAAAATTAATGGCCACTGATCATGGTAAATTCTTTAAAACATACAGCTCAGGAAAAAAGTCCTTAATTTATTAGATTTAAGTAAACAAATCGTCAACCTCACTGACGGCATTCAGAGGAAAAAATGATTTTCTTCACCTTTGGCCAATGGATTGACTGTCTATATAAAATAGAATAATAACACAAGGATAGAGTGTCAGGCGGCAATTCTATACAAAGAGAAAAACAGAGAGAGTCAGAAAAAGCTAAATTGAAATTTGCCACCGCCCGACAAACTATTTATTATATTAAATTCTCTTACTTGTTAAGGAAAAAAGATAAAGAACTTTGCTGCTGGATTCAATGACAGATCTTCATTTTCGATTTACATATACTGTGTCAGGTATGCCTAATCATCTATTACAAGTTTTCATCTTTGGACAAAACACGAACAATCAATTTCGATTTCTCATAGTTGTATTTACAATAATTAAGAGTAATAATTATAATTTTCCACTGATATCTTGAAAAAGAGAGAAACATTGTACATTTCCACAAAGTCGCTTACCTACCTAATAAGACAATTTTTTTTTTTTTTTTGGTCTGTCATTTAATAAGGCTCAACAAGGGGTTTAAAAATATAATAAGACTTAACAGGGACGCTATTTTAGCATTTTTCCGGTTTTTTAAATGATCAAGTGGTGCGCGCACACGCGGTGTTCCATGGAGCCGATGCCTCCTCCTGCCACATGTGCCTTTGACCTTGGCGTCGACCAATCATGTGTCCATCATAAGGAACGATGCCCCCTTGAAATGGTATTATCTGGGGCCGAGAGTCTTCATGGCTACAGCGGCACTTCGGCTCGTGATTGGATACGGGCACGAATCAAGCTCATGACATGCTCATCGGGCAGTCATGACGCTTACATGAATCCATTCCAGCTACGCATATATATGGAAAGAGCCTGCCAAGGCCGGCCATTCTCGGTATAGAAGGGAGAGAGAGGAGAAGAAGAGAGAGGGGGGATTGTGAATGGGGGAGGAAGTGAAGATGGCGGAGACAGCAACAGCAGCAGCAGCAGCAGCATCAACTAGGACGCCCCACTTTGTGCTGGTGCATGGGATTGGAGGGGGAGCATGGTGCTGGTACAAGATAAGGACCCTCATGGAGGGCTCCGGCTACACCGTCTCCTGCCTCGACCTCACGGGCGCCGGCATCGACCCCACCGACCCCAACACCGTCCTCACCATGGACGACTACAACAAGCCGCTGCTGGACTTCCTGTCGACCTTGCCGGACAACAAACAGGTTCTTTATTCTATTCTCTATATTAGTCCATGGATATAATCATGTGCGGGTTATTACAAGCAGCCAGCTCTTGGTGGGTGACAGTTGATCTTCGGCTGATGATCTAACATGAATTTCGGATATGGTGGGTGACAGGTGATCTTGGTGGGTCACAGTGCAGGAGGGCTATGTGTAACTCAGGCTTCAGGTAAATTCCCCGGGAAAATCGGTGTCGCGGTTTATGTGGCCGCCACGATGCTCAAGCATGGTTTCCAAACAGATCAAGACTTTAAAGATGTAAACTTTCTCTTCTCAATCATTCATCCTCCCTCCCTCCTCTCTCTCTCTCTCTCTCTCTCTCTCTCTCCATGGCTACTTTATGAATTGCAAATTTATGCGGTATGCCAATCTACGATTGAAGTTCGGTGAAGGTGTAGAGAGTATAGAGACCTTAGAAGCAGCAAATCCAGGATTATGTCAATTAACTGTCCCGTGTCCTCGTTGATCGGCTGTCCCTAGTTTGTCCTCTTGCTAGGCCCCTAGATTACCCACCGTGCAGGACAATTCCGAAAAGGTTGGAAATTTATGGTTCTCATGATTGGTCAAGCTCTGTTTTTTTTACCCAGTGACGTGATTTTCTATTCACCAAAATTACCATGTCTTTCTGAGCTTACAATAAAACATGCTTTGGAGCAGGGGACGCACCTGATTTGTACTTTTGTAGGACCAAGGAAAAAAAATTGAAACAAAACCCAACAAAAGCATTCGGATTTTGATTCTGGGTTTTTTGTAGTTGTCTTCTAATCTTCTAATGAATTAACTATGTAACCGCAAATTTTTTTTGAAAAATCCCATTTTTAATTTCCCGGAAAATCTGCGCTACAAAGGGGCAACTTGACCCCTCGCCTCAGATTTGAGTCAGCATGAATGATCAATCGGCAAACTGTTGAAGATGAAATCGAAGGAAACGAAACCCACCAGAACTTCCAGTAGCCAAAGGAAAACTCGGTGGCCCTTTCGATCTCCAACCAGACAATGTGCATCATCTGATGTGTGCGGTCTCCCTTCAATAATTATCACCCGCATATTTTGTTGCCTTCCCCACTCTCTCTCTCTCATCCATCCCACTAAAACCAAACACCATTGTCTTTTTCCTCTTCTCCTTTTCATTTTTTGTGGGTGAGATTGCAATGTGTCCGTCTGCTTGCCGAGTGCTGTAGTGGAACTGGCCCGATAAGGATGAGGAGTAAAGTCCTGGGCACCGCCTGATGATGTTCTGCGTGGACATAACCGGAAGTGCAACGTGGAGGTTGGGAGTTGAAATTGATTAGGTTGATGTCAACCTTTGACAGGGAACACCGGATCTATCAGAATTTGGGGACGTGAACGATTTGACGTTCGGGCAGGGACCTGATAAGCCACCAACAAGTGCAATAATTAAGCAGGAATTTCAGCGCAATATCATTTATCAGATGAGCCCTCTCGAGGTATCCCCCACCTCTTTTATGTTTCGACTAACGTGTGGTTTCGGTGCAGCTACGTCGTACCGATCACCATGACTCGGGTGCAGTTCGAGTTCATAATTGAGGATGTGAGGCACGTCACGAGCGGCCTTCGGTAGTGCCACGTTTGATTAGAAAGCGATTGATTGACTTGGTCTTATACGGCGACGATTGCAGGACTCGACGCTGGCCGCCATGCTGGTGAAGCCGGGGCCGCTCACAGCGCTGCTGACAGCGAAATTCCCCAAGGAGGACGACGAGGGCGTGGAGAGCGTGAGGCGAGTGTTCATAAAGACGGCGCAGGATCGCGTGGTGAAGCCGGAGCAGCAGGACGCGATGATCGCGAGGTGGGCGCCGGTCGAAGTGTTCACGTTGGACAGCGACCACAGCCCTTTCTTCTCCGCCCCGTTCTTGCTCGTCGGATTGCTCGTCAAAGTCGCCGCTTCTTGTGGATGAATGAATGAGGGAACGAACAATCTTTGGGGTCTTGATTTTGGCGGGATCAAGTCTGCGTTCTCGTTATCTCAAAGCTATTTTTTCTGGAACTACTGCTCTCGAATAAAAGAATTGGTGCATGTAATAATGAAAGACCTCTATTATGTGAACGGCGTTTAGATTCAAATAAAATGATTATTTAAAATGTTTGTGCAGAGAAGAGCATCAATGGCCTATTAGCTCAGTTGGTTAGAGCGTCGTCCTAATAAGGCGAAGGTCGCAGGTTCGAGACCTGCATGGGCCACTTTCCACTTTTTATTTTCCCTATCTTTTATCCTCTTTTGGCTTAAGGCAAGAATTGGTGCATGTAATAATGAAAGATCTCTATCATGTGAACGGCGTTTAGATTCAAATAAAATGATTATTTAAAATTTTTGTGCACAGAAGAGCACCAATGGCCTATTAGCTCAGTTGGTTAGAGCGTCGTCCTAATAAGGCGAAGGTCGCAGGTTCGAGACCTGCATGGGCCACTTTCCACTTTTTATTTTCCCTATCTTTTATCCTCTTTTGGCTTAAGGCATGTATAGATGGCTCTCTTTCATTACATTCATAATTTATCATTTGAGAGGACCAAAAAGGAGTTGAAGGAAGAAGAAGAAGATCATGGTCTCCTCTGTGGGAATTCTCGGCTCGACCTACTACTACTTTCTTTTGATTAGACAGTTTGATTTTCAAAAGATTACGGATGCGTGCTCGGGCCATTCTACGGTCTCTTAATCACCGTGAAGTCGCTCCTCCCCATCCCAGCGTGTTCAAGACACGAGCAGCTTCGATGCCGGGGAGAATCCTACCGAGAGATGCGTTTGCAAGTAGAGATGCAGTGTCCGGTTTACATGAATCTGTAGTCAATTGGTTCGAAGCATTCATCTGAGAATGCAGTTGTTTAGGCTGACTAAACTATCACGAAAAGCGCTTACTTTGAAACCAGAGTGCTTCTTCCGGGAAATCCTGCATGCTGGAGAATGCCGAGATGCCAAAGGAAGATGCAAATGACGAGTGATTCACTCACCAGGCTAATCATAGCTGAAAACTGGACCGACGAAAATCACAACAAAAGTTTGAAAATTGAGTTTCAAGAAACAGTATCTCAGTTCTCCCTATCCATGTAGGTCAAACTAATGGTTACCTCACGAGACAAGCGAGAACGTTGATAAGATGTTTATTTCCGGCGGCTAGCTTCGCCCGCTCAAAAGAAATGAAAGACCTCATCAGAAAACACACGAAAGGTGACTACAATGCCTCAGGCGTCGTGTGCGATGCAGTACCTCAGGCCTCCCGTGCGATCCTACTGTATAAATCAACCAGAAAGTCTATGAACGATCACTCTCGGCCAGCCTTCTCGAGCTTCTCCATTTCTTCGCGATGCTTCTTCTCTGCCTCCTGGAGCTCTCTTTCGGCATCCTCCTCTTCCTCAATTTCATCAAGATCATCAAATTCCTTGGTTGCCGCCATTGCTTTTAGAACCGGATCTCTCAGTTCAGATATCAAACCACCACCAACCTTGTATTCTTCTTCGTCACCAATCAGATATAATCGCTGATCGGGTCCTGTTGACATCGGAACATCGACGGCCAACAACTTATAATCATACTGCAAATAAGCATGAGATCTATGTCAGGTAGCATGATTAGACTGCTATTTAATTCCCTCGCAAATTTTTAAGAAGATAAAGAGTCTCAATACTAACACTAAACTATTCTTTTTTTTTTTTTTTTTTTTTGGTAAGGTAAGCAATATATTGACTTTTAACCAAAACTATACAGCAGGGGACTAAAATATTCATTTATCTTCGCACAAAAAGGGAAAATGAAAATTAGACTGCTTCCCAGCAACAGAGGCATTTCTGCTCCAGATGGAGAAAGAAAAGCATAAACAAGTGGAATTTGTTATTCTATTCCTCATCGTACATACAAGTTTTAAACTATCCAGAACTCCTTAAATGAGAGTGACTGGAAACTTGATCAGCCTAGTCTAGTCAGATTTTGCACTGTCTCAAATAGCCCCACCCTACTGAGAAGCCAGGAACAAAAAGTGCTGAGAGCAACGCAGTAGCACAAATTTGAATACTATATTTTCTTTTTGGTTGGACAATTTGAATGCTAAATTGAGAAGCCACACTCCGTGATCGAAACTTGAATTAGGTATGCACGGTAGCATCAGGGCCCCTTTCTTCTCACGTACATTTCTTGTAATTTGAGTTATGAAATCTCATTCATTCTTAAGCAACAGGATTCATCCTTACCTCATAAATAAATCAAAGTAAAACAAACTACTAAATGAAAGAGGTTTTAAAAACAGAGACTCAGTAATTTATCTTTGAGAAAAACATAAGCTTTTGAGAAAAATTACAACAAAAACAAGTTTACTATGTGAAGCAGACAGGTCTAATTAACAGCAAGATGATGTCAAATGCTGATAAATAGCAGGAAAGGAAAGTAAACTCAAGCTAACATTAAAATTATGCTCAAACACTTGGAGGCCAGTAGGTATAGGTGCAAACCTGGCCCTTTTTCTTCTTCACTTCAACGCTGACTAGGCCCCTTCTTTCAGAACCGCGTATAGGGAATATGAGAAAACACCGCTTGCTTCTAAGCCTGGGTTTGAACCTTTTGAAGGTAACACTGCCGCCAGACATCACGTAAGCTCTTAATTCTGATCCAGTAAGAGGGGCCCCCATTACCTCAAGAATTCCAGCGTGTGTATTCAGCTTCCTCATGGCCATTCTATAAATTCTATCTGGATTAATTGTAAATCTTGCACGGACATACAGGCCCTTAAACACAAAAGTAAAAAGTCATAATCAACAAAATGGGACAAGATTAACTGCAGTGGTATAATCTGCCAAAATCACACTATTACGGGAAGGAGGGGTTTCCTCATGTAGACATTGACAAAACCCATGATGCGCAATCAAAGAATGCTCGGAATATATCCAATTCTAGGTAACCATGACAGACAGACATGAATTACTTTAAGGTTTTATGACTGGGAAGTAATTGGTGATAATATTCTAGATTGATCATGTTGGTAAAAAGGAATTAGCAAACAGTGTTTGGAATTATGGGGCCCAGAATCACATGGTTATTAGCTTGTTATAAGGCCTTCAAAATCCCAAACTAGGCTTGCTGATGGTACTGTGTTCTGTTCACAATGACAGTTGCCTGCTTCATATAGCAAACTCAGATAATCATGACTTGGCAAGCCTGCCTAACCAACATCTTTCGCCCCATAACTGGAAGGAATTCATTGGGCCAATAGAGAAACTCATGGCCTCAAGATTTTTTGTAGGACCCCCAAGAAACTGTACAAAGAAGTTGCCTTGGAGAATTGAGAACTTGAAAGACTGATATACCAGACAGTATTCCACTTACAGCCACTTCCCATTTACTTAACTAAAAGCCAGACCAGCGGCAGAACCTGCACTGTAGCAGAATGCCACATTGCAAATGAAGCTGCTAATTTAAAAACCAAAGACATTTGACAAACTCACAGTCATCAGGAAATCCAAGGTCCTTGCCTTGCTTATAACAATTGTTGGTTGGGTAATCAACCTCGTGCTCCAATACCAGTTGAGAAAAAGGTAAGCATTTAGTGGTGACACACTCATCCAAATGCTGTCCTCCTAACCGTAAGGTCTTGCTCTTATCATGGCCTTGACATACAGAGGACGGACTAAAATTTAAGAATACTGCAATCACCGAGACAGAAATGCTGAGCACAGGCATTCAATCATTCCCAATACAGTTGTACCACCTCTCTAGCCAATAGAAACGACTATATTACACGGATAAATGAACAAAGTAGGAAATTCACGAACTCACAGCAAAGGCGACAATAGCGGATGAAAGGGCAAGGAACCCGTACTTTGCCATCCCCTCGGAGATCCCGACGAAGGTATTAGCAATTCCAAACATGATCCTCCACAACAAGGCGCACACCAACACAGCCGCAGCCCCCACGAGGACCAAGTAATTGCTCCTCAAGAACGACTCCACTTGAAGCCCGATGGCCTCCCGGTATTTGCTAAACGTAGAAAGAACCGACATTGTCGGCTTCTCGAAAACCTTCTTCGCAAAACCCCCGTTCCCCGAGCTTTGGAACGAGAAATGCCTAACCCCATAGCAATTCAATCTCAACGGACCGAGTCCCGCCGGCGAGAAGCTCTTCGACGAAGCCTGGCCCGCCCTAGGAGGGAGCACCTCGGACGCGGCGAGATTACCGAACGCTCTAGACTGGCACGAATTCCGCGCGGTGCCGGCGGCCGAGCTCGACGGATAGGAGAGAGGAAACGGGCGGGGGAGAGAAGAAGGAGGGGGCGACGAGGAGCCGGCGGCGGCGGCGGGATCGACGGCCGCGGTGGCGACGTGGGAGGAGGAATGCGCGCCGGCGGGGGACGATTTCGGGAGGTGGAGCTGGTGGCGGTGGCGATGCAATCTCAGAACGCCTTGGAGCAATCGCGAGGAGGGCTGTGACATCGTAGTGGGCGATTAGTACGGAATCGGAGCTCGAACGCCGCTGCTTCGATGCAGAATTGAAGGACGCGAATTTTGCCGGAGACTTGCGGGAGGAAAGGAAAGGAGGGTCGTTGACGCGAGGGAAGTGCTCCTCCCGGAGGGAAGCGCAGTCGATAGCTTGATGTTGTACGGTGCAGTCAGCGGCGAGGGAAGACGACGACGACCATTCTTTGATCTCGTCTTCTACGGTTCGAACCTGGGTTTGGGCCGGAAGAGGCCCAAGCCCAAGTGAATTCTAAAGCATCCAAAATAGGGGCAGGCGATTCCAACTTCCGCATAGATTCTATCTATAATTTAAAATTTATCCGGTGTAAAAGGTTCCTTATTTTTTGGAACCTAAAATCTATCCTGTCATAGATTCCTTGATTTACTCAAGTTCCACCTTTATTATAAATCAAATTATTGTAGTGAATCATCATTTTTAATGATTTACACTTACTATTAATGCACTAATCACAACTTATTTTTAAACACATGAAGAATATAAAATATTAATAAAGTAAAAGTCTTGATCATAATATGAAAGCTCATACGAGTAGTTCTATATTATATACTTATCATCAGATGTCATCGAACATCACAAAATTGTGTGGAAACATAAATTAAGAAAAACAAAAACTTATTCAATTTTTTGAATTTGAAATCTACCTTACATATTCTGAAATTTGGAACCGGAGAGAGAGAGAGAGAGAGAGAGAGAGAGAGTGGAGACCAATTGGGAAATGTTTCGGCTTAATCTTCAACCTTTGTTATTTTTCTTTGCATGAACCCAAGAAGCAAGTTTTGGCAATTCATGAAGACCTCCGCATGCCAACTGCTACAAGCTCAATGTATATGCAAGTTTTTGGCAAAAACACTAGAAGCACCGGTTTCAAAAAGCGATCGGAAAGAAAAATCCTTCCTTCCAATCCAAGCGTCCTACTTACATGAGAACCTGATATGTTAGAAGTTCAAAAAGTGCATCGGAGTGACAGAGAGAAGCTCATCAACCATGAAACGAGGAGTTCGGCTCCTCATACTAGCGCACGCTTTGATTTCACGAGATTTGTTTGCATGGATGGAAAGATCGATGCACCCCGCAAGGTGAAGTTAGTTGACAAGTATGATGACGAAGAGCGAGGACACAAATGGATCAGAAACCAGTAGCTCCAACGTTGTGTTTATGGTCTAAAAGCTTTGAATCTGGTAGCTCCTCCAATGCTTAATCCCGTTTTGTGGACAGGTGAATTAGAACTGTTGCAAGGGCATGGCAATTGCAAATTTGACAGTTCAAACATGACAGGAAATTGAGGATAGACATAGCTATATCACCTTATCAACAAACGTGAGTGAACACAAAATTGGAGTAACCTATCTAGTTTTGAATCCGCTTGCCTGCTTCCCGACCTGTCCCCTCATGATCCAAGAGTTGGAGGCTTCTTGTTGAGGCCCACTTAAATCTATCTGTACCAGCACTCATTAATAGGGAAGAGACATCAAGTAGAAATCATATTTTGGCTAAAAGAGAGCAGAAAGCAAAGTTCCGCCCGAAAGATACAGTAGAAAGAGTGGTGTTTTGAGAAATAGACCTTGTAAAATGCTAATTACATTACATGAATAAGCAAACTCATGGAAGGGAAGAGATCATACGAGCACAAATTCTAAACAAACCCAAAATGAAAAAACTAAAGGCAGAGGAGAGAGCACAAGATTGCTCATTTCTTACCTGCTTCTTGACAATCTCAGTCTCTTCAACTTGGCTACCTTCACTACTATAGCCACATATGCCTTGTGTGCTGCCTGATCTGCAAAGCTGAAATATGCTCGTCTCCAATCCTTCTTGAATTGCAAAACACCGAAAAAGCCCCAGAACCCAATCGCAAATCCAAGCATTACAACCGCATAGAACAACATCCGATCAAGCTTATCCTCTTCATGTGTATCTTCAGGGTGAGGGATTTTCTGTGGTTGAGGCGTCTCGGCCGAGGCATTTGTTTCTCAAAAGATCACCACGAGTAGAGGATTGCCAGCATAAATGGAAGGATCGTCGAGTGTTTGGATTTGATTCCCTTTTGGAATCTGCCCCATAAGGTCGTTTTGCGACAAGTTGAGGTGAGCTAGGGATGTTAAAGCTGAAATGCCTTGCGGAATCGTCCCTGAGAGATGGTTGTTTGAAAGATCAAGAGACTCGAGTGATGTCATGTTCCCAATGCCAATGGGAATATTTTCAGAGAGATGGTTGTGAGACAAGTTCAAGCCATGCAATCCTGAGAGGAAAGAAAGTTCTTCGGGGATTGACCCATTCAAAAAGTTGCTAGAGAGATCTAAATTGACCACAAGTCGAAGAACAATTTTGGTGTACTCATTATATCTTCCCTTCATGATCTCAACCACGTGCTCTTGACCCCAATTCACACTGGCTTCAAATGACAATGGATTTATATCTTGTATAGGAGCGATGGCCACAGATCCAAATGAATTGGTTTGATTCAAGTTGATCATGCCGCTCATATTGCCGAGACAACGTGGGATTGCTCCCGTCAAATTGTTCATTGCCATGTCTAATATTGTCAATCCTGAAAGTGAGCAGAGTTGAGGAGGGATTCTGCCGACAAACCTATTCTCTCGTAGCCTCAGGATCAACAAGGACTGAAAGCTTTCGTCAAACCATGTCGGAATGCTTCCAGACAAATTATTCTCTCCAAGGTCTAAAATTACCAGACCTGTGCAATAATCTAAAGCTTGAGGAAGCTCCCCATTAAGGCGGTTTCTATTCAAGTGTAGGGTAGTAAGGTGGGGCAATGATCCAAGTGAGCTAGGAATTACTCCGGACAACTTATTGAATGACAAAGTCAAGAATGATAAAGAACCGTTCCAACAGTTTGGAATACTTCCAGATAGGTTATTATTGGCAAGATTTAAATCAAACAACTCCATGTCACATAATGATGACGGTAGAGTACCATTGATTAGGTTATCATCGAGATACATAATATGTACCTGGTACATAATACCAATATTTGTTGGAAGAGAACTAGAGATCAAGTTGTGGGAGAGATATAAATAGGAACAATTAATAAACATGTTGGGCAATGGTCCAGTAATTTGATTGTAGGATAGATCGAGCCCTGAAACATTCAAGTTAGCTGACCATTTTGGCAAAGGCCCAGTAATCTGATTGTAAGATAGATCGAGCTCAGAAAACGTCAAGTTGGCTGACCATTCTGGCAAAGGCCCAGTAATCTGATTGTAAGATAGATCGAGCTCAGAAAACGTCAAGTTGGCTGACCATTCTGGCAAAGGCCCGGTAATCTGATTGTAAGATAGATCGAGCTCAGAAAATGTCAAGTTGGCTGACCATTCTGGCAAAGGCCCAGTAATCTGATTGTAAGATAGATCAAGCAAGGAGAATGTCAAGTTGGTTGGCCATTCTGGCAAGGGCCCAGTTATCTGATTGTAAGATAGATCGAGCCAGGAGAGCGTCAACTTGGCTGGCCATTTTGGCAAGGTAATCTGATTGTAAGATAGATCGAGCTTAGAAAACGTCAAGTTGGCTAACCAATTCGGTAAGGGCCCAAAAAGAGAAGCATTGGAGAGTTTGATATATGTGGCGTTCACTTGTGTCCGAATCCATCGGGGAACTTTAGCTCTGAATTTACAAGAGTTCATCCCAATAATCGACAGTTGGAAAGGGGGTATCCAGCTGGGTTTTGCCTTAAAACTCAAATTATTATTGTCATCGATCCGCAACTCCTTGAGCCTCGACAAATTAGAAAAATGGATTTCAGTAATCACACCTTCTAAAAGATTATTGCGAAGAAACAACTCTTGCAAAGCCCCCAATTTCCCTAATGACTCAGGAATATGCCCCCCTAATTGATTACTAGAAAGATATAACGATCTTAATGATGACAACCGACCTATTGATGGTGGAATGGTGCCATTCAATCTATTGCCCGAAAGACCTAGTGTTTCCAAGTTTGACAATGATCCAATGACACTAGGGATTGGACCGAAGAAGAAATTGTAGGAAAGTATGATACTTTTTAAGTTTGTGAAGTGCTCCAACCAGTTGGGTAGAGCACCCTTAAGATAATTTTCACATATCTCTAGACTCTCTAAGCTACTCTCGATGAGTCCCGATGAATTTCCTTGGGTCGTTGAAATCTCTTCTCCGATTTGGTTAAAACACAAATGCAATGACTTGAGGTACCGCATGTTCTTTAAGAATAAGAATAAGCCTCCTTCAATGCTGTCAAAAGCATTTTCCTCAAGATTGAGATGAGCAAGGCTTGTAAACTTGTCAAACCACATGGGAATTGATGAGTTGAAAGAGTTCCATGAAAGATCAAGATATTGAAGAGAAGTCATGTTTTGAAACAAAGTGCTTGGAATGAGACCTTCAAAAAGATTATCTGGAAGATCAAGGTACTGAAGATGAACAAGAAACGTAGAATTGGCCAAGTGATTAGAAGACATATGAAAATTATCTAATCCACAGCCTGATAAGCTCAAATGCGTTAAAGCTGGGAGCGTGCTGATCACCTGCATGAGGACTCTTTCATTCACAATCATTGAGCCACTCAGGTCAAGGTACTTTAGTGATTGAAGATGAGAAACCCACAGGATATCATCCACAACCAAATTTTCATATTCATTATGAAGATCGAGGACTTCCAACTTGGTGAGATTTCCCAATTGTTGGGGAACCGTTCCA
This sequence comes from Eucalyptus decipiens, assembly GCA_014182575.1. Classification (NCBI taxonomy): domain Eukaryota; kingdom Viridiplantae; phylum Streptophyta; class Magnoliopsida; order Myrtales; family Myrtaceae; genus Eucalyptus; species Eucalyptus decipiens. Next base: position 57,157,514 of record CM024615.1, read on the forward strand.
TGGAAGTTGGCAAATGATAGATTGAGGTACCTCAATTGTTTAATTGAACCGATGAATTCAGGTATTCTTCCATGATTGGAATTGATCCCGCTTAAGTCCAAATGGTTCAAGTATCTCAAGTGGAGCAAAGAAGAGTTCAACTCACCACGAGCCAGGAGAAGCTTCGCACCCATGCGAAAATAAGTACTGGTTTCGTCTTTTGTTGGTTGGGGTAATAATTGGAGATTGATGACATGACCATATACTCTATCACAAATCACTCCTTCCCACTTGCAGCAATCTTTGCCTTCCCATGAAGAAAGCAAGCCAGACGGATCTATGAGGCTTCGTCGAAGTTGGAGCAGAGCCTCTCTTTCTTGCTCTCTGCAAATGGACGTTGAATTGTTACAAAAGCACACACCTGAATTATCTAAAACAAGTAATAGAGTTACTAGTGTGAGCACTTGGGAATAATATCTCCCCATGAGCAGTGAGAGAGAGGATGAATTCATGTTTTAGAGTGGAGATTTTGACGTTCCTCTAATAAAATCCAAATCATTTATAGAGAAGGGTAGGGAGAAATTTCTTTTTTTAACGTGACAAGTTGTGGTGTCGTACATGCACCTTATGTCCATGCATGTGTATCATGTATATGCAGCGCATTTAAGGTCCACATATGATAGTCGTCATTGGGGAGAAAAGGCTCATCCATTCTTGCAGCTGGAGTTCGTAAATTGATGACCGGACCCCATCTAGACGAGACATCCCCGTCAACTTGGAAGTAAAAGCAACGCCATTTCGGAGATTGCAGACAAGCCCGTCCAATATTTTGCAGTGCTGGTCTTGGGTAAAGTCAAGTCTTTTGGGTCCATGTCATTATTCATATCAAGGTTGTTTCTCGGTCTACATTGCGGGTTTCTGAAGACAACGTCTATTTTACGTTTTTATCTTAACTAGATTACCAACTTTGGAACAACAATGCTAACTGGTCTTCTTGCTAATAAGGATGATGGTAATGTACCATTCATTAGGATTTCATGGAGACATAATAAAAGAGGTAGAGAGATTTAAACTGTCGGAGAGATCCTAATTAGAACCGCTAAAAGGTACATATATTGGGTAAGGACGTGGTAATTTGATTGTGAGACAAATCAAGCCACAAAGTTCACATGTTGGCTGACCATATAGGCGAAGCCTCCAAAATGGAGGCATTGCAGAGAGAGAAGCCATGGTCCTCCACTTGCGTCTGCATCCATTGTGGAAATGTCGATTCAGTTGGGATTTGCCCTAGAAGTTAGGTAATTATCGCTAATATCCAAATACTACATGCTAGACCTAGTTTATGTGGAGTGTGGATCGCTCGGGCATAGGGAGCAAAATTTCGGAGCGCGGAATGTCATTCGTGCCAAACAATATGGGTAGACTTCTTTTAATCATGTAATTAGTATCATACATGATTTTTGCAGTTACAACAAAGATACTATAGGCAGTATAATGTGTTTCTAACTTATCATGTTCAAACAAGAATTATTATTTTAAATTGTGTTTTGAATTACAAAAAATATCAGCATGAAAAATATATCTCGAATAAATAATAAAGATTAGTACATTGGAACGTCTAAAATGCTCATTTTAGTATATGAATGCATTCTCATCTCAGATGATATTCTATGTACCTAGGATTTACCGGCCGTGTGAGAGACGAATGCATACATCTAGCATATCGAGTAATTGCCATGTGAGAGGTGAATGCATACGTGTTCCGTTCAATTAAAGTTCATGAAAATGAAAGTCCGCGCATAACTCCAAGTCAAGTCAATATTTACCACTTTTTAAAGTTCATGAAAAACCCACCAATAGCTCCAAGTCAAAGTCAATGTTTATGACGTTTCAGAATAATAACTTACTTCATCTTTAGAGCTAGTCCAGTATTCTTGTTTATTTCTGCTTTTGCGACGTAGTAAGTCCAATAGAGTAGTAGTCATGCCTCACATAATCAGTATCATAGCTGGAAAAAGTTGAAACCGGGAGGCGTTTGCCTTTGCCTACTGCTATAAGCTTATAACACTGACTCATACCATATCATTTACCTTTGGCTGAACGAGTGTCCATGTTGATTTGGTTGCATTTATTTCTTTTTTCCATAAGTAAATATCGTGTATTCGCAAAACTGCAGCAACTGTGGGAGGACAACTGTTTTACTACCCTCTGCATTTATGCAAAAGCTTCATTCTCCCCCCTTTTTTGTTAAAAAAGATTAAATCTAGATTTGCGAGACTTTTTCCATAACGTGTAATTAATGAATTAGTTGCTCGAAACACAAAAGCAAGTCACAAAAACTTTTAGACTTTCTACTCAACAAATAAAGATTTTTCAGAAATTCTGACAGACTACACTTGTGGAGAGATTTCGTTATGTACACGCATTCTGTTATTATGAAATGTAAAAACCCGTCAATTATAGGTAAGGTAACATTGGTAATCCACGTATAACTCCAGATAAAGTGAACATTCTCTCTCTCTACAAAAAAAAGAAAAAAAAGAAAAAAAAGAAAAAAAAAAAAGAACTTCCCTAAGGATACGTGTCGATGTCGTGATCAATTCTTAAATATTTTGATCGCATCCTAATAAAAAAGAACTTAACATTGATACATTTTATCAATTAGATTGAGCAATAAAACAAAAGCAATATAGTGTCTATCGTAAGATTATTATGGTAAATTTATAGAAAGAAAATGGCTCATTTTTTACCTTAATTACATCATTTTCATTCAACTGATAAAGTTTCTAGCTTTCTGCATTGTAGTCGAGAACTTGGAATTAACAAGAACATTCATCATATGCTTCTGACTAATTACTTCGCATGAATTTCCAAGCTTCTGTTATTCTGAAAGCGCTTCCATAGTTTAGCATCAAGAGTAGAAAGGATTGGCCTCAACCGTTTCATCTGATAATGGACATGAACATTGTTGGATCCTCGCTCGAGCGGTTCCACCCTAAGCTTCTCATTGTTAAGAAGGTGCCTTCAGTATTGGTACCTCAGACAGGAAGTTCTTGAATAAAGCATGTGCCAGAGAGAGAGAGAGAGAGAGAGAGATACATTGGCACTTCAACACCACAAATATATATGCTTTTCCACAAACACATAGAATGGCCTCTACAGCAGGCTCATGCTTATCCTTCTTCCTCTCATCACTTAGCATGACTGAATCAACTCAATTAAGCTCTTCTCCTGGCTCTGCTTCCTATTAATGTCGAAATATGTCTTGAGCTTGAGTTTGTAAGTGAAAGTCTAAATTCATACAAGAGATTTTCTATTTGGAAATTCGATGGACAAATAAGCAACAAATTTAAAAACTTAAAAGTAAAGTCCAAGTTGAATTAAGTTTCAGAACAAATTAGGGATATCAACTTTCCAAATTTGGGTTGGATTCGGCAAGGCCTAGAGTTTCACCTTTGATATATAAAATAAGCAAATCTCTTTTGGGAGTTAGCCTTGTTGATTCGCCGTTCATGGAGAGTTCTTGGGTCTGTGGAATTCTCATACCATTGTTGGCGAATAATTCGTGAATTAAGTCTCATTAAGTTGGTGTTCAAGCCGTGAAATCATGCAGTAAGATTTGGATATTTCTTTGTGATATTGAGAAATATTTTGTGAGAAATTGTGAAGAATAAACATTATTGAGTTTAATTAGAAAAAAATTTAAAAATAATAAATTTTGTCCATATAAGCGCCAGCCATGCCACGTAGGACAACTAGCATCCACATCAGCGAATTCCAGCCAAGATGGACTCAATTTGCTAAAAGTGAAAAAAAATTAGGACTCAGTTGGCAAAATTAAAAGATTTAGGACTAAGTTGACAAAAGTACAATAGGTTTAGGATATTTTGGACAATTTTCCTACATTTTCATGTACCTATCCTTCCTTTGATTTATGAAATGTGTCAAGCTGGAAGATCATTTGAGTGATTTGACAATGATGGCGGGCTATAGTTGTGAGCAGCTTTTAAATAGCTTTTCTAGTTTCTCCATTTAGAGTTCATGGAATGCAAAATGCATTTTTCCAAAACTCGAATTTCAAGGATACTAAAACCTGTGCTACATTAAAGAAAAATTCGCCAACATAAATTGAGATGGGTCTATGATGCATTGTCTAAGCTGGAGCAAAGCTTCTCTTTTTTGCTCTCTGCAAATGAAAGTTGAGTTTTTAGAGAAGCAAACACATGAATTATTTAAAAAGAGCAATAGATTTACTAGTGAAAGGACTTGAGAAAAATATCTCCCCATGAGCAACAAGCGATGGTCTCGCAGGAGAGAACAAATTTATGCTTTAGAGAGTGGGGGTTTAAGGATCCTCTAATTAAATCCAAATCAATTATAGAGAAGCAGAGGGGAGATTTTTCTTTCAATATGACAAGTTGGGGTTCCAAACATGCACCTTATGTGGATGCATGTGTGCCATCTCGAAGGATGTATGTGTAGCACATGTAAGGTCCACGTATCATAATCACTGTCCAAGAAGAGAAGGCACATCCACTCTTGCAATTAGAGTTTGTCAATTGATGATTGAGCCCCATCCAAAGGACAGAATTCAACCTCTAGAAATTAGTCCAAGTGAAAAGTAGCTCCACTAAGGAGATAGTGGAGAATTACGCTTAATTTATGCAGTGCCGTATACGGACTAAGTCAAGTCTTAGGGGTTAATAATTGTTTCTCTGTATAAATGCGTGCTTATAATAGTACCGCTCAATTCAAGTTATGATTTTTACTAAAATATCAATTTCGAAATAATGATCTTAATTAGTCTTGCTGCTTGTGCAACGCACAAGAATATGTTGGTCATTGCTTAAAAAGCAAGACAATAGAAAACGCCATCGAAAAATATATTGCAATTACTTTCACAACATCACAAATGTAATTATTTTCTGAATTCTTCCCCCACAACACCTATGTTAAACTTGAGTTTGCTTTGCCCATAAAAACTCTAGATAAATGATGATTTTGACCTTAGAAAACATAAACGGTTCAATCTGTAAAAGAACTTTCTCTATATAGGCTTTTCTTTCAATAGAAAGATACAATTTGATTCTTTAGTTATGCGTTTAGTGTTTCCCATGGGTGTAAATCACTAAACAAATAGTGATGGTAATAAAGCAAGGGATCATTAGCGCAATTCATGTGCAGCAAGTGAAAGGGTCATAGGACCATTCCAACATATAAACCACACTAAGAAACTCAGAGCTATCAAAAAATAAAACAAGAGAAAAATCCTCCCCAGAAAAAAGAATCAGACCGCATATGTATCTTATTTTATAGAATAAAAAAAAGGTCTGACAACGAGTAGGGATAAACATTCAATATCACTGCTAAAAGCATTTAAAAAAAAAAGAAAAAGAAAACAAACAAAATCTAACCACCGACTATGTTGTAAAGGAAAATGTAGCATCGAGCTTTGGATGGATATGACATGAGAAGGTTTGAGGAATTCAAACTCAATAAACAGTTCAAATCTTCCGTAGACTCAAAACCCGTGCAACCAATTGATGATTAGTTATAATGCAGTAACGTTTATCAGAGATAAAGCCTGGTTTAGATTGGAGAACAGCATGGTTGTTTTTTACCGCGGAGATCAAAGGTCGCTAACGAAGGGGAAGATAAGAGAAGCTAAGGATCGTATTTTGTCATCAATTTCGATACTCGTAGATTGGAATCAATCAAGAGGCCTTTGAGCCTAAAAAACACAGAAAGACCAAGGTAAAATATAAACATAGTTGAAGGAAGAAAACGAAGTTTTGGCAAATTACTTCGACGAGTTTCTAGGATAGATGGGACAATCATAAACTGCAACATTCCTCGTTAAGGAAGCAAGTAGTTGCGTAGAAAACCCACGACCCGATGTACTTTACAAACCAACTTGTGATCAAGTAAACTTAAGTAATTTAAGATGTTGGTAAGGTTAAATTCAGATTCTACACAGAGGCTGACAATACATAAGCTTCCAGGCAAACTCATCCTGTGCAAACTTTGAGAACCGGGAACATCCCCATTTTCTATTGGCAAATCAGCGCCTTCGCCTTCGACTTTATCTTTCTTGGTCAAAGGAAGGAAACAAACAACTTCAGGTTCAGGGGACAAGCAAAATTCAGGCTTGCGGATGGGCACTTAGAGAGACAATAGAAGCAAATATTCATAAATGGAATTAAAAAAGCTGCAAAATTTCGGTTGAGATTTCTGATTTAGTAGGTAAATTCCTAATGTTGTTGCTAAAAATATGCGGATGGGGCTGCAAAATTTCCGTGTTGGCGTTACATACGCCATGCTAAGTGGCTATATTGAAAACCTTAAAATAAAAAGTATCTCTAAAAAATTTACAAGAAAGAAATTGAAAAGAAAGGAAGAGAATTGGGAATTTGGCAAATCTACAATCTTTAACTCTTTTTCTTTTTGAAATTTGGCGGATTTAATATTAAAACTTGCCTAATTAAAACAAATATCTCATAAACCCTTGCTTTAGATTTCTCATCGCTTGTTTGAAATTTTCAAAGCCCTGTTTTGGGCTTGAAACCTGGTTATGTTCAAGTTAGAGCGTAATGGTGGAGAGCACTCATGCATCTTCCACAATGGAAGCGTATCTTTCTATACGTAGAATTCATATTGTGCAACAAAGTTGCAAACCTCACAGCAGTCTAGTTTCCAAGTTGAACTTATTTTCTTGAAAATTGATTGAATAAAAATAATAGATTGAGCACCACTATTTTACTATAGAATCAAATCGAATCCAAGTCATACATTTTTTATCTCGACTTCATTTTGGTCTCAATTCGCCATGCTAGAGTGGGAGAGATCAAGCCACAAAAGTGATATGTTAGGCTCAACACTTGAGCAAAGCCCCATACATAGAAGCACTTGAGAGTTATGACATGGTCCTCCTCGTGTCTCCATCCATTGTGGAAATGTTGCTCCAAATGATTCCAAGTTGGAAAATGGGCCACTAGGGATCTGCCCTAAAAGTCAAGTAAATCGTCGCTAATACTTCAAGGCTAGACTTAGGTTACTTGGCGTGTGGACTGGGATGTGGAACAAAAAAGGGATTGTGAAACTACTTGTCAAAAATGTGGTACGATAAAGGTGGACTTCTGTTGAGCATGTGATTAGGATAAGACCTATTTTTGTAGTTACAATATAGATGATATAGGTCGTATAATGTGTTTCTAACATATTTGAGCCACTAAGTTTCATGTTCACACAAGAATTACTATATATAATTTAATACAAAAATATTATCATGAAATTAAAGCTTAGGTAAGTAATAACGATTAGTGTATTAAAATGTTCACAACACTCATTTTACTTTATGGGTATGTTCTCATCTCATAGGATGTCTTGTGCAACCGAGGTCTAAGTGCCTTATGGGAGACATATTCATGCATCTAACATATTTAATAGCAGTAGAGAATCTAATCTATCGTTTTGGTTTTCAATCATAATAAAAAGAGAATTTACATGTTCCTTTATTCTCATAGGATATACTATGCATTCTGAATCTACATGCTGTGTAAAAAACGAATGCATGCATCTAGCATATCTAACAATAATAATAAAGCTAATCTACCGCTTTGGTTTTCAATCACAATAAAAAAATAGTTTACATGTTCCTTTCAATCAAAGTTCACGAAAATGAAAGTCAATGAATAACTTACACGCCAAGTTCAGAAACTGTGATCACTTTTTAAAATTCATGAAAATGAAAGTCTCTACATAACTCCAAGTCAAAGTCAACATTTATAACTTTTCGAATGATCGTCACTTCCTTCATCTTTCCAATATTCTTTTTATTTTGGGATAAGTGCAATAAAAATTCTAAAACTTGTTGTGAAAATACAATTAAGTTTTATGCTTACAAAAGTACAATCAAGTTTAAGGGTGCACTTGGGAATGGCCATAGGAAGGAGCTTTGAGTGTCCAAAACCCATTTGGCCAAATATTGGGTGTTTGGTAATAACTTTGAAAGATCAAGCCACAAAGGTGATCTGCTAGGCTAAACACATGGGCAAAGCCCAATATATGGAAGCACTTGAGAGAGTTATGACAAGGTCCTCCTCTTGTGTCTCCATCCATTGTGGAAATGTTGCTCCAAATAATTCCGAGTTGGAAAATGGGCCACTTGGGATCTGTCCTAAAAGTCAAGTAAATTATCGCTAATACTTCAAGGCTAGACCTACGTTACCTGGCGTATGGACTGGTATGTGGAACGAAAAAGAGATCGCGGAACTGTTACTTGTCAAAAATGTGGTACGATAAGGGTGGACATTTGTTGAGCATGTGATTAGGATAAGACTTAATTTTGTAGTTACAATTTAGATAATATAGGTCGTATAATGTGTTTCTAACATATTTGAGTCACTAAGTTTCATGTTCACACAAGAATTACTATTTTTAATTCAATACGAAAATATTATCATGAAATTATAGTTTAGGTAAGCAATAACGATTAGTGTATTAAAATGTTCACAATGCTCATTTTACTTTATGGGTATGTTCTCATCTCATAGGATGTCCCGTGTGCCTAAGGTCTAAGTGCCTAGTGGGAGACGAATTCACGCATCTAACATAGTTAGTAATAGTAGAGAATCTAACCTATCATTTTGGTTTTCAATCATAATAAAAAAAGAGATTACATGTTCTTTTCTTCTCATAGGATATCTTATGCATTATGAATGTATGTGCCAAGTAAAAAACAAATGCATGCATCTACTATATCTAATAATAATAAAAAATCTAATCCCTCGCTTTGGTTTTCAATCACAATAAAAAAAGAGTTTACATGTTCCTTTCAATCAAAGTTCATGAAAATGAAAGTCAATGAATAAATTACACGCCAAGTTTAGAAACTACTGATCACTTTTTAAAATTCATGAAAATGAAAGTCCTCACATAACTCCAAGTCCAAGTCAACATTTATGACTTTTCGAATGATCGTCACTTCCTTCATCTTTAGAGCTACTCCAATATTCTTTTTATTTTGGGATAAGTGCAATAAAAATCCAAAACTTATTGTGAAAATACAATTAAGTTTTATGCTTACAAAAGTACAATCAAGTTTAAGGGTGCGTTTAGGAATGGCCATGGTTGAGTGTCCAAAGCCCATTTGGCCAAATATTGCGTGTTTGGTAAAATTTTTGAAAGATTAAGCCACAAAAGTGATATGTTAAGCTAAACACCTAGGAAAAGCCCCATATATAGAAGCACTTGAGAGAGTTATGACATGGTCCTCCTCTTGTGTCTCCATCCATTGTGGAAATGTTGCTCCAAATGATTCCGAGTAGGAAAATGGGCCACTTGGGATCTACCCTAAAAGTCAAGTAAATTATCGCTAATACTTCAAGGCTAGACCTACGTTACCCGGCGTATGGACCGGTATGCGAAACGAAAAAGAGATCACGGAACTGTTACTTGTCAAAAATGTGGTACGATAAGGGTGGACATCTGTTGAACATGTGATTATGATAAGACTTAATTTTGTAGTTACAATATAGATGATATAGGTCGTATAATGTGTTTCTAACATATTTGAGTCACTAAGTTTTATGTTCACACAAGAATTACTATTTTTAATTCAATACGAAAATATTATCATGAAATTATAGTTTAGGCAAGCAATAACGATTAGTGTATTAAAATGTTCACAATGCTCATTTTACTTTATGGGTATGTTCTCATCTCATAGGATGTCCCATGCGCCCAAGGTCTAAGTGCCTTGTGGGAGACGAATTCACACATCTAACATATTTAATAATAGTAGGGAATCTAATCTATCGTTATAGTTTTCAATCATAATAAAAAGAGAGATTACATGTTCCTTTCTTCTCATAGGATATCTTATGCATTCTGAATCTACATGCCATGTAAAAAACCAATGCACGCATCTAGCATATCTAATAATAATAAAATATCTAATCTACCGCTTTGGTTTTCGATCACAATAAAAAAATAGTTTACATGTTCCTTTCAGTCAAAGTTCGCGAAAATGAAAGTCAATGAATAACTTACACGCCAAGTTCAGAAACTATTGATCACTTTTTAAAATTCATGAAAATGAAAGTCCGCACATAACTCCAAGTCAAAGTCAACATTTATGACTTTTCGAATGATCGTCACTTCCTTCATCTTTAGAGCTACTCCAATATTCTTTTTATTTTGGGATAAGTGCAATAAAAATCCTAAAACTTGTTGTGAAAATACAATTAAGTTTTATGCTTACAAAAGTACAATAAAGTTTAAGGGTGCGTTTGGGAATGGCCATAGGAAGGAGCTTTAACTGTCCAAAACCCATTTGGCCAAATATTGGGTGTTTGGTAATAACTTTGAAAGATTAGGCCACAAAGGTGATCTGTTAGGCTAAATGCATGGGCACAGCCCAATATATGGAAGCACTTGAGAGAGTTATGACAAGGTCCTCCTCCTGTGTCTCCATCCATTGTGGAAATGTTGCTCCAAATAATTCCGAGTTGGAAAACGGGCCACTTGGGATCTGCCCTAAAATTCAAGTAAATTATTGCTAATACTTCAAGGCTAGACCTACGTTACCCGGCGTATGGACCGCTATGCAGAACAAAAAAGAGATCGCGGAACTGTTACTTGTCAAAAATGTGGTACGATAAGGATGGACATCTGTTGAGCATGTGGTTAGGATAAGACTTAATTTTGTAGTTACAATATAGATAATATAGGTCGTATAATGTGTTTCTAACATATTTGAGTCACTAAGTTTCATGTTCACACAAGAATTACTATTTTTAATTCAATACGAAAATATTATCATGAAATTATAGTTTAGGCAAGCAATAACGATTAGTGTATTAAAATGTTCACAATGCTCATTTTACTTTATGGGTATGTTCTCATCTCATAGGATGTCCCGTGCGCCCAAGGTCTAAGTGCCTTGTGGGAGATGAATTCACGCATCTAACATATTTAATAATAGTAGAGAATCTAATCTACCGTTTTGGTTTTCAATCATAATAAAAAGAGAGATTACATGTTCCTTTCTTCTCATAGGATATCCTATGCATTCTGAATCTACATGCCGTGTAAAAAAACAATGCACACATCTAGCATATCTAATAATAATAAAAGAAAAATATAATCTACCGCTTTGGTTTTCAATCACAATAAAAAAAATTAGTTTACATGTTCCTTTTAGTCAAAGTTCGTGAAAATGAAAGTCAATGAATAACTCACGCCAAGTTCAGAAACTATTGATCACTTTTTAAAATTCATGAAAATGAAAGTCCACAGATAACTCCAAGTCAAAGTCAACATTTATGACTTTTCGAATGATCATCACTTCCTTCATCTTTAGAGCTACTCCAATATTCTTTTTATTTTGGGATAAGTGCAATAAAAATCCTAAAACTTGTTGTGAAAATACAATTAAGTTTTATGCTTACAAAAGTACAATCAAGTTTAAGGGTGCGTTTAGGAGAGTTATTACATGTTCCTTTCTTCTCATAGGATATCCTATGCATTCTGAATGTACGTGCCAAGTAAAAAACGAATGCATGCATCCGGTATTTCTAATAATAATAAAAATTCTAATCCCTCGCTTTGGTTTTCAATCACAATAAAAAAAAAAGAGTTTACATGTTCCTTTCAATCAAATTTCATGAAAATGAAAGTCAATGAATAAATTACACGCCAAGTTTAGAAACTACTAATCACTTTTTAAAATTCATGAAAATGAAAGTCCGCACATAACTCCAAGTCCAAGTCAACATTTATGACTTTTCGAATGATCGTCACTTCCTTCATCTTTAGAGCTACTCCAATATTCTTTTTATTTTGGGATAAGTGCAATAAAAATCCAAAACTTATCATAAAAATACAATTAAGTTTTATGCTTACAAAAGTACAATCAAGTTTAAGGGTGCATTTAGGAATTGCCATGGTTGAGTGTCCAAAGCCCATTTAGCCAAATATTGCGTGTTTGGTAAAATTTTTGAAAGATTAAGCCACAAAAGTGATATGTTAAGCTAAACACCTAGGAAAAGCCCCATATATAGAAGCACTTGAGAGAGTTATGACATGGTCCTCCTCTTGTGTCTCCATCCATTGTGGAATTGTTGCTCCAAATGATTTCGAGTTGGAAAATGGGCCACTTGGGATCTGCCCTAAAAGTCAAGTAAATTGTTGCTAATACTTCAAGGCTAGACCTAGGTTACCTGACGTATGGACCGGTGTCACGACCTCTCTTTTTCCGTCCGGGGGAAAAGAAAGAAGGTTTGGGGGTATTTGCCTAAAGAAGCGGACCAATGGCCTTGGATTAAGCGCGGGCTCTCCCAAGCCCATACCTTACGCGACATTGGATTTTGAATTTTAATTCTTAACAACCTATGTATTTCTAGGAGTCGCCACTAACCTATTGGGGTCGGTTAGAAACCAATCGAGACACAGGAGTGTTATCTCGATTCCTACGCAACTAGAGATTTCTAGGAACAGGGACTTGTTTACGCTAATGTTTCTATTAGCGCCATTGCGGTACCACTAACTTGAAAGATTGTTCATCTTAATGGCCACACAATCTTGATTACCAATTATAATCTTTATATAACCGCTAAGCGTCCATGCAAATGTTTTTGTAGGTTTGTTTTCCTTAATGTCTAGACTAATCCTAACATAATTTAGAAGAGAAATTTACACTCAAATTAATGAAAAGCGGTGCGCAAGTAAATATCCAAGAAATTGAAATGATTTGAAAACAAATGCGGAAAAGGAAAACCCGATTCAAGTCGGGCAAATAATATTACATGGCCTTGTTATCACGCTCGGGACAGGACCCCCATGAGCGAAATGGGAATTCAAATATGCATGAAATTACTCTATATGCATGAAGTTACTTTAAATAATTTTAATCTACACAAAATGGATTATTTACAAAAATGGTTATAAAATACCAAAATAGCATTAAATTATGAAAATGACCTTTTAAAATTAGGAAAATTTCATATATGTCATTTCTATCCTAATTTGATGCTATCTAACATTTTTTGATTTTTTTTTGAAATTTTCATATTTTTCTCTTTTTTTTAATTATTATTTAAAAAAAAATTCCTTAAATCGATCTATGCTAACATGGAGTAACACAGCACATGAATATCACAATAATCAAGCTCAAATTGACCGTTTCAAGATCGAAGCTTAGTTTGGGCATTTTGTCGAACACTTGGTGTGCATTAAACTAGCCCCAATAGTTTCCTCGAGCCATGTTTGAGGCCTTCAATCTCAACGCATAAGCAAACTTATATGGAAATGAAGTATCAAGATTATACTACCACATGCAAAGAACAAGATTAGATAGAAATCATAGCTTAAAACACACTAGAACCAAGCTAAAATCATCCTCTAATACACGGGTTTGAGCTGATTTTGCAAATCTGGGTTTGAACCCAAGTCAAGCAAACAGGTTACATGCTCATATTCAAGCCCCGACACTTATCACATGGAAGATCTAAGGAAAACATTACTTAATCCGAATGAAAGTAGGTAATATGGGCTTTCAAATGCAACAAACATTACGGAAAACGATCAATCGGACACATCGAAACGAACTCTTCAAGAAGCACACATGCAAAGTCTTGAAGAGATTTCAACACTAAGAAAAATTCCAGCCTCAAAATCAGTTTTTCATATTGGTTTTCCTCTTGATTTTCATGATCAAAATATGTTCAAACTCGAACAAAAATACATCTAGGATACTTACCTTGCTTCCTAGTTTCTTTTGCAAGTGGTTCTTGGTCGAACAAACCAAGAAATTATCCTTGAGGAGCACGTGGAAGTTGGCTCATTCAATCTGGAAATGAGATCTACAGAAAAAAAGAACTGACAATAAAGGTTTTTGTTGACTTCTAAAATTAGACTTCAAGACCTCTTTTGTTGGAAAACTTAACATCAAACCAAACTATATCTATTCTAGTTTGGGGTAAAATTCAAGCTTTTCCTCATTTGTCTTTCAGTTTTCTCAAAAACACTCGATTTCCCTCACTCGTGACCAACCGAGCTCAACACCTAGAAAAATTCTGAGTGTTTCTTGGCCTGCCAGGGGGTGTTTTTGGAGGGCTTTAGGAGGCCTTTCCGATCTCCATTTTGGATGTGCGACCTATGGATGGAAATATCTTTGAGTGAAGTTTCACTCTCTAGTTGAAGGTTTTAGCTAATTTTGGTTGCAAGTTTGCGAAAATTTCCCTTTTCTCTCTAGAAGTTGATTTGGAATTTCTGGGTTTGTTTTTCTGAAGTTGCTTCTGAGGGCCTCTTTGGGGGACGACTGTGAGCTCTCTCCTCTCCCTCTCGTCTCCTCTCTCTCCTCCCTCGAAAGACCTTACTTCAGTGATCTTCCCCTTAACTAGAGGATTTTTGGTTTGTATTTTGTCCACCTATCAAGCCTGTCAACAGGGCTACTTCACCCACTCTCTGACTTAGTCAATTTTTCCACTTCTGTAGCTATTGAGTGTCTAGATTTGGTGCGATTTTCCGTGCCTTCAGTAGCTTATTTCTGACCAATGTTTGTCCACTTGCAGTACCAATGATGGTCTTCCATCACGTGCAGTTACCGGGCTGGTTGAGCAGCTGAGGAGGATATGGTGGGGCCACCAAGTTGCTTACTCAGCAATTTCGAATTAAGACCTAATTGTGGGCTGGGTTTTGGTAACTAGTTTGAGTGCTTTAATTCATCAATTTGGCTGCGGTTTTTGATCAATTAGCAAGTACATGTATAGTAGTTTAAGATCTTGACCAGATTTTGCAATTGTGCCTACCCAATTTTGTAAGAAAGTCCCTCAAACTTAGCTATTTTCGGCAGAAGTACAGCCCAAGTGCCATAACTTGGCACCGTGGGACACTTAGGTGCTGCATGATAACACTCCAAAGAAGTGTTTCTGGAACAATTCTGTACGGATTTTGTTCAGGGGAACAAAAAAAGAACAAAAACGCGTTTGGTTGCGTTTTGTTCTTTTTTTTTTTTTGAGAACAAAATAAGAAAAAAAAAGAAGCAACAAATTGTTGTTTTAGCACATTAGAAAACAAAAATGAAGAAACTTTTTTCTCTTCTCTCTCTTCTTCTTCTCTTCTTCTTTTCTTCTTCTTTTTTTCTTCTTTTTCTTTCGCCGGTCACCGGCCTCGGCCATGGCCGGCGGCCGCCGTCGAGGGCCGGCGACGCCGTCGAGGGCCAGCGACCTCGCCGGAGCGTCGCCGGCCCCCGGCGAGGCTCGGCGTCGCCCCCGCCGGCAAGGCCAAGCCTCGGCCGGGGGCCGGCCGAGCCTCGCCGTGGCTGGGCGAGGCCTGGCCCCGTCGGCCGGTCGCCGCCGGCGGACCGACCCGAAAGAAGAAAAAAATTAAAAAGAAATGAAAAAATGGAAAATAAAATAAAAATATTAAAAAATTAAAAGAAACAAAAAAGAATAAAAATTTACCAAACGTGTTTTGTTCATTTTTTATTAAAAACAAACGTTACAAACGCGTTCTTTTGTTCAAAACCGTTCCCGTGAACATAAACACTTTTTTTGTTTTTGTTCAGGGAACAAAAAGAAACAGAAATGTTTCCATGCGCTCCTTAAGTCATAACTTTAAAATGGTACACTTGAGTGCCAGTTTTGAAGTTAAATGGGACACTTAAGTGCCACTCCGGCGAAGATCCGGCCAAATGACTTACGTGGCGACTTTCCGGCGAGTTTGGTCCAAAACGGCGTCGTTTTGCACGCTGACGTGGCGGAGAAAATGCAAAAACGATGCCGTTTCGTGTCTACATATAAATAATAATATAAAAATTAATTAAATTAGATTTAAAATTAATTTTATTTAAAATATTCAAAAAATTTAAAAAAAGTTTAAAAATTTTAAAAAATTAAAAAATTAAAAAAAAAAGGGGGAGGTCGAACGGGCGGGCGGGGGTGAGCCCTCGCCACCGCCGCCTCCCGCCGTTGCGGGAAGGGCCGGCGACGAGGGGAGGGTCGCCGGGGTCGCGGCCCCGGTCGATCGACGGTGAGGGCTACGAGCCCTCGCCGGATCGCTGCGAGGGCCGCGACCCTCGCCCTAGATCTGGGTGAGGGCTGCGAGCCCTCGCCGGATTGCAGCGAGGGCCGCGACCCTCGCCCCAAATCTGGGCAAGGGCTCGCGGGCCCTTGCCGCCTGTCGGCCGGCCCCGGCCGGTCCGGCGACCCTGGCCGACCCTCCCCACTCCGTCGCCGGCCCTTCCGGCGGTGGCGGGAGGCGGCGGGCCCGCGAGCCCTCGTCGGATCCGGGCGAGGGCCGCGACTCTCGCCCGGCCGGGCGGCGAGGGCTCGCGGCCCTCGCCGTCGGTCGCCGGGGGCAACCCCGGCCGACCCTCCCCCTCCTTCGCCGGCCCTTCCTGGCGACGGCGGGAAGGCGGCGGCCGTGAGGGCTCGGCCCTTAGCAGCCCTATTCGACCCCCACCCCCTTTTTTTCTTTTCTTTTTTAAATTTTCTTAATTTTTAAAAATTTTTAAAATTTTCTTAATTTTTAAATAAAATTAATTTTATATCTAATTTAATTAATTTTGATATTATTATTTACACATAGACACGAAACGGCGTCGTTTTTGTATTTTCTCCGCCACGTCGTCGGCGTGCAAAACGACGCCGTTTTGGACCAAACTCGCCGGAAAAATGCCACATCAGCCATTTGGCCGGATTTTCGCTGGAGTGGCACTTAAGTGTTCCATTTTACTACGATATTGGCACTTAAGTGTACCATTTTAAAGTTATGACACTTAAGTGTCTCTCCGTGCCAAGTTATGGCACTCCAGGTGTTCCAACCTCGCCATTTTCTTATCCGAAAATACTCAATTCAAGGCAAATTTGGTCTTTTTGGCTCGATTTTATTGATTTGAGTTGGCCCAAATTCAATTTCAACTTAATTGGTGACCAAGATGATGATTTATGGGCTCGGGCGCAAATTTTGCAAAATTTGCGAATTGGTCCCTCAACTTTTAGAAATTGCATTTTGGCCCCAACTTGCCATTTGAATTCCAATCTAACCTCATGGGCTTGGCTAGTCACATTTAGATCATTGGCCCCAACTTTTTTTCTTTTCTTTTTTTTTTTAATTTTTTTTTAATTTTAATTTTTTTAGTAATAACATCTTCCATTTAAAACACTATATTAAATGCCTAGATAATCTATATGCAAGAATTTAACATGAAATATTTTTGAGCAAAAATTTAGGTGTCAACAACCGGTATGTGGAATGGAAAAGGGATCACGGAACTGTTACTTGTCAAAAATGTGGTACGATAAGGGTGGACTTTTGTTGAGCATGTGATTAGGATAAAACTTAATTTTGTAGTTACAATATAGATAATATAGGTCGTATAATGTGTTTCTAACGTATTTGAGTTATTAAATTTCATGTTCACATAAGAATTACTATTTTTATTGCAATACGAAAATATTATCATGATACAGTTTAGGTAAGTAATAACGATTAGTGTATTGAAATATTCACAATGCTCATTTTACTTTATGGGTATGCTCTCATCTCATAAGATGTCCTGTGCACCTAAGGTCTAAGTGCCTTGTGGGAGACGAATTCATGCATCTAACATATTTAATAATTGTAGGGAATCTAATATATCGTTTTGGTTTTCAATCATAATAAAAAGAGAGATTACATGTTCCTTTCTTCTCATAGGATATCCTATGCATTATGAATCTCCATGTTGTGTAAAAAATGAATGCATGCATCTAGCATATTTAATAATAATAAAAGATCTAATCTATCGCTTTGATTTTCCATCAAAATAAAAAAAGAGTTTACATGTTCCTTTCAGTCAAAGTTCACGAAAATGAAAGTCCATGTATAACTTACCTGCCAAGTTCACAAACTTTGATCACTTTTTAAAATTCATGAAAATGAAAGTCCACAGATAACTCCAAGTTGAAGTCAACGTTTATGACTTTTCGAATGATCATCACTTCCTTCATCTTTAGAGCTACTCCAATATTCTTTTTATTTTGGGATAAGTGCGATAAAAATATGAAAACTTGTCATGATAATACAATTAAGTCTTATGCTTACAAAAGTACAATCAAGTTTAAGGGTGCATTTGGGAATGGCCATGGGAAGGAGCTTTGAGTGTCCAAAGCCTATTTGGCCAAATATTGGGTACTTGGTTAAATTATTGTAATCCATCTTGAGGCAAAATTTGCCTTTAAAAAGGTGAAAGCCCAAGGTAGGTTCTAGGCTTCTTTGGGCTTTCAGCATTCTCGAAAGGCCCTCTCTAGGGTTTAGTATATAAATTTTGTTCCAAAACTATCATTGCTCAATTTTTATCTTTCTGTTTTTGGCCTCGTGATTCATTGTTCATCTTATTCTCCATTGAGTCGGGCGGCTTGGTTGCGCGTAGTTACGATGGGTCAGCGACAGGCTAGAGAAAGGTTGATGTGCTCACGGCTATCTTGGCGATCGTCACCTGCCAGTTGCACGACCTCTATGAGTTACGGTGACCCCGTGCAAATCGCGTTGTCGTGACCCAAATCTAGTGTGTCACCTCTATGAAGGGCCGCTTAAGGTCACGCAACCAAGCGGACCTTGTCGATGTCACGCAACCTCCGACGACCCAGATCTGGGTCGCATGACCCCTTGCTAGTCGCGGCAATCCAAATCTATATCACACGGCCTCCATGAAGGTCGCTTGAGGTCGCGCAACCAGTAGACCCTTGTTGAGGTTGTGTGACCCCAGGCGACCCTCACCGATCGTCTCTTGGGGCCGCCTGAGGTCTTATAACCTTAAATGTCGACCACCAACAACAAATTTCAATCACCAGAGACCCCTTGCCCTTGCTGGCCAACTTTTTTTTTTGACGAATTTTTTTTAATTACAAAGGTCATTTGTAAATATAATCTCTCTAAATATTATTTTATTTAAAGGTGCTTCATAATAAAATTTGAAATTACAATTTAACAAATACAATTTACATTTTGAAATTTTTTTTTAACATTTTCTCAAATAGTTTCCCCAAAAGTCCAATGACACACCCTAAAACTTATCAACTTTATGTAATCAAGTCCTTTAGTTAACTTTGGCCAATTTGGCTAATGAAAAATGTTGGCGTGACTTCTTTTTAATATTTCCTATCTCATAAGTGGCGACGACATGATTAAAATATAAAACATAATGCTAAAATGATGTGGATCTGATTTTTAATACAAATTTCATTTATTATAAATTATAAACAAGCTAAATTGAAATCCTAATTCGCTAGCGCCACAGGATGAACCTCGTCCCATCCTCGTTCCACGAAATCAAATCGTCCACCGACGGATCATTCATGAGCATGTAAGTCTTCATGAGAAACGGCAGCGACCTCTGGGAGTCGCCAACTATTGGCGAATCCCCGGTCTGCTCCCCCGGCATCGGTCCCCATGGGTGCCTCTCAAATTCCAAGCCCCAGGACACCTGAAGAGACTCCGAACCGGACAGTATCCATTCGAGTCAGCTCGCGGATGATGCTGTATTTTACGCTGAACCACAAAATCAATGCACACGAAGCATCCTCCCGCGAATTTGATTATGAAAAAGAAAAACCGAATAAGAGAATAAAAGAAACTATTCCTCTCTCTACTGGTGTTCGTCCCATGCGATAATTAATAAAACAAGTCCTTTTTGTGTCCCTTGCCCTGAAGCAACATATAGAGCATCAAAATTGATAAAAGAGAATAGGACAAATGGAAATATAGGCTACCTAGGATAGTGGAGCAAACGTGGTAGAAAAAGGCACATTTATTATTGCAATAGGAATTTGTAAATTGATGGCTGCCCGCATCCAGAAAATTGAATTCAACCTCTATAAATTAGTCCAAGTGCAACGCAGCTCCACTAAGGAGATAGTGGAGAATTACGCCCAATTTTTGCACTGCCGAACATGAACTAAGTCGAAGAGTTATGAGTTAATAATTATTTTTTATAAAAATGCGTGTCCACACCATTCATTTCACACTATCATTTTTACTAAATTATCAATTCTGATATAGTGAATTTAATTAGTCTCGTTGCCCATGCTATGCATAGGAATTTGCTGGCCATTGTTTATAATAATCATAGTCATAGAAGAAAAGGAACATCCATACTTGCAAGATATAATTCAATGGGACATTGTATATTGATGACTAGGCCCCCATCCAGAAGAGAGAATTCAACCTCTACAAATTAGTCCAAGTGAAAAACAACTCCACTAAGGAGATAGTGGAGAACTACCCCAATTTTTCCAGTGCCGAACACAAACTAAGTCTTAAGTCCTTTGAGTTAATAAATTTTTCTCTATAAAAATGCATGTCTATAATGGTACCGTTCATTTCACGTTATGGTTTTTTCTTAAATTATCAATTCCAAAATAACGATTTTAATTAGTTTTATTGCCTGTCCTATGCATGGGAATTTGCCGGCTATTGCTTTTAATAATCATAGTCAAAGAAGAAAAGGTGCATCCATTCTTGCAAGAGAGAGTTCAATTGGACTTTGTAAATTGATGACGAGGCCCATTCGGAAGATTGAATTCAACCTCTACAAATTCGTCCAAGCGAAATGCGGCTCCATTAAGGAGATCGTGGAGAATTACGCCCGATTTTTGCAGTGTCGAACACGGACTAAGTCTAAGTCTTATGAGTTAATAGTTGTTTCTCTATAAAAATGCATGTCTATAGCGGCACCGTTGATTTGAACTTTATGGTTTCTTTTAAATTGTCAATTCCGAAATAGCAATTTTAATTAGTCTTGTTGCTTGTGCTATGCACGGGAATTTGCCGGCCATTACTTATAATAATCATAGTTATAGAAGAAAAGGCACATCCATTCTTCCAACGGAGAATTACCAAAAAAGTCTTAAACCTATTGCAATTGTGTCAATTCAGTCCTAAACTTTTTTTTTTTTTAGCTAACTTAGTCCTAAACCATTTACAATTGTGCCAATTTAGTCCATCCGGCCAAAATTGGCCAGCTGGCGATGATGTGGACGGCTGATGTGGACACAGGCTATCTGGCGAAAGCTGACATGGCAATTTTTTGAATTTTTAATATTTTTTTTCTTTTTACTTTCTCCTTCCTCTGGCCAACCTTGCCGGCCAATGGCGAGGCCGGCCTCGCCGTCGCTGGGCAAGGCCCCGCCAGATCTGGTGAGGCTTGGCCTTGCCTAGCCATGGCGAGGGTCGACCTCACTGGCCCGGTGGCAGGCGAGGCTCCTTGCCAGATCTGGCAACAGTGGCCTCGTTGTCGCTAGGCAAGGCTCGCCTTTGTCAGTGGCCAGCGAGGCTAACCTCGTCAGCCCTCGCCTGTGGTCGGCGTCAGCCGGCCAAAGAAAGGAGAAGGTGAAAAAAAAAAGAAAAAAAAGAACTAAAAAATTCCAAATATATATATAAATTGCCATGTCAGCTTTTGCCAGACGGCCAGCGTGCACGTTAGCGTCGGCTGGCCAATTTTGGCCGAATGGACTAAATTGGCACAATTGTAAAAGGTTTAGGACTAAATTGGTTAAAAAAGAAGTTTATGACTGAATTGGCACAATGCAATAGGTTTATGACTTTTTTGGTAATTCTCACATTCTTCCAAAAGAGAATTCACTTGGACTTTGTAAATTGATGACTAGGCCTCCATCCAGCAGAGAGAATTCAACCTATACAAATTAGTCGAAGTGCAAAGTAGCTCTACTAAGGAGATCGTGGATAATTAAGCCCAACTTTATAGTGTCAGACATGACTAAGTCAAGTCTTATGGGTTAATGATTGTTTCTCTATATAAATGCATGTCTATAACAACATCGTTAATTTCACGTTATGATTTTTATCAAATCATCAAAATCAAAATAACGATCTTAGTTAGCCTTGTTGTCCATGCTACATGCAAGATTTTGTCGGCCATTGCTTAAAAAGCAATGTTTGGATAGGATGAGTTTGCTTGGTTGACCACTATGGCTGCGCATGGTAACATTCCCCAGCCCAAGAATTTCTATTCTTTTCTTCCCCGAAACAAAAAAAGAATAGAAATTCGTTTGATAATGGCAAGTTAGTTTTTTGTTCCCAGGAACAAAAAGTTAGCCCGGGAATGGTTTTGGAATAGAAATGAGAAGTAAAAAAAAGTTGCTTCTTGTTCCCGGGAATAAGTTTCAGAAATAAGTGAATTTTTTTTTCTTTTATTCATCTCTTGCTGCCGTTGCCAACCACTGCCCCCTACCGTTGCCGTCGCCGCCGCTGCCGCCGCCGGTCGCCGTCGCTGCCGCCGTCACCGAGAACGTTCGCCTCGTCCTTCCCTCTTCAGTCTGTCCTTCTTTGTCGCGTTCTGGTGTTTGTTCTTTTGCCCGCGGGAGAGAAAGAAGGCTGGGCTGGGGGAAGGAAAAGAAAGAGAGAAAGCTGGGCCAAAGAAAAAGGAAAAGAAGAAGTGGGCTAGGCCAGCCCAGAACGAGAAAAAGAAAAGGGCAAAGAAGGAGGGGTCGGGCTAGGGCTGCCTTTTTTTATTTTAATTAAAAATTTTAATTTTTATTTGTAATTTTTAAAATTGTTAATACCAGTAATGCAAATATTCCTAATGTCTATATGTGATGCATTTTAATGAAAATTATTTACTTTACTTTTTACTCTTTTGCATAGACTAATTCCTGATTTTCTATGCAATTAAGTCCTAAATAAAAAAGATAAAATTTAGGTGTCAATAATTATAGGTAAGAAAACTGACTATTTGTAAATAACTTCAAGTCAACTGAACCTTCTCTCTATCTCTGCCATAAATCAAGCAACTTCCAGGATAATATATGTTATTAACTTATTACTGCGACGGGTTTTGAAAATATTTTCGTTGTGTCCTAATGAAAAAGAAGAGAGGCCACAGATGATATAGTCTATCGAGTGTATTGCGTAGTATATATTTTTCTAAAAAGAAAAGGCAATGTATTATTGTGTATTTACCGGAGGAAAAAGCTGATTTTTTTACCTTAATTACTTTGATTTCATTCAACCGGTACGCTTTTTGCATTTTTAGTCGAGAGAACTTAGAATGAACAAAAAGAAATATGAAGTACTTCCAACCAACTATTTATGAATTTCCAAGCTTCCAGCATTTTGCAAGCACTTCAAAAGTTTTGCATCAAGTACAAAGGATTGACCAAAACCGTCTCATTTAACGATTGAATTTCCAAGCTTCTAGCAATCTTGTTGCCTACTTATTCTTCTTTCTTTCTTTTTTTATTTTTATAAATTAGCTTATTTTTATTTAATTTGAATAAAAATTGAATTAAAAATCATATTTGGACCAAAACAACATTTTAGTCACGTCATCGCCACATAGAAAAAGAGAGAAAATATTAAAAAGTCATATCAGTATCTTCCGTCAGCCACTCCCTATTTACTTAACTAAAAGCCAGATCCGCGGCAGAATCTGCACTGTAGCAGAATGCCACATTGCAAATGAAGCTGCTAATTTAAAAACCAAAGACATTTGACAAACTCACAGTCATCAGGAAATCCAAGGTCCTTGCCTTGCTTATAAAAATTGTTGGTTGGATAATCAACCTCGCGCTCCAATACCAGTTGAGAAAAAGGTAAGCATCTAGTGGTGACACACTCATCCAAATGCCGTCCTCCTAACCGTAAGGTCTCGCTCTTATCATGGCCTTTACATACAGAGGACGGACTAAAATTTAAGGATACTGCAATCACCGAGACAGAAATGCTGAGCACAGGCATTCAATCATTCCCAATACAGTTGTACACCTCTCTAGCCAATAGAAACGACTATATTACACGGATAAATGAACAAAGTAGGAAATTCACGAACTCACAGCAAAGGCGACAATAGCGGATGAAAGGGCAAGGAACCCGTACTTTGCCATCCCCTCGGAGATCCCGACGAAGGTATTAGCAATTCCAAACATGATCCTCCACAACAAGGCGCACACCAACACAGCCGCAGCCCCCACGAGGACCAAGTAATTGCTCCTCAAGAACGACTCCACTTGAAGCCCGATGGCCTCCCGGTATTTGCTAAACGTAGAAAGAACCGACATTGTTGGCTTCTCGAAAACCTTCTTCGCGAAACCCCCGTTCCCCGAGCTTTGGAACGAGAAATGCCTGATCCCATAGCAATTCAATCTCGACGGACCGAGTCCCGCCGGCGACAAGCTCTTCGACGAAGCCTGGTCCGCCCTAGGAGGGAGTACCTCGGACGCGGCGAGATTACTGGACGCTCTAGACTGGCACGAATTCCGCGCGCTGCCGGCGGCCGAGCTCGGCGGATAGGAGAGAGGAAACGGGCGGGGGAGAGAAGAAGGAGGGGGCGACGAGGAGCCGGCAGCGGCGGGGGCGGGATCGACGGCCGCGGTGGCGAAGTGGGAGGAGGAATGCGTGCCGGCGGGGGACGATTTCGGGAGGTGGAGCTGGTGGTGGTGGCGATGCAATCTCAGAACGCCTTGGAGCAATCGCGAGGAAGGCTTTGACATCGTAGAAGGCGATTTGTACGAATCGGAGCTCGAACGCCGCTGCTTCGATGCAGAATTGAAGGACGCGAGTTTCGCCGGAGACTTGCGGGATCGGAGGAAAGGAAAGGAGGGTAGTTGAAGCAAGGGAAGTGCTCCTCCCGGAGGGAAGCTGGAGCGCAGTCGATAGCTTGATGTTGTACGGTGCAGTCAGCGGTTGGGGGAAGACGACGATGACCATTCTTTGATCTCGTCTTCTCCAGTTCGATCTATGGGTTTGGGCCTGAAGAGGCCCAAGCCCAAGTTTGCATTCTCAAGCATCCAAAATGGGGTGGGGGGCGACTCTAGCTTCGGCATAGATTCTATTTAGAATCTAAAATCTATTTGTCGTAATAAGTTCCTACTTTTTGAAATTTGAAATCTATTTTATAATAAATTCCATGATTTACTTAGATTCCACCTTTATTATAAATCAAATGATTACAATAAATCATCTTTTTTAATGATATACGCTTACTATTGATACACTAATCATGACTTACTTTTAAACACATGAAGAACATAAATATTAATAAAGTAAAAGTCTTCATCATAATATTGAAGCTCAAACGAGTAGCTCCATATTATACGCTCATCATTAGACGTCATGGAACATCATAGAATTGCGTGAAAATATAAACTAGGAAAAACACAAACTTATTGTAGGTTTAAGTTCAAGTCGAACTTACCAATCAAAATAGGTTTTTAAATTTTTTGAATTTGAAATCTACCTTGCATATTTTGAAATTTGGAACAGGACAAGTTCTAACTTGGTCTGGTTCTTCGATTTCATGTTATAATTTGAAATTATGCTCAATCCTAATTCAAAATGGGCTACTGCTCTCTCTTGTGCTTCAGCTGCCAAATATCTTTCCACAGAGAGAGAAGGAATTCGTCTTTTAACATCGCTATCGCTAAAATAAGTTCCCTTTTGGGTGAAGGAAGTATGAATATCTTACCAATAATGGAGACCAATTGTTTCGGCTTATTCTTCAGCCTTTGTTATTTTTCTTTGCGCAAACCCAAGAAGTAAGTTTCGGCAGGTCAAAGAGACCTCCGCATGCCAATTACTAAAAGCTCAATGTAGATGCAAGTTTTTTGCAAAAACACTCGAAGCATCGGTCTCAAAAAGCAATCGGAAAGCAAAGCCCTTCCTTCCAATCCAAGCGTCCTGCTTAGATGAGAACTTGATGTGTTAAAAGTTCAAAAAGCGCATCAGAGTGACAGAGAGAAGCTCATCAACCATGAAACGAGGAGTCTAGCTCCTCATACTAGCGCACACTTTGATTTCACGCGATTTGTTTGCATGGATGGAAAGATCGATGCACCCCGTGAGGTGAAGTCAATTGACAAGTATGACGACGAAGAGACGAGGCCACAAATAGATCAGAAACCAGCAGCTCCAACGTTGCGTTTATGGTCTAAAAGCTTGAATCCGGTAGCTTCTCTGATGCTTAATCCCATTTTGTGGACAGGTGAATTAGAACTGTTGCAAGGGCACGGCAATCGCAAATTTGACAGCTCAAACATGACAGGAAACGGAGGATAGACACAACGTTATTGCCCTATTGGCAAACGTGAGTGAACACAAAATTGGAGTAACCTATCTAATTTTGAATCTGCTTTCCTGCTTCCCTACCTGTCCCCTCATGATCCAAGAGTTAGAGGCCTGTCGTTGTTGAGGCCCACTTAAATTTGTCTGTACCAGCACTCATTAACAGGGAAGAGACTACAAGCAGAAATCATATTTTTGCTGAAAAGAGAGAGAGCAGAAAGCAAAGTTCGACCCGAAAGATACAATAGAAAGAGTTGTGTTTTGAGAAATAGATCCTGTAGAATGCTAATTACATTACATGAATAAGCAAACTCATGGAAGGGAAGAGATCATACGAGCACAAGTTCTAAACAAACCCAAAATGAAAAACTAAAGGCAGAGGAGAGAACACGAGATTACTCATTTCTTACACGCTTCTTGACAATCTCAGTCTCTTCAACTTGGCTACCTTCACTACTATAGCCACATATGCCTTGTCTGCTACCTGATCCGCAAAGCTGAAATATGCTCGTCTCCAATCCTTCTTGAACTGCAAAACACTGAAAAAGCCCCAGAACCCAATTGTAAATCCAAGCATTACGACCGCATAGAACAACATCCGATCAAGCTTATCCTCTTCATGTGTATCTTTAGGGTGAGGGATTTTTTGTGGTTGAGGCGTCTCGGCGCTGAGGCATTTGTTTCTCAAAAGATCACCACAGAGTAGAGGATTGCCAGCATAAATGGAAGGATCGTCGAGTGTTTGGATTTGATTCCCTTTTGGAATCTTCCCCATAAGGTCGTTTTGCGACAAGTTGAGGTGAGCCATGGATGTTAACGCTGAAATGCCTTGTGGAATTGTCCCTGAGAGATGGTTGTCTGAAAGATCAAGAGACTCGAGTGATGTCATGTTCCCAATGCCAATGGGAATATTTCCAGAGAGATGGTTATGAGACAAGTTCAAGCCACGCAATCCTGAGAGGAAAGAAAGTTCTTCGGGGATTGACCCGTTCAAAAAGTTGCTAGAGAGATCTAAATTGACCACAAGTAGCAGAACAATTTTGGTGTACTCGTTATGTCTTCCCTTCATGATCTCAACCACGTGCTCTTGACCCCAATTCATATTGGCTTCAAATGACAAGGGATTTATATCTTGTATAGGAGTGATGGCCACAGATCCAAATGAATTGATTTGATTCAAGTTGATCATGCCGCTCATGTTGCCAAGACAATGTGGGATCATTCCCGTCAAATTGTTCACTGCCATGTCTAATATTTTCAATCTTGATAGTGAGCAGAGCTGCGGAGGGATGTTGTCGACAAACCGATTCTCTCGTAGCCTCAGGATCAACAAGGAGTGAAAGCTTTCATCAAACCACGTGGGAATGCTTCCAGACAAATTATTCTCTCCAAGGTCTAAAATTACTAGACCTGTGCAATATTCTAAAGCTTGAGGAAGCTCCCCATTGAGACGGTTTCCGTTCAAGTGTAGGGTGGTAAGGTGGGGCAATGATCCAAGTGAGCTAGGAATTACTCCGAACAACTTATTGAATGACAAAATCAAGAATGATAAAGAATCCTTCCAACAATCTGGAATACTACCAGATAGGCTATTATTGGCAACATTTAAATTAATCAACTCCATGTGGCATAATGATGACGGTAGAGTACCACTGATTAGGTTGTCATTGAGATACATAATATGTAACTGGTACATGATACCAATATCTGTTGGAAGAGAACCGGAGATCAAGTTGTGGGAGAGATCTAAATAGGGACAATTAGTAGACATGTTGGGCAAGGGGCCAGTAATCTGATTGTAAGATAGATCGAGTCCGGAAAATGTCAAGTTGGCTGACCATTCTGGCAATGGCCCAATAATCTTATTGTAAGATAGAATAAGGTCAAAAAACATCAAGCTGGCTGGCCATTCTGGCAAGGGCCCAGTAATTTGATTGCCATATAGATTGAGATTGGAAAACGTCAAATTGGCAGGCCATTCTGGCAAGGGCCCAGTAATTTGATTGTCAGATAGATCGAGCTCGGAAAACGTCAAGTTGGCTGGCCATTCTGGCAAGGGCCCAGTAATCTGATTGGAAGATAGATTGAGCTCAAAAAACGTCAAGTTGGCTGGCCATTTTGGCAAGGGCCCAGTAATCTGATTGTAAGATAGATCGAGTAAGGAAAACGGCAAGTTGCCTAACCATTTTGGTAAGGTGATCTGATTGTAAGATAGATCGAGTAAGGAAAATGTCAAGTTGGCTAACCAAAATGGTAAGGGGCCAAAAAGGGAAGCATTGGAGAGTATGATATCTGTGGTGTTCACTTGTGTCTGAATCCATCGGGGAACCTTAGCTTCGAATTTACAAGAGTTCATCCCGATAACCACTAGTTGGAAAGGGGGTATCCAGTTGGGATTTGCCTTAAAACTCAAATTATTATTGTCACCAATCCGCAACTTCTTGAGCCTTGACAAATTAGAAAAATGGATTTCTGTAATCACACCTTCTAAATGATTATTAAGAAGAAGCAACTCTTGCAAAGCCCCTAGTTTCCCTAATGACTCAGGAATATGCCCCGCCAATTCATTATATGAAAGATCTAACGATCTTAATGATGACAACCGACCTATTGATGGTGGAATGGTCCCATTCAATCCATTAGTCGAAAGATCTAGTGTTTCCAAGTTTGACAATGATCCAATGACACTAGGGATTGGACCTGAGAAGAAATTGTTGGAAAGCATGATACTTTTTAAGTTTGTGAAGTGCTCCAACCAGTCGGGCAAAGCACCCTTAAGATGATTTGTACATATCTCTAGACTCTCTAAGCTATTCTCGATGAGTCTTGATGAATTTCCTTGGGTTGTCGAAATCTCTTCTCCAATTTGGTTATAATTCAAACACAATGACTTGAGGTACCGCATGTTCTTTAAGAATGAGAATAAGCCTCCTTCAATGCTGTCAAAAACATTTATCTCAAGATTGAGATGAGCAAGGCTTGTAAACTTATCAAACCACATGGGAATTGATGAGTTGAAAGAGTTATATGAAAGATCAAGATGCTGGAGAGAAGTCATGTTTTGAAACAAAGTGCTTGGGATGGGACCTTCGAAAAGATTACCCGAAAGATCAAGGTACTGAAGATGAACAAGAGAAGTAAAATTGGCCAAGTGATTAGAAGACATATGAAAATTATGTAATCGACAGCCTGATAAGCTCAAATGCGTTAAAGCTGGGAGCATGCTGATAACCTGCATGAGGACTCTTTTATTCACAATCATTGTGCCACTCATGTCGAGGTACTTTAGTGATTGAAGATGAGAAACCCACAGGATATCATCCACAACCAAATTTTCATGTTCATTACGAAGATCGAGGACTTCCAACTTGGTGAGATTTTCCAATTGTTGGGGAACCGTTCCATAGAAGTTGGCAAATGATAGATTGAGGTACCTCAATTCTTCCATTGAACCAATGAATTCAAGTATTGTCCTATGATTGAAATCAATCCCGCTTAAGTCCAAGTGCTTCAAGTATTTCAAGTGGAGCAAAGAAGAGTTCAACTCACCACCAACTAGGAGAAGCATCGGTCCCATGGGACTAGTTTCGTCTTTTGTTGGTTGGGGTAATAATTGGAGATTGATGACATGACCATGTGCACTATCACAAATCACTCCTTCCCATCTACAGCAATCTTTGCCTTCCCACGAAGAAAGCAAGCCATGTGGATCTGAGAGGCTTTGTCGAAGCTGGAGCAGAGCCTCTCTTTCTTGCTCTCTGCAAATGGATGTTGAATTGTTACAGAAGCACATACATGAATTATCTAAAATAAGTAACAGAGTCACCAGTGTGAACACTTGGGAACAATATCTGTCCATGAGCAATGAGATAGAGGATGAATTCATGTTTTAGAGTGGAGATTTTGAGGATTCTCTAATCAAACCCATATCATTTATAGAGAAGGGTAGGGAGAGATTTCTCTTTTAATGTGACAAGTTATGGTTTCGTACATGCACCTTATGCCCATGCATTTGTATCATGTATATGCAGCGCATTTAAGGTCCACACATGGTAGTCGTTGTCAGAGAGAAATGGCTCATCCGTTCTTGCAGTTGGAGTTTGTAAATTGATGATTCAATCAATATCAACAACATGTCGTGACGCTTTGGTTAGGCCTACTACTATAGGCTACTTCTAGCTTCTATAGTGGCCCTTCCACTTCCACTTTGGTGTAGTTTTTGTTTGTATTGTACTAAATTGAACATAAGACGAGATGTCCCCATCAACTTGGAAGCCAGAGCAACGCCATTACGGAGATTGCGGACAAGCCCATCTAGTATTTTGCGGTGCTAGTCTCAGATAAACTCAAGTCTTTTGGGTCTGTGTCGCTATTCATATTAAGGTCGTTTCTTGGTTTACATTGCAAGTTTCCAAAGACACCGTTTGTTTTACGTTTTTATCTTAACTAGATTACTAACTCTGGAACAACGATGCTAACTAGTCTTCTTGCTCATAAGGATGATGGTAATGTACCATTCATCGAGATTTCACGGAGACATGATAGAAGAGGTAGAGAGATTTAAGCTGTCGGAGAGATCTTCATTGGAACTGCTAAAAAGGTACATATATTGGGTAAGGGCGTGGTAATTTGAGTGTGAGACAAATCAAGCCACAAAGTTCACATGTTGGCTGACGATATAGGCGAAGCCTCCAAAATGGGGGCATTGTAGAGAGAGAAGCCATGGTCCTCCACTTGCGTCAGCATCCATTGTGGAAATGTCGATCCAGCTGGGATTTGCCCCAAAAGTCGGATCGTTATTGCTAATATCCAAATACAACAGGCTAGACCTAGTTTATGTGGAAAGTGGATCGCTTGGGCATAGGGAGCAAAATATAGGAGCACGGAACGTCATTCGTGCCAAACGACAGGGGTGGACTTCTTTTAATCATGTAATTAGTATCAGACATGATTTTGCAGCTACGACAAAGATAATATAGGCAGTATAATGTGTTTCTAACGTATCATGTTTAAACAAGAATTATTATTTTAAATTATGTTTTCAATTACAAAAAATATCAGCACAAAAAATATATTTTGAATAAATAATAAAGATTAGTGTATTGGAATGTCTGAAATGCTCATTTTAGTATATGGATACATTCTCATCTCAGAGGATACTTTGTGCACCCAAGATTTACGTGCCATGTGAGAGACCAATGCATACATCTAACATATTGAATAATTGCCTTGTGAGAGGTGAATGCATACATGTTCCTTTCAACCAAAGTTCATGAAATGGAAGTTAGTGCATAAGTCCAAGTCAAGTCAATGTTTTTCACTTTTTGAAGTTCATGAAAATGAAAATCCACCAATAACTCCAAGTTGAAGTCAACGTTTATGGCATTTCAGAATAATAACTTACTTCATCTTTAGAGCTAGTCCGGTATTCTTGTTTATTTCTGCTTTTGCGACGCAGTAAGTCCAGTAGAGTGGTAGTCAGGCCTCACACAATTAGTATCATAGCTAGAAAAAGTTGAAATCGGGAGGCGTTTGCCTTAGCCTACTGCTATAAGCTTATAACACCAACTCATACCATATCATTTACCTCTGGCTGAACAAGTGTCACATTGATTTGGTTACATTTATTTCTTTTTTCCATAAGTAAATATCATGTATTCACAAAACTCCAGCAAATGTGGGAGGACAAACTGTTTTACTACCCTAGGCACTTATGCAAAAGCTTCATTCTTCCCCCTTTCTTGTTAAAAAAGATTAAACCCAGATACGCGAGACTTTTTCAATTACATGTAATTAACGAATTAGTCACTCAAGACATAAAAGCAAGTCATAAAAACTTTTAGACTTTCTACTCAACAAATAAAGAGCTTTTAGAAATTCCGACAGACTACACTTGTGGAGAGGCTTTCTTATGTACACGCATCCTATTATTATGAAACGTAAAAACCACCATTTGAGTGTCAATTATAGGTAAAGATAACACTGATAAACCACGAATAACTCCAAATCACGTGAACATTTTCTCTTCTCTCTCTCTCTCTCTCTCTCTCTCTCTCTACATTATAAAAGAACTTCCCTGATGATACTTATTGATGTGGCGATCAATTCTTAAAATATTTTGATCGCATCCTAATGAAAAGGAACTTAATAATGATTTTATCATTTAGATTGAGCTATAAAACGAAGACAATGTAATGTCTATCGTAAGATTATTACGGTATATTTATAGAAAGAAAAGGGCTCATTTTTTACATTAATTACATCATTTTCATTCAACTAATAAAGTTTCTAGCTTTCTGCATTGTAGTTGAGAACTTGGAATTAACAAGAAGATACATCAAATGCTTCGGACTAATTACTTTGCATGAGTTTCCAAGGTTCTGGTATTCTGAACGCGCTTCAATGGTTTTGCATCAAGAGAAGAAAGGATTGGCCTCAACCGTTTCATCTGATAATGGACATGAACATTGTTGGATCATCGCTCGAGCGGTTCCACCCTGAGCTTCTCACTGTTAAGAAGGTGCCTTCGGTATTGGTACCTTAGACAGGAAGCTCTTGAACAAAGCATGTGCCTCAGAGAGAGAGAGAGAGAGAGAGAGAGAGAGAGAGAGATGCATTGGCACTTCAACAACACAAATGCATATGCTTTTCCACAAACACATAGAATGGCCTCTACAGCAGGCTCATGCTTATCCTTCTTCCTCTCACCACAAAGCATGACTGAATCAACTCAATTAAGCTCTTCTCCTGACTCTGCTTCCTGTTAGTGTCAAAAAATGTCTCGAGCATGAGCTTGTAAGCGAAAGTCTAAATTCATATAAGAAATTTTCTATTTGGGAATTCGATGGACATATAAGCAATAAATTTAAAAACTTAAAAGTAAACTCCAAGTTGGATTAAGTTTCAGAACAAATTAGGGATATCAACTTTCCAAATTTGGGTTGGATTCGGCAAGGCCTAGAGTTCCACGTTTAATATATAAAGTATGCAAATCTCTGTCGGGAGTTAGCCTTGTTGATTCGCCGTTTATGGAGAGTTCCTGGATCTGTGGAATTCTCATACCATTGTGGGAGAATAATTCGTGAATTAAGTCTCATTAAGTTGGTGTTCAAGCCATGAAATCATGCGGTAAGATTTGGATTTTTTTTGTGATATTGAGAAATATTTCGTGAGAAATTGTGAAGAATAAACATTATTGAGTTTTATTAGGGGCAAAAAATAGTAAGAATGCTTGAATTACTCAAATGTAATTATAATCTCCATTGTGTTACTTTATTTATAGTGAGATCTCGCGATGCTCTCCCTACAGAGTAGGTCACACCGGCCAATCTATGCAAATCAAATGTCTCTTTTATTTCATTGTTTGATCACTTGTGGTTAGCATACTCAAATCAACAATATGTAATTATAAAACAGGTTCAACAGTGTTAAAATATGTCTCGAGTTTAAGCCCGAAGCGAAAAGTTGTTTTTGAAATAAATTGAAATAAACAGGTACACGAATTAATCTGTTGGACGTCATATTCTTAAAGCTGGTCAACGAATTTTGGAAGCAGTTGACCGAGGCATGTTTGCTTCTTCTGGAGTTGGACGAAGTAAATAAAAAGAGAAAGTCAATCTTTTACTTCTCTGTTGACCGAATCTTGGATGATTCGGTTTCTTCATGCATGCATTCTGGCGGTGGATTAAATATTTCCTCAAAAAGGCTTGCTCGTGGGTTTTTCTTATACGAAGCATCGTCGTTGGTCGAGGGGGGCTGCTGAACGTACGAGCCGTGGTGAGTTGCTGCTGCACGAAGCCACACACGATCGTTGAGCGAAGCCGCATATTGAAGCGCCGTTATTCTAGCGAGTGCTTGGCGGGTTTCTTTTTTCGTTCGTGCAATTACATCCAAGAAGTTTAGTGTTTGTAGTCGATCAAATCTTGAGGTAAGATTTGCGTGTAATTTCTCCGTGAGATTGAGAGATTATTTTTGAGGAATTTCGGGGCTAAAAACTGCGTGCGTTATTGGGTGTAATTGGGGCTTGGGAAACACCGAGAGAGTGTTTGAGTGACTTGAGTGTGTAATCTCCTTGTATCGCTTGATCTATAGTGAAATTCGCTGCTGCTCTCCCCGTGGACGTAGGTCTTTACAACTGAACCACGTAAATCTGGTGTCCGATTTATTTTCTTCTTCTGTCTATATTTTGTTCGATCGCCCGCCCTATCGCAACAAATAGTTCTTTATAAGACTCGGTTCACCAATGTTGTCTTATTTTTTTAAGTGAAACTATTCATTATACAATTTAAGTTTGACTGAGAGGGGACCTTAAGAGCCAAACGGCAGGCACGAAATTTTACTTTCTCTACAGTTATTCATCCAAAACTTGTCTTCCCTGAAGTGTGTCGCATGCTTTGTTTTGTCCTGTTACCTTTTTTGTCTCGCACGTAGCTTCTATAATTAAAAGATCATTACAAAACATAGATAAACTAATGAGGAAATTAAATTACACATAATTTAACACGTCTGATTAAAACGATGCTAAACATTTTAAAGGAAAATTGTCTAAAAAATTCTAAATTTATTGCACTTTCGCTAATGTAGTCCAAAACCTTTCAATTTTGCTAGTTGAGTCCTAAACCTTTTTAGTTTTTGCCAATTGAGTCCATCCGATCAATTTTAGCCGAAATTGACTAACGTGGATGCTGAAATTCCTACGTGGCATAGCCGGTGTTGATGTAGATAAAAATTTATTTTGAATTTTTTTTCCATTTTTTAAAATTTTAAAATTTTTTTTATTGTCTTCCCCCCCCCTCTCTCTCTCTCTCTCACTTCTTCCTCTCTACTGGTCGCTCAGCCTCTGGCGATCAGCCAGAGGCTACAACCAATGAGGGTTGGCCTTGCTGGCCTCTGGTAAGGTCAGCCTCGCGTGGAACTAGCAAGGGGCGGCCTCGTTGGCCTTAGGTGAGGTCGCCGTCACTGACTCACTAAAGGTCACCGAGGGACGACCTCGTGAACCTTGGACGAGGCTCATCCTCGTCGGATCTGGCGAGGGCGACCCTTGCTCATGACTGGCAAGGCCGACCCTCGCCCTCACTTGAAGCACGTGATGGTTAGCCTTGCCGGCCACGAGCAAGGCTCACCCTCACTAAATCCAGTGAGGGCGAGCCTCACCCAAGGCTCGCGAGGTCATCCCTTGCCAGATCTCAATGATGGTGACCTCACGCAAGGCTGGCAAGGCTGCCTCTCGCCAATTCCCAGCGAGGACAACCTCGCTTGATGTTGGCGAGGCCGGCCCTTGCTAGTCGTAGCCTCTGGCCAATCGCTGGAGGCTGCAATTGGCAGAGAGGAAGAAGAGAGAGAGGGAGAAAAGAAAAGAAAATTTTTAAACATTTGAAAATTCAAAAAAATATTTAAAAAATAATAAATTTTGTCCATATCAGTGATGGTCATGCCACATAAAATGTCCAACGTATACGTTAACCAATTCAGGTCAAAATTAGCCAGATAGACTCAATTGGCAAAAAGTGAAAATGTTCAAAACTCAATTGACAAAATTGAAAAGTTTATAATTGAATTGATAAAAGTACAATATGTTTAGGACTTTTTGGACAGTTTTCCCACATTTTAATGTACTTGTCCTTCCTTTGATTTCTGAAATGTGTCGAGCCGGAAGATTATCCTAGTGATTTGACAATGATGCTGAGCTATAGTAGTGAGCAGCTTCTAAATCGCTTTTCTAGTTTCTCCATTTAGAGTTCATGGAATGCAAATTGTATTTTTCCATAACTCGAATTTCAAGGATACTAAAATCGGGACTACATAAAAAAAAAAAAAAATTCACTTAAATAAATTGAGATGGGTCTATGATGTATTATCTAAGTTGGAACAAAGCCTCTCTTTTTTGCTTCTTGCAAATGGAAGTTGAGCTTTTGGAGAAGCAAAGACATGAATTATTTAAAAAGAGCAATAGAGTTACTAGTGAAAGGACTTTAGAAAAATATCTCCCCATGAGCAACGAGAGGTGGTCTCGCTGGGAGAGAACAAATTTATGCGTTAGAGAGTGGGGGTTTAAGGATCCTCTAATTAAACCCAAATCAATTATAGAGAAGCGGGAGGGGGGCGGAGATTTTTCTTTCAATGTGACAAGTTGGGGTCCCAAACATGAACCTTATGTGGATGCATGTGTGCCATCTTGAAGGATGTATATGCAGCATATCTAAGGTCCACGCATCATAATCATGGTCCAAAAAGAGAAGGCACATCCACTCTTACAATTGGAGTTTGTCAATTGATGATTGGGTCCCATCCGAAGGAGAGAATTCAACCTCCACAAATTAGTCCAAGTGAAAGCAGCTCCACTAAGGAGAAAGTGGAGAACTGTACTTAATTTTTGCAGTGTTGGATACGGACTAAGGGCCCGTTTGGTTCGGCTTTTGGGGAATGTCTTTGGCCAAATGCAAATATTTTAGGATAAAGGGGTTTTCGGGAATGCTCGGCCGTTTGGCAAATTACGCATTGAAAAGTTGCTTGTGCGAAAATACCGTTTATCCAAATGGACTTTTTTGCTTTTAATTTTCTTTTTAAAAAAATCTGAAAATCAAATCCGGCGGCCGGCGATGCCGGACGGCCAGATCTGGCCGTCCGGCTGCCTGAGGTCGCGCGGACCCAGGCGGCGCGACCTTAGGCGACGTCGTCGCCGCCTGGAGGCGCGACCTCAGGCGCCTGAGGTCGTAGATGCCAGATCTGGCGGCCTGAGGTCGCCCGGACCTTAGGCGGCGTCGCCTGGTTCCGCGCGACCTCCGGCGACCTCAGGCGATGCGGACCTCAGGCGGCGTCGCCTGAGGTCCGCGCCGCCTGGGTCGCGCGTCGCGGCACCCCAAGACGGTGGTCACCGGCGACGCGCGACCCTCAGGCGGCGTGGGCGGTGGCTGCCGGAGAAGCTCGTCGGATGGGAAAGAAGAAGAAGAAGACGAGAAGAAGGAGAAGAGGATCGGGAAAGATGATGAACAGTACGCGAGGCATTTCCAAAATGCCGAATGCCCAATGCAGCCCCTCCCCAGCATTGGGCATTGAGCATTCCAAATGCTCATACTTGGGCAAAGGAGCTTCCAAAAAATTATCCAAACACTAAAATTTTCCTTCAATGGGCTTTGGGGGTCCAAGGGGCTTTGGGAATGCCCAACCAAACACCCCCTAAGTCAAGTCTTATAAATAATAATTGTTTCTCTGTATAAATGCGTGCTTATGACAGTACCGTTCAATTCAAGTTATGATTTTTGCTAAATTAACAATTTTGAAATAACGATCTTGATTAGTCTTGTTGCTTGTGCAACGCACGGGAATATGTTGGCCATTGCTTAAAAAGCAAGACAATAGAAAACAACATCGAAAAATATATTGCGATTACTTTCACAACATCACAAATGCAATTATTTATTCTTTATTTCTGAATTCTTCCCCCACAACACCTACGTTAAACTTGAGTTTGCTTTGCCCATAAAAACTCTAGATAAATGATGATTTTGACCTTAAAAAACATAAACAGTTGAATCTATAAAAGAACTTTCTCTATGAAGGCTTTTATTTCAATAGAAGGATATAATTTGATTTTTTAGTTATGTGTTTAATGTTTCCCATGGGTGTAAATCACTAAACCAATATTGATGGTACTAAAGCAAGGGTCGATTAGCGCAATTCATGAGCAGCAAGTGAAAGGGTCATAGGACCATTCTAACATATAAACCACACTAAGAGACTCAGAGCTATCAAAAAATAAAATAAGAGAAAAATTCTTCCAAGAAAAAAGAATCAGACCGCGTATGTAATCTTATTTTATAATATCAAAAAAAAGGTCTGACAACAAGTAGGGATAAACATTCAATATCACTGCTAAAAGCATTTAAAAAAGAAAAACAGAACAAAAAACAGAATCTAACCACCAACTATGTTGTAAAAGAAAATGTAGCAACAAGCTTTGGATGGATGATGATATGAGAAGGATTGAGGAATTCAAACTCAATAAACAATTCAAATCTTCCATAGACTCAAAACCCATGTAACCAATTGATAATGAGTTATAATGCAGTAAGGTTTATCAGAGATAAAGCCTAGTTTAGATTGGAGAACAGCAAGGTTGTTTTTTTACCACGGAGATCAAAGGTCATTAACGAAGGGGAAGATAAGAGAAGCTGAGGGTCGTACTTTGCCATCAATTTCGATACTCGTAGATTGGAATCAATCAAGAGGCCTTCGAGCTAAAAAAACACAGAAAAATCAAGGAGAAATATAAACATAATCGAAGGAAGAAAACACAGTTTTGGCAAATTACTTCGATGAGTTTATAGGATAGATAGGATGATCATAAACTGCAACATTCCTTGTTAAGGAAGAAAGTAGTTGCGCAGAAAACCCACGACCCGAAGTATTTTAAAAATCAACTCGTGATCAAGTAAACTTAAGCAATTTTGAACGTAGGTATACCTAAATTTGATAAAGCAATTTTTTTTTTTTTGTAAGGTTAAATTCAGATTCTACACAGTTGCCGACAATAGATAAGCTTTCAGGCAAACTCATCCTGTGCAAACTTTGAGAACCAGAACTATCCCCATTTTCTATTGGCAAATCAGCGCTTTCAGCTTCGACTACAGCTTCAGGGGACATGCAAAATTCAGGCTTGCGGATGGGCACTAAGAGAGACAACAGAAGCAAATATTCATAAATGGAATTGGAAAAGCTGCAAATTTTTCGGTTGAGATTTCTGATTTTTTTGGTAAATTTCTAATGCCGTTGCTAAAATTATGCGGATATGGCTGCTAAATTCCTGTTAAATGCCGCGTTGGCCTAAATGGCTATATTGAAAACTTTAAAATAAAAAGTATCTGTCAAAAATTTAGAAGAAAGAAATTGAAAAAAGAAAAAGAAAAGGAAGGGTATTGGGAATTTGGCAAATCTACAATCTTTAGCTCTCTTTCTTTTTGAAATTTGGCAGATTTAATATTAAAACTTGCCTAATTAAAACAAATATCTCATAAACCCTCGGTTTAGATTTCTCTTCGCTTGTTCAAGTTAGAGTGTAATGGTGGAAAGCACTCATGCATCTTTCACAATGGAAGCGTACTTTTCTATATGCAGACATCATCACAGCAGAGTAATTTCCAAGTTGAACCTACTTTGTTGAAAATTGATTGAATAAAAATAATAGATGGAACGCCACGATTTTATTATAGAATCGAATCGAATTAGAGTCACACTTTTATTATCTTGACTTCGTTTCGGTCTCAATTCGCCATCCTAGAGTGGGAGAGATCAAGCCACAAAAA
This sequence comes from Eucalyptus decipiens, assembly GCA_014182575.1. NCBI lineage: Eukaryota > Viridiplantae > Streptophyta > Magnoliopsida > Myrtales > Myrtaceae > Eucalyptus > Eucalyptus decipiens. The sequence continues at coordinate 57,196,855 of CM024615.1, forward strand.
GTGATCTGTTAGGCTGAACACCTAGGCAAAGCCCCATATATGGAAGCACTTGAAAGAGCTATGACATGGTCCTCCTCCTGTGTCTCCATCCTTTGTAAATATAATCTCTCTAAATATTATTTTATTTAAAGGTACTTGACAATGGACTTTCATATTACAATTTAATAAATACAATTTACATTTTAAAAAATCTTTTTAACTTAAAGTCATTTACATTTTCCCAAAGACTTTTTCCAAAAGTCCGACAACACCCTGAAACTTATCAACGTTATGCAATCAAGTCCTTTAAGTAACTTCGGCCAATTTGACTAATGGAAAATGCTGGCATGACTTCTTTTTAATATTTCCTATCTCATAAGTGGCGATGACATGATTAAAACGTAAAACATACTGCTAAAATGATGTCAATCTGATTTTTAATACAAAATAAGCTAAATCGAAATCCTAATTCTGCTAGCCGCCACGCAACGCGATGAACGTGGTCCCATGCTCGTTCCACGAAATCAAATCGTCCACCGACGGATCATCCATGAGCATGTAAGTCTTCATGAGAATCGGAAGCGACCTCCGGGAGTCGCCAGCTACTGGCGAATCCCCGGTCTGCTCCGCCGGCATCGGTCCCCATGGGTGCCTCTCAAATTCCAAGCCCCAAGACACCTGGAGAGACTCCGAACCGGACAGTATCCATTCGAGTCAGCTCGTGGATGATGCTGTATTTTACGCTGAACCACAAAATCAATGCACACGAAGCATCCTCCCGCCAATTTGATTAAGAAAAAGAAAAACCGAAAAAGAGAATAAAAGAAACTATTCCTCCATCTAGTGATGTTCGTCCTATGCGAGAATTAATAAAACCAATCCTTTTCGTGTCCCTTGCCTCGAAGCAACATATAGGGCATTAAAATTGATAAAAGAGAATAGGACAAATGAAAATACAGGCTACCTAGGATAGTGGAACAAACGTCTTAGAAAAATAGCATATAATGCAGTGAAGATGCGATTAAAAGGGAGAATAAGTTCCACTAGAACAACATGGCCTGGAAAGGGCAATCGATAGCCTTGATGTTTTATATGATAGAACCATGTCAAAATCTTGGGGCTTTGAGTGCAAGAAATTTGGGTTGGGGATCAATATCTTGGGAGTATCCTCTCCATTTTCTGGCCGGTTTGGAAAAAGCAAAGAAAGCAAGCCTTTGAAGGAGAGGAGTCTCCAACCCCTGTAATTTTTCGTGGCTGGTGCAAAGCTAATGATTTTAGCATAATGGAATTAGGAGCAGATGCAAATGCATTGGTTGCTAATATATGCTTTCTCTCGTGATTAAGTTCTTTTGAATCTTGACCTCGTTTTGTACGAGGGTTTGCGCCCACCTAGCACCCTATAGTGAATTTTTCTCTATCAATGAGTCCTCAGCAAGAGGCACAAATTTAGAAGCTTCTGGCATCATCCAGCCCCATCGTAATCTGAACTGCTTCCGCTTAGTTGTGGCGCCATCACAGGCACGGCTGCTCCAAGGATTTATCTTCCACCCATTAGTTCGAGTCTTGAAATAGATTAGAAAAGGATATAATTCTTTCAATCGTTGGATTAGATTTGAATTCAATAATGGGGGTGGGGTTCCTTTCTAACAAAAAACTGGTGCCCGGACATTCATCTTAAACATTGCTTCCCCACTCTCTTTTTTTTCTCTCTCTACTGATCAGGATGCTCTGGTTTCTAACGTCTTGTGCGTCAAGATGTTGGCTAGGCAGGCTTGTTGAAAAGCAGAATACTTTTTAAGTTTGTGAAGTGGTCTAACCAATCGGGCAGAGCACCCTTCAGATGATTTGAACATATCTCTAAACTCTCTAAGCTTGTTACAAGCCCTTCAAAATCCCAAACTAGGCTTGCTGATGGTACTGTGTTCTGATTACAATGACAGTTGCCTGCTTCGTATAGCAAATTCAGATAATCATGACTTGGCAAGCCTGCCTAGCCAACATCTTTCGCCCCATAACTGGAAGGAATTCATCGGACCAACAGGGAAACTCATGGCCTCAAGATTTTTTTTGTAGAACCCACAAGAAACTGTACAAAGAAGTCGCCTTGGAGAATTGAGAACTTGAGAGACTGATATACCAGACAGTATTCCACTTACAGCCACTCCCCATTCACTTAACTAAAAGCCAGACCAGCGGCAGAACCTGCACTGTAGCAGAATGCCACATTGCAAATGAAGCTGCTAATTTAAAAACCAAAGACATTTGACAAACTCACAGTCATCAGGAAATCCAAGGTCCTTGCCTTGCTTATAACAATTGTTGGTTGGATAATCAATCTTGCGCTCCAATACCAGTTGATGAAAAGGTAAGCATTTTACTGGTGACACACTCATCCAAATGCCGTCCTCCTAACCGTAAGGTCTTGCTCTTATCGTGGCCTTTACATACAGAGGACGGACTAAAATTTAAGAATACTGCAATCACCGAGACAGAAATGCTAAGCACAGGCATTCAATCATTCCCAATACAGTTGTACACCTCTCTAGCCAATAGAAACGACTATATTACACGGATAAATGAACAAAGTAGGAAATTCACGAACTCACAGCAAAGGCGACAATAGCGGAGGAAAGGGCGAGGAACCCGTACCTTGCCATCCCCTCGGAGATCCCGACGAAGGTATTAGCAATTCCAAACATGATCCTCCACAACAAGGCGCACACCAACACAGCCGCAGCCCCCACGAGGACCAAGTAATTGCTCCTCAAGAACGACTCCACTTGCAGCCCAATGGCCTCCCGGTATTTGCTAAACGTAGAAAGAACCGACATTGTCGGCTTCTCGAAAACCTTCTTCGCGAAACTCCCATTCCCCGAGCTTTGGAACGAGAAATGCCTGATCCCATAGCAATTCAATCTCGACGGACCGAGTCCCACCGGCGAGAAGCTCTTCGACGAAGCTTGGCCCGCCCTAGGAGGGAGTACCTCGCACGCGGTGAGATTACTTAACGCTATAAATTGGCACGAATTCCGCGCGGTGCCGGCGGCCGAGCTCGACGGATAGGAGAGAGGAAACGAGCGGGGGAGAGAAGAAGGAGGGGACGACGAGGAGCCAGCGGCGGCGGCGGGATCGACGGCCGCGGTAGCGAAGTGGGAGGAGGAATGCGAGCCGGCGGGGGACGGTTTCGCGAGGTGGAGCTGGTGGTGGTGGCGATGCAATCTCAGAACGCCTTGGAGCAATCGCGAGGACTTTGACATCGTAGTAGGCGATTTGTACGGAATCGGAGCTCGAACGCCGCTGCTTCGATGCAGAATTGAAGGACGCGAATTTCGCCGGAGACTTGCGGGATCGGAGGAAAGGAAAGGAGGGTAGTTGACGCGAGGGAAGAGCTCCTCCCGGAGGGAAGCTGGAGCGCAGTCGATGGTCTGATGTTGTACGGTGCAGTCAGCGGTGAGGGAAGACGACGATGACCATTCTTTGATCTCGTCTTCTCCGGTTCGATCTATGGGTTTGGGCCGGAAGAGGCTCAAGCCCAAGTTTGAATTCTAAAGCATCCAAAATAGGGGCGGGCGATTCCAGCTCCCGCATGAATTCTATCTACAATTTAAAATCTACCCATTGTAAAAAGTTCCTTATCTTTTGGAACCTAAAATCTATCCTGTCATGAATTCCACGATTTGCTCAAGTTCCACCTTTATTATAAATCAAATTATTGCAGTGAATCATTCTTTTTAATGATCTACACTTACTATTAATGCACTAATCATAACTTACTTTTAAACACATGAAGAATATAAAACATTAATAAAGAAAAAGTCTTGATCATAATATGGAAGCTCAAATGAGTATTTTTATATTATATACTCATAATCGGATGTCATCAAACATCATAAAATTGTGTGGAAACATAAACTAAGAAAAACACAAACTTATTCAATTTTTGAAATTGAAATCTACCTTACAAACCAGACAAGTTCCAACTGATCTGGTTCTTTGATTTCACGTTCTACTTTGAAATTATACTCACCCCTAATTCAACTCTCGTGTGCTTCAGCTGCCAAAAGCAAGCATCTCTCCATAGAGAGAGAGAGAGAGAAGGGAATAACAGCCGCTAAATTAAGTTCTCTTTTGGGTAAAGGAAGTATGATTGTCTTACCAATAGTGGAGACCACTCAGGAGATGTTTCGGCTTATTCTTCAGCCTTTGTTATTTTTCTTTGCACAAACCCAAGAAGCAAGTTTTGGCAGTTCATGAAGACCTCCACATGCCAACTGCTACAAGCTCAATGTATATGCAAGTTTTTGGCAAAAACACTAGAAGCACCGGTTTCAAAAAGCAATCGAAAAGCAAAACCCTTCCTTCCAATCCGAGCGTCCTGCTTAGATGAGAACCTAATATGTTAGAAGTTCAAAAAATGCATTAGAGTGACAGAGAGAAGCTCATCAACCATGAAACGAGGAGTTCGGCTCCTCATACTAGCGCACGCTTTGATTTCACGAGATTTGTTTGCATGGATGGAAAGATCAACGCACTTCGCAAGGTGAAGTCAATTGACAAGTATGACGATGAAGAGGCGAGGTCACAAATGGATCAGAAACCAGCAGCTCCAACGTGGCGTTTATGGTCTAAAAGCTTTGAATCTGGTAACTCCTCCAATGCTTAATCCCGTTTCGTGGATAGGTGAATTGGAACTGCTGCAAGGGCACGGCAATCGCAAATTCGACGGTTCAAACATGACAGGAAATTGAGGATAGACACAACCTTATTGCCTTATTAGCAAACGTGAGTCAACACAAAATTGGAGTAACCTATCTAGTTTTGAATCTGATTGCCTGCTTCCCTACCCGTCCCCTCATGATCCAAGAGTTGGAGGCCTGTCATTGTTGAGGCCCACTTAAATCTGTCTGTACTAGCACTCATTAACAGGGAAGAGAAGTCAAGTAGAAATCATATTTTGGCTGAAAAGAGAGAGAGAGAGAGCAGAAAGCAAAGTTCGGCCCGAAAGATATAGTAGAAAGAGTGGTGTTTTGAGAAATAGACCCTGCAAAGTGCTAATTACATTACATGAATAAGCAAACTCATGGAAGGAAAGACATCTACGAGCACAAGTTCTAAACAAACCCAAAATGAAAAACTAAAGGCAGAGGAGAGAGCACAAGATTGCTCATTTCTTACACACTTCTTGACAATCTCAGTCTCTTCAACTTGGCTACCTTCACTACTATAGCCACATATGCCTTGTGTGCTGCCTGATCTGCAAAGCTAAAATACGCCCGTCTCCAATCCTTCTTGAACTGCAAAACACCGAAAAAGCCCCAGAACCCAATCGCAAATCCAAGCATTACGACCGCATAGAACAACGTTCGATCAAGCTTATCCTCTTCATGTGTATCTTTAGGGAGAGGGATTTTTTGTGGTTGAGGAGTCTCAGCGCTGAGGCATTTGTTTCTCAAAAGATCACCACAAAGTAGAGGATTGCCAGCATAAATGGAAGGATCGTCGAGTGTTTGGATTTGATTCCCTTTTGGAATCTGCCCCATAAGGTCGTTTTGTGACAAGTTGAGTGAGCTAAGGATGTTAACGCTGAAATGCCTTGCGGAATTATCCCTGAAAGGTGGTTGTTTGAAAGATCAAGAGACTCGAGTGATGTCATGTTCCCAATGCCAATGGGAATATTTCCAGAGAGATGGTTGTAAGACAAGTTCAAGCCATGCAATCCGGAGAGGAAAGAAAGTTCTTCGGGGATCGACCCGTTCAAAAAGTTGCTCGAAAGATCCAAATTGACCATGAGTCGCAAAACAGTTTTGGTGTACTCGTTATATCTTCCCTTCAAGATCTCAACCACGTGCTGTTGATCCCAATACAAACTATGTAATTCAGACGAGGAACTTATATCTTGTATAGGAGTCATGGCCACAGATCCAAACAGATTGCTTTGTTTCAAGTTGATCATGTTGATCATGTTGCTCATATTGCCAAGACAACGTGGGATTGCTCCTATCAAATTGTTCACTGACATGTCTAATATTGTCAATCCTGAAAGTGAGCAGAGTTGCGGAGGGATGCTGCCAACAAACCTATTCTCTCGTAGCCTCAGGATCAACAAGGACTGAAAGCTTTCGTCAAACCATGTTGGAATGCTTCCAGAAAAATTATTCTCTCCAAGGTCTAAAATTACCAGACCTGTGCAATAATCTAAAGCTTGAGGAATCTCCCCATTAAGACTGTTTCTATTCAAGTGTAGGGTGGTAAGGTGGGGCAATGATCCAAGTGAGCTAGGAATTACTCCGGACAACTTATTGAATGACAAAGTCAAGAATGATAAAGAACCCTTCCAACAGTTTGGAATACTTCCAGATAGGTTATTATTGGCAAGATTTAAATCAAACAACTCCATGTCACATAATGATGACGGTAGAGTACCATTGATTAGGTTATCATCGAGATACAGAGTAGCTACTTGGTACATAATACCAATATTTGTTGGAAGAGAACCGGAGATCAAGTTGTGGGAGAGATATAAAGAGGAACAATTTATAAACATGTTGGGCAAGGATCCAGTAATCTGATTGTAGGATAGATCGAGCCATGAAAACTTCAAGTTGGCTGACCATTCTGGCAAGGGCCTAGTAATCTGATTGTAGGATAGATCGAGCCATGAAAACTTCAAGTTGGTTGACCATTCTGGCAAGGGCCCGTAATCTGATTGTAGGATAGATCGAGCCATGAAAACTTCAAGTTGGCTGACCATTCTGGCAAGGGCCCAGTAATCTGATTGTAGGATAAATCGAGCCATGAAAACTTCAAGTTGGTTGACCATTCTGGCAATGGCCCAGTAATCTGATTGTAAGATAGATCGAGCCCGAAAAACGTCAAGTTGACTGACCATTCTGGCAAGGGCCCAGTAATCTGATTATAAGATAGATCAATCCCAAAAAACATCAAGTTGGCTGACCATTTTGGCAAGGGCTCAATAATTTGATTGTAAGATAGATCGAACTTGGAAAACATCAAGTTGGCTGACCATTTTGGCAAGGTAATCTGATTGCAAGATAGATTGAGCGAAGAAAATGTCAAGTTGGCTAACCAATTCGGCAAGGGCCCGAAAAGGGAAGCATTGGAGAGTTCAATATATGTGGCGTTCACTTGTGTTTGAATCCATTGGGGAAATTTAGCTCCAAATTTACAAGAGTTCATCCCAATAACCACTAGTTGGAAAGGGGGTATCCAGCTGGGTTTTGCCTTAAAACTCAAATTATTATTGTCATCGATCTGCATATACTTGAGCCTTGACAAATTAGAAAAATGGATTTCGGTAATCACACCTTCTAAATGATTACTGTAAAGAAGCAACTCTTGCAAAGCCCCCAATTTCCCTAATGACTCAGGAATATGCCCCCCTAATTGATTATTAGAAAGATCTAACGATCTTAATGATGACAACCGACCTATTGATGGTGGAAAGGTCCCATTCAATCTATTACCCGAAAGATCTAGTGTTTCCAAGTTTGACAATGATCCAATGACACTAGGGATTGGACCGGAGAAGAAATTGTTGGAAAGCACAATACTTTTTAAGTTTGTGAAGTGCTCCAACCAGTCGGGTAGAGCACCCTTAAGAAGATTTGAACATATCTCTAGACTCTCTAAGGTATTCTTGATGAGTCCCGATGAATTTCCTTGGGTTGTCAAAGTTTCTTCTCCAATTTGGTTATAACACAAATGCAATGACTTGAGGTACCACATGTTCTTTAAGAATGAGAATAAGCCTCCTTCAATGCTGTCAAAAACATTTTCCTCGAGATTGAGATGAGCAAGGCTTGTAAACTTGTCAAACCACATGGGAATTGATGAGTTAAAATAGTTCAATGAAAGATCAAGATGCTGAAGAGAAGTCATGTTTTGAAACAAAGTGCTTGGGATGGGACCTTCGAAAAGATTACCCGAAAGATCAACGTACTGAAGATGAACAAGAAATGTAGAATTGGCCAAGTGATTAGAAGACATATGAAAATTATCTAGTCCACAGTCTGATAAGCTCAAATGCATTAAAGCTGGGAGCGTGCTAATCACCTGCATGAGGACTCTTTCATTCACAATCATTGAGCCACTCAGGTCAAGGTACTTTAGTGATTGAAGATGAGAAACCCACAGGATATCATCCACAACCAAATTTTCATATTCATTATGAAGATCAAGGACTTCCAACTTGGTGAGATTTCCCAATTGTTGGGGAACCGCTCCATGGAAGTTGGCAAACGATAGATTGAGGTACCTCAATTGTTTAATTGAACCAATGAATTCAGGTATTCTTCCATGATTGGAATTGATCCCGCTTAAGTCCAAATGGTTCAAGTATCTCAAGCGAAGCAAAGAAGAGTTCAACTCACCACGAGCCAGGAGAAGCTTCGCAGCCATGCGAAAATAAGTACTGGTTTCGTCTTTTGTTGGTTGGGGTAATAATTGGAGATTGATGACATGACCATATACTCTATCACAAATCACTCCTTCCCACTTGCAGCAATCTTTGCCTTCCCATGAAGAAAGCAAGCCAGATGGATCTACAAGGCTTTGTCGAAGCTGGAGCAGAGCCTCTCTTTCTTGCTCTTTGCAAATGGACGTTGAATTGTTACAAAAGCACCCACCTGAATGATCTAAAACAAGTAATAGAGTTACTAGTGTGAGCACTTGGGAATAATATCTCCCCATGAGCAGTGAGAGAGAGGATGAATTCATGTTTTAGAGTGGAGATTTTGACGGTCCTCTAATCAAATCCAAATCATTTATAGAGAAGGGTAGGGAAAAATTTTCTTTTTTAACGTGACAAGTAGTGGTGTCGTACATGCACCTTATGTCCATGCACGTGTATCATGTATATGCAGCGCATTTAAGGCCCACATATGATAGTCGTCATTGGGGAGAAAGGGCTCATCCATTCTTGCAGTTGGAGTTCGTATATTGATGACCAGACCCCATCTAGACAAGACATCCCCGTCAACTTGGAAGTAAAAGCAACGCCATTACGGAGATTGCAGACAAGCCCGTCCAATATTTTGCAGTGCTGGTCTTGGGTAAAGTCAAGTCTTTTGGGTCCATGTCATTATTCATATCAAGGTTGTTTCTCGGTCTACATTGCGAGTTTCTGAAGACACCGTCTATTTTACGTTTTTATCTTAACTAGATTACCAACTTTGGAACAGCAATGCTAATTGGTCTTCTTGCTCATAAGGATGATGGTAATGTACCATTCATTAGGATTTCATGGAGACATAATAAAAGAGGTAGAGAGATTTAAACAGTCAGAGAGATCCTAATCAGAACCGCTAAAAGGTACATATATTGGGTAAGGACGTGGTAATCTGATTGTGAGACAAATCAAGCCACAAAGTTCACATGTTGGCTGACCATATAGGCAAAGCCTCCAAAATGGAGGCATTGCAGAGAGAGAAGCCATGGTCCTCCACTTGCGTCAACATCCATTGTGGAAATGTCGATCTAGTTGGAATTTGCCCTAGAAGTTAGGTAATTATTGCTAATATCCAAATACTACAGGCTAGACCTAGTTTATGTGGAGTGTGGATCGCTCGGGCATAGGGAGCAAAATATTGGAGCGCGGAATGTCATTCGTGCCAAACAACAAGGGTAGACTTCTTTTAATCATGTAATTAATATCATACATGATTTTTGCAGTTACAACAAAGATAATATAGGCAGTATAATGTGTTTCTACACACAGGCCGACAATACATAAGCTTCTAGGCAAACTCATCCTGTGCAAACTTTGAGAACCGGGACCACCCCCATTTTCTATTGGCAAATCAGCGCCTTCGCCTTCGACTTTATCTTTCTTGGTCAAAGGAAGGAAACGAACAACTTCATGTTCAGGGGACAAGCAAAATTCAGGCTTGCGAATGGGTACTTAGAGAGACAATAGAAGCAAATATTCATAAATGGAATTGGAAAAGCTGCAAAATTTCGGTCGAGATTTCTAATTTAGTTGGTAAATACCTAATGTTGTTGCTAAAAATATGCGGATGGGGCTGCAAAATTTCTGTGTTGGCGTAACGCCATGCTAAGTGGCTATATTGAAAACCTTAAAATAAAAAGTATCTCTAAAAAATGTACAAGAAAGAAATTGAAAAAAAAAAAAAAAAGGAAGGGAATTGGGAATTTAGCAAATCTACAATCTTTTAACTCTTTTTCTTTTTGAAATTTGGCGGATTTAATATTAAAACTTGCCTAATTAAAACAAATATCTCATAAACCCTTGCATTAGATTTCATCGCTTATTTGAAATTTTCAAAGCCCTCTTTTGGGCTTGAAACCTTGTTATGTTCAAGTTAGAGAGTAATGGTGGAGAGCACTCATGCATCTTTCACAATGGAAGCGTATCTTTCTATATGCAGACATCATATTGCGCAACAAAGTTGCAAACCTCACAGCAAACTAATTTCCAAGTTGAATTTATTTTCTTGAAAATTGATTGAATAAAAATAATAGACTGAGCACCACAAATTTACTATAGAATCAAATCGAATCCAAGTCACACTTTTATTATCTCGACTTCATTTCGGTCTCAATTCGCCATGCTAGAGTGGGAGAGATCAAGCCACAAAAGTGATCTGTTAGACTCAACACCTAGTCAAAGCCCCATACATAGAAGCACTTGAGAGTTATGACATGGTCCTCCTCGTGTCTCCATCCATTGTGGAAATGTTGCTCCAAATGATTCCAAGTTGGAAAATGGGCCACTTGGCATCTACCCTAAAAGTCAAGTAAATCGTCGCTAATACTTCAAGGCTAGACCTAGGTTACCCAACGTGTGGACTGGGATGTGGAACGAAAAAAGGATTGTGAAACTGTTACTTGTCAAAAATGTGGTACGATAAAGGTGGACTTCTGTTGAGCATGTGATTAGGATAAGACCTAATTTTGTAGTTACAATATAGATTATATAGGTCGTATAATGTGTTTCTAACATATTTGAGCCACTAAGTTTCATGTTCACACAAGAATTACTATTTATAATTCAATACAAAAATATTATCATGAAATTATAGTTTAGGTAAGTAATAACGATTAGTGTATTAAAATGTTCACAATACTCATTTTACTTTATGGGTATGTTCTCATCTCATAGGATGTCTTGTGCAACCGAGGTCTAAGTGCCTTGTGGGAGACGTAGTCACGCATCTAACATATTTAATAATAGTAGAGAATCTAATCTACCGTTTTGGTTTTCAATCATAATAAAAAGAGAGATTACATGTTCCTTTCTTCTCATAGGATATCGTATGCATTCTGAATCTACATGCCGTGTAAAAAACGAATGCATGCATCTAGCATATCTAATAATAATAATTAAAAAAAATCTAATCTACCGCTTTGGTTTTCAATCACAATAAAAAAATAGTTTACATGTTCCAGTCATAGTTCGCGAAAATGAAAGTCAATGAATAACTTACAAGCCAAGTTCAAAAACTGTTGATCACTTTTTAAAATTCATGAAAATGAAAGTCCACAAATAACTCCAAGTCAAAGTCAACATTTATGACTTTTCGAATCATCGTCACTTCCTTCATCTTTAGAGCTACTCCAATATTCTTTTTTATTTTGGGATAAGTGCAATAAAAATCCGAAAACTTGTTGTGAAAATACAATTAAGTTTTATGCTTACAAAAGTACAATCAAGTTTAAGGATGCGTTTGGGAACGGCTGTAGGAAGGAGCTTTGAGTGTCCAAAACCCATTTGGCCAAATATTGGGTGTTTGGTAATAACTTTGAAAGATCAAGCCACAAAGGTGATCTGTTAGGCTAAATACATGGGCAAAGCCCAATATATGGAAGCACTTGAGAGAGTTATGATAAGATCCTCCTCTTGTGTCTTCATCCATTGTGGAAATGTTGCTCCAAATAATTCCAAGTTGGAAAATGGGCCACTTGGGATCTGCCTAAAAGTCAAGTAAATTATTGCTAATACTTCAAGGCTAGACCTACGTTATCCGGCGTATGGACCGGTATGTGGAACAAAAAAGAGATCACGGAACTGTTACTTGTCAAAAATGTGGTACAATAAGGGTGGACATCTGTTGAGCATGTGATTAGGATAAGACTTAATTTTGTAGTTACAATATAGATAATATAGGTCGTATAATGTGTTTATAACATATTTGAGTCACTAAGTTTCATGTTCACACAAGAATTACTATTTTTAATTCAATACAAAAATATTATCACGAAATTATAGTTTAGGTAAGCAATAACGATTAGTGTATTAAAATGCTCACAATGCTCATTTTACTTTATAAGTATGTTCTCATCTCATAGGATGTCTCCGTGCACCCAAGGTCTAAGTGCCTTGTGGGAGACGAATTCACGCATCTAACATATTTAATAATAGTAGAGAATCTAATCTATCGTTTTGGTTTTCAATCATAATAAAAAGAGAGATTACATGTTTCTTTCTTCTCATAGGATATCCTATGCATTCTGAATGTACGTGCCAAGTAAAAAACGAATGCATGCATCTAGTATATCTAATAATAATAAAAAATCTAATCCCTCACTTTGGTTTTCAATCACAATAAAAAAAGAGTTTACATGTTCCTTTCAATCAAAGTTCATGAAAATGAAAGTCCATGTATAACTTATACGCCAAGTTCAAAAACTTTGATCACTTTTTAAAGTTCATGAAAATGAAAGTCCATGTATAACTTATATGCCAAGTTTAGAAACTTTGATCACTTTTTAAAGTTCATGAAAATGAAAGTCCACAAATAACTCCAAGTCGAAGTCAACGTTTATGACTATTCGAATGATCATCACTTCCTTCATCTTTAGAGCTACTCCAATATTCTTTTTATTTTGGGATACGGACGATAAAAATCCCAAAACTTATCATAAAAATACAATTAAGTTTTATGCTTACAACTGTACAATCAAGTTTAAGGGTGCGTTTAGGAATGGCCAAGGTTGAGTGTCCAAAGCCCATTTGGCCAAATATTGGGTGTTTGGTAAAAATTTTGAAAGATCAAGCCACAAAAGTGATCTGTTAAGCTAAACACCTGGGAAAAGCCCCATATATAGAAGCACTTGAGAGAGTTATGACATGGTCCTCCTCGTGTCTCCATCCATTGTGGAAATGTTGCTCCAAATGATTCCGAGTTGGAAAATGGGCCACTTGGGATCTGCCCTAAAAGTCAAGTAAATTATCGCTAATACTTCAAGGCTAGACCTAGGTTACCCGACGTATGGACCGGTATGTGGAACGAAAAAGGGATCGCGGAACTGTTACTTGTCAAAAATGTGGTACGATAAGGGTGGACTTTTGTTGAGCATGTGATTAGGATAAGACTTAATTCTGTAGTTACAATATAGGTAATATAGGTCGTATAATGTGTTTCTAACGTATTTGAGTTACTAAATTTCATGTTCACACAAGAATTACTATTTTTAATGCAATATGAAAATATTATCTTGAAATTACAATTTAGGTAAGTAATAACGATTAGTGTATTGAAATATTCACAGTGCTCATTTTACTTTATGTGCTCTCATCTCATAAGATGTCCCGTGCACCCGAGGTCTAAGTGCCTTGTGGGAGATGAATTTATGCATCTAACATATTTAATAATTGTAGGGAATCTAATATATCATTTTGGTTTTCAATCATAATAAAAAGAGAGATTACACGTTCCTTTCTTCTCATAGGATATCCTATGCATTCCGAATCTCCATGTCGTGTAAAAACGAATGCATGCATCTAGCATATTTAATTAAAAAAAAATTCTAATCTATCGCTTTGATTTTCAATCAAAAAAAAAGAAAAACAAAAAGAGTTTACATGTTCCTTCCAGTCAAAGTTCACGAAAATGAAAGTCCATGTATAACTTACACGCCAAGTTCAGAAACTTTGATCACTTTTTAAAATTCATGAAAATGAAAGTCCACAGAGAACTCCAAGTTGAAGTCAACCTTTATGACTTTTCAAATGATCATCACTTCCTTCATCTTTAGAGCTACTCCAATATTCTTTTTATTTTGGGATAAGTGCGATAAAAATCTGAAAACTTGTCATGATAATACAATTAAGTCTTATGCTTACAAAAGTACAATCAAGTTTAAGGGTGCATTTGGGAATGGCCATGGGAAGGAGCTTTGAGTGTCCAAAGCCTATTTGGCCAAATATTAGGTTCTTGGTTAAATTATTGTAATCCATCTTGAGGGAAAGTTTGCCTTTAAAAAGGTAAAAGCCCAAGGTAGGTTCTAGGCTTTCTTGGGCTTTTAGCATTCTCAAAAGGCCCTTTCTAGGGTTTAGTATATAAATTTTGTTCCAAAACTATCCTCGCTCAATTTTCATCTTTTTGTTTTTGGCCTCGTGATTTACTGTTCATCTTATTCTCCATTGAGTCGGCCGGCTTGGTTGCGTGTAGCTGCGATGGGTCGGCGACAGGCTAGAGAGAGGTTGATGTGGTCACGGCTATCCTGGCGATCGTCACCTGCTAGTTGCACGACCTCTACGAGTTGCAGTGACCCCCCGCAAATCGCGTCGTCGTGACCCAAATCTAGTGTGTCACCTCTATGAAGGGCCGCTTGAGGTCACGCGACCAAGCGAACCTTGTTGAGGTTGCACAACCTCTGACAACCCAAATCTGGGTTACATGACCCCTTACTAGTCGTAGCGACCCAAATCTAGATCACACAGCCTCCATGAAGGTCGCTTGAGGTTGCGCAACCAGTTGACCCTCGTTGAGGTTACGTGACCCCAGGCGACCCTCGCCGATCGTCTCTTGGGGCCGCGTGAGGTCTTATAACCTTAGATGTCGGCTACCAACAACAAATTTCAATCATCGGCGATTCCTTGCCCTTGCTGGCCTTCTTTTTTTATTTTTTTCGAATTTTTTTTAATTACAAAGGTCATTTGTAAATATAATCTCTCCAAATATTGTTTTATTTAAAGGTACTTTACAATGGAATTTCAAATTATAATTTAACAAATACAATTTATATTTTGGAAAACATTTTTAACATTTTCTCAAAAACTTTCCCCAAAAGTCCAATTACACACTCTAAAACTTATCAACTTTATGCAATCAAGTCCTTCGGGTAACTTCGGCCAATTTGGCCAATGAAAAATTCTGGCGTGACTTCTTTTTAATATTTCCTATCTCATAAGTGGCGACAACATCATTAAAACATAAAACATGCTGCTAAAATGATGTCAATCTGATTTTTAATACAAATTTCATTTATAATAAATAAAAAACAAGCTAAATTGAAATCCTAATTCTGCTAGCCGCCACGCGATGAACGTCGTCCCATCCTCGTTCCACGGAATCAAATCGTCCACCGACGGATCATTCATGAGCATGTAAGTCTTCATGAGAAACGGAAGCAACCGCTGGGAGTCGCCAACTACTGGCGAATCCCCGGTCTGCTCCGCCGGCATCGGTCCCCATGGGTGCCTCTCAAATTCCAAGCCCCAAGACACCTGGAGAGACTCCGAACCGGACAGCATCCATTCGAGTCAGCTCGCGGATGATGCTGTATTTTACGCTGAACCACAAAATCAATTCACACGAAGCATCCTCCCGCCAATTTGATTAAGAAAAAGAAAAACCGAAAAAGAGAATAAAAGAAACTATTCCTCCATCTGGTGATGTTCGTCCTGTGCGAGAATTAATAAAACAAACCCTTTTCGTGTCCCTTGCCTTGAAGCAACATATAGAGTTTCAAAATTGATAAAAGAGAATAGGACAAACGAAAATATAGGCTAGCTAGGATAGTGGAGCGAACGTAGTAGAAAAAGGCACATTTATTATTGCAATAGGAATTTGTAAATTGATGGCTGGCCCCATCCAGAAATTGATTTAATCTCTATAAATTAGTCCAAGTGCAAAGCAGCTCCACTAAGGAGATGGTGGAGAATTACACCCAATTTTTGCAATGCCAAACATGAACTAAGTCCAAGAATTATGAGTTAATAATTATTTTTTATAAAAATGCGTGTCACACCGTTCATTTCACATTATTATTTTTACTAAATTATCGATTCTAATATAATGAATTTAATTAGTATTGTTGCCAATGCTATGCACAGGAATTTGCTGGCCATTGCTTATAATAATCATAGTCATAGAAGAAAAGACACATCCATTCTTGCAAGAGATAATGCAATGCGACTTTGTAAATTGATGACTAGCCCCATCCAGAAGAGAGAATTCAACCTCTACAAATTAGTCCACGTGAAAAGCAACTCCACTAAGGAGATAGTGGAGAACCACCCCAATTTTTGCAGTGCCGAACACAAACTAGGTCTAAGTCTTTTGAGTTAATAATTGTTTCTCTATAGAAATGTATGTCTATAATGGTACGTTCATTTCACGTTATGATTTTTTCTTAAATTATCAATTCCAAAATAACGAATTTAATTAGTTTTGTTGCCCCTCCTATGCATGGGAATTTGCCGGCCATTGCTTTTAATAATCATAGTCAAAGAAGAAAAGGCGCATCCATTCTCGCAAGAGAGAATTCAATTGGACTTTGTAAATTGATGAGCGGGCCCATCCGGAAGATTGAATTGAACCTCTACAAATTAGTCCAAGTGAAAGGCAGCTCCATTAAGGAGATCATGGAGAATTACACCTGATTTTTGCAGTGCCGAATACAAACTAAGTCTAAGTCTTATGAGTTAATAATTGTTTCTCTATAAAAATTCATGTCTATAACGGCACCATTCATTTGAACGTTATGATTTCTTCTAAATTACCGATTCCAAAATAGCGATTTTAATTGGTCTTGTTGCTTGTGCTATGCACGGGAATTTGCCGACCATTGCTTATAATAATCATAGTTATAGAAGAAAATGCACATCCATTCTTGCAAGAGAGAATTCAATTGGACTTTGTAAATTGATGACTGGGCCCCATCGAGAAGAGAGAATTCAACCTATACAAATTAGTCCAAGTGCAAAGCAGCTCTACTAAGGAGATAGTGGATAATTAAGCCCAAATTTTTGTGTCAAACACGGAGTAAGTCAAGTCTTATGGGTTAATGATTGTTTCTCTGGATATATGCGTGTCTTTAACAACACTGTTAATTTCATGTTATGATTTTTATCAAATTATCAAAATCAAAATAACGATCTTAATTAGTCTTGTTGGCCATGCTACGTGCAAGATTTTGTTGGCCATTGCTTAAAAAGCAAAGTTTGGATAGGATGAGTTTGCTTAATCGGCCACTGTGTAGAATCTGAATTTAACCTTACGTTAGATAAAATTCAGGTTACTTTATCAAGTTTAGCTATACTTGTGTTCACCATCTTAAATTGCTCAAGTTTACTCAAACATGGTTGTTTTCTAAACTACTTTGGATTATCGGTTTTATGTGCTCTTAAATTATCAGTTCATACAAACCCAAAAAAAAAAAAAAATTATCCGTTCACCAAAAGATAACACAGTTTGAGAATTAATGGTCCAAGTCATGGAGAGACTTTACCGTGCATATGCATTCTATTATTATAAAATGTGACTACCACCATTTGAGGGGGAAGGAAATAAGTTTAGTGGTATTACTTAAAGGATAGGCCAATGACCCATGATTTAGACGCAGATGCTTTGTCAAGCCCATACCTTACACAACGTTAGGTATCTAAATTAAAATTATGAGAATTTTCTGAAAAAATGAGTCGCCATTAGTTTATTAGGATCGGCTAGAAACCAAGCGAGGCATGGAGTGTGCCCCACTTTTTACGCAATCAAAAAATCTAAGGTTGGAGACTTGATTACATTAATTAATAAATTAATGCCCTTTCGATACCTAATTTTATTCATTTTTGAAAGATTTTTGTTAGATAGTCTGGATTAATTTTAAACCTATCCACTAACACGTCAGGTGAATATGCAAGTGCACAATCATTAAAATAATAATTAGTAGCTAATAAAAGCATTAAATAAATTGCATAAGATAGCAAAGATCTAACATTACTAAATAAGGGGGCATGCCATATCTAACCAAGCTAGAGGGAAACCATAATGAACATATTGAAAGCGCTTAATCAAAGGCATTCATTTTTTAAGGACAATTGGAACTCTGTGGTAAAGCCGTAAATGCATGTTCAATTTTCGAGCATAATCTTTCAACGATTTTTCCTTAATTTTAAGAGAAGGCTACCCAAAAAGGCAATGTTTAAGCAGTTTCGATGAATTCTAATTTCGGAATTTTCGAAATTTTGAAAATTCTGAATTGTTTCAAATTCTTTTTAAAAAAAAAACCCGCAAACAAGGACATTGGCATGGACTATCAAGCGCAGTCGGGCTCGGGCCGGAATCCGGGCCTGCCGAGCAGGACCAATTCGCGGATAGATTCCCACATTGAGCCCAATCCGACCTAGACCTTAAAACAAACCTGAATTTGTCAAAAGCCCAACTCACCTTAAACGCCCAGCCCATACTAAACTGAACCAGACAAGTCCAAAAAATCTCAACCTAATTTAGCCCAAACTCCACAAGACCAATTAGGCCCAAACCATTAGTGGCTTTTTCTAAAAAGAAAAGGCAATGTATTATTGTATATTTACCGGAGGAAAAAGCTGATTTTTCACCTTAATTACTTTGATTTCATTCAACTGGTACCATTAGTGGCTTTTCACATTTTTAGTCGAGAGAACTTAGAATGAACAAAAAGAAATATGAAGCACTTCCAACCAACTATTTATGAATTTCCAAGCTTCCAGCATTCTGCAAGCGCTTCAAAAGTATTGCATCAAGTACAAAGAATTGACCAAGCTTCTAGTAATCTTGTTGCTTGCTTCTTCTTTTTTCCTTCTCTTTTTTTTTAATTAAAAAATTAGCTTATTTTTATTTAATTCGAATAAAAATTAAATTAAAAAACAGATTTGGACCAAAAAGACATTTTAGTCATGTCATCACCATATAGAAGAGAGAAAATATTAAAAAGTCATGTCAGTATCTTCCATCAATCAAGTTAGACGAAGTTAGCGGAAAGGCTCGATTGCACTAATTTTATGAATTTTATGACTTAATTGCACATTTTGCAAGTTTTATAACTTAATTGTACTTTCATTATAAATTTTAGAACTTCAAGTGAACATATCCATTTTTTCTGTTGTGATGCAACAGTTCTAGAGGAGTTGTCATGCCACACTATCACGGCTTAAAAATTGAAACTGGCTGAACAAGCGTCCATGTTAATTTGGTTGCATTGTATCTTTCTTAGATGAAGTACACATCGTGTATTACCAAAATCTAGAGCAACTAGAGGACAAACTGTTTTACTACCCTGAACATTTATGCAAAAGCTTCAATTGAGTCAATAATGTCCCAAAAGCCAGCACATGACAGGCGACATTCTCCTTTCTCTTTTGTTGAAAAAGCTTGAGTCTAGATACGTGAAGACTTTTTCAATAACGTTTAACTGATGAATCATTCACTCGAAACATAAGCAAGTCATAAAAACTTTTTAGACTTTCGTACTTATTGAGAGAGCTTAAAGTTATGCCTATTCAACAAATGAAGAATTTTAAAAAATTCTTAAGGGTAGAGACTTTTTTAAATAATATTTTAATAATTTTTCGGATCTTTTATAATTTTCTTTTCTTTTCTTTTCTTTTCTTTGTTTCTTTTACTAGTTGGCTAAGGAAGTTGTCGGCCAACCATCACTGTTCACAAGCGAGGGCCCACACCCTCGCATGTTAGCCGTTGAGGGCCGCAACACCCTCACCTGGCTTGGGCAAGGGTCTTGGGCCCTCGTTGGCCCACAGTTGGGGAAAGAAAGAAAGGGAAGACAATAAGAATAAGCAAAGAAAAATTTTAAAAAAAATTCAGAAAATTTTTTAAAAATTGTTCACGTGATTTCCTGCCAAAATTGACCAATGTACGCATTACACTGCCCTCGTGATTTCCTGCCAATGGTACGCATTACACTGCCCTCGTGATTTCCTGCCAAAATTGACCAATGTACTCAATTCACTCAAATGTAAAATGTTTAAAACTAAATTATTCTAATTGAAATGTTAAGAACCTAACTAGCACAATTAATATTTGTTAATGTCGCGATCGATTCTAAATGTATTATGGTCGCATCCCAGTGAAAAGGAACTTAAAGATGATACAATTTATCGAGTAGAATGTGCAATAAAACAAAGGCAGTGTAATGCGTACCATTAGATTATTTAGTGTGAATGTATAGGAAGGGAAGGGCTGATTTTTTACCTTAATTAGATCAATTTCATTCCACCGGTGAAGTTTCTAGATTTCTGAATTGTAGACGAGAACTTGGAATCATCAAGAAGAAACATTAAGCACTTCCAACTAATTACTTCTTATGAATTTCCAAGGTTTTGGAATTCTAAAAGTGATTCAATAGTTCTACATCAAGTACAAAGGATTTGCCTCAACAGTTTAATCTGGAGCAAAACCTCTCTTTCTTGCTCTCTGCAAATGGAAGTTGATTTTCTACAAAAGCAAACACATGAATTATTTAAAATGAGCAAATAGAGTTACTACTGAAAGGACTTGAGAACAATATCTCCCTGTGAGGAATGAGGGAGAGTCTCGCGGGTAGAGAACAAATTTATGCTTTGAAGAGTGGGGGTTTAAGGATCCTCTAATAAAACCCAGATCATTTATAAGGAATAGCAAGATGAGATTTTTCTTTTAGAAGATGTATATGCAGCATATGTAAGGTTTGCATATCATAATCATAACCACATAAGAAAAGGCACATCCATTCTTGCAATTGTAGTTTGTAAATTGATAACTTGGCCCATCCAAAAGAGATACAAATTAGTCAAAAGCAACTACGAGATAGTGGAGACTTAAGCCTAATTTTTGTGGTGCTGGACAAGGACTAAGTCAGGTGTTATAAGTTAACTATTATTTCTCTATACAAATGCGTGCCCATAATAACACCATTCAATTCACGTTATAACTTTTACTAAATTATCAATTTCTAAATAACAATCTTAATTAGTCTTGTTGCCCGCACTACACACAGAATTATGTCAGTCATTGCTTAAAAAGCAAGACAATAGAAAACAACAACGAAAAACATATTGCGATCACGTCCACAACATCACTAATGATTTCTTCTCACGCAACACCTATTTTAAACTTGAGTTTGCTTTGTCCATAAAGACTCAAGATAAATGATGATTTACGTCCACAACATCACTAATGTAATTATTTATTATTTATTTGATTTCTTCTCACGAAACACCTATTTTAAACTTGAGTTTGCTTTCTCTATAAAGACTCAAGATAAATGATGATTTCGACCATAGAAAACAAAAACGGTTCGATCTGTAAAAGGACTTTCTCTGTGTAGGCTTCTCTTTTGATAGACGGATGTAACTTGAGTCTTTAGTCATGCGTTTAGTGTGTCCCATGGATGTAAACCACTATACTATAGCGATGCTAATTAAGCAAGGGACCAGTAGCGCAATTCATGTGCAGCAAGAGGACCATTTCAACATACAAACCACACTAAGAAACCCGGAGCTATCATAAAATAAAAAGAGAGAAGAATCCACCCAAGAAAAAAAGAATCAGACGGCATACGTAACTTCTCTTACAATAAAAGAACAGGTCAGAAAATTAGTGGGAATAAACATTCGAGAAAACCGCTAAAAGGCATCCAGAAAAGCCAGAATCTGACCACCAACTATGTTATAGAGAAAAATGTAGCACCAGCTTTAGATGGATGATGAATATGAGAAGGGTTAAGAAATTCAAAATCAATATCCAGTTCGGAGATAAAGCTCAGTTCAGACTGGAGACATGCATCGTTGATTAATAGCAGAGAGATCGAAAGTTAATCACGAAGGGGAAGAAATGAGAAGCTAAGGGTATGACCTAGCAATCAATTTCGGTACTCTTAAATTGGATTTCGTCAAGAGACCTCTAAGCTCAAAAAACAAAGAAAATTCAAGGCAAAATATAAACCGAATCAAAGGAATAAAACACAGTTTTGGCAAACTACTTCAACAGGTTTCTAGAATAGATGGTATGATCATAGACTGCTGACATTCCTGTAGTTGCGCAGAAAACCCCTGATCCAAATAGCTTAAAAAACAACTTGAGACCAAGTAAACTAGAGCAATTTAAGGTAGTGAACGCAGGCATAGCAAAACTTGATAAAGCAACCCAAATTTTATCTTTCCGTAAGGTTAAATTCAGATTCTACGGAGTCACTGACAATAGATAAGCTTCCAGGCAAACTCATCCTGTCCAAACTAACCCAAAGTATATTCCTTCTGGCTATTTTGACTCCTTCAAGCAATCATCCAGGTTTCACATAAGCAATGAAAACTACAGCATCAGAAGAGTCATCAAAAAAAGGATTGAAATCCAATCCAGGTTTTCTCCATAAATTCTCTCTCTTCCACAAACATCAGGAGACAGCGAGAAATTATTCAGAATAGCTCCAAAAAGAAAACTTTGAAACGTTATTTCAAAATCCCCAGCTCCAATTTTGCATCTTAAGAAGACAATCCTGAAGTCCTCTCAGCCAAGAGCTCCATGAATGTATGTCAATACCTATGTTCCAATTTCTCCTTTTCCTGGTAGTTTTGGACATAGCTGCATTGATCATCAAAAATTGAAGAAGACAAGTGAGAACAAATGAACATCACTAGCTAACGACTGCAGAGGATGCAAAATTTTGGGGTAGACATGATAAACTGACAGAAGACCCACACAAGCCTGAAATAAAAATATGGATAGTAGACCAGTAATATGGATAGCATGAGCAACAAAACTGACAGAAGACCAATTTCCCGAAGATAACAGATTTGCACACAAACATATGTGAAAAAAGACACATTCCCAGAGTCTAAAAGCATCTCAAACAGATTTGCACACTAATATTGAGAATTGGGAGATGCATATGAGATGTGCTGTCGCCAATTCTTTCTTGTAAATCCAAAGTTCATCATTCATACATGAGTAAGACAAATCCCACTGACCTTTAAACTAATCAATTAGTCATGTTAGTGGCTATTTTCCAAACTTAACCTACAAAAACCCATGAAGCCAAATCTCTTATCAAGCATCGACATGGAAAAAGTCTGGAAATTTCAGAGGTTTATCAATACTTGGAAACAATTATATTCTCCCTGAAACATCAGTCGGCATAAGAGAATAAGCTCAAGTTTCCAACAATGGGGAGAGCAACCATTAATCACATGAATCCTCAATCCTCATGATCATTTGGGCTCTACATCTAAGGGGCAGAGCTCCCGTATCACCAATCCATTACTTCCATCAGTTGCTCACAGTCAAAACTGAGTTTACGAACTAATCAGGTATAAAGAGCTTCAGTAGTCAGCGCTACTTGTCAACCAAAAAAGCTCAAGGCCAATCATTAAAGTCCCTCTTCATTTTGTTAAGTCTGCAAATTTTCTTGACTTCCTTTGTAGTGAATTGACAACAGTCGATACTGACTGCACCGGAAAATTAATTAACCTTCATCATGCGTTTCTCGAAAACATTGCACTGTAACTACCACCAAATTCATCGAGCAGGTCATCTTCTTAAATTCTCTCTCATTGACGTCTCATCTGAGAAGTCCAACCCCTTCTACGCAAAAATAGATGGAGCAAATTCATGTCCTCCACCCGTTGCTCAAAGCTGAAACTCTGGCACCACAGAAGTCACTCAAACCCGATGCTGGGCCCCTCTTAAATTCTCTCAGCCAGTAATTGCGATACTTGTCTTTCGAAAGTAACACAGTCCTAACTGTTCAATAAGCATTCAAAATTCGATCTTCACAAACTAAACAAGCATTCAATCTCTCAAATAAATTTGACCACTAGTCCCACACAAATCTTACATGAACCCACAGTCTAAACAGGCATTAAATCAGCTCCTCCAATAATTCAACCCTAAAATAATATCAAACAAAACATCATCACGGACTCAACCGCAAAATCCATCCCCGCAAGCACGCGACCGCGCAAAAAAAAACACTAATCATCAACCCGCACAATCGCGACAACAGCAGGCTCGCGTCGCTCCGTCGAGACTCCCAAGAACGCTACTCGAATCCAAATTCAATCTCAATCAAAACAAATTCGCATAGAGAGAGAGACACGGAGAGAGAAGGTACGTGTAGGTGCCGACGAGAGGGGCGAGGAGGAGGGTGGCGCTGATCCAGTTCTCGGAGATCTTGTGGTGGATCTTGCCGGGCAGATCCTTCCACAGCCCCGTCATTATCTTCTGCTGGAACGGCGACAGCGCGTACACCACCGCCTTCATCCTCACCGGCTGCTTCCCCATTTCTCTTCTTCTTCTCCTCCTTCTCCTTCTCCTGCTCGCGCGATCTCCCTTATCTCCGCCTCTCTTTTGCCCTAATTTTCACAATCTCTCTGGAACCTTGTAGATCGTGGCGATAGCCAAAAGTCCCCCGGTCGACGCAACCGGCCCCGACGACTTGTCGTTTATCGGGGGCGCCAATACGACTGCCGTTTCGTCCGCAGATGTTGGTGGCAATTGCGCCGAACCCGCCATGGCCCAAAATCAAGCCCTTGGGCCTGCCCTTCATTTTTGCTTAAGGCCTTGATCCAAATCGACGCACTTACTTGCGTGTTCTCTTTTTAAATGATCTTAAGAACACTGAGAAAAAGAAAACCGCATTTTTACAGACTGGTTAGAGCAAAAAAGACTGCCTTGCTCTCAAATCATCCCTAATGGAGTGAATATATTCTTTTTAATAATTTGGTTGGTGATATAACGTGAAATTTCCAAATTTGGGTTTACTCGCACTCTTGGTGGGATACCTATATCCATTAGATATTCATATATAGGTCATGTTTAGTAGTTAGAATAAAAGTCAGGATATGATAAAATTTGTTGTATCCCGTGTTTGATTCATGCTAAAAATTGGATAAAGTCGAATATAAATAAGATATAGCCCGGGTAAATATAAAAGTTATTTTATCGAATAACAAACTTATTAACTTAACAAATAAGATAATAATTAAATATAAAATAACATACGAATTCTAACATTAAAAAGAAAAATTAAAACAGAACGATGGACAATTTTCATTTTTATTCATATATTTGAATTTCTTTCTATTCCATATTATATGTCGTGTGTGTATAGTATCTATTAGTATATTTTATTATTTAATAAAAGTTATAATAAGGAAAGATGGAAGGTAATAAAAAAAAAAAGAGAAAAAAATAAAATGGAGTGAAAAGACCCCAATTTTAAATGAACAACTCCAAACTGTGTTATATGAGACGATTATCATCTACGTCAATGATTTTTAATCGAAATTTAATAGAATGATAACACTGACAAATTGTCAATAGGGTCAATATTCAATTAGTAAAATTAAAAAATTTGTTGAATTGACATTTGTATAATAAATTATGACTTTTTGGGTAACTATCCCTCTTTATGTCCAATTAAAAATATCTCACCTACTAAAAGTTTACACAATGTTGGTAGGTAATCATGCGTTTCTACCTCACTGTGATGGTGATTCGAGAGAAGTTGCATCATTTCGTTCCACCCACATGATGGCAATAGAGAAGGAGAGATACATATGGAGCCACATAAATCTCCCAACAATCATATAATAAAAGGATAATGGGGAACGGCAGATGTTCAGCTTCCATTGCACCCCAAGGTCAACACGAGTGTGGGTAAAGCCTGGCCAGGCTGGCTTTCCTACCCACTTGCACTTTAATTTTTAATCTATGAGATCCAAGAAGTCACTCCCCTTAAAATAAATACCCGTGTATTTTAATAATTCTCTGACTCATATGATTCATGGACGCACACATCCACGCTCGAAGAGATTGAATCATTTATCATGTGACGCCGAGCATCCCGACGACATGAAAAGAAGGGCGTTCAATGCATTGAATACATTTTTTTTTTTGCAATTTCGAATTGGAAATCAGATTGAGATGTGTCGAGAGAAATTTTAGGTCGGTGCGCACTTTTTGCATTGAAGGAGGGAGTTGAGTTTTGGGCGTGGACATTTATTAGTGAATGCAATGGCTACGATTGGGACCATCTGCGGATCATCACAGGAGCTCTGCTGCACAGGTGTCTTCGACAAGTAGGAAGCAGGTGAGGCCTAAGGTCTACCCGCACATGATTTGAGTCGGCACATCCCTAGTGCGCACTACCCATACTTCGTTTCGCGTCTTTGTCAGAAGATGATATCTCCATTAGACAACCCGTGAAAACTCATTTCCCATAATTCTGTCCCAAAAAGAGGATAAAATCAACCACTTGATAGTTGATAATTCCACGTGTCCGCTTCGTGGCTTTTGACTTTCCGTTTACCCGGTGCCAAGACAGAGAAACGGACAGCTCCGGGAGGGGTGTAAGAAGGAACCGGTTACGCGCAAGTTGTCTCGATTAAGCCGAATCTTGGCGCATGATTCGTCATAATGGCCAAGTTCTCTTGATGGGTTTTATTTCTTTGATGTTACTTCTCCCAAAAGTTCTTCCTTTTCGAAATTTCCCTGTCAAGATTCATTCTTGACTGCCTTGGCTTAACGTTTCGTTCCAAAAGAAGCTCCTTTTCACACTCCCCAGTCCTCAGTTGCGTCGGAGAGAGACAAATTTGCGATCTTTGGGATCAGGGTACTTGCATCTCTTGAGGGCATCCGTCCATCAGTCCTCTCTCTTCATCCGCATTCAATGTGAGTTCATCTGGTTTCCATTCTTGGTCTGATTTCTTTCCCCTTATTTTAAGCCGTGCAATGTGGTTGCTTTTACTGATACCAATCCCATTTTCTTGATTCTCTCGCTTTATGGTCCTTCTAGTTCAAGCCTGTAGAGAGTCTCGCCCCGTTTGAAATTTTTCATTTTTTGATATTGCAGAACTAGGGTTGTTGCTAATTGGGCAAAAGGATGGAAACCCCTGGTGATATTGATGTATACCCGTTAGTTCATCCTCTACTAGTGGCAGCGGCAGCTCTGCCGCGAGGTTTGGCGTGCAGTTCCCGTCTCTCAGCTTGTTTCAGTCGCCGTTGTCGGTTATACTGGAGTACTCGGTATCATCCCGTCTGCACCAACCGTGCCCGAGTCGGAGAGTCCGGTCCTCAGGGCGAGTGCCGGTCACATTCAGACAGAATCACCTTATTCTGAGGTCAGAAATGGCGGCAGTGGTGAGGAGGTATCAATTCGGATTATTGGCTCTAGTGAGGTGGGGAGCGGAGTTAATATGGGGGATGGTGGAGGGCAAATTGGGTGTGATGATTTGATGGACATTGCTGCAGAGAGTGACGATTTATTGTTGGAGGCCGCTTCTACTTCATCGGCGAATGTCATGGATTCAGCTGATGGTTCTAGGGATTCTGGTTACCAGAGATATGATTTACAGCGGGTTGGGAGATGGATTGAGCAGATACTCCCATTCTCATTGCTCTTGTTGGTTGTGTTCATTCGTCAGCATTTGCAAGGTACTCAAATCAGATATTTCTATAGAATATCTCTTTTGATTTTATGAGAGTGTTGCTCATGTCATTGCTGTTCAAATACGATAGGGTCAGGGGATTTTGACCATAAGGTGATGCAACCGTTTGTAATAATCGTTGGATATTTTAAACTGCAAATATAAGCACAAGGAGAAGATTTATGGGTTATGACACAATATAACCGCTTTTGATTTTTGTTATGATAGGAATGCATGACGTCACTGGCATTATGTCTAGATTGTCTAGTCATGTATCATCAAGAGTCGTCATGTTATGAGAAGGACAGGCCTAATGCTAAGGGGCTAGATGAGAACACAAGGAAAGCATGGTGGGGAGAGTGATTAGGGTTCCCCCCCTTTTTTTTCTGGGGTAGGGGTGGGGGGTTGTTTGAAATCTGCTTGGTTCTAGTAGAGAGGGGCACCTCATCTGAGATATGGCACAGGAAACACACTAAACACTTATTGGGAGTTTTCATTCATACTGTGATTCATCAACATCTGGCTGGCTACTTGGGGTGCCTGGAAATAAATTCCTCTCTTCAGGCAGAGCATAAATTTTTGGGCTGCTAAAGTCAGGGTTGGTTTATCGTTATGGAGGTTGCAGCAAAAGCTAAAAACTCCTTAATTTATGTGGCTAGGCTGCTCTGTGAATCTTTCTTGTCATCAGATATCAAATGTAACTATGAGTTTCTGGTGTATATGATATTAGTTGGATACTCGCAATTTTTTGAAGGATTTCTATGTATTCAACGCAGGCTTCTTTGTTACGATATGGATTGCAGCTGTCATGTTTAAGTCAAATGATATTCTTCGGAAGCAGACTGCCCTAAAGGTGCTTTACCGCTTCTTCAGCATTTACACCTCATTCAAGTGCATTTTCTCAAGACAATTATGCAAGAGCACTTAGTAATGCTTGTTTCTGCAGGGAGAGAGGAAAAGTTCTGTTCTCGTGAGCATTTCTGTTGTTTTTATAGTCTATGTGGTTGGTGTTTACTGGTGGTATCGAAATGATGGTGCATTATATCCATTGCTCATGCTTCCTCCAAAGGCAATACCACCCTTCTGGCATGCTATCTTCATGATCATGCTCAATGGTAAGTATACATACATTTGACCTTCATTTAATGCTTGTTGATTGCTTGAACCTCCCCATTAGCTTCTATGTTATCTGATGGTAAATTTGTGGTTATTTGGTTCCGGGCCTGAATTTGCACCATGTTATGTATCCTCCCCATTTTATCCGACTTCTTTTTCGGTTTGGCTGAGGTGTTCCCATTCCCATGGGTTGAGAATCTGGGTGGGTTGTTTGGGTAATGCTTGAGTCCCACATTTCAGCCTCTGTTTTATCACTTAACATCCGCCATTGCACTGCAGTCTTATCATACTAATGTCAAATGCTAGAAACACTTTATCTGGATCTCTACCTCTGAGGTAGTGGTAAGACGACTGACTGTTCGTAATGATTACGATGCTTGCAGATATAATGGTGAGGCAGGCGGCTATGTCCGTTAAGTGTTTGCTGCTCATTTATTACAAGAATAGCAGGGGCCACAATTTCCGTCGTCAGGTGAGACGACTTTTTCCTCACTCGAGTCTTCCTTTAATAATGCAACATCACAAGTGGCTTTGTCTTGTGTAAGCCCTCTCATCAGTGGTTGATATTTTTCAAGGGTCAAATGCTGACAATGGTTGAATATTCAATGCTGCTGTACCGAGCATTGTTGCCAGCTCCTGTTTGGTATCGATTTTTCTTGAACAAAGATTATGGGAGCCTATTTTCATCTTTGACAACTGGGTTGTACTTGACATTCAAGCTAACATCTGTTGTTGAGAAGGTCAGGTGTTCTATTCACTCCCCTATATTCTTGCATGCCTGCTTGTTTCTATTTCCAATGGTTTTAGAATTATTACTTTTTCTTTTTTTTTCTAGCTTCAACAAGTTTTTGTCAGCTTCTTGCCAACTTTATTCAGTTGCTGTTCAGGTCCGGTCTTTCCTTGCTGCAGTTAAGGCATTGTCACACAAGGAAGTGCATTATGGATCTTATGCCACAAAAGAGCAGGTATGGATGATTTGAAATCTATCATGTCCATGTTAATACTCTGAATGAGAGATAAAATAAAGCACTCGAGTAGCATCAATGCAGTGGAGCTCTGTGGAATTTTGTGGTTGTTAACCATCGGAAAGGCAATACATTTGTGGGTGCATTTGTTATTTCATTTCCTAGAAAGATGATCTTGTTGGTACCGGGCATTGGTGAATGTCCCGGCATGTGAAAGGAGCTTAATAAGGTTTTTGTTCCACTTTGCTTCGTAGAAAATCATCATATTTTGGCTAGCATTTGACGGTCTGCCTCCCTTTCTACATAATTATCTTATTAAACAACATTAGCTTTGTTTGTGAAGTTAGCTGTTGAAGTTGAAGTGGCCATTCATATTACCGCAGGTCAATGCTGCTGGAGACTTGTGTGCTATATGTCAGGAGAAGATGCACTCTCCGATATTGTTGCAGTGTAAACACATCTTTTGTGAGGAATGTGTTTCAGAATGGTCAGTAGATTGCTCCAATATTCTTGCTCATTCTGTCGAACTTTGCTATTGTAACTGATCTGGCGGTTTGCTTGATGTGCGTTCAGCGTAGATTCTCTTGCATCAGTAGTTTTATGAGAACTGTCTGATAAGTGACGGGCTAGATATTGCTGTAAATAGCGGAGTGACTAGACAGTTCCTTTTTGTAGCTATAGCATGTGGAAAGCACTGAGATTTATGTTCTGCTTGGCAATAAACTCATCACTTTGTCTACCCTTGTCTTACTATTTCCCAAATAGAGTTTCCTCTCTGGCAACTCGTTACTTTTAGCAGAAATTTCTCTTGCAAGAAAGGAAAGGAGCTAAAGGAAGAAATCTTGCAGGATCTGGCTCTGATTTAAAAAAATTTTAAAGTTCCGATCTTGTGCTTAACTTTTTTTTTATTTTGCTTCTCCTGTAACCCCCTCTCGTGATACCTGGAAAAGGATAAATCCAGGCATGCTCATGGTATACTTATTGTTACTTTCCATGCTTTTTCGTCATGTCATACGTGTTGAGTTGGTAATTCTAAGAGCTCTTTCGGTTGATGCTTAAACTTTTGTTGCCAGGCCATCTTTTCCCGAGCTCTCATAGCTGATTAAAGTTGTGAATCACTATCCTTTTGTTGCTTGTGCTATCTACTTTCCCTCTTTAACAAGGTTGGAATCGATTCTTTGCAGGTTTGAGAGAGAAAGGACTTGCCCTCTATGCAGGGCTCTGGTTAGACCGGCAGATTTGCAGTCATTTGGGGATGGATCAACAAGTCTATTCTTCCAGTTGTTTTGAAATGTTTCTTCGAAACAGCGGTTCCTCATTCAGCTCATGCCATTTGTATACAAAGTAAATATGCCTTCCCCACAAAATCCCATCATTTGCCCTGGAAGAGTAAGCTGTCTGGAAGTTGGCAGCTAGGCATCGTGCCACTTGTTTGAATCATATTGAGTGTAACTTTTCTAGGGAACTTCCTGATTATGGGAACAACTAGAATCAGAATGAATGCCCTTCCTGTGGAGATTTGTAGTCAAGAAATGTGCGGGTATATTTATCTTGCTACCAAATCTTGCCTAGCTAAGCGTGTTGTGTTTTCCAGATGCCTTTAGCGGGGCTAAAGTTGGGGGGTTCTTAAATGAATACTGTATCTGGGCTATGAAGAAACAATCTGTAACATAATTAGCCCTCTTATTCACTGTTCTTCGAGGTGTAAGAAACTAGCCCTGTTGTTCATCCTCCATGTTAAACCCTTTTTTTGGCCGCCTCCTTTCGCACAGTGATTCGACAAACATGTCCGAGAAAAGGAATCGCCTTCTCAACGAGTCCAAGTAACTAGTTTTAATAAAGAAATTTATCAAGGCAAAAACATGCTACAGAGGGGCGAAGAAGAACAAGCTTCTCGGTCCAATCTGAAAAGGGAGTCTTTTCTTCATCAATTACATCTTCCTCCACCTCCTCCTGTCTTTGTCTGTTTTCAAGAAGTTTAAGAATTTGATAACGTCAGTAGCCCCGAAGGTAGAGAAAGAATCTGTAGAGACGTGGCTGGGTCAACTTCATAAAACTATTTTGGGCAGAGACAAGGCCTCGATTTGTTTTTTGCCCTCACTCACAGTACTAGGTGATCCAAGCTAGTAGCTACAATCTTTCACGTGCTTTACACCAGAAAAACGAGAGAACCCATTTAAGGGTCACAAGAAAATCGAAGGTTTTTAATTTTTATTCTTGATGAGATTTGTATATCTTGCTGGCGTATGAAAGGGATAATTGCAGTGTAGTGATAAAGCGAAACATATGGGGTGTTTGGTGAAAATTCAGTGACGCAAAAGCCGAAAGGGACCACACATTCGACCCCATTTGATATTCCCTTGTGGTCCACCCATTTCCATTTACTGGTTGCTCTCTCTGTCTCTCTCTTTCTCCGCCCGGATATGGTGGTGGAGGTGGAAGTTGCAGGCGGTGGTCAAATGTGGGTTTTTTAAGTGCCCATTTAAAATGGAAAGTGGCTGGTTCTGTGACCCTTTAAAAACTTCTGCATACTTCACACCGAGTTTTGACAATGGAAGCTAGCCTCTCGCTCTCTCTGTGGCGTCTTTGTTTTGGTCCCTAGCGATATAGTTTTTTGCCTGCTGTAAGTTGACTTCATGATGTTGACATGCTCGTCGTGGAGGA